>OX465278.1:132206755-132880684 GCA_949987645.1 Tachina grossa | reverse complement strand
CAGAATTTGGAACCAGTATTCGTCAGTATTTTTTTTTATTTTCAAAAAATTTTTGTCTCACATGCATTTCGCGCCATAAGGAACTTACGTCCGAAAAGTTTCACGCAAAAAAATAAATCAATCAGTAGATATGTATGTATATGTTTTTATTATGATAGCAGAGTCCTGTTATCCTGTACAACAGAGTTCTGTTAAAATTACAGGTTTGTGTCTGGGGTTATAAATTAAAAAAAATTCGAAAAGTAACGACTAGGGAAAGGATTTTCATGCATTTAAAATCATGTTTTATGTACATAAAATATGCAATAAATATATAAAAATATGTGCTTAAAACTAATGAAATATGCATTTATCAACTTTTTTTTACAACATTTAAAACTTAAAAAAATCAGCTTCATTGCTTTGTTAACAAATATTTGGTCATTAAAAACGTCCAAGTTTTCGTTGTTAGAACTATAAACTATTTATGCGATTTGTTGCATATATTTTTAATTCCAACTAATGAACAAGAAAGCAATACTATGTGTGCACAAATATCTATTTATTAAGTTTTTTTTACTTTAAAATTTCTTTAATTTTATTAATAGAAATATAGTATCCGACAGCCTTCTGCCACGTTCCCCATTTAGTTACTATAGGATGTATGCGTACCGTAACTGGATATTTTTCATTAAAGGCTGCAACACGCAAAGGAACTTTTAGAAAAACTTTGAATCCACATGAAAGTAATGCGGAACCAGTAGACAGAGCGAAAAAAAATACACAAACATTTTTGCGTTTAAGAGGGCTATTTTCCCATGTTCTTGTTTCTTTTTTTAATTTTCAATGGTATTGATTGGTATTCTCGACTTTAGCCAAGTTTCGAATATCGAATAATATCACAAAAATATGATTGTAAATTTTTCTCGTTTTCCTCCTTTTTTGTTCTTACACAGTCTTAAATACTTTGCAACTAATCAAAAACCAAAATGTGATTTATAAGATGAAAAAAACTAAAAAATATATTAAAAATATACATTTATAATGAAATATGCAAAAATATGTATTTATTATAAAATATGCAAAAATGTGCACTAACAAATCGATGCCATTTTGTCGCAAATTTGTTGATTCGCAAAGACATTTCATTTACGTAGATCTACGACCAAGGACAGAAAACATGTATTTACATGAAAATCCTTTCCCTCGTAACGACTCATGACGATAAAAAATTCAGCATTTTATGGAAAAAATAAATAAATAAAATAACTTTTCACTTCATTGTCATAATGTTTTAATTACATTAAATAAATCAAATAAATATATAAATTTTGCTTAAAAATACTTAAAAGAAAATGAATTTCTATAAAGCAAAGAACCCTAAAAATGCCAACAAGAAAAATATCGTATGATTTAACTTTAAAATGAAATTTTTTTAAATAAATGAATTAAATGTATAATAGGAAAGAGACACGCATTTAATTATTATCAAACGCAAATAAATAAATTTTCACACAATAAACACTTGCATGCAAAATTAATGTATGTTCACTCTTGTTTGCCTACACTTAGAGAAAAGCTGTAAGTAAATGGGAACATTTCGTCCTGATACTTCCGCTTGCTGAATATTTGTGGCACTTTCAGATAACTTAAAACATAATTTTTAGCAAAAAATTTTAGCAACAAAAATTTGTTTAATATTTTCTTTGAGTGCATTTGTTTCTAACACGACAACACTTAATTAATTTGCCGCAAAAGTCTGTTTAACAAAAGGCGGCAAGGGGTTTTTTTGCTTGTTTATTATTATTATTATTTTTTTTGCCTTTTAACAAATGATATAAGATGGATGGATGATCCCTTTCTTAAAACGTTTTATTGTTTGTTTTCCTTTTGTTCTTCTAGAATTTTTGTTTAGATTTATGAGAACATTTCATTTAAACATTTTGATTAACATTTGTGTTCAAAATGCCAAGTATTTCTGTATGTAAGTGGCTTGAGCATTACACATAAGCATTTAGGATTTGATCGTGTTCTTTTCTGTTCTCTTGTTGCTGTTGCTGTTGATGTTTATTTACAAATTTTTTTTTCTTTTCTTTTTGCTTTGAGTCTGCCAAAAATTTTAAAATTAATGCCGCATTTTTGCATTTATTTTGGCGCTTAGTTTGGCAGTAATTGAGCTAAAAATTTATGATACTTGAAGAAAAAATTAACAGCAACAAACAAAATGTTGTTGATTTTTATTATTATTTTTTTCCCTTCTTTTCAGTTAAAGAAAATTATGAATTTATATTTTACAAACCCATAAAGATGCAAAGTGGACATTATTCAATATTTCTGATAAGCCAGCGAACATTTTCATGTGAACGCGAGGGGAATTAAATATGTAGCATGAGTTTTTTTTAAAGGTTTAGAACTTGTGTTTAATTTGATTGCCATACTTTTTTAATTATAGATCAATTCGCTATAACCAGACTTCACTGTAAGCGTAGTAATTTGTATGAAATATTAATGCAAAACTGTTGGCACCCGAGAGATTGTGCGTTATATGCGATATTTCCTAACGTTATAACCGAACTCCACTGTAATAGTGCAATACAGTATGCTCTCGATAAGTTGAAATTCAAGAGACCAGAGAAAATTTTCAAATAATCAAGAATTCAAGTTAACATGAATTTAAGTATGACTTACATTTGTGATTGTTTATTTAAAACTCGTCCTGTCGTATCTCCCCAAAAAAGTAGTTTTTGGGAAATCGCTGGTAAAGTTTTAACAATTGTTATAAGAAAAATGTTTTCAGTTATAGCTATTTTCACTTTCGCTTCGGCATGACGTTATGTCTATAGATAATCGTAATTTTTATGATAAGAAGTCTGTAATTTTATTTTGAGTGCACAAGAAAAGCACATTGAAGCTTTTGTCCAGCGAATCTCCGATTGTAATGAGAACTGAAAAAAAATCATCACTTGCAACCGTTTTAAAGGCTAAACGTATTGCACGGAAACGAAAGCAAAAAAATACGAACATATACACAGAAAAATTTCAATTTAAAATCTACGTAAACAAGATTAATTTAACCTTTTTCGGCAATGATTTTGTTTTATATTAATCTAACATGATTTAGAATAATTTTCAACGAAAATTTTATCCTGTTAACTTCATTTCATCTTGATTTAGCTTTCCCGTACTGTTAAATCAAAATGAAGAATCATGTTGAATGAAAGTTATTTCAAGTTGGAACAACGTAAATTTTATACAGAAATAACACAATGAACTATATTTTAATCAAAGTTATTTCACGTTGAAATAACATGAATTTAATTTAATTTAGTCATTTATATTTTATTAATTACACTGTGCTAGTTCAAAAATTTAACAAGCGGGAGACTTGGTGGGTAAACCTAATTTGAATATGCTGAATTTAGTGATGCTAACAACTTTGTTTTAGGTTATTTCTTGCCTAAAAAATAATTGAAATTGGAAACTTGGTTAAAAGTTTAGGTACTTTCGCAATTTTTCTTAATTTTCTAGGATTTATTCATTTTTATATCGTTATGTTTGATATGAAACAATTCGTTTTAGAAAAATTAAATAGATTTATATTACTAGCGAGCCCTAAAAATCTCAAATTATAGTGTGTCGGCGGCCAATAAGAGGCCTTTCAAAAAATTTGAAAATACCACAAATTTATTGAATGTTTTTTAATTAACCCGGGAAACAGTTCAAATTATCGAGCATTTCAAATTAACAAGTTTCATATTATCGAGCGTCGACTGTATTTGTTACATTAAAATTTATTTTTATACATACTTTCCATCAATTAAAATTTCTTCTTAACATGTTTGCTGGGTTATGCTATTATATATCTTGTAAAAAAACTTTTTCTTTATGGCAAATATGAATTATTAGCACTTAAATTCATGTTTATGAATAATGATTTCGACCGGTATTAACACAGGAACGAACGTACAGGGAAGTACATGAATTTGATTTATGTATCGTTTATGAAGCAATATTAATCCTTAATTAACCATAATTCAAAATAAATTTTATATATTGTCCGCAACTCGACAATTGCAACTAAAATACATAGAAAATAAGAAAAATATTAGATAATGATTAATAAGTTACAAACATACTTCCATAACTTAAGAAGGGTACATTTAGTTCGTCTGAATGCTTAATATTTTAAACAAATTCAATATGTGAATTATTTTTAAAAGGAAAATCAATTGCTGACCGTGATATTTTACTACTACGAGTATTTCCGTTGTCTTTAAAATCATTTTATTGGTTTCTTTTGTACTAATTTTTATTAGCGCGTGCTTTTAATTTAAAGCACTTATTTAAAAAAATGTTTAACACTATATTACAAGTAAATTTCGTTTAAGGTGTCGCGTTTTGTTTAAAATCGGCTTTCTCCTTTATGAACGAAGAATTAAAGCTCTATGAATTTTCAATTACGTGAATATGTAAAGTTACTGTTTTGTAGGAGAGTATTTTTAAACTTTAAAGTCAATTTTCAGAAACTTATTTCTTTCAAAGTTAAATTGGAAAATTCGTTGTTCGTGTAATTTTTTTTTTAGAAAAAATCGTTCAAAACACAGAAAAAAATACCAATTTAAAATCATCATGCAAAAATTTTGATTTGAAATCATATTAAATCATGTTGAATTAAAGTTTATATCATGATGGTATATATTTAGTTGGTATGTAAAGAATATACAAAGTTGTTGTGACTGCAGCAGCGAGTGCGTTGACTACCACTTCATGAATTCCGAGTTCAGATCTTGGCCAGGGAAGCCAATTATAAATACGCAAACATTTTTCTAATGCCTGTTCTAATATACAAACATAAGTTAAATAATTAATAAAATACATACAATGACTACATTAAATTAAATTCATATTATTTCAATATAAAATAACTTTGAATCAGTATGGTTCTTTGTGTTATTTCAGTATCGAATTTACGTTGTTTCAAATTGAGATAACTTTTATTAAACATGATTTTTCATTTTGATTTAATAGTAAGGGAATAATAAGTCAATATGCAATAAAGTTATTTCAAAAAGAAAAAGTTTCTTTGCGGATTACTGTAAATCATGTTAAATTAACATGAAACAAATAAGAATTGCCGAATAAAGGTTATATTAACCTGGTTTACTTAGAGTGAATGCACTGTAAATGATATATTCAATTCAAAATATACTGAAGTATAAGCTAAATTAATCTTTTATTCCATACAAGATTATATAAGTTGGAAAAAGATAAGCAGCAAATCAATGCGCTATAACTTCCTGAAAAATCGCGTAAAATAATTGAGATTTTGCCCAGTTGTACTTTTAAATATGAAAATTATAGAGGTGCCAATAACTCAAAATTAGCTTATTTCGACTTAGGCACTTTTCCCTTTTCCACTTCACTTTTCCTTTGCCACACATATAATCTTAAATTTTTTTATTCGATTTTCTAGGGTGATTTTGGTTCCGCCAGTCTCTTAGGGAATTCCAGAAATAATCTACCATCACTTACAGCACACGTTTCTTATAGAAAAGTTAGTCTGTGTCACACAGCACTCTATTCTTAAAGAAAATTTTACTATGTCAGACAGCACTCTTTTCTTATAGAAAAGTTGATTGAATCACGCATAATTTTCTTATAGAAAAGTTTACTGTATCACGCACACTTTTCTTAAAAAAAAGTTAACCGCGTCACACAGTACTTATTTTTTATAAATAAGTTTACTGTGTTACACAGCACTCTTTTCTTATAGAAAAGCTGACTGTGTTACGCATAATTTTCTTATGCAAAAGTTGACTGAGTCACGCACACTTTTCTTATAGAAAAGTTAACTGTGTCACACAGTACTTGCTTCTCATAGAAAAGTTGACTCTGTCACGCACACTTTTCACACAGTACTTTTTTCTTATAGAAAAGTTAATTGCGTCACACACACTTTTGTTATAGAAAAGTTGACTGCGTCACGCATATTTTTTTTTATAGAAAAGTTTACTGTGTCACACGCAGCTATCTTTTCTTATAGAAAACATGACTGTATCACGCATAATTTTCTTATAGAAAAGTTAACTGTATCACGCACTTTGTTCTTAAAAAAAGCTTAACTGTGTCACACATACTTTTCTTATAGAAAAGTTGACTGTGTCACGCACTCTTCTCTTATAGAAAAATTTACTGTATCACGCATACTTCTCTTATAGAAAAGTTATTTGTATCACTCACACTTTTCTACCGCAATTCAAAAAAGCTTACAAGAAAGAATCCAATGCTTATAGATAAACTCCCAAAAAATTATTGAGAATTATTTCGATTAGTGATCGTTATCGTGGTGTGTGTATATGGCGTTTTTTATCACCACACGATCATAAATTTGGCTTTCTTACTATTGAGGTTTAAACCAAAGTTGCCACTTTGATAATATACAACTGGTGCCATTATCTGGCATCCGCATAAGGTAGCTTAGATTAGATTGGCAGATTGCTGAGAAGAGACAGTCCAAATAACAGATCCCTTTGTGTTACCTGAGAGTCCAATTACAGAGGGCGAAGCGATAGATAGATAGTTAGAAGAGTAGCTTAATTCATTTTTTCGTGTTTACAACTCTGCTATTGTGCGTTGTGCTTAATTTTTTCATCATTGTTGCAGCGCCTCTGGCGTTAATTCGGCGTACTACTTTGAGCTATTTTATTAGAATTCTTACTTTCGTGTAAAATGACATATAATTCATGAAAATAAAATAAAAATAAAAAATATCAGACTTTTTTCTGAGTTCCCGGCAATTCCCAAAAAATTTCACAAAATTCTAAAAATGGAATTTTTCATTGTTTTTGCTATAATTTTTTTATTTTTCGCCGCACGCAGATAATATTTTTGAAAACATTTAAAAATGTAACATGTCTTAAGGTGGAATGATAAATTTCTTGGTTCCAACTTTGGAATTTGAGAAAATTTGATCTTAAATTCAATATTTATAATAAAAAGAGGTATATTTCGAAACGATATGTTTGCTTGAATAACGAAAGCTTTTAATAAAAATTTTCTTTGTAATATTTCTTATAGTATAGCCTTTTAAATAAGTGTAAATATGAGTGTTGGTATTTTTTGCATAAATTTTTTATATTTGCGAAATAATTACATAAAACACTTTTTGCAAAAAACGGCATAAAATCGATTTTTTTCAAAAATTAAATTTAAATTGCGTATAACTGTTGACTTTTGATATATTATTGGGCTTTTGATATAGAATTACTTTTATATATTCAAAATTTTGCTTTAAGTGCATAAGTCTCCTTTTTCAAATTGGACAGTGGGCCAAGATTGGTAAAAAAGTTAAAATTTTATTATTTTTTTTTTCAATATTTCTTAAACTGTAACTCATCTTTGATGAAAAATATCAGCTTGATATAGATTTGAATTTTTCATTAATCCGAGTTGGCGAACTTTAGGGTTTTGAGCTCCATCCCCTTTTCACGTATAAAGTGCAAAGTCCAAACGTAAGCTTTGTAGCAGCTTCTCAAACGCTGTATGAATATTTATAAAAATCAAACTGCCCGTTTCAAAAATCCAGAATTGTTTTAATTTTTTTTTGCCAAAATCTCCCACTGTGAACCTCCAAAATGTTAGTTTCTTAGGAAATCACCATAAAACAAAAACTCGTTTATTATCTTGATACTACCCATGCTAATGACTTGCTTTTATCTTTTTCCCAGTGTCCGCAACACCAACATTTCCTTCTGCCCAACCTTAACTGCATTAGATGTCTATAACATAATCTCTTTTGACAGGTATACCATCGATTACCGTGGCTGCCATTATGTTATGTCAGCTACAATAAAATGCATTTTTGTTACACTCAGTTTCACTTTCAAAAAAAAAAAAAAAAAAAAAACATTAAATGAGTGACCTACGTAGGTAAGAAAGGCCTCTAATGTTTCCATTTCTTTTGTGATGTTTTTTTTAGACATCCAGACAATTAGTTTTCATCAATCACCTTTGTAACGTAAAATTAACAAGCAACTGCTAAAGAGTCTTTTATTTATTTGATCATTACTTGTTTAATAGAAATTCAATAAATGCAGTTTGTTAAAAGAATTAAATGCTAAAGAAGCAACTGAATACACTGTTTGCAGTACATATAATAATAAATATAGCTACTGTATTCATAAGAAATTTTTGGATTTACAAGATGCTTACAAACAAAGTTTTTTTGTGCAGAAATTTTGTATACTAAATTTTGTAACTAACCTCCAGTGGCGTTTTAATTTTGACTCAAAATAAAGACAATTTTTTTTTGTCCTTTCAAAGTGGAAATTTATTACCAGGAAATAAAATAAAAAAAAACTAAATGTTCACTTCATATTTATGTCGTTCATTGTAACAGTGAATTATCTCCTTGTTATTAAATTTCGAGAAAACGAACCTTTTAAAAATCACTGTGTAGGAAAAAAGTAAACAAGTAACGCCATCTATGGAGTTTTGGTGCAAATATTGCAGTTGATTTAAATTTTATGCTATTCTACAAAAATATGTATATATTAAAAATATGGAGTTACACCACTTTTACAATAAACGACGCATTTAAACATTTCTCTACAAAACTGCATCATTCGATTTTTGAAATTAGGTAATCGAAAAATGCATACGTTTTTTAAGTAAGAGTTCCACTGTGCTTCGTGACAAGAGACCAAAGTATGTACAAGGTTTCGCAGGGATCGGTTGAGTGGAAGTATATAAAACTTATGATTTAGTTTTAGTGGGCGTGACTTCTCCCTCTTTTCTAAACAAGAGACTTCGTCATTATAATTAGTCCAAGTGGTGAGCGAAATTTTATAGAAGATCAAATATTGAAATTTAGTAAGCGTTAATCCGGCTACTTTTTTCCCCACAATTGTTCCAAATGCAAAAGAATTATTTTTCAAATCGGTTACGGAGTTACAAGCACTACAAAAAAATACTGCAGGAGCAGCAGAGAAGTTTCTAATTACAGAGTTGCCACATTCTTTTCCGACCTACTTCGCCACATTGAGTTTAAGAATCGTGAAAATTGTGTGAAGTTTTTCTTAATAAATATTTGATAATAAATTTGTTTTTATATAAATTTTTTGTTTTATAATTTTTTATAAAATAATCGTTTAAAAATTTAGCACAAAATCGTCAAATGAAGAAATTAAATCGCTAAAAATTGTTTCGTGTATATTTTTTTCACATCCAAATTTGAAACGCATAAATTACTATTATTAATATAAGAAAAACCATCAAAATCAAATTGTTTTGATATCTTACAGACGTATTTTGGTAGGATTTATTATTGAATTTACTCCTTCAACAAACTAATTTTCCTGAATTACAAAAATGTTTTTAACAAGTAGCCATAAAAATCGCCAAAAAATTTATTTATCATCAGAAAAATCGCCATGTCGCCAAATCAAAAATTTAGACGCCAAATTAGTTGAAAAATTGCCACGTTCGGCAAGAAATTGCCATATCTGACAACACTGATTGAGACTTATAGAAGTGTTGCCAACTATGATGTAAATTAGCCTGTAGGTGCTGCGCTGCCAGACTACTTGTCTTGTTCGATAACACATACTCGTAGAGTATATAAAATCGCAATTGACCCACGCCACGATGCATCATGAGTAGATAATTTCTGCAACAGAAGTTTTTTACTGGCGGAATAAAACTTTGTCTTCATCGTACAAGGAATTATGTTCATCAAAGGCATTTCTATTAAAAAATTTTAAACTTTTAAAAACATTTCACTGTTGCAATTCAATTCATAAAGAATTGAATGGTTTAAGTCACTGAAAGTCAGCCAAACTCATTATGAAGTATAGAGTTCTGTTTAAAGGCTTAACAGAAAGAAAGTTATTTCTTATGCTGCCTCGTTTTAAGTACCAAATGATGTTTAATTTTTTATTTTTTTGGTAGCAAGAAAAATAATCTAAAATCCCGACACAACCTATCCAATTTTTTGGTTTTTTTGAGTTATTTTACCTCTAATAATATTTTTGATTAATTTTCATTTCTTATGCTTTTTCTGTATTATTTATGAAATATATACATATGTATATGTATATGTACATAATTACATACATATGTACGTGTTAGAGTATTTTTCTTTTTTTCTTTTTTTCTTTTATGTGTTTTTGGTTGTTTTGTTTTTTCAGCTTTTTTACATTTCGCTTTGGAACTACGGGGAAATTGTACACACACACACATATATATATATATATATATATATATATATACATATGTATGTGCATATTGATTTTGTAGTTTTTGGGGGCTTACAGTGGGTTTGATAAACACATATTAGCAGTTCTTTTCAATTGGTGTAGTGAAATTAAGTTCATACCGATTTTTTGGAAATATTGTTTGCAAACAAGTAAAGTTTATCTAACGTAGAATTCAGAGGAACTTATAATGCTGCCAAAATAAATATTTGAACGACTCATTCTGCCGAAGAAGACCAAAAATATATACATATATGTAAATATATCTATACTAATATTATGACGAGGTAAAGTTTGTATTTTTTTTTAATCTCCCAACGGACATACGATATCAGAAGCACCAAAATGGCAACGCTGAAAATTACATTGAAAATGTACCGTGTTACCCTAGTACCTACCGTATTACCATTTCATTATGAAATGATCGGTTTTATGTGCCGTTTCAAAACGATACTCGAACAAAAATATGGCCGAATAAAAAGGTGGAAATAGAATATGTAATGAGGAGTTGTAGGGCTCACCTTTTGCAAAGTGCTATTTTACATTTTACAAAAAGGTAAATTTTGTTTTTATTAGCTATTATCGTAATGTAGAGATACATATGTATTTATAATATTACCATGCGATTTGTATAACCACTTATTTTTGTTTTAGCCCCATGGTGCGGTGATATCTGTTTGTTCAAATTGTTATAAAATAATAATAATAATAACAAATAACAAATAAAAAGAGTTGTCTATATATTCGTTTCTTTTGACTGTCTGTTAAGGGCTTAGCATTATTCGGCAAGAAATTTGTTTTTCATTTACAAAAAAAAAAAAAAAAAAAAAAATACTTTTGTTTGTGTGTGTGTGTTTTTTTTTTTGACAGCTGTAAAAAAAGTGAAATTTATTGCTTCGCTTGAGTTGGAAATGATATTGGAAAAGAAGCTTTGAATTTATTGAGTATCTAATCACTTTTATTTGTAAAATATTATTTTCGAGTTATATTTTGCTTATTATATAAAAAAAAAACACACACACACACACGCATGTACACGATCATGTATTTTTAACATACTTAGGTAATGTACTTTGTTAGAAAACCTTCGAATCTCTTAAGAAATTAATATTTTTTTAATTTAAATTTATAAACGCATTAACAGTAATTTAAAGCAAATATATTTACAATAAAGAGAGTAAGGCAGAGATTCATCATTGCTTCAGAAAATGAATAGGTTTAAAAGTTAAGAGATTGAATTAATTGATTAATGAGCCAGTGAAAGGGGTGGACATTACTTGCGTATGTACGTGATGGCCGTAAAATACGCTTGATCATCCTTCTTAATTTTTTAATCAAGAATGTCCAATTTTCGTGTGAATTTCGGAAAAGTAATTAAAAAATTTAGAAATGCCATGTTGAGAATAACAAAAAGCTACTTTTAGTGAGATTAATTACTTTTGTTCGAACTTTATTTGTTTCTCCGCTTAGTATTCGAGTAGGCTAAAGTTCGTATCACAAAGCTTAGAGAGGTGTCACGAGACGAAAGATAAGTGTATTCTTCATTTTGTCTCGCTCTCCCTGATATTTTGTAGGGTTTTTTACTTTTAAATTGAAGTGTCGATAATGCTGAATTTTTACAAAGATCATCTGGTACCCCTGGTGCAAAGTTGCGAAGGAATTGATTGGATAAAATCGCATAAAATGAAAGATTAAATATGACTGAGTGCGGCCCTGCCCACCGTTGAAAACCTTAAAAGCGAATTTTCCAAAAAAAAAAATTAATTTTATGTGAAGGGAAATTGTGCGATATTTATTAAAATTAACGTCTTGGTACACGATGTCGACAAGAAACTTCCTAGCGATTAGTTATATTGAAAACAAAAACAAAATTTCTTATTTTTGTTGTTGTTTTCAATACAAGTTGTCGATCGAAAGTTTTCTTGTCCACAATGATGGCCAGGCCGTAACTCTTGCAAGAGTCTTAGGACCACACTCCTGTTAACATTGCTTAAACTTGTAGATAATCCTTTGTTTGCAAGTGAATTCTAATAATATTTTTTCATTCAGCTAAATAATTGCAACTAAGCCTTTTTGGCCAATTAAGTATATTTTTTCTCGCTTTATTATCTCTCTCTCTCTCTTTTATTATTTCTTGCCCACTCTTTTACATTTCGCTGTTTTACACAATAAAGTAATTAATGTTTCTTTATTTATACACTTTTATTTTTCTTTAAGTTATATTAGCAGATGTTGTTGTTGTTGTTATTTCTATTAGTTCCACATTTTTAGCTATTTAATGCTGAAAACCTAAACTAATCAAATCTAGGTTACTATACTTTTTAGCATATATTGAGTAATACTTGTATACGTACTAAAACCAGCCAGTAAGTCAGCCAACCAACCAACCAACCATCCATCCATTCATCCAAGTGAAATAAAAAAAAAAATCCAAACATCAGCCAGTCCAACAGTCAGCCATCCAAGAAGAAGAAAAAAATGCAATAAAAACTAATCCACTATTCAGTCACTGTATTTGGCATACGAGTACATTCATAGTTGGTAAGAATGTAACGTTGGTGTGTGTGTGTGTGGATGTAAGTTCGATTTTAGTTTAAGCCATTTTACAGTTTCAAATCTTTCTTTCATGGATATACTTATTTTCTTTTTCGTTTATTTGTTGTATCTTCGCTCAATTTTTACTATGCCAGAGACTTGCTTTAAAGTGAAGCTTTCGGGTAAATATCGGTGGAAAAAATGCTTAAGTTGAGATAAGCTAATTTTGAGTGTATTGCACCTTTGTAGTCTTCATATTCAAGAGTGCCTCTGGGCAAAATCTCTATGATTTTGTGCAATTTTTCGAGAAGTTATAGCGCAATGACTTCTTAGTTTGGAAAACTTGTTGGCTGCACTAGTTAGCACGTTGACTACAAAACCGAAGGTTCTGGGTTCAAGTTCGGTCTCCGACAGTCATTCAATAACAACACCACGAATTTTTCTGATGTCCATTAGAGGGCTGCGTAAACAGTCTTGAAATGTAAACACGTCTTGTTGTTTAAAAGTATTGTTGTAGGATGTATTATATTTATCCAATAATAAATGATGGCGAAGCACTGTGGATGTATTGATGTTCGTGTATATAAGTGTTTTTAAACGATGTCGCGAAGACTTCTTATTCGTAACAAACACTCAAAAGAAATAGTGTGGAAGCATAAAAACAAACACAAATACAAACACAACTCACAAAGCGATTAGCTTGTCTGCGAAAAACACCCAGGCTCTACGGAGGGAACCCACGACCTCTGGACTGAGAGGCTAGCATCGCTACCACTCAGCCACAGGGGCACCCTAGTTATTTTGCATATTGTACGTTTGAGTGTTCGTGTGAGATGTAGATGGTAAACTATTATATGTTTAATGGTGGTTTTTTAAAACAAGCGCACACAACTAATGTCAATGCATGTGCCACATACAGGGCAGAAAAATAAAAGATTATATACACAATGTGCATGACGTTTGTATACGCGCCCATGCATAGGAAGAAGCAAGCATCACAAATTCTTCTCGTCACGAAGTATTTTCTTCTTTATTCCTAAACCTGCAATAACTGAAACAAATTTCTTGCAAATAGTGTTGTTTAGCGTTTGTTTTCGAAGATTTTGCTGTAGTAAAGCATTTGAAAAATCCCTCATTTCTTAAAAGTTCTTGTAAGTGGTCTTGTGCAGGAGTCAAATGCCCATTAAAGCTCAGTTAGCCGACTGTAGTGGAATGTAGCTGCAACGTAGGAAATAGCTGATCGATATTTTTATGTGAAAAGTAGGTTACGTTACATTACATCTCTATAACCATTTTCATTATTTTTCACATAACAATATCGATCAGCTGTTTCATACTGTTGCAGTTACATTCCATTACAGTCGGCTAACTGAGCCTATAGTGTTCATTTGTATCAGTTGTTGCGGGAAAGTTGAAGTGATGAACTAAACTATACCAGCTTCAGCGGATACACTAATCCTAATGTAGCATCAGAGCGCCCTCCTTCGTCGTTATGTATAGTAGAATCGTTAGCAAAGTAAAATAACCAATAAAATGGCTACTAAACGCCTTTAAAAAAATTGAATGCACCTCATTGACCCCAGAGGCGCTGCAATACTGCATTATTAAAAAAACGTGCAAAAAGTAGGGTTTCAAAAGAATGAAGCTTTCCTCTATCTTTTCCTTCACCACCTCTCTTCTCTATCACCATTCCTTTTCTTAAGGAGCTTACAACTAATAATAGTAGTAGGCATTCATTGCCTGAGCGTTTTTTATCTTACAAAAAAAAAAAAAAAATAAATAATAAATAAAGCTTTGCGACATTTAAATTTTAATGTAGCTTTCAATAAGTTAAGCGCAAAAATTTCTTTCCGTGTAGTAGATGTCAGATAGTAGCTTTCAAATTACTCAGATGAATTGACCATTATCGCATTTAATTTATCATCTATTATGAAATAGCTTTAATATTTACAAGAAAATTTTAAAGAAAATATAAAAAAGAGTTAAAATTAGAAATTGCAATAAAAGGAAATTTATTCCAAAATTATTATTTATTGCTAAAAATTCATTTTCATTTAAAGTTTAGTTTGAAACAAAGTTATATTTATATGTAGCCTTTGTATAGCTGCGTTTAGTTAAAATTTTCTTTTCATTGCTTTTTCTTTTGTTGCGAACGATTTGTTTGTATTATGTAAACTTAAGATATAAAATTTTTTTGTTTTCTTTTCAAACACATGGAAATGTTTGTATACTTTAGGCTATAATACACCCTTCACTGCAATTGAAGCGGACTTTAAGTTAATTGTTAACTTTCGAATTGAAATTAATTTCTCCAGGAATGCGAGCAATTCATGATGAGCACTGAACTATTGTGCATATTTCGGACAAGTTGCTCGCCGATAAAAAGCAATATATATATATATATATATATATATATATATATATATATATATATATATATATATCGGCCCACGTATGAAGAGTTACAAACAGGAAAAACTATACTTTTAGTCTTTACTTCAGCATGTCAAAAATCTCAGCCTTGGAACAAACTCTGCACAGAGCAAACATCTGACTCGGCATATTAATATAAATTCGAATTAATTTTTCTTAAAAGGGTTTATTCAATTCGGCGTATCTGAGTACACTTACTCATAGCCCTTACTTACATGTTATTTGTTAAGCTTTTAAACTGACCAACAACTTGCCTTAAGTTGCCACGAAAGGCAAAAGAAAACGAAAGCTTGAAAAAAATAATACATATTTTTTTCTAGCTTTTAGCGCTTGGTTATTAAAATTTTAAAAGTTGTATAGAGCAGCAAATTTTTTCTTTTGCTGTTATTTAATTTATAATTTTTTTTTTATTTACTAAAAGACTTTAACGTTTGTCATTCTAGCTGTCTTAACTGCCAAGTGTGACAGTTAATATACAAGCGGCCATACCATAGACAAATAATTCTTCTGACAATGTGTGAATGTGAATACAAAATTTTATCTTTGTGCCCATCACTGTATGCTCTCTTAGAACGACAGCAGTTAGATGCAAGTGCAAAATAAATATTTCTCACACATTTTGTTTGATTGTTGTTGGTTTGGATGGGCTGGCTGAAGAATGCAAATATATAGATGCGAATTTATCATTGTGCGGATGAATATATCTTGAATATGTTATTTTTGTACACTCTGGGGCATTTGATGCAAGGCATGGGTAGTTGCAGCACGCTTTTCTGCTGCTATTTCAAGTTCAAAAGATTTTACAAATCTTAAATAATGAAAAGTAATTTTTTTTAAGAGAAGTAATACTCAGGAAATTTATGACTACTAGCTGTTACCTTCTTTAGGAAAGCGATAGTGATAGAGAAGACAGGTGGTGATGGAAGAAATAGAGGGAAGCTTCATTATTTTGCAACTCTGCTTATTTCGCACGTTTTTCTAACAATGCAGTGTTGCAGCGCCTCTGGTGTCAATGAGGTGTATTAAATTCGGAGCTAAGCAGAGTAGCTATTTTATTAGTTATTTTACTTTGCCAATGATGTTCTATTAGCATTAGTATCTGCTGAAGTCGGTATAGTTCAGTGACCAGTGAGACTATGCCTTCATCACTTGAACTTTCCTACAACAACTGATACCAAGAGACACTAATGCACATCAGAAAATGCGTGCTGTTGTTATTTAATGACTTCAGGACCTTTAGTTTTGTAGTCAACGTGCTAACTACTTCAGCCAACGCCATTTTATCCCTTTTTTGAAACCTTTCTTAAAGGGTTGAATGCAATATACCGATATAAAAACCATTGTAATGCTGATGTAATAAGACGTAATAATATAGCCAGTGTCTTCTTCATCAGAAAAGTATGAGCAACTAGTGTCCATTTGATGCCAAAAGTCATCAATGCAGCAATCTTAGCAATATGATGACAACTTGTCATTGTCAGGAAACAACAAATATTCTCCAAAAAAAAGAGTTTTATGCTCATGCAATATGCCCTAAAACCTCAAAAAATATGACTTTAAAAATAATATAAATTGATTTATTAAAAAAATATATATGTGTATGTATTAGTGATGCACGAATATTCGTGTTCGTATTCGAATTGCCCAATATTCGTCCATTTTTAATGCGAATACGACGCATTCGTATTCGTCAAATCCAGGAAAATACAAATACTAATATTTTTCCAAAAAATTAAATAAATAAATGCAAAAATCCTAACTAAATTTAAATAAATGGATAAAAATATTAGTTTGTACGAATCCATTAAATTTTTTATAGAAATTTGTGTTTTGTATCATTTTCAAATATTATTTACTGACGATCATTAAAATTTTGGGTATTTTTTATTAACTTTAAAGTACGCCAAGAGGAGTATGAAGTTCTTTTTTATAACAATTTTTTAATATTTCATATTGAAGGTGTAAATAGAACCCTAATTTAATGTCTATAAATTTCACATGAAATATTCGTATTCGTATTCGCGAATATCGTTTCAAATATTCGTATTCGCATTCGTATTCGCGAATATCAAAAATTGACATTTGTTACACCACTAGTATGTATACATTTTTAATCCAACAGAAGACAAAAATAATAAAAATTAAGAAAACAACTAAAAATTTAATAAAAAAAATTAAATTTAGCTTCAACTTTAAAAATAATCTGTATATCAGAATTAAAATTTTGAAACTGCATTTTGCATAAATATTCACTTAGATTTTAAAATAAAAATGTAAAATCACATGTGATTTAAAAGATTTGATTTTCAGAACATGCCTGTATTTAAATATGCCCCAGTGTAACATATAAATTTCTGTGTTTTCTTGTAAATTAATCTTCTAATAACACTAAACTGTTGCCAAAATCAAAACGACAACAAGATGCCATCAAAATAAGAAGCAGCTAAATGGCAACAACAATAAAATATTACATGACGTCAAATAACTAAAATGAACGGCCACAATATTCAAAAATTAACTAACAACAAAAATTAAAATAAAACAAATAACAAGCAAACACACAAAAAAAAAAAAAAAAATTACACGCAAACTTAAAGATGCACTGAAAGAAAAAAGTTTATGCATTCAGATATCATCATAATTTTGGAAAAAAATTAAATACACACGTACAGCCAAACCCACGATATCGAACGTTGTCGTTCGCAATAATTTTTTACGACAAACAGCTGATTTTGGGACCCACTAAACTTGTTCAGCACGACAAGTCGATCGACAATGCATGCGAACAATGTACGTCATTTCCATACAAATTTGGTACATGTGCGTGAAGATAAATTTTAAAATTTATAGCCCTAGACACAAACCGCCTTGTTTAACAGAGCTCTGTTAACAAAATAACATACCTCTGTTAAATAATAATAATTAGTTTTTACCCACAAAATGGACTTGATTCCCAATTTTTAAAGTAAAAACAAGCAGAGAATTTAAACGAAAGGTTTCTCTATGCCTCCCTTATATACATAAAACATTTAGTACATCCAACAAAATGAAAACTCCATGTCTTAACCCACAGTCAAAATATGGTTTTTAGTAATTTTTTTCATAAATCGTTGGAGATGGGGAAAAAAAGAATACTGGAGCAGACTCCTATATGCCTCTAGATCAATGTCCAAAAGTCAAAAGTCATAACAGCCTGTTTTTGTAAAAATTATAACACAATTTCGTTAAATTTCTTTTTTTTAATTTGAAAAATAATTTTGGTAATTTTTTTCAAAAATGGTAGGAGATGGGGAAAAAAGGAATATTGGAGGAGACTCCTGGACGCCTCTAGATCAATGTCCAAAAGTCAAAAGTCATAACAGCCTGTTTTTGTAAAAATTACAACACAATTTCTAAAAAAGTTTGTTTAAATTTGAAAAATTATTTTGGTAATTTTTTTCAAAAATGGTAGGAGATGGAGAAAAAAAGAATATTGGAGGATACTCCTGGACGCCTCTAGATCAATGTCCGTGCAATTTATCTAACCAATTCTAAACACTCAATTAGGCATATTACTCTTTCCACTTCAATAGATTGCTTGTCCCATTGGTGCTACTCCCGTCCATTCTTCATTACAATCCGCTTGCATTATTTTAGGAGTATCTACACATTTCAACTGATATATTTATTTATATTTCACACACAAAATTTTGAAAATAACTTTTTAATTTTTATTTTATTGTCTTATGTTTATCATTGTTGTTATTTTTATTATTTATTTGTAGAAACTTTAAGTAGCATAGAGTTGCATTTTTTATGGAATACTTTTCACATTTCAGCGCTTTTTCTTTGTAAAGTAGCGTTTTATTTGTGAAATTTTTGATGTGGCAATATGCTAATTTGACAATGAGTAAATGCATTATATTAACAACGTAAAGCCTGACGACCAACAAGTCGATAGTTAGTGAGTCCCTCAAACGAACTATAATGGGTGACTTGTCGTCAGTCAATCGAGTTGTCGATCGACATCGTGGGTTAGGCTGGTAAATTTTTTTGAAAAATTTTCTTAGACCTTTTTTTAAAAAGCATTTAAAATATTTATAAAAATTTTGCATCATAAATAATGGCTCATCTCGAACAAAAAAATGTCTTATGCTAGGAACACAATTGGGACGAACGACGGATTTCGTCCACGTCGACGAATTCGTCGATAACAATTCGCTGAGTAAATTCGTCGTGTGAAGCACAATAAGGACGAATTTGTATACACAGAAAAAATATACAAGATTTATGTTCAACAAAACCATGTTGTTGAATAAAATTTTTAATTTCAATAATATTTGTCATTAACTTGAATATTGTATTTATCAATTCCGCACATTTTAAAATATCATTTAATTTCATTTGTTTTTTGTTGGTGTTTTCCTTGCTTGTTGATTGACTCAACGTGGTCATGTGCTGATGTTGTTGTTTATTTTGATTGTTGGTGTTGTATACGTGTAAATTCCGACAAGAAGCCGAAAAACGTCGCGGATTTTTTTTTTTTTTTTAATCAACAAAGTTATTTTTAGATTGTATCAACGAAATGCGCCATGCAGAAGAAACGTAAGAAATCATGTTTTGCGTGTATGCACTATTTGCGTATCCAATAAAGATTTGCTCTTTAGCTGAGTGGTAAGTACGTTAGTCTATTAGTCAAGAGGTTGCCGGTTCGACTCATCCCAAACATCTTTAAATTAAAATTTAATAAAAAACAAGTTCTAAAGAAAATTAAACAAACAACGAAACACATTAGAATAAGAAAAACAAATTCATTAAAAATTTTTGTTTTCTGTTAACAACTCAATTGTGAATAACACAATAATTTTAATTGCAAATAATTGAGTTGATTTTGTTTTCTTATGTTACAAATGTGTGTTTGTATTTACAAAAATCGTTGTAGCTGCCTTTTTAAATAATATTGTATTTGTATTCACAAATAAATTAGTTGTATTTACAATTCTTTTTTTTTCTGTGTACGCGCCCATGCGTATTTCTTACAAGCAGTATTGTTTAGTGTTTGTTTTAGAAGATTTTGCTGTAGTAAAGCATTTGAAAAATCCCTCAAAAGTTAAAAGTTCTTGTAAGGGATCTTGTGCATGACTTTAGTACAGTGTGCAAACAATTGCAAATATGTCTAAGTAGAAAACATTTTAAAACTTGCTTGAAAAAAGTGCAAAAAGTCGCAAAATTAAAAAAGGTTTGAAAAAGTCGAAGGGCCAATCCCACGATATCGACAACGTTCGACTTGTCGCACACTTACATTTGAAACATCAACAAAGTATTAAAAGTTGTTTTTGTTTTGAATGTAAGTGTGCGACAAGTTGAACTGAGTGGACATCGTGGGATTGGCCCGAAGACTGTCAAAAAATTTGCAAATTATCAATTTAGTCGATAAAAGGCAATGGCTGTTGCTCACATTACGCAAAATTATTTAGCAATGAAATAATTTTATTACATTTATGAGAACACAAATATCCGTTAAATTTATAAATAAAAAACAATGAAAAATTAGACTGTTACAAGAAAAGCAAAAATTTGTGCGCAAATTCTGTACACTTCAAGCTCAAATTAATTTTTTTTTAGCTACGACGGTTATTGTCTGAATGCAGCGTTTTCTTTCAGTGTACATACATAAATGGGTATCATCAGCAACAAATCACTTCTTGCCCTAGGGATAATTAAAACGTGCGCCATAAAATATAATCAAACAAAAAAAACTTACAATTGTTCGCATTCGTTTTTGTAATTGATAAAAAAAACAAATACATATAATGAGCATGATGATACTCGTAATATTTTTCTTAATTTCGTTGACTTGAAATTAAATTTGTTTTAGAAAAAAAAAGAAAAATTAATTCTTGAAAAATAATTTCGTAGTTTTGGTTTGAGCAGAGTAAAAACTAACGACTACACGTTTTAGGCGACAGACCAAATTTTTTTTGTACATTCTATCTACACAATAAACAAGATAAATTTTGAAACCTTCTTTTTTCATCTTACTTGCCTGCACGTTGCATTGCATATTTTTGTGTTTTATATTAAAATAAATGAAGAGACGGACGGATGGACGGACGGGACATTAAAAGATTTGGTTGTCTCTAAGAATTGTTAAGTGGTGAGTATTAATATACTATACCATTTTGCACATGCAACGATGCAAGACCATTTGCACAGGATTGTGAATTGGGCTAAAGTTCTTTTAAACAAACAACACGAGTATTTAAAAGTGAAAAATTTATGCAAAATTGTTAAACCTCTCGTACGAGAAGAGATAATTTGATATAAATGGGTGAGTGTGATACTTCACTACTGCTGCATGATAAAAAAAATATATTATTCTTTACCCAGCCTTTGCTGTGACAGAGTAAATTTAATGTTGTCGCTTGGGTGTCATGTTTGTTTTGCGGCGGTACTTTGTAAAGTTGACATTTGTTTGTTTTATTTGACTGAAAAAAATTAATTTGATGCTTTTGGCAATGATTTAAATAATTTTTTTTTTGTACGGAGAATTGTATAATCTGGCAATATCGAGCTGGAGCTTGTTCTTTTTCTTCAAGTGAAATGGTTATCGTTAGTGTGATATTTCTGGTTGAAGAAATGTCTTTTGACAAAGTTATTGTAATAAAATCCAGGGGGCAAATCGCGGCACTCGTTATCGAACGAAATTATGAAATATTTTAATAGAGTTTATATGGAAATATTTCGTAATTTCGTTCGGTAACGAGTGCCGCGTTTTGTCCCCAGGTTTTGTGGTTCACTCGGAGGTTACGAAGGTTGGGGTCGTTTGTAATGAAGAAACCTTTTTTATTTTTGTAATCTAAAAATAAAAAAAGGGTCCCGTACGGGCTAGATATGTAATTCAATACGAACTTTAGCCTATATAATAAATAGTTTTGGTTTTTTTTTTTTCGTTTTTGGGTTTATATGGTTTTAAGCGTCTTTTAGTTTTGGCGTTTTTTCGGTTTTTGGCGCTTTTTTAGTTTTGGCACTTTTTCCCCGTTTTGTCTATTTTTTCGGTTTTGGCGTTTTACATTTTGGCGATTTTATATCCATTTTGGGCGATTTTTTCATTTCGGCGATTTATTCATTTTGGCGATTTTTTTCATATAGGCGATTTTTTAGTTCTGGCGCTTTTTTCGCGTTTTTGTCGATTTTTTTTTCGTCTTTGTCGTTTTTTTTCAATTTGGAGATTCTATTTTCATTTTTGCGATTTTTCTTTCATTTTTGCGATTTTTTTTCATTTAGGCGATTTTTTTAGTTTTGGTGCCTTTTTCGCGTTTTGGCAATTTTTTTCGGTTTTTGGCGTTTTTTCAATTTGTCGATTTTTTGTTCATTTTGGCGATTTTTTTTCATTTCGGCGATTTTTTTCATTTCGGCAATTTTTTTTCATTTGGGCGATTTTTTTAATTTTGGTGCCTTTTCCGCGTTTTGGCGATTTTTTTCGGATTTTGGCGTTTTTTTTCATTTTGTCGATTTTTTCGGTTTCGCCGATTTATTTTAGTCCTTGAAACTTTTTTTAATTTGGTGCTCTTTTCTTTTAAGAGTTTTTTTTTGGTTTTTGGCGATTTTTTTTTTTTTTTTTGGTTTGGCTATTTTATGATTTTGGGATTTTTTTAGTTTTACTGTTTTTGAAAACTTCAAGAGTTTGCCTCGTACGGTTTCCAAGATACAGCAAGTTGTCAAAATTACATAGTCAAAATTTCATTAACTGATACAACCAACACCCTTTAATTTAATTTTTTTTTTAAATTTTAGTGTTAATTGTTATAGTCTGTATAAAAATACACTAATTTTACAATTTGGTGTACGGAACCCTAAAAAGTAAAGAAATTGCTTCTTTTAATGCTTTTGTAGAGTTTTTATTTTAAAAAGTCTATAACTTTTCTGACTTAAAAAAATGAGCCTATATACTTCCCCAAGTGTGGATTTTTTTTTTTTGAAAGAGGGGATGGAAATTTTGGTTTGGGGATTGCGGAATTCATTACGGATAATTTTTATTTTTTGGGGACTTGTATTTTACATAATCGTGTCTGGCATAACTTTCACATCCGTGTGAAAGTGAATCTTTTCCGCATATTTTGGTGTCTTGACATTCACTTCCGAATAATTTTTTTCGTTTTACTTTCGACTGCACCAAGCAATGTGAATGTAAATAGAATCGCCTTTTTTCCACATTGAAATTAATTTAATTTAAACGAAATCTTTTTTAAAATTTGGCTTGACATTTCATCTACCTAATTCGGAAATTTAAACCAATATATATTTGGTTTTAATACATAGAAAAGGGGACATGAAAAACATGTCCACATTAGCAACCAATTTTTCAAAAATATTCGGAAGTATGCAGACACCAAATCTTTTTTTTGCGATTCGGAAATTTTCATTCTAATTGAAAACGTTCGAAAGTCGTGACAGACACGAATATTTTTTATTTATTTCTAAGGCTATTTTAATTTCAATATATATTCCAATTGCCCTTTTTTTAAATTGCTCTTTTTTTTTGGGAGGCAGCGAAGCCGACCTGGTTTGTCGACCGGCGGCGGCTGAAGAAAATAATCTACGGCGGCGGTTAAAAGTCTACTCAAGCCGAAAAACGTTGGCTAAGAAATCAAATCTACGGCGGCAGCTTAATCGGCTAAAAAAGGCTGGTTTTTTTTATCATTTATTTCTTTTAAGCAAAGAATCCGCCTCTGAGCCGATCTGCTTTGCTCCCTGGTACTCGGATTGCCGAAATAACTCATCAGCTGATTTTTTGTTTACACTTATATAACTTAGAAATTATTTACCAATTACACCCAACTCTTTTTTTACACGGTAGGTACGTTCCTAAGGATATCGCTATCACGATGTGAAGCAGAAATCTACATCAACTGACACCACACACCGTGGACCAAATACAAAGATCGCTGATGATGAAGGTGTAGTGGCCTTCGAAAACAGCTAGTTGTTCCGTTCTACTACGTGCTTTTCAGAATATTTACAATTAGCTTTGGTGTTATTTGTTCATTAATAATTATCACATATAATTTGGCTTACAAAGCGATACGAACTTTAGCCTGATCAAATCATATATATAAAATTCCATTTTTTTATTCCAATATATCTATATATTGACATATATCTATAAATTTTGAAACATATGTTGCCATTAGAGATGTGTAAATGTCGTGATTTTATCGTGTCGCGAAAGATACTTAAAAAACACATGCCTTTTTCAGGGAAATTTTAGAATTTTGATTTTTTATCATTTTCCCGATTTCACGAAATGAGTATTTTTTTTCTTATTTTTGTTTAAAATTTTGTCAAAAATTTAATGTTGTCTTTTAATTTAAATTAAATAATTAAATAAATAATTAAATAGATATAGAAAAACATCTTGGGAAATTATTTCCTAAAAATTTCAAGTTTATCTCAAAATGCTTTATCCAGTAAAAATCGGATAATTTTGAAAAAAGTTACAAGCCTCAGAAGTTTTTTTGAGTCCAATGTAGTCAACTTTGGCCCACTGCAACTCCTGTCCAGCTCAAACGAGAAGGCTGTCATGGCATGTCTTATGAAGGCTAAGTCTTCCCCTAGGGATGTTAGGAGTTTCATATAAATCCAATCAATAGTTTAGAAGTTCCAGATTTATTGCCATTTACTTTGTAGTTTCCACTGTGCAATGTAAATTTTACATATACACGTGCATACATAAAGGGTGTTTTTTATTGGGGTATAGAACTTTAAGTTGGCATCACTTTTTTAACTGGCGGCCATTTTGTCAGCTGTCAAGTGATTAATATTTAGTTTGGTTTGCCATTTCATCATGAACAGGTTGACAAAAGAACAACGCTTGCAAATCGTGCAAATTTATTTCGAAAATAATGGTTCAGTTCGCGAAGTTTACCGCAAGCTCCGTCCATTTTATGGTCGACATAATCGTCCATCAGAGCAATTAATTCGGTTAACCATGGATAGTTTTCGCACTACGTTTACTCTATGTGATGATACGCATCCGCAGAGACGTCGAACAGTGCGCACCGAAGAAACAATTGCCGCTGTAGAGCAAAGTGTTGAAGAGGACCCGAATGAATCGATTCGCCACCGTGCACAGCAATTGGAGCCGACTAACCGACTATTTTGTTCCCGAATTGGATGGCATGAATGTGGATGAGTTGTGGTTCCAACAAGACGGCGCTACATGCCACACAGCGCACGTCACAATCGATTTATTGAAGGAAACATTCGATGAGCGCATAATTTCGCGGAATGGACCTGTCAATTGGCCACCAAGATCGTGTGATTTGACACCATTGGATTATTTTCTTTGGGG
The DNA here is from genome assembly GCA_949987645.1 of Tachina grossa. NCBI lineage: Eukaryota > Metazoa > Arthropoda > Insecta > Diptera > Tachinidae > Tachina > Tachina grossa. The sequence goes on along the minus strand of OX465278.1, from coordinate 132,855,151 downwards.
ATATGTGAAGTCGCTCGTCTACGCCAACAAACCAGAAACGTTAGGGGACTTGGAAGCCAACATTCGTGGCGTTATTGCCAACATACGGCCCCATATGCTCGAAAAAGTGGTTGAAAATTGGACCTGTAGAATTGGCATTATTCGAGCCAGCCGCGGCGACCACATGCGCAAAATCATATTTAAACATTAATGGCATAAAATTATCCTTCCAATAAAGCCAAATTAATGGACATTAAAACGATTTTCTTGTGTTTTATTTCAATTCAAAGTTCTATACCTCTTAAAAAACACCCTATACATATGTATGTGTAAAAACCTATTTTTCAACACAAAAAAAATACAAATTGGATTACATACTTTTTCGTGAGCGTGCGTGATCGTGATAAGTTGTAAATCACTCTTACGTGATTAAGAATATTTTGTTCGTGAGCGTGCGTGATCGTGAAAATGTTCAATATCATTCGTGCGTGAAAGTGCGTGAGTAAAATATTCTTCTGCGTGAGCGTGCGTGTCGTGAGTCTAAAAACGCTCACATGCACATCTCTAGTTGCCATCGTTCCCACTATGCGATATTCTAAGACTGAGTGTGAGAGTTAAATAAATGTCCGGTTGGAGAAGGGTGTGATGAAAGAATATTTCTCTAGTTTCGAAAGTTTTTCCTTTTCGAAAAGCGTTAAATAAATTAAGCCAAAGCTTGGAAGTATAATAACATTTTACAACAAATTGCACTATACACCGCTGTAAAGTTTATACAACAACTTAAGGTAAAATCAATTTATTCGTTTACACTTGTTTAGAAACAATTATAAATAAAAAATAACACAAAAATTAAATGATTTTAAACAAACGAAAATATCTATTCGTATGCAGAGCAAAATATTTGTTGATTTGAAGTCGAGTTGTGGCAGAGAAACTTAAATAAAATAACTAAAAGCAGCATCTAATTGGGTCAACAATCACACATCATAAATTTTTTTTTAACAAAAATAAACTCATATAAGAGGTTGGTTGTTGTGTTTTTTTATTGTTATTTATTTATTTACAGCTTATGTAAATAAAAGAAATACTTGTAATAAGAAAAAACTTGTAAAGTTGTTTGCTATTAAAATTTTTTTGGGGGAAACTGATAACAATAGTATTTTTGAAGCAGAGTATTTTTTTATTGGACCACAGATAAGATTTTTGTTTGTAGTGGAAAATGGAAACTTATCATTCCAAATAAAATTTTAACAAAAGCTGTTTTTTTTATATCTTTCAAATGGCTGCACTTTTTTGTGTGTTCGAAAATCGTTTATTGGAAAAAAATTAAAGAAATTATTTCAAGTTTATGGGAATTAAATATTCAAATTATGTATTTCTTTCATTTTACTGACCATAATTTAGTCTGTTTTTATCTAGAGTTGTTGTCTATAACTAAATATTACATAATTTTTATGGATTTTTATTTATTACATAATTATTTTCATTTTAGGCAGCAGTTAATATTTAAATTTTATTTGAAAAAATGTGTAGAAATGTTATGCATGAATTGAAAATAAGTTTGAATATTAACGAAGAAAATTATTATTATTGTTTTTTTTTTGCAAAGTTAAGTGATTTACTGAAGTGTATAAATAAATTTAGTTGAAAATTACATAATTTTCAAAATTTCAATAGTTTTTTTTTTCTATGTGTGTTGTAAAAGCTTTACGTTACTTTGCCGTTATCAATTTACGATGAAGTGTGTCGAAGCAAGAAAATTGTTGAAGATTTAAAATCCCGCTTTGATGCCGTTAAGCAGAGGCAAAAACTCTTAAGTATGAATCACAACTTATATATGAAATTTTTAAAAAGATTGTAATTGCTGTAAATTAACTGAAATATTTTCCAAATGCTCCTAAAATATATTATATGCATGTTTTAGGGTTCTTCTTTATGGTCCTTCAAACCACATTCTAGAAGTTATATATTTCAGGGCGAAGTTGCCATTGTGTAAATTTGTTTTAGATTTGCTTAGACTACACATGACTCCAAATATTCACTGAGACATATTAGCTTTGCAACAACAACTTCAATTTGTTTATGGTCCTTCGAAGCGTATTGCTATATTTTTTTTAAGCTCTGCATACTCACTGAGACATGCGAGTATTAACATTGCAACAACAACTTCAATTTATTTTTGGTCCTTCGAAACGTATTACTGTTTGTTTTTTAGAAATTCCGCACGTTCACATATTAGCTTTGCAAAAAAAACTTTAATTTATTTATGGTCCTTCGAAACGTTTTACTGCATTTTTTTTTAGAAACTCCACATATTCCCTGAGGCATATTAGCTTTGCAACAATAACTTGAATTTATTTATGGTCCTTCGAAACATTTTCCTGTATTTTTTTTTTAGACACTCCACTTATTCACTGAGACATATTGGTTTTGCAACTACAACTTCAGTTTGTTTATGGTCCTTCGAGCTATATTATCATATTTTTAAAAAAAGCAAGTAGAGCGTGTAGCACTGTACGTGGTCCACTCCTCAGTTCTCTGTTAATTGGGAAAATATTATTTTATGTAAACAGGTGTTTTGTTTTTTCTTTAAAAAGGGAACCGGCTCAAAAAAATAGTTTTCTCATTATATTAATTTTTCTTAAACTACTTTATTATTAAATATGGGAAATTTTTTAATTCTTATAGTACAAACAAGTAATACAGACTAGTGTCCTGCACAAGACTATTTATAAGACCTTTCAAGACATGAGAGATTTTTTCAAATGCTTTACTACAGCGAAATATTCTAAAAAGAATCGCTAAACAACACTGTTGACAAGACAAACAACCGAAAAAAATTACTTGCCAACAGTGTTGCTTAGCGATTCTTTTAGAATATTTCGCTGTAGTAAAGCATTTGAAAAAATCTCTCATGTCTTGAAAGGTCTTATAAATAGTCTTGTACAGGACACTAATACGGACTCAAACAACAGCTAATCAAAACAAAAACGCCAAGTAAAACACAAATGAACTTGAACTAAATTGAATTAGAAAACAACTGCAATAAAACTATGCGGCATTGCTTAATACCCATTACAGTATAAATATAACAAAAACAATATTAATATGCTCATATATATTAGAATTTTTCTTGCTCCAAATTTCAATATCTTATTTTGAGTTATAAATCACTACAATACTACTGATACTTCATAGTGCACTCGCCATTCTTGATATGCTTTAGCGCTATTCGAATGTAGTATTATATTAATTATTATATGAATTATGTGAATTTTAAATTCCCTATAGTAATTCATTTAAGCAACAAAAAAGGAAAAAAAAACCTTTGCAGACTGATAAGTGCAAATAGTTGCAACGTTAAAGCGACAGTGATAAAAAAGTGGTTTACTGACTTTGGTTGTGGTCGCACAAGTACAAATGAAGCTGAACGTTCTGGATGGCCAATTAAGTTCAGTACACCCGAAAACGTTGAAAAAACCCACGATATGCTGTTGGCCGATCGAAGCCAATGGCCAAGAAAAAAGTTATTTTTCATCTTGAAAATGCACGAGTGCAGTCTCAATGGCAAAACTCTATGAATTGGTCTACGAATTGATATCCCATCCGCCATATTCTCCTGATTTAGCCCCTAATGACTACTTCCTATTTCCAAACCTAAAGAAATTGTTCGGTCGATAGAGATTTAGCTCCAACGATGAAATTATTGAACAATTTTAAGGAACTCAAAAAATGCTATTTTGCGAAGTCATACAAAAACTGGAGAAACGTTGGACTAAGTTTATTGAGTCAAAACGAGATTATGTTGAAAAATAAATTTTTGTTTTGCAAAAAAAAAAAACAGTGTGTAATTCAAAAAGTCACGGACTTATTGATCCGCCCTCGTATGATCACCTGAGAATGTTGAATAAAAACTACTCCAATTTATAAAATTTAGATATCAAATATAAATTACAAATATTTGCTGTGAAAATATTTCAAGTTCGAAAGATAATCGATTGTTCTAGAGAACTGTGATGGTTCTATACCTGTTATTTGTTTTAAGTTTTATAAAGTCATTTCAATAGTTTCGATTTAATCGACCTAATACACGAATTCGTCAAAATTTTGTTATAATCAAAAAAAACTCCTCACTTTCGACATTATGTTCCCTTTATTAAAGTTTAGAATTTATAAACTCTTATTGCTGAAACCTTCATCTGAAATTTTTTACTGTATTGGCTGCATAAAATCCAGTGTTGCTAGAATCAAAATTAAATTAATTCAGATGAAACTTCAAAATTATCCAAATTCTTATAAATTACACAATACAAATTTTGTATAGCACAAAAATTATAGTTGTATACATATACATACATACATACACACATATAATTATTATATTAATCATGTATATACATATTTAAAAAATAATTAATAATGCTTCAAATTTTTTTTCCTCTTTTTAATCATAATAATTTCTAATTTTATTGAGCTTAAGGTCTCTTATTTTCAAACTAAAAAGTTTTCTTTATGTTTTGAAATCGCACCACTCCTCGTGTGGCTTCTTCAGAAAGTAGCGAAATATCTAAACATAAAAAAAAGTTTTTAAAATAAAAGCAAGACACCTTAAACTCAATAAAATAAGAAATTATTATACTAAAAATATTTCAATAAATTTTCAACATTTGCACTTTTCGGTTATTAAAAAAGGATTGAATATAAAAATTAAAATTTCCAGTAAAAATAAATTTTTACTGATTAATGAAAAAAATTTCAGTATCCAATAAAAATTTACTGCATATTGGAAAAATTTCAGTAAGCAGTACATTTTTACTGAATACTGAAAACAGTTACTGAAATTTTTTTCAGAAACCAGTAAAGTTTTACTGGATACTGAAATTTTTTTCAGTAATCAGTAAAGTTTTACTGGTTACTGGAACTTGTAATGCAGTAAATATATATTGCAGTATGCTCATGTATGCTTGGAAGTATATTTTCAGTATGTCATATATTGGAATTTTGTAATTTCAATATTTCTTTTTCAGCATTTCTTTGATTGATTAGAAATGCTTGCCTTCATTTTATTCTATACTTTCTCCTGCAAGCAATGTTGACGTAAGACAACAATTTATTCATCATGTCAGTTTTTGTTAATTTTGATTTGCGCTGAAAACTCTTTACGCTGAACAGTTCGAATATATATATACAGGGTGGGCCAAAAGAAACCAAGGGGTGTAAAAGTTTAATAACTTTTTTGTTTATTAATTTTTTTTTTATTTTTTCTTTCAGATTATATAGACAACACTTGGAGAATTTATAATGGAGAGGTTCACAACTGAACAGAGAACCAGAACAATAGAATTTTATTATTTAAACCGGAGATCAATTATTTTAAACAAAAAAAAAAGCTCATTTTCATTTGAATGGCTTTGTTAATAAGCAGAACTGTAGGTTCTGGGGTTCTCAAAATCCAAGAGCCATTCATCAACGCCAATTGCACCCCATCAGCTGTACAGTATGGTGTGGGATCACATCTGAAAATGTCATTGGGCCCTACTTCTTCGAGAATGAAGATGGAAGTGCTGTAACCGTAAATGGAGAGCGGTATCGGTTTATGATAGAAAATTTTTTACGTCCTGCTCTTGAAAACAGACTTGGTATGTGGTTTCAGCAGGACGGAGCCACTGCCCATACTGCCCGAGACACAATGGCACTTTTAAGTCAAATTTTTGGAGAGCGAATAATTTCTCGAAATTCAGAAATTATTTGGCCAGCGCGATCGCCAGATTTGACAGCACCCGACTATTTTCTTTGGGGTTTTTTGAAGGAGCGAGTGTATGTGAACAAGCCAGAGACAATCCTTGAACTCAAGGCAAACATTGTTGCAGAAATTCGAACGCTACAGCCACAAGTTTTGAAAGATGTTATGGAAAATGCTCTAAAAAGAGCCCATCAGTGCGAAGCTGAAAACGGTGGTCATTTAAGAGACATCATTTTTCATACTTAGTGTAAAAAAATTTCCATTTTGTATATCATATAATCTGAAAGAAAAAATAAAAAAAAGTTAATAAACAAAAAAGTTATTAAACTTTTACACCCCTTGGTTTCTTTTGGCCCACCCTGTATATATGTATATGTGACAGCGCATAGAGAAAGGGACCTAAGGGTAAAAAAAAATCAATTTTCACTTTTTTTTTTATGTGGACAACATCTGAGCATCGAATGAGACCGATCCCATGCCCCAAAAGTGTTTCCTCCCAGAGATATGCGCATTTTATTCAGTGATGGTACACCAAAGATACACGTATTTAAATCTTTAAAATGGCTCTCCTGATCAAAACAGGTTTTTACCCTTAGGTCCCTTTCTATTTTGCGCGTCACATATACATATGTATATATATTATAAAAATGTTTGGTAGTAAATTTACGTAGTAAAATATTTTTTAAATGAAAATAAAACTTTTGACTAAAAAAATTAAATTGTATATAATGTTGAGCCGAAATTACACAAATATGTTGTGATCCAAGAATAGTAAAAGAAAAAATCGTTTGCCCCATTTTTGGGTAATTACACAAAAATCGGCAATGCTGATACAAACTTCACTTGCTAAATTATTTAGAAACAACAGTCTTGAAATGTAAATACGTCTTGTTCTTTAAATATATTGTTGTAGTATGTATTAAATTAAACCAATAATAAATGATGTCGTTTAATAAGCGAAGCCCGATGGATGTATTGATGTACATACGTGTATATTGGTGATTATAAGCGATGTCGCGAAGGCTTCTTGTCTATAACTCAAAAGAAGTAGTGTTGATGCGTGCATGCTTCCCTGCAGAAAGTGCGAATAGTGAAATTGTAGTCATTTACTAGTGACATTGTCAATAGTACTACTGACCAGGTGTACCCCAGCCAATGTAATCATCTATTGACATTTAACATTAGCTTGTCATTGAAAATCCACCACTAGACTGTAGGACTACTGACTAAGTAGTTCTTTTGGGACCACGTGGAGACATTGACACCAAAGAATCACTAGTAAATTTTAGGGGGTCTAGTCTACAATATCGATATTTCCTCGCTCGTTGTCAATAGTAAATTTATAGTGATTTTCTAGTGACATTGTCAATAGTGCTACTGATATTTGAACAAAAGTTTCACTAGTAGCTTTAAGTAACCCTCGTCTACATATATTTATTTAATATTATTGCACAGAGTAATAAAAAAGAAAAACAATAAACAATCTATTGACGCGTTCATTGACAATATCACGAGAAATACACTAGAACTATTGTCTCTAACCTATCTTTACTCGCACATAAAAGGAAAGTTGTCGACAATTTAACTAGAGCAATTGTCGCTGGAGAAAGAGTATTGACATAGGGACATATGGTTCTAGGCTGACTAGAGGGTTGTTATTTTGCATATTGTACGTTTGAGTGTGTGTGTAAGATGTAGATAGAAGGAAAGTTTTTATATGTTTAAGGATGGTTTTTTAAAGCAATCACTCACAACTAATGTCAATGCATGTGTGCGTTTGTATGTGCGCAGAAGAATCAATCAAATCAACTTATGTGTGTATGTATTAGTCTTCTGCAAAAGATATCTTATAAGAACTTTTAAGCCATGAGGGATTTTTCAAATGCTTTGCTACAGCGAAATCTTTTAAAACAAACGTTAACAACACTGCTTGCAAGAAATTTATTTGAGCATTGTAGTTATAAGAGTAAAGAAGAAAACACTTCGTGACGGAAGAATTTATAATACTAGCTTCTTTCTACGCATAAGCGCGAGTACAAACGTCATGCACGTATGTGTGTATGATCTCTTATTTTTCTGCGCACATGCAAAGGCACACACATGCATTAACATTAGTTGTATGTGTTTAATCAAATAATAGCCCTGCAGAAAGTGCGAATAGTGAAATTGTGGTGATTTACTAGTGACGTTGTCAGTAGCACTACTGACCAAGTCTACCCCAGCCAATGGTATCATCTATTGACATTTAACATTAGCTTGTCATTGAAAATCCACCACTAGACTATAGCACTACTGACTTAGTAGTTCTTTCAGGACCACATGGAGACATTGGCACCAAAGATTCACTAGTAAATTTTAGGGGCTCTAGTCTACAATATCGATATATCCTCTCTCGTTGTCAATAGTAAACATATATTGATTTTCTAGTGACATTGTCAATAGTGCTACTGACTAGGTGTACCACAGCCAATGCAAATGCCTATTGACAAATAACATAGGGTTGTCATTCAAAATCTATCAGTAGACTTTAGCACTATTGAGAAGGTAGTTCTTTTACGGCCATATGGAGATATTTGAACTGAAGATTCACTCGTAGATTTTAGTGACCCTCGTCTACATATATTTATTTAATATTATTGCACAATATAATAAAAAAGAAAAACAACCTATTGACGCGTTCATTGACAATATCACCAGAAATACACTAGAACTGTCGTCTCTAACGTATCTCTACTCGCGCATAAAAGGAAAGTTGTCGACATTTTAACTAGTGCAATTGTCGCTGGAGAAAGAGTATTGACATAGAGACATATGGTTCTAGGTTGACTAGAGGGAGGTTACCATCTACATATTACACACACACTCAAACGTACGAAATGAAAAATAACAAGGATACACTAATCAACAGTACTTCTTTTGAGTGTTTGTTACAGACCAGGGAAGGAAAATGACTTCTTGGATTTTGTATCAACTATGAAAACAAAATGTACTTTTTAGACCATGACGGTACAATTTTTTTTTAATAAACAGAAACGTAAAAAAATGTGTATAAAAATTCATGAGTGTACAATAAATAACAAAAATTAAAAATTTTAAAAACCCCCCGACTTTTTTCAGAAAAGATGTTATATCTTCTAAACGGCTGGAACGATTTTCTTCAAACATAGCTAAGAACCCTCTCGATCAAGTCATCTTTCCAACGGGAAAAACTAAATGAAAATCGGTCAAGCGCTTTGGCCTGTACGTGGACACGGAAAGACACACAGATACACAGACGCACAGACACACACTACAAACTTATAAGACCCCTTTTTTAGTCGGGCTTTAAAAACAGAAACTTAACAAAAATGTGTATAAAAATAATAACATAAAAAAATATTAAATATTACATTCATAAAGGTACATTCGTAGATTCGACTATTATATTAGAGATTAAAATAAAACACACACAAAAAAATTAAAGAGAACATAGGCAAAATTAATGTTAACATAGACATTTTTAAATTGTACCAAATAACTCGCGGTAGTACCACGGTACCAACAAGGTCAAAAATGTACCATAAAAAGTACAATTGTACCATGATTTCCATCCGTGTTACAGACAAGCTGTCTTGATGTCATCGCTTGTTAACACTGGTATACACATCCACCAATACATCCATCGTGCTTCGCTTATAGTACGACAGCATTTATTATTGGTTTAGTATAATACATGCGACGTGAATACATTTAAAAATCATGACGTTTTTACATTTCAAGACTGTTTACGCAGGCCTCTAGTGTGTATGTATGTTCATGCATTACGTTTGTATACGTGCCAATGCGTATGAAGAAGCAAGCATCACAAACTCCTCCGTCACGAAGTATTTTCTTCTTTACTCCTACCTATACCTATAATACTCGAACAAATTTCTTGCAAACAGTATTGTTTAACGTTTGTTTTAGAAGATAGTAAATCAATTTTCAATATTAATTTTTTTCAAGTTTTGGTTGAAAATGGAAAAATTTCCTATAGTGCTGCTACTACGTGTAACCGATGGTTCGACAGCGGATCTGCTTCGAGTGTTTAGTGAGTGGTGATGTGTCCACATCATGGGAAATGCATCGCCAACCTTTTAAGCCTTAGTACCAAATAATTTTCAAAAAACAAAAATTCATATTTTTCCTCACTAGCTGCTTTTCTGAATTTCACTTCAGTTAATTTCTTTTAAATCAGGTCAAAGTTACAATGATATTATTTGGCAATTTTTAGCGTTTTTTGGGTAACAGTTGATAACATTGGCCGCTTACACCTGTATTAGTTGCTTTTTTCTCTATGTGTTGCAAATTTAGTACAATTTAGTAGAAGTTTTTGTTTCTAAAAAAAGCAATGTGACTCCGATCATAGAGGAGATGTGTAAACATCTAGTAATGACATTTTTTTTTTTAACTTGGAAGTACTTATGCTTTTAGTATCTTTTTTTAAATTAATTAATTAAAAGTATCAAAACTTTCAATATTGTAAATACATATGAATTTGTTGGTTTTTGTTTGCTTTATTAAACTTATTTGGTTAGTAAGTGGGCAGGCACACTGCAGTATATGTATATGTACTGCATTCAAAATTGCAGTAAGCAGTAAATTTACTGATTACTAAAAAATTCAGTAAATTTTTACTGCTTATGAAATTTAATTTGCATTACCAGTAAAATCGTAGGGCCGTAATCATAATAAAATTGTAGCAAGTGGCAAAGTTTTTTCATTCAAATTTTGAAACTTTTGTATGAAAAACATTTAGCCACTTGGTAGAATTTCATTATGAATACGGGCATTACTGATTACTGAAAATTCAATGCACCTCATCATATAACAAATCATTTAGGCAATTTATAAAAATTGTGGAAAAAAATTTTAGTAATCAGTAAAAATTTACTTGTTAAACATTTTTTATTGTTTTTACTGAAACTTTAGTAATACTGCAGTGCTCATCTATGGTAAATGCCTTTACTTTTACTTTTTAATTTTTAATTCCTGTTGTTCATGGTTTAGTTGTTGCTGTTCTTGTTGTTGTGTACGCATTGCAATTAAAATAAATTCAGTAAAGTGCGACTTTGACTCGCGCACATTCGGTTTTGATAATTTTTTTTTTTTTGATTTAGCTTTCTTCCTTTTTTAAGCTTTTCAGTTTAAACGATTTTTTTCAGTTTTATCGATTTTTTCTCGTTTTGGCGTTTTTTTCTCTTTTTGGGTTTTTTTATTTTTCGCAATTTTTTTCATTTTGGTGATTTTTTCATTTTGGCGATTTTTTTCTGTTTTTTGGGTTTTTTTCATTTTGGCGATTTTTTTCTGTTTTTGGGGTTTTTTTATTTAGGCGATTTTATCATATTGGCGATTTTTTTGTTTAAGGATTTTTTTAAATTTGGCGAGTTTTGCGGTTTTTCGCGATTTATTTTAGTCCTAGAGATTTTTTTAATTTGGTGCTTTTTTCGTTTTGGCGAGTTTTTTATATTTGGCGATTTTATATTTTTTTGATTTTTTAGTTTTACCGTTTTTGAAAATTTCAAGAGTTTTACTCTTGCGGTTTCCAAGATACAGCAAGTTGTCAAAATTACAAACTCGAAATTGCATTAACTGATGGAACACCCATTGATTTAAATTTTTTAAATTTAGTGTTAATTGTTGTAGTCTCTATAAAAATACACGAATTTTTAAAATTTCAAGTGTATATATGTACATACAATTGTATGTATATTACATGAGATTTTAACATTTTTCGTTGCTCGTTTTGGAACACCCTTTAGTTTTTAACTCTCATGTATTTGTTGTTGTAGTGGCCAAATGTCTACATATTGTGTCCAAATTTCAAGTCCGTAGCTCTTACGGTTCATTTTCACCTTTAGTGTACGGAAATATACAGAAAAATAACCGGCGGCGGCGCACCGTCGGTTTCGAGCCGGTCGACTTGTTTCTCTGCTTGGTATTGCTTCTTTCAAACACTAATACACTCATACATAGCTCACACCGATTTGACAATGCAGAGCAAAAGCAAAAAGCAAAGAAATCTCAGCAAAGAAATCAAAGTCAAAAGATTTTTACCCCATAGCGTATAAATGTTTACACACCAAAAATTCCTTAATAATTCATGAAAAATTTTTTATGTATAGTTATTTTCCTATTAATTTTGTAATAAATTTTCAAAACTACAGGATCATGTAGAGAGTTCAAAAAATTTAAAATTCTAACACTTTTAATATAATTATATAATAATATAATATAATTAATTAATATAATTAAATATATATTTTATTTATTTTATTTTTTTCAGTATGTCATCATCAACTTTTCATCATCATCATCATCAACTTTAATTTTTACACAAATCAGGTATGTTAAATTTTATTTGCAACCTCCAAAAATATAAAATTTATCATAAATTTCAAATATAAAATATAACAGTAAGCAAAATATAAATTGCCTTAAAACATTGAGAAACACTGCAAAAACTTATGACCCGATTAACGTTTACAACAAAAATATTTGGTGTTGTCCCGGCTACAAGACATCATTAACGTTTATGCGATCATGCTTGACAACATCTAAGTTTTTGTGCATCTCACATTTGGAAATCTGTTAGGCACAAGTCCAAAGTTAAAGTTTCATTCTAAATATCATGGCATTTTTAAATGAAGTCATACATCTGTATGTATGTGTACATTTTTTAGTAATGTTTAGGGAAACCAGAAATATGCTCTAAAAAAAGGGTTTTATGCGCATTCAATATGCACTAAAAACTTGAAAATATGCACTAAAAACTCAAAAATATGCTCTTAAAAATAAAACAAATTTGGTTTATTTGTCAACGAAAATACATTTTTAACGCCCGACTAAGAAGGGGTGTTATAAGTTTGTAGTGTGTGTCTGTGTGGCTGTGTATCTGTGTGTCTGTCTGTGTCCACGTACAGGCCAAACGGCTGGAACGATTTTCATTTAGTTTTTTCTGTTTGAAAGATGACTTGATCGGGGGGTTCTTAGCTATGTTCTGAAAAAAGTCGGGGGTTTTTAAAATTTTTAATTTTTGTTATTTATTTAAAAATTCAACAACATTTGCATATAAAATAACAAAAATTAAAAATTTTAAAAAGCCCCGACTTTTTTCAGAAAAGATGTTATATCTTCTAAACGGCTGGACCGATTTTCTTCAAACATAGCTAAGAACCATCTCGATCAAGTCATCTTTCTCTTTTTTTAACCCCCGACTAAAAAAGGGAAACTTTAAAATAATTAACAACGAATAACTGCCGTATTAAAAACAATAATTTAAGATTGAAGTGCACGTTAAAACAAAATTGCCTTAGGCAAATAATACAAGTTAATTTTTTTATACTCTCGTAACAATTTAACTTCAATTTCAAAAGAGATCACGAAATCAGAATTAAGACTTTGGAACTGTATTTTGGATAAGTAAGACAGATTTTTATTTAAAACTTTTATTGGAACAAACAACAAAGTATTGATCTAGCTTTTCAAATAAAAATCGTTGCCTATCACATCTAAGTAAATTTTTATACATTTGAGAATGTTCCTTCAGCGTCTACTGATGTAATCGACGCAGAGTCCGTAACAACTAGCAAACCCAATTTTTTATTTAAACTAATGTCCATATACTACATGGAAGATTGGAAATGAAATTTAAATGGCGAAAACTAAAAATAAAAATTTTTACCAACAGATAAACTTGTAAGCATATTAAAAAAAATGCCATAAAGTTTCAAAATATGCCCTAAAAGCCTAAATTATGCTCTAAAAGTTAGAAAATATGCTAAAAATATGCGTTTAAGACTGAGATATGCGAAAACATGCTTTAAAGGGTAAAATATGCAAAAATATGCACTAACAAATCGATGCCAAAATTCATAAAAAGTTGTGAAACGGATAAATATCTAGTCCTCGCATTAATAAGTCACACAAGAAAAAACATGCAATTGCATATTTGCGGTTTCCCTGATAATGACCTAATCAACAAACATCTCACCTTTGATCAATTGGCACTTGATAAAAATATATAAAAGTTTTTATTTTTTTTTTTATTTTTTTTTAAATCAAACTTTTAATTGACAATATTTACTTAAACACTATTATTAAACACGGGCCATCATCACAAACAAAAAAAAAATTGAACACGGCAGTTATGGTTTTGTTTTTTTTTTTTTTTTTTTTTTTTTTTTTGTTTCTTAACATGAGTAAATGAAGAATTGATTTTATTTTAAATTTTTGTATTTGGAGGCGTTTTGCCCACTGCTGCACCCAAACTAAGTGCACCACCATTCATTCGTTCATTCATTCATTGAACAGCAAATGAAGTTTTAATTGGAGATAATGAAGAACCTTCTTTAAAACTTTAAACGATCAGGGAATTTAAAAAGAGCTGTGAAACTTAAAAGTTAAATTTTCCATATATTATATTGAGATTCCAACCAGGGTTGTCAGATTTTTTGCGACATATGTATTTCGCCAAATTGATTTTAATAAATTCAGTAAAGTGCGACTCTGACTCGCGTACGAAGGGTTCCGTAGGAACACTAGATATGTAATTTAATACAAACCTCATCCTATATTATATATAGTTTTGACATTTTTTTCGTTTTTGGGGTTTTTTCGGTTTTTTTGTTTTGGCGTTTTTTTCGGTTTTGACGATTTTTTTAAGTTTTGGCTATTTTTTAGTTTTGTCACTTTATTTTCTCGTTTTGGTGATTTTTTTCGGTTTTTGGCGTTTTTCATTTTGGCGATTTTTTTATTTTTGGAGATTTTTTTCATTTGTGCGATTTTTTTTGTATAATTTTTTTTTAGTTTTGGCGACATTTTCGCGTTTTGGCGATTTTTTTTATTTTTGGCGTTTTTTTCATTATGGCGATTTTTTCATTTTGGCGATTTTTTCGAATTTGGCGATTTATTTTAGTGTTAGATTTTTTTTTTAATTTTGGCGATTTTTTTTTATTTTTGGCGATTTTTTTTTTTTGGTTTGGCGATTTTATAATTTTCGGTTTTTTTTAGTTTTACCGTTTTTGAAAATTTCAAGTGTTTGCCTCTTACGGTTTCCAAGATATAGCAAATTGTCAAAATTACATAGTCAAAATTGCATTAACTGATGGACCACCCTTTAATTTAAATTTTTAAAACTTTAGTGTTAATTGTTGTAGTCTGTATAAGAATACACTAATTTTACAAATTTCAAGTTTCAATATACATATGTTCATACAATTGTGTGTATATTACATGGGATTTTAACATTTTTCGTTGCTCGTTTTGGAACGCCCTTTAATTTTTAATTCTCATGTATTTGTAGCGGCCAAGGTTCTACATACTGTGTCCAAATTTCAGGTTCGTAGCCCTTACGGTTCCTGAGAAAATACAGTGTGACGGACAGACGGACAGTGTAGCGAAAACAATAGGGTCCTTTTCACCTTTCAAATCAAAATCAATCAATCACCAAACTCAATTTTATGTAGTTTTATCTTAATAATTGTATATTTGATAATAAAGTTGTTTTTATATAAACTTGTTTTTTAATATAAATTTTTATAAAATAATCGTATAAAAATTTAGCAGAAAATCGCCAAAAATAATTTCTTGTAAATTTTTCGCATCCAAATCGTATTATAACTAATATAAGAAAAATCATCAAAATCAAATTGTTTTCATTTCTTACTGACAAGTTTTGGTAGCATTTACATATACATATTTGAAACTATTCCTTCAACAAACTAATTCGCCTGAACTGCAAAATAGCCAACAAATTTATTTATTGCCAATTACAATGGACCCTATTAGGTCTCCCGAGTGGGGGTGAGGTATAGCACCACCCTTCCTAATTTTTTTTATCGCCAGAAGAATCGCCATGTTGCCAAATCAAAAATTTAAATGCCAAACAAGTTGAAAAATCGTCACGTTTGGCGAGAAATCGCCATATCTGACAGCCCTGATATGAACTGTAAACTTAAATCTCTCTCGGATGCAGCGTTGCCATAATATTTTTTTTTTTTTTTGAAAACTCAAAATTTAGAAGAAAAAAACTGATTTTCAGGTGAAAAAACTGCTCATAAAAAATTGTTTAAAATTTTGTTATATTTTTTCTAGGTGGGGGGGGGGGGGGGGGTTAGCTCTACGTCTATACCTGATTTATTTTTATCATAATTTGATAATGTTTGTGAAGTTGTTAGGTTTTACCATCTCGAATGCCTTTGCAGCATCAGTTAAGAAAATATGGCTCTACAAATTTATAATTTTTTAAATTAATGGAAAGGGAAGTGTTTAAAATGCACTATGGGATATTTTGCATTAAATTACACAGGAAAATTTTTTTTCCCCGAATAAGCAAGCCTAAAGACGTCAGTGGATCAAAAATTCAATATATGTATAAGGTAAATAAAATTATTGTTTCTTGTTTTAAGATTTTGTTTTATTTAAAGTGCACAATGATTTATTTCTTTAATACAATTGCCTAGCCAAAAATAAAGTGTTTTTTTCTGTGAATTACTAAAATTTCGGTTAGAGAGTTCTGAAAATTCTATGGGTTCTACGCTTTAATTTGGTATATATTTCATAGTGTTTTATGTCATTATTTGCGAGATCACACAATTTCAATGAAAAAAGTGTGAAACTTGTTTTTCTCTTTCAATAAGGCAAGAAGAGCAAATGATACGTCCTTATGAACTCAACTTGCAAGCAATAAGTCCAAACTCTATAAAGAATAATTATTTCTGCCAAAAAATCCGACTTCAATGCAAAGATCTGGTAGGAGAAGATAAGAAGACGTACGTGAAATATAAAATTTAATGGGCGTGCCTTCACCCATTTTTTAAATGCAAGATTTTTTGTTTTACAGTGCTCAGGGTGCGTATTCAGTCTTGCAAAAATCGGTAAAGTATAATCACTTAAAATAAAATATTAAATTTTAATTTGCGTGACTCCGCCCATTTTTAATGCAGGATTGTGTCTATTTTAAAGCTCAAGGTGTGTGGTAAGTTTCGTAAAAATCGCTTAAGTAGAACCTCGTGAAATGTTATAATAAATTTTAATGGGCGTAATCCCGCCCATTTTTTCAACTTTCAAATTGTGTAATTACAAGAAGCAAAGGTGTTTTATAGGTTTCGCAGCAATCAAATAAGTAGAATATCATAAAATTAAACTAAAAAAATAGTGGGCGTGTCACCGCCCACTGCTCTATACTTAAAAAAACTATTTACATCAAGGAAAACTGCACATTTAAGAACGCTGCTCGGACGTCAAGTTCTCTCTCAGAGCTGTACATTTTCCTTGAAGTACTTTTAACACTAAAAGTTATGCTTTACACTTTCTATTCTTCTATGTAAATCAATATGAAATGATCATTTAAAAATAAATTTTTTAACACCTCTTTTCATGGAATCCCTTTTCGATATAAACTTAAGAACATGTGTTTTATAGCGTTAAATGTTTTTACAGTTTTTTATTAATTTATTTTTATATATTTTTAGCTTAGTGTCTTTTTGTTTCCATGGTGCGGGTGTTTTTTTTATGCCCCTTATGTATGTATGTATGTTTAAAATAAAAGCTACAACAGCATTACTATGAAAAGCAGTAAATAAAGTTTTTTTTTTTAGTTTAAAAGATATTTATTCTAAGATTATAGAAATTGATTTAAGGTGAGGCAGTCAAGCCATGTCATTTCGGTAGGCAGTGTTTTTTTTTGTTGCGATTTTTGATACACACACGTCGATAAAACTAAATAAAAACTATAAAAATTCAACATAATTTTTCTTGATTAATTATTTATTTTTTTTTTGCTTTCGGCATACATATTTTTTCAAAATGTCATAATTGTAATAAATGTATTTGGAAAATGGGTTTTAAAGTGTCACGCAGTGGCGCTGATCGTAATAGAAGTGTGAAACTACATACATAAATACATATGTATGTATATGGAAAATGTGTGAAACTACATACATACATATGTATGTGCTGAAAATTACTTTAATATAAAAGATTTTATTTTTAAATAATAAAAAAGGACAGGTTTTATTGCAGATTTAACGATTTGAGTTTGAGAGTAGATAGTAAAGATCCTTATGTTTAGAGACTAAACTTTTAACCGCAAGTGATATTCTTCTGTTCTATCTTTAAGGCCAGCATTCACTATCCTACACAATCATACGACAGTTGAAAAATACAAGCTCTATTTTATGAATTGTGTGGGCTCTTGAAATGGCATTATCTTGTGCTTAAGAAAGTGGGCGGATAATTTCCCACTTAAACTTAATATATATTTTACGTGCCTCTACTTGAACGATACGAAACTTGAGACACACATCTTGATCTCTGAAACTGGCGATATCTTGCATAGAAAAAATTGGAATGGACACTAATATTTGCCAAAAAAAAAGTTGGCACTAAAAAGTTACAAATAGAGCTTTAAAAAATTTAACAGACTTTAAAAATAAGCACCTAAAAACTTAAAAAGAATCTAGATTCAGTTAAATAAAACATTTTTGTATACTTTGGGTCTTATGCAAAAAAACTTAATAAAGCTTTGCCAAGCAATGTTAAGTAAAGTTGTATTCTAAAAAAATTATTGTATAAAAATTCTAAAGTAGGCACCCACGTTTGTTAAGACTACTTTAAGTTGATATTTCCAAAATGTGTGTTTTGTACCTCAAATATTTTTATTAATATAGAACATACTGATTCATGTTACATCTGAAAATGAAGCTAGAAGTGCCTGCTCTTATCTTAAATTTATTATTTCTGTCATGTAATGGGAAACATCACCAAATTATCCAACTGATTCGAAATATCTACATAGCAAAATCCATAAAAAAATATTATAATAAATACAATTATACAAAAATATTTTAGTGATGTACATACAATCAAAACAAATCGAAAAAAGCTGGATATTCAAATACTCGTTTCATTCGAATAAAACAAATTGTGATAATTTTTCAAATTTTTTTACTTTTACTTCATAGTTGTGTTTATCTGTTTTATTACCATGTCAGAAGCTCATATATTTTAAATTAGGTTGCTTTACTTCAAGATAATAAAAATTTATTTAATAAAATAAAAAAAATATTTGAATACCCGAATGAAATTGTATTCAATTTTGTACATCATAAGCTGTGAAGTGGTTGTTGAACACGGTGGTGTTGCCAGTATTTATTATTAAATCACAAAATATTTAAAGTTGTCTTTTGCATATGATTTTTTAATAAAGCTATGTTAGCCTTAAAGTGCTTATCAACTACTATGAACTTTAAAGCTAAAGTAAAATATTTTTTTGCATAAGGGGTTTTATCTGCAGTGCTATTTAAAGTTAGTGACAAAAATAATTATAAGTAAACGGATAAATAATGAAGAATTTACTAATAGGACATTTACACCTGCACGAAATCTAGCATATTTCAATTAAAATCTTTATGAAAATCTATACCGTTTACACCAAGATTTTCCCACATTTATCACGATTTCTTATCTACAACAAAAACCATTAACTTAACATTTTCTTAAACTAAAACCAAACAACTGCAATGTAGCCAATTCACACACCTTTTTATGCATACACATTGACTTTTTAGTACAAATTTGAAGAAGAAAAAAACATAAATGCATATCACTAAGTTCTACTAGATTTTAGGTAGTTTTCAACAAAATTTAGTGGCGAATTAGATTTTGTTTTGTATGGGAAATCTACAAGATTTTGCCTGTTGCACAATTTTGCCAATCAAAAACTATTATCCACGACTGAGTTTGCGCTTTCAAAGGGCCTGTTATTTAACTCTGACTTTCTCATTTATTTCTTAAGTTGGCAGTCCTGGCATCTGGAATGAGTCCCCTCATGCATTTTGCACTTTTATTATATAAACCTTCGGCTAGAACTCTCTTCGTTTATCGCATAAAATAAGTAACAATAAAAAGGTCAAATTATTCATTATACATCGATTTAATCACAGTTTGTTAAGGAAACTATCCCACAAAAAGTGAAATTGCGACTTCGAAATTAGAAATTTTGCTTTTCACACGACCAGGGGGCAAATTAAGGCATTCAATATCGCTAAAAATTTCCATGCCAACACATTTAAGATTGTATGAAATTTTTTTTCGATATCTAATGGCGTAATTTGCTTCCAGGGCTTTTCAAAATCAATCTTAGAAAATATATTGTCACATTCTCTACACAGGATTTGCTTCGCCAATAATGATTAGAATTGTATCAGGTAATAGGTCGATTTATTAGCACAGGGTGTCCCTGTGGCTGAGTGGTAACGATGCTAGCCGCTTAGTCCAGAGGTCCTGATTTCGATTCCCACCATAGACATTGGGTGTTTTTCGCAGACAAGCTAATTGATTTGCTAGTTGTGTTTGTATTAAAAAAAATTCAATTATTTCAAATTAAAAATATTTTACAAAAAATAAAAAGTCATTAAATATTCCCAGAGGTTTCCAACTAAGCTTAACCCTAGTGATTTTATGAGTTCTCTTGTAAGAGGTACATGCAAAGAATATAAGATACTTAAAACAAGAAATAGAAGAAAATACTGCTTCAAAAGTATAGGATTTTGAAGTCCTAACCGAACTGATTTCTGCTAGAGCAAATAATTTGCCAAAGCATGAAATTAATTAAAATTGTTAGTAGAATTGTAATGGGCTCTTGGATGATCTCATCAGCCTGCCAAAAAGTGATCCAGCTTGTCTAGTATAAAATCTGAAATATTACTCATGCAGTCAGCATAAAACTAATTCGTAATATAATAACTAAAAACATGCTAACAAGCTGCTAAATTGTTGCTAATTTTTTAAATATATTTATTAAGTTTCATTTTAACCACGGATAATCAAATTAGTTGCATGTGTTCGTAGCTGCACTATAAGCTCCTAAACGTTCAAGTAAGCTTATAAACAAGGGATGAAGCCATTTAAGCTTGTGTGGTCTGGGGGTCTACCTTATAATTTGAAGCAAAAGAGAATACCTTCGAATTTGTATGTTAATTGCATGCAAATTTTAAAGCATTTTCTTTCATTTCGAATTACAGAGTAGACCCAATGATCTTAAAAATATTACCCTTTATCATGATCCTAGCATAAACTTGTATTTATAATACTCTTACTAATAAAATGCTAAAAACCTGCTAAATTGTTGCTATTTTGTTAAAGATCAGCTGCTTGTATTTTTATTTCTTTATTTTTCATATATAGAAAACTATTTGTTAAGTTTCAGCTTAAATTATATTCATAATACAATTGCTAATAATATGCTAAAAAGCTGCTAAAGTAATGCTATTTATTTTAAACCAGGTATTGATATTATTATTTATTTATTTTTTAACATAAAAACACTATGTATTAAATTTCAACTTAATTTTTATGGTTTTCATGAATAACCGCGTAAGTAGATTTATATCGATTCGGATTCTTTGATTGGAAATTGTTAAACTTCACTAACTAACTATTAATTCAGTATATGTTTATTTAAAAAAATAGCATTAACAATGTATTTTGTTCAAATCAGTTGCTTGTATTTATATTTTTTTAATTTTCACATATAGAAAACTATTTGTTAAGTTTCAGCTTAAATTGTATTCATAATACAATTGCTAATAATATGCTAAAAAGCTGCTAAACTAATGCTATTTTATGAAAGCCAGCTACTGCAAATCTTATTTGCTTAATTTTTAATAGAACAATCTCTATTTGTTAAATCGAGGTTAATTTTTGTGGTTTTTATGTATAACCGCGTAATTCGATTTACGATTAGAATGATTTTACTATTTTCCAGCTAAAAGCAAGGCAACTTCAGTACATGTTTATTATTTAAAAACCTGCTAATTTCTTTATTTTTCACATGTAAAAAACTATTTGTTGAGTCTCAGCATAAATTTCATTCATAATACAATTGCTAATAATATACTAAAATAATGCTATGCTATGGCATATGTTCATACAATACCTATGTCCCTTCTTTAAAATGCATTTATATGCTGGAAAAATTCCATTACTCCAAAATTTATTTTTTCCAGTGTAGCTTCCACTCTTGTGCTATTATTGATTATTAAGACAAGAGACCTCTCTGTTCATACTTTTTTTTTAATAAACTCTGCTAGAATTTTATTTTATTATTACATAATTGTTGTGATCGATAAAAAAATTAAATTATTCAAGAGCCGAAATGATTTATATTACAACGAAAAAAATAATTTTCCTTTCCAAATGGCCTCAGTCCTTCTTTATAGTTACATTTATTAAATTTAATTAATTATATTTAAAATAATTATAAGCTAAAATTCTTTCCCGCCCATTTAAGCAGCTTTTTGCAAGTGTTTCTTCTTTCTGCTTAACAAAAATAAAATCAAATTAATTAAAGCAATTAAAAATAAATAACAAGATTCTTTTGTCGTTATTTCTATTTCATGAACAATTGTTTATAAAAATAGACTCTTCAAAAAAAAAAAAAAAAAAAAAAAAAAAAAAAATTCTTTTGACGAACGTCAGTGGGGCGGCGAAAAATTTTGCCAAATGACATTTTTTAGATGCCAGCCCATGTCTGTGGTTGATGTACGTACGAGAAATAAATGTGTGAGGAAGTAATTTTTAAAATACGTTAAACCCTTCAGTAGCTGATGCACATTAATGATGAAAAATCAGCTTTCTTATTTAATTGTTTGGCATATAATTCATTAATCAGCTGGCCGATCAATTTGAAAAGGTGCAACATGCATATTTTTTTTTTTTTTTTTTTTTTTTTTTTGAAATAGCTGAACCATAAAGAAACTAACAGAAGCTTCATGCGGTACCTACTTTCGGTAATTTGCAAGTTATCCCACTACTATTTACGTACTTTACCCTTAACAGCATACTTTTGGCAAATTTAATTATTTAGAGCATATTTTTGGGGGCGTCTTTTTTGTAAGTTTTTGCTGCATATGCAACATTTACAAAAAAAAAATATTTTTTTTATAGAGATCATATTTCTGGTTTCCCTGTTAATAACTTCTGTTCAAATCTTATTAAACGAAAAAATATCTTAATTATTATATTTATTCTCTTTTCGCTGTGAAATAAAAATTTCGATTTCCGTTGAAAATGTATCTAGTACATATTTACAAGTGCAGTTAAGCGTGAAGAGAAAAAAGAAAGTAATTAACACCTATGGGTCAGGGAAAGGCCAAATTAAAATACAAAGACTCACCAAAAATTAACAAAAGGGTAAAGAGTCTTAATTTAATCTAATAACTTTCGTTTTCAGGTGTGAATTTTAGTCATAAAGTTATTAGATTTCCCGTGGCTTAATAAAATTTTGTAGACTCTTATAGAAAGTAAACTTATATAAAAATTAAAATTTCTTTTTTCATTCATTTTAAAATATAACAATTAACAAAAACTGCTGGTGGCTAAATAAAAAGAACGTTAATAAAATTAAAATTTTCCTCGTTGCACCTTAAAACATCTTGGTTAGTTTAATTTTTAATTGTGATGGCGGTAGCTTTGCATCATCGTTATGAGAACCATGATGATGATGTTGTTGAGGTGGAAGACAAAAAAAAAGGCATAAAATAAAATATTACTTAAAATAACTGACTTCCGACGCCTAAACATTTTAAGTGACTTAAACTAAAGTTTAAAAAAATTAAAAGCAAAATAAAAATGTGAGAACGATTCATTAAATCAATGAAGTTTAAAACGAAATTTTTCACTACTACTTTTATAAATTTAAATAGACGAAAATATCAAAAAAAATAAAAAAAAATTTTAGTATATATAGTCGGTTCATTATTTTTTAATAAGTAATCATTTGGATTCTCCATAACTATAAATAAAAAGACAGTTGTATATTGTACGTGTTAAGTATGTGTCATACTTATACTCAGAGCATGCTTATAGTCTGAGTTGAATATTTATTCGGGTAAAATAAATATACGCATGATACTCAGAGTGTATATGTATATATACGGACATGTCGCTGAGTCCAATTCCGTTTCCGAACGGAATTGAATTTACCTCAAAACCTCAAACATTAGCCTAAGCATATCCCAGCATACCAACGCCCCTAACTACCGATCTCCAGTAGCCATGTCGTAGCATCAGTAGCATAATGTCGGACATTGCAAATGGCTATTGGAGACCGCTCATGTCCAACTTTCGTTCATGCTCTGACATGGATGCCCGAACATATGTCTGAGCAACAATGTTCGCCATGAGATTCTCAGGCCGCAACCACTTGAAATATAAAGAAAAGAGACAGAACAAAATTCGTAAATATTCCATCTCTATTGCACTAACGCACATCACTTTGATATGCCTGAACATAGACATCGCACGTATTCACCACAATAAAGAAGTTGATGAATTTTTCACAGTTGCTCTGCCTGCGTGATGTCCAAGTTGATGGCTAGTGGAGTCGTAGGATAACAGTCTGGACACATCTGACAAATTTCCGTATTTTAGTTTTCTTTTTTAGAAACCATCTCTTACAAAATTGTGGTGGATTGAGTTCCGTTTCCGAACGGAATTAAACTCCATGAAATTGCCGATATATATGTATATTTGCCTTTAATTATGAAAAAGGTGTAAGTCATATGCATTTTTGTATTCAATAAGTCTTAAAAAAAACTTCAATAAAAATTTAATGAATATTAAATAAATTGATAAAATATTGCTTAATATAAAAATATTTTTTTGATTTATTTAAATGTTATCTACCAAATATCTCGACACAACAAATATATGACTTATACCACTTTCATAATTAAGAGCACATATTGTATAACCTTTTAAAAATTTACATTATTCCTTATTTTTTTTTGCAAAATTTACAAACAAAGATCTTAAATGAACAAATATTTTATAATTTGTGAGGCGATAAATGTATTTCTAGTGAATATTTAGTTAGAAATGTTTTTAGCACAGTCGATAATTAATAAATCACACTTTCCATCCCTGTGATGCAATTACTTGAACATCGTTGCCATGTTAACGTTTTAGAGTTCAGTTTTCTGGCAGCACTGATGCTTGCGCACAGTAGATCGCCTAGATACCAGTTATTTGGAATTTTCATTTTAAAAATGCAAAAATTTTCTATAACATATTTGAAGATAATTAGCGCCATTTAGAGCCTATTTCACCAACTTATTTAAATATCAATTCATATTTAAAAGTAATTTGTCCACACAAAAATTACTGAAAATCTACATTTAAATATGAATTGATATTTAAATAGAGTTAACTTATTTAAATATCAATTCATATTTAAAAGTAAGTTTTCCATACAAAAAGTAATGAAAATCGACATTTAAATATGAATTGGTATTTAAATAGAGTTGGTGAAATTGGCCCTTAGTGTCAAAGGCTGGTTAAATATTTTAATGTAATGAGAAATATAGCTCCAGCGTAACGAAGTTAAATTACATATTATAAAATTTTTAGTTGTGCAAATAACTTAATCCTGTATATATTCATTCTGTAGCCGAATAAATACTAATAGTATTTTTGTACTTGTGCGTATGATTTAGAGCTGCCAATCTATCGATAGTCACACCATTCGATATTTTCGATAGTTTGTTGGAAAACTATCGATACTATCGATAGTATCGAATTATTTTACACTATGTTCACACGGCAACACAAACAGTCGTTTTGACTGTTGATATATGGATATGGTTAAACAAAAATAGGTAAAAATTATAACTGCCTTATTCAAAAAAAAAGTAATTTTGGTTTAAAATTGGTTTACACAACAAATTTTGTATGTAAATTTGTTTGTTAAACGTTTTTTAAACTGAAATTATTTTTTTCTGAATAAGGCCTCAAATAATTAATTTTATGTTTAATTTTATTCTAATTTTTCTAATTTTAAACACATATCTTTTTTTTTTTGTTTACAAAAACATACCTACATATCGTCACCTTAAATGCAAACAGACGTAACTACACAAAAATTCGAAATCGAGTTTTTGATTGATTATAGTTCATTTTATCAAACTACATGTTCACGCAAATATTTAGAGCTCTGCGATGAAAAATTACGATTTTATTAAAGAAATTCAAACGGACGTAATTACGAATGCATCTAAGAATAAAAGCTTAAATATACTTAAAAAGGAAATAAATGTTTAAAAAGATGTAAGCATCCATACTACAAGTAAATTTCGAAGAAAATTTTCAAGAATACTTTATTATTACTGATATTGTATCGTTTTTTTGTTTCTCCTGTAAAATATATAAAAGTGTAGTTACATACGTTTGCACTTAAGGTGACGATATGTACATACTCGTATGTATGTATGTAATAATTTTGTTTTAATAGCCAATTCAGATAAATTAGCGATAATTTGTTCTCAAAAAATTCAGTAAGATTCAGAATGGAACAAATTGGTTCGCTCACAAAATTTTGTATATTTCAATCAATATTCGAGTGCGAATCGTGAATGTGAGTGAGAGCGAACCTCGATATTTTGTTTTTTTATTTAATGTAAGTATTATTTAATTATGGTTGCATATGTATCTAAGGATGTGTGTAACTGTGTTTTAATGAATTTTTCATGACGTTTAGATACATTTTCTTTGAATCTTAATAAAATTATTTACATTTTGATTCTAGAATCCGGACGATTGTGTCGTCCGTTTGGTATATCTAGTATTAATAAAGCTTTCTTCTATCAAGAGGTGAGCTTGCACGCCATTGCGTGAATTTTTTTACACAAGATGAAATATGAATTGCCGGGGCATTCTGTATTATTAACTGAATAAATTAATTTTTTGAGTTATGACGTTATTATATTAATAGAGCGATATGTACTTATGTATTTTCAATAGAAGACAACTAATGTGTTAAATTTTATCGAGTTGGTTGACAATTTGGTAATAAATTTTTTCAACGATAGTATCGCTATCGAGAAAAAACTATCGATAGTCTAATAAAAACAAAACCATCGATACTATCGATAGTTTGCCAGCTCTAGTATGATTGCAGCTGATGCAGTGTATACATTTTATTTATAGTCGTATGTGCTGCGCAGTTTAAGGTACAAGTGGTGTACCGATGCTACTAGAGAAGACGTGAAGACTAAGGGTCTTATGCAAAAAAACTTAATTAAGCTTTGCCAAGCAATGTTAAGTAAAGTTATATTCTAAAAAAATTATTGTATAAAAATTCTAAAGTAGGCACCCACGTTTGTTAAGACTACTTTAAGTTGATATTTCCAAAATGTGTATTTTGTACCTCAAATATTTTTACTAATATATCACATACTGATTCATGTTACATCTGAAAATGAAGCTAGAAGTGCCTGCTCTTATCTTAAACTTATTATTTCTGTCATGTGATGGAAAACATCACCAAATTATCCAACTGCTTCGAAATACATAGCAAAATCCAAAAAAAAATTTTAAAATAAATACAATTATACAAAAATGTTTTAGTGATGTACATACAATCAAAACAAATCGAAAAAATCTGGATATTCAAATACTCGTTTCATTCGAATAAAACAAATTGTGATAATTTTTCACATTTTTTTACTTTTACTTCATGGTTGTGTTTATCTGTTTTCCTATTAAGTCAGAAGCTCATATTTTTTAAATTAGGTTGCTTTACTTCAAGATAATAAAAATTTATTTAATAAAATAAAAAAATATTTGAATACCCGAATGAAATTGTATTCAATTTTGTACATCATAAGCTGTGAAGTGGTTGTTGAACACGGTGGTGTTACCAGTATTTATTAATAAATCACAAAATATTTAAAGTTGTCTTTTGCATATGATTTTTTAACAAAGCTATGTTAGCCTTAAAGTGCTTATCAACTACTATGAACTTTAAAGCTAAAGTAAAATATTTTTTTGCATAAGGGGATAAGTAAATAAGTAGTTAATATATAATTCAAGATACCTCATTTAAACAAGTGATATTCACCAAGACTTGTTACTTAAGGTGTCTTTACATGGTAATACAAGGTATTACGACTTTGTAGAATCAAAATATTATGAAATTCTCTCCGTGTTAAAAAAAAGAGCACAAGAGTCTGTTGTAGGTATTTTTCATGTTTACACTGATACTATAAGTAAAATGCAAGCAAAGATATTAAACTGTTAAGCTAAAAATAAAAATTGGATAATTGAAAAAATTTTATACTAATAAATATAATTAAATATTGAAGAAAACATATTATTATTTTACTACAAAATTTTTTATAGGTTTGTTTATTGTTTGTTTGGTTTTGTGATACGGGTTAAGTAGCTGATGGTTGCAGTAGTACAATGATTACAAAAACAACATGAAAATTTCCTGAGTTGATTTTGGTAGTTTTTGTAAAAGTGCTAAGCCCTTCAATAAATACCATCAGTGCTGGCAACGTTTACTTTGAAATACACCTCTGGTGTGATGAGAATACTTAAGTTTCTAAAATGGTTTAGAAAATAAACATTTACCGACCGCTTGTCAAATTTTCTATCCGTATTCTCTCCTACTCGATACATTTTGCTTTTACATGATAAGATTTTGTATGTTGTACATCATATTTTGACATGTCGTAATACATTGTATTACCATGTAAAGACAGCTTTAGTGATATTCACCTTCTATTTCGTTCTTGACAGCTCATTAATGCGTCTGCCTGGTGCAGGAAGAAATCAATTGGTTCCAATGCCAGGCCGAGATTAACTAAAATATAAATGTACAGAGACTTGAGTTTACGACCACTTTCCAGCTTATACAAGTTAGTTTCCAGTGCACTCAAGGTATGCAACCATATGGACCATCTTGAGCCTTCTACCCAAAATTCATTTCATTTTATAAGTCTCAAATATCAAACTCTTTCCAACCAACAAACGTTTCCACCAAGCTACAAATGCCTTCTTTGAGTGAAAAAAACCCAAAACGTTTAGCTAAACAAAAATCATGCTCAAGGCTAAATTACATGAAGTGCAATTAAAATCTAAAGAAGAAAAAAAAAATACGAAAAGAATTCAACATAAATCATAAAAGTGCCAGAGAGTTAAATAAAATTACAGCAAATATCTAGTTAAAATTTTAAAGATGTGAATTTCAAATGCATAAGCAAGTACCCCACCCCGCCTTTTGTTCATACAACCAACAGCTTTTGATTTAAGAAAAACAAAAATATTTATGGCTTATTTAGAGAGGGAAACGTGATTATATTTTTAGTCACGGTGTAAAAAAACAGAATTCATTTAAAAATGTTCACGATTTAAAAGTAAATATCCTTTCCGTTCTGCAAAATTTGCGAAAATTAAAGATATTTGTAAAGGGTGTTTTTTATTGAGGTATAGAACTTTAAGTTGGCATCACTTTTATAACTGGCGGCCATTTTGTCAGCTGTCAAGTGATTAATATTTAGTTTGGTTTGCCATTTCATCATGAACAGGTTGACAAAAGAACAACGCTTGCAAATCGTGCAAATTTATTTCGAAAATAATGGTTCAGTTCGCGAAGTTTACCGCAAGCTCCGTCCATTTTATTGTCTACATAATCGTCCATCAGAGCAATTAATTCGTCTTCTGCATCCGCAGAGACGTCGAACAGTGCGCACCGAAGAAACAATTGCCGCTGTAGAGCAAAGTGTTGAAGAGGACCCGAATGAATCGATTCGCCACCGTGCACGTTATAGAGCCATGATAACCGACTATTTTGTTCCCGAATTGGATGGCATGAATGTGGATGAGTTGTGGTTCCAACAAGACGGCGCTACATGCCACACAGCGCACGTCACAATCGATTTATTGAAGGAAACATTCGATGAGCGCATAATTTCGCGGAATGGACCTGTCAATTGGCCACCAAGATCATGTGATTTGACACCATTGGACTATTTTCTTTGGGGATATGTGAAGTCGCTCGTCTACGCCAACAAACCAGAAACGTTAGGGGACTTGGAAGCCAACATTCGTGGCGTTATTGCCAACATACGGCCCCATATGCTCGAAAAAGTGGTTGAAAATTGGACCTGTAGAATTGGCTTTATTCGAGCCAGCCGCGGCGGCCACATGCCCGAAATCATATTTAAACATTAATGGCATAAAATTATCCTTCCAATAAAGCCAAATTGATGGACATTAAAACGATTTTCTTGTGTTTTATTTCAATTCAAAGTTCTATACCCCTGAAAAAAACACCCTATATATCGTCATCTGAAATGCTGATTGAGTTAAACAATTTTTTTTAGTTCTTCTCACACTGATTATGTAAAACAGTGGAGCAAAAAAAAAAAAAAAAAAAATGGGGGAGACAACGAATTGCTTTGCAAATTCTACATGGTTTTTGATACATATTAAATTTAATAGAACTATAATGAATTTAATCAACAGTTTCTTAATCGGGTTAATTAATTTTGGTTTTTACTCGACCTCAAAGAATTTTATTTCTATATCATTACCTGCAACGCAAAACGCCCTAACTAACATTTCCATAATTGAACAGAAGTAGGAAAAACCATATTATAATTCTTTCTGCCAAAATAAACCGACTTCAATGCAAAGATCTGATAGAAGAAGTACGTGAAATATAAAATTAAACTTTAATGGGCGTGCCTACGCCCATTTTGTGTTTTTTCAGATCTCAGGGTGCGTGTTAAGTCTTGTAAAAATCGGTAAAGTAGAACCACTTAAAATAAAATATTAAATTGTAATGGGCGTGACTCCTCCAACTTTTTTAAATGGAAGATTGTGTCCATTTTAGAGCTTAAGAGACGAATTGTTAACCTCCTCCTTTTTTGAAGTCGGTTGCCAAAATACAGACGTATTGATAACTACTCCTCCTTTTTTTCAAGTCGGCAAATGAGAATATTAGATTAATAAAATACCATTGAATTAAAAACAAAAAAACGATTAAATTTTTTTTGTTAGATAGGGTGTTTTGTATTTTAGGTAACGATATGTGTGTAAAGTTCTGTGATGTAAAATAGCTCGCGAGCTCTCTTTTGCGTGGCGAAAATCTTGAATAAATCTCGTGAGCGGCGCTCATCTCTACTTTAAAATGATTTCAAATTTATGTTAATAAGCAGGAAAACCAGAAATGTGCAATTGCATATTTTTCCTTTATTGGGTTCCGTACACCAAAGGTGAAAAGGAACCCTATTGTTTTCGCTATGACGAACGTCTCTCTGCCTGTCTGTCCTTTACAGGCTGTTTTCTCGAGAGCTCCGTTAGAGCTACGTACCTGAAATTTTCACAGAATATGTAAAACTTTGGCCGCAAATCCCAAAGTCGCCAAAATTAAAAAGCACTTACATGAAAAATAACACCAAAAATAAAATAAATCGCTGAAATGCAAATTAATCACCCAAAGTAAAAAATTCGCCAAAAATCGAAACAGAATCGCCGAAACGAAAAAAGCACCAAAACTAAAAATCTAAAAATATGTATTGTAAAAAAAAAAAAAAAAAAAGTCGCCAAAAACCGGAAAAAATCGCCAAATCGAAAAAGCAGCCAATACTAAGAATATTGCCAAAAACCGAAAAAATCGCCAACAGCGCTGTGCAAAGCCCTTCGTTTGTGAGTCAAGGTTACACTTTACTGAATTTATTTAAATTTTGAAGGCAAATTTAAATATTTTAGAATTTTCTAAGATTATAAGAAATACCGAAGTATCCCAGCAAAAATTTTTGCTTGCTGGAAGGATTTTTGTAAGGGAGACCATGAAACGGAATCACTAGCAATTGCGCTTTTATAATGCATGATTTTTGTTCGCTATGAGCCACTTAGAAGCAATAGCAGTAAATCATCCACCAAACGTATGCCTGTACTATACACATACATATACAATTATGTACTGTTCGTGTACGATCGTAGAACATATTTTAATGGTCTCGCTTACGTTAGTGCTTCTAGAGATGCAACGTATTGCTTCTAACAGCTTTTAGTGCTTCTGAGTGTCGATAATTTTTTGCTGGGATATTTATTTGACATTCACACTGCGCCAAACGGTAGACTTAAGTGGGTGTAATTCTCGTTGTTAAACTATTCTTGGATTTTCCGTAGCCCATATCCTGCAGTTTTGCCTATTAACGAACTTATTTAATTGGAAATTATCTTCGTCGCTCATAATTAAATAAAATCACGATTTTCTTCTGCTTTTTGACGAAAATTAATTGCACAATCAAGTCGTTGCTGGTAATCTGTCGGTTTCAATTGTTGGACAAATTCCCCAAGTCTTCTTTATAAAATACTGAAAAGAAAAATAAACATAAAAAATTATAATAAAAAAGTTATAAGGAATTCAAACCCCTTCGGCCGCTCTGGGTCACCCTGTCAAATGTCAAATAAATGTCAAACAAAAATATACATAAATTCGCCTTAGTTAATATTCTTATGACAGTTCAACTCCTGTTAGAAAGATGAACCATTAAAAATACATTTTATATTTTTTTTCTTTCTCATTAACTGATCTGGAGCTTACCTATGTGTGTATCAGTGATCGGCAATGAATCGTTTTTTCGCTATTCATGCTGACTCATGGAATTAGTAGACATCATACCACACTCACACTCATAAATCGCGTCAGTTTGATTTCTAATTTCAGGAAAATACTTATACTACTCACATTGATTCAGCTCACTCAACTCATACATACATGTTTAGTCCTTAAACAGTTTGCAAATAGTATACAATAGTAGGGTAGTTTTTCAATTCCTGCAAAAAAAAAACAAACAAAAAGCACATAGCCACATAATGAGAACTTTAATGTTCGTATGCGAAGTTCGCATTGTGAATCATACTTATTTTGTATCATCCATAGGCATTGAGTTAAGGAGAGTCGAAATCAACAACGTCATAAATGTTGCTAAGTATGAGTTCGATGCGTACTGCAAACTTTTTAGTGAATATACTTTATAGACAACATTGCAATAAGTATGAGTGCGTCATGATTCGACTCTACTCACTTTTTCACTACTCATTGCTGTTCTCTGGTGTGTATGAATGTATGTCTAGGGCTATTTTCGGCTTCTTTCCGGTTTCTTTTCTTCTCTTCTCAAATTGTGCAGTTTACACCTTCATTGATTTCAATCGTTTTAATTTATAGAAAAATAAATGATCATAGAAGAAGAGCGGGCAGCTAAATAAGCGAAATTTGCTTGTACTTTTTAATTAAATGCATCATTTGGTTTTTTAGTTTCTAGTTTTTTAATTTGTTTCATTAATTTACACATGCCATCGATATGACGTCTTTAATTTAAAATCTTCGCCAAAAAATTGATGACGTACAAAAGCATTTACGTTGCTTTTGTTAGAAAATTCAATTAAAAATAATTGTATTCTACCGTTTTGAAGGGGGAATGGGGAATAAAAATGCATATGTTAACATAGATTGTTAATATGTATTTGTTTCTTTTTTTTCAATTGAACATCTTAACGATTTCGTTTGGTTATAAATTTTCAAAGCCACTTGCGCAGGTTGTTTAGCAAATCAATAATAAATGCATAATGTACATTTAAAACATTAAAGTCAGTTGTACCAGTAAATAAAATAGATATTAAATTTTAAATGTATTTTTTAATAGGCTCAGAGTAAATTGTGTAGTACAATACTACTAAGTTATTATTTGAATTGTAGATACAATCTCTCATTGAATCCATTCACTACGTATTCTCATAATAACCAGTTCATATGAATTCTGCATTCGATACCAAATGAAAATTTAAAGCACTTCTGTAGAATTTAAATGAAAATATGTTTATATTTTGGTCAATATCTGAACACGTACTTTGATTTTTAAACTAGAATTGGTGTCACTACGTCTTAAGTGCGCTGGAGACGATCAAATAAACCCATCCATCATCTCAATTACCATTTCTAATTAAGCTTTTGTTCATCCACTCACTTTTCCATAATTATGTAACAAGAATCAATCACCATTTTTATTTAATATTTTGTTGGCTCACGAGCTTCTCCACCATTAACAAGAATCACAAAGAAATTGATTTTTGTTTGTCAATCAGAGCGTGAGACGATCAAATAATCAGCCGTCAAATAAAAAAATCAAAACCGGTTTTGACTTGCATCAACCATTTGTCGACAATGCGTACATGTTACACGAAAAAACACGACTGCACGCACATAATTACATGATTGAGGAGTTTCTTTGATTGTCTGTAGGGCCCTTTAGAAAATAAATATATTAATAAAGTTAATTTAATTCTTTCTATCCTTAACATAAAAATTAATTTATTTCCTAAAACTTTGATAATTGTAACTTTTTTTTAGCAACAAGTCTTAATAAAACTTAATCAATTATTTTAATGTTGATTTTTGGTTAAACACTGTCTATGCTCACCACGTTATCGCCACGCGTCAGTACAAGCCATTTAATTTCAAATTTACATATTAAACGCAAACAATCAACCACTCGCATATATACATACCAGTACATTTCGTCTGTCTCCATGCCGTAGCAGCCGTACAATCAATACTCATGCATTTATGCTTTTGGTTCTAAGTAGCTGCAGAGACGATTCTATAAAAAGCTGACAGTGGTTCTCAAATGAAGTGCGGAGGTGCTTATTAAGTGTATGTATGTATATACGCTTTTTTTTCAGATACAGTTTTTTACAAAGGGAGATTTTTTGAGAGCTTTCGGAATTGGTTTATAAATAAATTCAGTGAAGTTCGACTTTAACCCGCGCACGAAGGGTTCCGTACGGACAATAGATATGTAATTCAATACGAACTTTAATCTATATAAAATATAGTTTTGGCATTTTTTTTCGTTTTTGGGTTTTTTTCAGTTTTGAGCGTTTTTTAGATTTGGCGTTTTTTGCTTTTTTCGGTTTTAGTGCTTTTTTTTAAGTTGTGGCGCTTTTTTAATTTTGACACTTTTTTTCCCCGTTTTTGGCGATTTTTTTGATTTTGACACTTTTTTACCCGTTTTTGGCGATTTTTTTTAGTTTTGGTGCCTTTTTCGCATCTCGGCGATTTTTTCGGTTTTTTGGCGTTTTTGTTCATTTTGACGATTTTTTTTTAATATTGGCGATTTTTTCGGATTTGGCGATTTATTTTGGTGTTAGAATTTTTTTAGTTTGGCGATTTTTTTTTCGATTTTTGGCGATTTTTTTCGGATAGACGATTTTATAATTTTAGGATTTTTTAGTTTTATCGTTTTTGGAAATTTCAAAATTTTGCCTCTTACGGTTTCCAAGATACAGCAAGTTGTCAAAATTGCATAATTAAAATTGCATTAACTGATGGAATACCCTTTAATTTAAATTTTTTTAAATTTTAGTGTTAATTGTAAAAATAAACTAATTTTACAAATTTCAAGTGTCAATATACATATGTACATACAATTTTATATATGTTACATGGGATTTTAACATTTTTCGTTGCTCGTTTTGGAACACCCTTCATTTTTTAACTTTCACCTTTGGTGTACGGAACCCTAAAAAACGCATAAAATTTAGAGAAAT
This sequence comes from Tachina grossa, assembly GCA_949987645.1. Classification (NCBI taxonomy): domain Eukaryota; kingdom Metazoa; phylum Arthropoda; class Insecta; order Diptera; family Tachinidae; genus Tachina; species Tachina grossa. Next base: position 132,820,005 of record OX465278.1, on the reverse strand, counting down.
GTATGAAGTCTCTATTTCATAAAAATTTTGTAACGGCTACGCCTGGGTCCAATTTTGACATATTCTAGCCAACATATCGGCTGGTATCTCACCAATAAATTCTTCAATATTGTCTTCCAGTGTGTCTACCGATGCGGGTTTGTCCCTATATAGTACATAAGCCTTAACATAGCTCCATATAAAATAGTCTAAATGTGTTAAATCGCACGATTTAAGCGCCCAAACGTGAAATAAACTGTTCACCGAACTCGCCTCTCAATTGAGCCATTTTTTTTTGCCTGCTCTGTGACATGTGGCACCGTCTTGCAGAAACCACATGTCAGCCAAGTCCAGCTCTTGGATTTTGGGCCAAAAAAATTAACAGAAGTCCAATTGCTGCGAATGGTGCCGAATCGATAATTCACTGTCATCAACAACACTGGCGGATACAGCTGTGATATTTTCCTCTGTCTGCATACTACGTATGCGTGTTGGTAGTTTAATGTTCAATAATGTAATTTTGGTGGGAAATTTAGTCACAATATTCCGAATAGCTGCCTCAGAAGGTCGCCCATACTGACCATAAAATAGATTGGAGTGCATCGTGCACTTCGATTTACTTTCTTAACTGAGCATAAATTTTGATAATAATATTTAATAATTTGTAAACGTTGTTCATTTGTAAGTATATATATGGTTATAAATTATATACCATACTGAACAGTAACATAATACACGAAAACAGCTGAGTTGCCAAAAAGAAAGTTGCTAAAAAAATTATCTTTTATAGTGTCTAAGTTATTTTTCCTTAATATTAAAATTTAACCTTGTTGAAAATGTTTTTTATGAGTTTTTGTATATTTTTTTAATTCTCTAGCAAGATTTTCAGCAAATTTTTAGTTCGATACATTTTTGAATTACGAAACTTTTTTTTTTTTTTTTTTGATTGGTGTACGATTTTTACTTTTTGTATATTGGTGCTTTTTATCGTGTAAACATTGATTTCCACTCATATAACCGCTTTCAGCAGATAGCGAACTTCTGCCCTCCATTATCGTTCTGCATGCAGTCTGCTGTTTAAGAATTCAAAAATATTCAAAGTAGAAAAAAAATACACACAAAAACTAATAATTTTATTAGCATTATTGTGCCCGTATCTTTATCATTCATTTGAGATCAGAAAATATCATTCAAAACACTTGTGTTCGTAGTACATCTACACGGTTCTTGTGTTCGTCGTCGTCCTCCCCAGAGATGTTTGAGAATTCTGACGTATGGATGTATATAAATACAATTTGATATTTTGATGAATTGAAATTTAAGAATTTTTAAATAAAAAACAAACAAGCAAATAAAAAAAGATACAATTCTTTTGTGTTTTTTGCACTATCATTAACTTCGACAGCATACGAGTACTCGTACATGATGATCATTATGATCAGCGGCAACGTGATCATGTTTTTGTGTTTGTTGCCAAAAAGTCTGGTAGCGTAAATTGAAACGTTTTTTCGCTTTTTCGTTTAATCTTGATCTCATATAAAAATTTATTTATATATGATTTTTTTTTGGCATATTATCGATCGTTTGAGATCTTTAATCACCAAAAAAAAAAAAAAAAATAAAATTAAAAATTATAGCATGGTGATTATGAGCAAGAAAAAAAATTCGTTATACCAGTAATGAGTTGAAATCTTTAAAAATACAAAGCAGTTCAATTAAATTTTTTTTGGTAAAATTAGTGATGCTACGCAGGGGGGTTTTCATCAATAGTATAAATTTAATAACAGTGAGTGTTAAAATGAAGAGCATGGTGTATTTAAAAATGTCGTTTGTTAAGTTCATAAAAGTCTGAAATATCGTTAAATATAATTAGAATTTCAACACGTTTTTTTATATGCAACTCAAGTTGACAGCCATTTTCTTCAAAATACTTTATTTTTATAATAAAAAAGTTTATTTTAATAACTTTTACCTATTGTTTTAATAAATTTTTTTTAACCAAATTATTGGAATTACTCGAACAAAATTGCAAAATAAAAACTTATTTAAATAATGTTTTATAAAATAATATACAATTATTTTTAATTAATTATCATCATATTTTGCTACTCCTTTGTATAGATTCTTCATAACTTCTTGAAATAACTGCTGAGAATATTTGGTACAAATATTATTCGTGCATTAAGTATTTTTATATATCATAAAAATTATATGGTTGGAATCATTTTATTCGAATATTTTTCATAATATTCGAATAAATTCCAAAAATTTCATAAAAAATTTTAAAGTGATATATTTTACAAACTATATGGTTAGAATAATTTTATTCGATTAAGTTAAGCTTTATGCGAATTATTCTGTTCGTTTCATTGCAATTTGTAAGTATATATTTATTGGGAATAATTGTTATGAGAGAAATTTTAATTGCAATAATAATATCTTTTAAGTAGTTTTAGAATATTCAAATAAATGGTTTGCAAACAAAATTATTACATTGACAGTAAAACATCTCATAACCGGACACCCACCGTCGCGGTATTTTTGTCCGGTTATTATAGTTGTGCGCTTTTGAGATTGGTACACATTCTTTTATTTTATTTTTGGTTCTACAAAACTTGTCCTAACGGACACGTTAGGAGAGGTTTCACTGTATTCGAATAAATATTTTTCTAGCAAAATTGATCTAGTTCATTCCATACATTTTGCACTGAAATATTTATGTGCATAATATTATGTTTATAAAATATGTAAAAATAGCTTCCAGATTTATAAATTAAAAATATTATTCGAATAAAATTTATTAGGACATTTTTAATCGGTTTTTAAATAGATATTGGCATATATCAAAAATTCATTGAAATATCAAAATAATTTCATTTGTGTAATTATCTTGGAATAATTAATATTCGGGGAAAAATTTATTCGAATCATTTTCAGAAATGTTTGAAAAAAAATTTTTTTTAATAAAACTGGCAAAGTGATATTGCTTAATTAATTCTATTTATTTTTATTCGCATAAATTTTATTTCACTAAATTTTATTCGAATAATTTTCAGACAAATTAAAATTCAATGCAATAATAAACATTATGCAAATCATTTTTGGAAGTTACTAAAATTTTAATTTTTAATTTTTTTTTTGTAATTTGTAAACAGTTTAAAGTTTTGTTAGACACTGTTGCTCAGTAGCCATAAATAAACAATTCAAATTAGTTTTCAAAATAGTTTTGAGTGTAATAAAAAAGACATGCATAAGCTATAAAAATAATTATTTATTTCAATATTAATTGAACACTTATGTACAGATCGTTATAGAACAATGATTTATGGTGACGGATGAAATAAATGATAAAAGATTATTTGCATTTTGGTTAATTAAATGTTAATCAATACTTTAACGCTCTTTTGAGAGCAAAAGTGACACAAAATCAATCATGGCTTATGTCAATGCTCAAGTGAATGTGGTGCACTTGTTAAGGAAATTCTTTGGATTCGAAATGAAAGAAAAAGCTTTCGAATTTTAATGTTAATATAATTAGATAAATTTAGACTCCCAGGCTCATAGTGATAGGGGAAATATTCTCAATTAAGAAGAAATGTGGGTTTTTTTTGTTGGAGAGATAGAGCAGGAAATTACGAGAGAATTCATCGGAAAAATATTTTTGATTTTCCTTAACTGAGAAAAAAAACTTAACAGAGAAATAAAAATTATATGCGAAACCTTTTTGGTTGCACAATGGGGTAGAATTTTTTAATCGCTGCAGGTTTTTTTTTATAAATAAAATTAGTGTGACAGGAATGTTTAATATCAAGATTGAAATTAAGTATAAATCATATTTATGTAAAAAAAAATACTTTACTTGCATATGATTTCCTCAGATATTAAGGTATTTTGCCGTAGACACTTTAAAGTTTAATTCCCGCCAAACATCTGTTGCACAGCAGGAGCTTTAGCAAATATGTACTTCCTTCAAATATTTTAGATGTTCTATATACATATATTCCAACCGCCACTACATTGCGTGCAACCTTATTGCGAAAACAACTTAAGTAAATTTTCCCGCTTTAGATAATATAGAAAAAAAGCTCTCTATTTATTTCCTCTTGCCAATAATAAAAATAAAAACTTTAATTATGTCACTGCTCTATTGGCATGAGAATCTGCCGGTTTCTCTGGGAAATATTTCGAAGCCCGCGAAAATATCTATGTACGTACGACATACATACGTTGACATGTACATACATACATTTTAATTTTTATTGGAAAAAGTAAACTGCAAAAAACAGTCGCGGCAAGAGTAAGAGGAAAAAAAATCAAATGCTAAATAGCTCAGCGCAGCAACAGTCACAGTTGGTTTATGCGGCTGACATAATTGGCAAGACAAAAAAAGAAAAAAAAAACAAAAAGAAACCACGTAATTTGCAATGAAAGTAAAAGTGGGTTGATTTTGTTGTTGCTATTAAAATTTATGCTTCACACACAGTGTACCAGATGTCTGAGAGAATGAAATCTTTCGTTTTTAGCAAAACTAATGTTATTATGTTATATTGTGAAAATAAATCGCTGCTCGTTAGTCGCGCCGCTTAAACTCCAAAACTGCTTGACCGATTTGAATACTTATTTTTATTTCACGCTGTTGTTATATAATGACTGGCGAGTGTTTTCTGCAACCACTTGTCTGATTTCTAATTTTTTTTAGAAAAATGTACAATGAAGCCTCTTAACGGTCACAGGGTATTAATCGTCCCGTTAAAGTGCTTAACAAAAATTATTTATTGCCTGTGCTCAAAATAAAAGACAACTGTATTAACGTAAGTACGCTATTTGCCCTCTAGTCCGTCTGAGAAGGGCAAAAGTATCTTTTTTAATTACTCTTTGAGTATTGGCCGTCAAACAACTATGAATGCCTGCAGCTAAAAATAAACAACACGCTCATATGCAAACACACGCATAAATTTTAAACCGAATACGTATAACTATAAACATCCAACAACTATGTTTGTATAAAATTTTCAAATTACAAAGCACAAACAAGTATAGCTATAATTAATAGACTGTATGAGCTACAATTACACGTATGGGTATAAAAATACTCTGACTACTATTCGACTACACATGCGTATATACAGATAAATAAATATCCCCAGTATCAGCGTACATTTTTTGTCCGATTATATATCCACAGCCTGAGTTTAAACATACTTAGACTCTAAGTATGAAAAAGATTCAATGCGTTTTAGACACATGTGCCTTTTTATTTTTAGTTTTAGCGTATTTTAATTTTTTTTTTTTTTTTTGCATAAACAAAGTAAATATGCTCTTGTACATATGTTGGAATCAGCTAAAGTTATACTTGCTGGAGAGAAAATATGTAAGTGTACGAATTGTATGCTCTACAATTATGGTTATACTTATTTTTAATATTTTTTTGGAGTACTCATGCTCATTCTTTGCTGACCGCCCCCGTGCAAAAGTAGGTTTGTTAACATTTTACGTTTTATCAGGTAATCGGTTAAGTTGATTTTGATGCACTCAAAACATAAATATATCTAAAGAACAAATAGGTTATATATTTTTTTTAGGTGGACTAAGAGAAGCAGGGGCACTATTTGCCCTCCCAAACCATCTAACCGACCTTTATGCAATTGAGAACATAGACACATCTGTGTCTAAGAGAACATAAAGGTTGCATGTATTTTAAAAACTAGGACCAAGAAGGGGGTATGGGATAATTTCTGCCCCTCTCTGTAACTATCCAACGCATTTTTATGGAATTCAAAACACAATAAGTTTTTGCAACTAGGACCGAACTTATTCAACACACATGATCGCATATTTTTAAAATGCTTGTTGACTATAACGTAATCATGAGTGAAAAACTATCTATCTGTATATATATCTTAGTATCGGTTATCAGCAGTATTTGAATTGATATAATTTACATACGTATAAAACTATAACATCATCTAACTAATTGATTTGATTCTTTGAAAACGCTGTCTTACAAACAGCTAGTTAAGCTGGCTGACTGATTAAGTGAGTGCATGCTTTCTCCCGAAGCCCCTCTACTGTTTTGGGTGAACAAAGCAAGTCTTTCTTTCATGTTTTAAGTTGGTTTGTAAGTCCAAGGTCAAGACAAAGACTTTGAAATTGTTTTCTTCAATTTTATTTTGATTATTTATTTTCAATTCGTTCATTTCTCGGTTTAAAAATGAGTTAATAATACATAACAGCTATTAGAGATAGTTTTTTTGAGTTGTTTTGTTTGTGTAATGATAAACTTGAAATACTAAATAAAAGATGAAGACCAAACCAACGAAGGCGCTGAAGAAGAGAAATTTCTCTTTTTTTATCAAGTTAAAAATGTGATTAGAGAAGTTAAAGCTTCATTGTAAAAAACATCATCATCATCATCTTCAAAATCATTATGATGTTTAAATGGTAAACGAGTAGCGGCATAAACAACATACATACACACACACACACAAACAAATACATCGTAACAAAGATGGCTACTGTTATGCAGTCTTCTTCTGCATTTTGTTAGCTTAAGTTCCGGTTTCAATATACATTCATACATATGTATGTAAATATGTAGGTATGTATGTATATATATTACTGTGATTTAATTTTAAGCTCATGATACCGTTATAATGCTGAGTTGTATTAGGCAACTCATGACAACAAAAACCAATATTTAGACCATAAGGCAAGTAAATGGCACACGAAAAATGATAAATATAATACATACATAATAAAAAAGACACATGAGTGAATGTGCTGGGGGGCGGTAGGAGGGAGAGTTAAGGGGTTCACAATGTTGTTTATCAACTTATCAAAACCATCTTAAACTTTAAGACGAGTCTGGCTTACCTGAACATGCATGCATGCAGTCTGTACAGACATGAATATCCATGTGTTATTTAGGTATGAATGGATGTGTGTTTGTATATGCCGTTGATTTAATCAGCTTTTACAACCATATTTTTGTAATTGTGGTTTTTAATTGTGCTGCCGTATGTTTTTTTTTTTTGGTGCTTATGTGTTTTTGTAATTTTTTTTTTTTTTTTTTTTTTTTTTTTTTTGCAAAATTGACATGCAAAATCCGTTTTTCTAATGACTTATTAATACTCTATCTGAAGCTACTAAGTGCTGATTTTTTATTTCGTCTCAGGTCTATAGCAGAGATTTCTTAAGTCTTCTTTTTTGTTTGTTGCTAAACTTTTAATCTAAATTTTAATAATTTAATAAATAAGTGGTTTTTGGCAGTTTTCTAATTAAAAATTTATTAAAAAAAGTGAAATGAAAATGTTTAAAGTCTAAAATGTTGATTGACGTTATAAATTCTTTGCATCATATTTATATGTATGTATTAAATTTATTCAAATCTTTTGGTTTGATGTCTACTGAAGAGTTACATAAGCAGGATCAAAATGCATACACATGTTGCTTAAAAAAACAGACAAAAATTCTTGCCTGCAAGAAATTGTGCCATGCTCGGCAAAAGAATTTACCAATCGCATTCTTGTGCACCTACTGGGCGGCATATCTCCAAAAATAGGCCGAAACTCTCTTTATACGGATATTATTGACTCGAGTACGTAAAAGTGGCTCACAATCCAAATACGTGTGTCATCTTCCCAATTTTGCATATTTAGTTAATTGAGATATTGATCTAAAATTAAAAAATATAATAATTTAAGTGGTGACTTACTTAGAAACCAGTTATTAAATTTTATTTTAGTAGCGCGTTTCATCAGTCAGCTACTCTTTATAAAAGGAACTTCTTATGAACTGCTAAAAAATGGTACTTTTAATAAAAGGTACTTTTTTTATAAAAGAAGGTACTTTTTATAAAAGGTACTTTTTATAAAAGAAGGTACTATTTGAAGAACTACTTTTTATAAAATGTGCTTTTAGTGAAAGGTACTTTTTATAAAAGTTAATTTTTATCAAAGGTACTTTTTTTTTATGACTAATACTTTTTGTAAAAGTTACTTTTTACAAAAAGTATATTTTATATTAGGTACTCTCCATAGAAGGTGCTTTTTAGAAAAGGTTTTTTTACAAGAGGTACTTTTTATAAAATTAATTTTTTATGAAAAATACTTTTTATAAAAGATATTTTTTATAAAAGGTACTTTTGCTAAATAATAATTTTTATAAAAAGTACTTTTTTAAGGTGCTTTTAATAAAACGTTCTTCTTAAAAAAGGTACTTTTTATAAAAGGAATATTTTATAAAAAAATCCTTTAATGTAAAAAGTACTTTTTATAAAAGGTAGTTTTTATAAAATCTACTCTTTGTACAATGTACTTTTTATAAAAGTTACTTTTTATAAAGGGTACTTTTTATAAAAGGTGCTTATTATAAAAAATACTTTTTATGGAATGTACTTTTTGTAGCTAATACTTTTTATAAAAGGTACTTTTTATATAACGTAGTTTTAATAAAACGTACTTTTTAAAATATGTACGTTTTATAAAAGGTACCTTTTGTAAAAAGTACTTTTAATAAAACTTACTTTTTTAAAAAGTAATTTTTACAAAAGGTACTTGTTATAAAAGTTACTTTTTATAAAGGGTACTCTTTTGTAAAAGTACTTTTTATAAAAATACTTAAAAAAATTACTTCTATAAAAGCACTTTTTTAAATAGGCCTCTTTTAGAAGGTACTTTTACCATTTTGTAGTAGGGAGCATACTTTTGAAAAAAAGTACTAAAGTACTTTTTATAAAATATTCTTCTTATGAAAGGTGCCTTTTATAAAATTTTATACAAGGTAATTTTTCTGGAATGTACTCTGTGCAAAACGTTATTTTTATAAAATAAACTTTATATAAAAGTACTTTTTTTATGAAATTTTTATCACTAAAAGTACTTCTAAATGCACTTGTTATTCAACTCCCCTGATAAATATTAAAATACTCAAATATTATGAAAATGGTAGCACTTTCTAAAACCCTGTTTGTTCTTTTTAGCAAGTGCTGCAGTCAGTACAAAAGACTTTAAACAAAATAAATACATTTCAGCATGATGTCAAAAAAGCATCCATCAACCGTGACACGGTGTTTGAAGTGTAATCGTGTCAAAACAGCTGCAGAACCTTTTTTTCATCTTTATGCAATGCTTTCAAACAATTTTTTGTTATCGTTCAGGTGGGCGTTAAAGTTTAAATAAAATACAACAAATATTTTCGAAAAAAGACTACTCATATCAAGATAAAACAAAGAAAAATAAAAATATATAAAACTACGTGATTTTAAAGTTAAATGAAGAAAAAAATACTCGTAACATGTTTTAAATTTAAATCATACAACTGAACCAGCAATCAAGCAGTAGTTAAACTTTTGGGTTTTGTGATGAAAATTAAACTTAGTTTACAACTGTCAACTGTCATGGTGACAGTACTTAACCTAAATTCTCTCTTGCACATACACACACACACACACACGCCAACTCTTACACTACACAAATACTGTATGAAATTAACACTTGAATACAATGGCAGCCAACAAGTATTTTAACCACAAACAAGGAATAAATTTAACAAATTCATTGAATTTTGTTTAAAAAAAGAATAGTGTATGAAATTGAAACTGATTTGCAAACAAGAAACTTCAACTTTTTCATTTAACTGATGTTGACAATTAAAAGAAAACAGTGTCAAAATTGACAGCATTTAATCAAATGTCAAAATCTTATGTCACCCACCACAACTAACTAAGATTTAACACAAAATTGATTTTATTTTTCTTCTCTTCAACATTATGTATTCGTAAATTTATTCAGAGCCAGAGTTTTTATTTTTACTTGTTATTGATTGTTGTGGTAGGTTTGGGTTTGAGTGGATTTGAATATTTATTTGTTAGTTTGTTTGTTTCTTATTACTGTCTGCCGAATTTTAATGTTTAATTGTTAAATAATTCATTTTTATTTTGTTCTGTTTCATTTGTATTTTGAATGCTAAATAAAATAATAAATCACTAAAAGAGGTCGATTGGAAAATAAAAATCTTAAAGTTCTTAAAGAAATATTCTATGAGTTTATGTCATAAGTTGCATAAATATCAAGAAGGGGTCTCTATGACTTTAGCTTTTATGTCCCGCGGAAGTTACTGGTTTCTAATGATCGCGCCCGCAGGTGGCGAATAGGGGGATACAAGCGCTTTTTCTTTCCTTCTGAGTTTGTTCTAGGACCAAGGAAAAGACGAGTTTTGGAAAATTATGCGGTGTATTTTAGGTTAAAAATAAATTCACTAAATTGCAGCATTTTTTTTTTATTTTTGGTGATATTTTTCATTTAAGCGCTTTTTTCATCTTGGTTATTTTTCGTTTCGCCTTTTTCACCCTAAAAACTAATTTCTTACAGGCTTATTTATAAAACTTGTTAAAGCGTTATAAAGGCTTTTTAAGAACAATTTTGTGTGGAAATTTGTGTTAAAAACCCTTTATAAAGCTTTAATAAGTCTTAGAAATAAGGCTGTTATTTTTTAAACTTGGCACTACCAAAGAAAGAGCAACTGTAGTAAACGATTACAACATGTTTATTATCCTTCGAGCTGTATACGTATTATAAACGGTGAGGTCAATGAAACCGTATCTCTTATTTTTTCTTCTCAATATTTGATAGCGCAAGATTTTCTAAAATAAAAAACTACAGGTGCGAGTTCCGTGTGCGGCTCAATAAGTCTGTAACTTTTTGCGGTAAGAGATCCTATTATATTTCAACATAGTCTGCTTTGAGCTCTATGTACTTTGAACAGCGTTTTTGTATACGATTTGTAGAAGTCTTCAAAGTTGGAATTTATTTGTGAGATGAGTCATATTTGGGGTTAAATGCAGAGAATAGAACGTATGAGGGAGAATTTCATAGCCCAATTGATGGAGTTTTTTCATGGAAACTGCTCATGTGAGCGCCATCGCATTGCTCTGCCGAAAAAAAACTTTTTTTCTTGACCAAATGCGAGCGTTGGCCCGGTGCCTAACAGTCATTCAAATAACAACACAAAACATTTTTCTGATGCTGTTATAGGAAAGTACAAGTGATGGAGGCATAGACACTGGGGCCTGCACTACTCCTGCTTCAGCGGACACTAACCCTAATGTAACAATAGAGAGCCCTCCTCCTTCGGTATTGTGTAGCAGAATTATCGGCGAAGTAAAATAACCAATAAAGTGGCCACAGATTTGAAAATTTAATACGTCTATTGACAGCAGTGGCGCTGCAACTCTGCATCATTAACAAAAAAACGAGTAAAAAGCAGAGTTGTAAAATAATGAAGCTTTCCTCTATCTCTTCCTTCACCACCTGTCTTCTCTATCACTATACCTTTTCTAATGAAGTTATGTAACACCTAGTAATAATAGTAGGCATTCATTGCATGTGTGTTACTTCTCTTTCAAATAACTATTTTCCACTGATTTATTACCGTCTGGTATCCACAAAAAAAGGTCGCCATGACTGCATGGGCTCACAAGTCCGCCTTGGCCTTCCTTGGCTCCGAAACACCAAGAGAAACCCACTGCTTCATGGTTACCAAATGGCGCAAAAACTTGTCCATATTGTGGTTGAACTACGCCAAATACTCTTGCAAAGTTGTTACACAATTGTGTTTGTGGTCGATCGAGAGCTAACGTAGCAACCATCTTGCAAAATTTTTTCTCGTACTCAAGTGATGATTCAAAATTGAAACCATTCAACCATGTGAGATGCATATGGCTTCTAAAACCCCTCTCACTTTTAAACTCTAATCGTGCAATTGCTTCGCGTGGTTTCAAGTGAGCGTTCAGGATGTTCGCCATCTTCCATGTATGACCACAACGAAATTCAGTAATACAATTTTTTAAGATTGAAATTTATTAGTGAAGAATTTTAGCTTTGGTTTAGATGATGCTTTTTTTTCGTAAAAAAATAATGTTTAATGAGCACACGAAATTCCCTTGTTTCCATTTTCTTCTTAGATCAAGCGGTCGTCTTCTGTAAATGGCTTTCGAGCACAAACTAAATAAAGCAGCGTGTTAAAATTTTGGCTGGAGTTCAACGATAGTTGGCTGTTGATCAGAGCAGTATGATCATGGTACAATTATACTAGGTACATGCACGACTACAACAAATTACAACACCAAAAAACACATTCATTTTGTTGGTATAAACAAACGTATAATTGTCAGAAACAGATGCCTTTTGTTTTTAAAAATAACAATTACAGGGTAACTGAAGTACAATTGCAGACGCGGCATACCTGCATGATTATAGTTATTCAGTGTTGCCAATCTATGTGTAGTTAGACAGTGTTTAATTTCTACTCACATGTGTAGGCCATGTAACTAAATTCTTGTATAATCTGTGTGTAATTCTACTTTGGGTTCTATTATTGTTTATTTTTGTTTTAATTTTAACCTACACAAAAGATGTGTAGTGTAATTTTCTTCAATGTGTAATTGGAGACACAGCCATGTGTAAATTCATTGGCAACACTGTAATAATTTTATTCACACACATACACTAACATTTTTGCAGCTTGTAAACTAAGTTTGACAACTATTTGCATTGTATATATTAACAGGCTGGGCTTGTGCATGTACCTGTTATAATTGTATCATGAGTATGATCTTTTCAGTTAAGAGGCGGGAAATTCAAGAATTCATTAGCTTATTGAGCCGCCCTCGCATGTGGGCGCCATGCTAAGAGCTGAAAGAACCCATGATAGTGATAAAATATGTGACGGCACAGAGATATTCATTCCAAATAGCATCACAAACTATACAATGTTTGCTTGTGCCAGTTGGTGTTCGGAACATACTTAGCAACAAAGGGGTTCGAATGACCATAAGGAAATGTTTGGCAACTTTAACTGTTCAGCTGGGGTTCGAAGGACCATAAGGAAATGTTTAGCTGAATGAATGCTGAATTTTAAAAGATTAAGCTTAGCAAAAAGTCTACTACAAATTTCCTACTATGTAATTTAAAAATAAATAAAAATATCTTTAATTCTCTGCATTAAAAATCTTTTTTTTTTTCAAGTATACTTCTCTTGCAGTCATATTTGTAATATTTTGATTAAAAACGTCAGATTTTTAGTATTCTTGTATATTTTTAACAGTCAAGATCAAAATCGTATTTTGTAAAAATTGCCAAAAAAAAAAAATAATAATAAAAAACAACAGAAAATTGTTACTCTTCATTGTCTGAGCTAGTGCTGTTGCTGTTGCTGTTGTTGTTGTTTTTATGGGGTAGGATTGTCTAAAAGGAAAAAGTAAAAAAACCAAGTAACCACACCGAGCCACTAAGCCAAACTGTTAACTTGATTTTTTATGCTGGATTAAAGCATTCTGTGCTTGATTTTTTCTTTTTGTTATTTTCCATTATATATTTTATAAATAAAAAAAAACACAATTTTTTGTTAGTTTTAACGAAAGTGAAAGGCATTTGTTTAATAGAATAAATACCAACACAGAGGCTACCACATTATTTTCAGTTACTACTACCACCAGTATTGAATTGAAGTTTATTTGTTATTAAGTTGGCCAAAAATATATGCAGTTTGTTTTCTTTTTCGTTATTATTATTACTGTTATTTATTTAATTTTTTTTTCAGTTTTAGTTGTTGATCGATTGCCATCCTAATCTAAATGAACTTTAAGTAAAATCTTTTTTATTTTTTTGTTGCAGATTTTTCTTGGAGGAGTTAGAAAAATTACTAAAACCTTCACTCTTGAACTATGTTTTATTTTTGGGTGTTATTTTGTTTTTTTTCTGTTCTCTGCTGCTTAATTTGACATTTTCAGCCGAAAATTACGAGTACACTTTTTGTTAATTTGATTACAATAAAATGGGAAGAAAACAAATTTTTTAATTTTATTGCGTGTAAGAAGCCGAAATTGAGATTAAGATTTCATAAATAAAAATAAAACAAAATATTTAAAATAAGAGTAATTTCTTAGTTGATTATTATCCCATTAAAGCTCATTTCTAAATTAACATGATAAAAGAGTGTCCCAAATTGTTGCAGAATTTCAACTTTTTTTTTAGAAAATTGTGCCGCAATAAATTGTCTTAATTTGCACCTAGTTGAGTCAACTCAACTCTCCTACAACCAAATATTTTTTTAGAATTTTAAATCACTAAAATATTTTACTTGAAGGTGTTATAACACACGACAACTGCAGTGAATGGTAATATCAATAAGAAAGTCGAGTTGACTCTCATATGGGGGCATTGTACTAATAGGACTATTTTTAAAAGCGACTAAAGGATAAGTAATTCTGAACTTCTTCTATTTAAATCTATTTGACTTATTAGACTTTACAAATAGATTCAAACTTTAACAAAATAACAAGCAGAAATTGGAAAAAGAAAACTCTTTAAATACTGGCACAATCGGTTCAAGTAGGTTGAATTTTTAGAGCTATGCTCTTTATGTCATGACACAGGAGCTAGGACGTGATTTTCGTAACAAAAATAGTCGACACTATCACAGTTATAAATTTATTTTTGTTTTCATTTCTCTTTACATGGCAGAGTACATAAATAAACGAAACAAAATGAAAAACAATGAAAACAATTTCTCAATTTGTTTTTGTATTGTTTTTGCGCATGAGTAAATAATGAAAACAATAGGAAATAAATGGAAGTGTTTTGAAATATTTGCGGAAAAGTTGACATCATCATATAATATAATTTTATTGCATTGTTATTTAACACATAAAATTTCTCTATAGCTAAGCAGCATAGCTCTAACCAGGTGTCCTGAGATAGCTCTCTTCTACAATTTTAAATTTAAATTTTTCTTGAACTTGTTAAAAAAGTTGAAAAAATTGCGATATGTATATGTGTATATAGAGATGTCATGTTCCCCTCGCATTTTACGCCAAATTTTTTTAATATCCAGATTCTAATACATGTTGCAAATTTCATAGCAATGTGTTGAATATACTCCGCCCATTTGTTTAAATAACAGATGGCATTAGATTGCCCATTTATTAAAAATCGTCGCAGTGTTACTATGACGACCTAATCTACATATACGTCAGATTTCGTAACAATTTGTTGTTTAAAAATTCAAAAAGTAAAAAATTTAATATGCGTGACCCCGCCCACTTTTTTTTTACTTCAAGGTCGTGCCTTTTCAGCAGCCCCAAGGTGTGTATCATGTCGAAATAGTAAATTTATTCAATAAAGTGCGACTTTGACACGCACTGGAAGCTTACCGTACGAAACTACATATGTAATGCTATACGAACCTTAGCCTATATATTCGAAAATCTTAACTGATGTAGAAATTTTATAAAAATATTGTAATTACCCGGTAATTTTTTTTTTGGTTTTTGGCGATTTATTTTAGTTTTGGCATTTTATCTTAGTTTTTGCGGGTTTTTACGGGGATTTTTCTCCTTTGTTGTGTTTTTTCCGTTTTTGGGGATTTATTTTAATTTTAGCGTTTTTTTATTTTTGGCGTTTTTTATTCGTTTTGGCAATTTTTCCTGTTTTGGGCGTTTTTTTCTCAGTTTTTAGGGTTTTTCCTGTTTTTGGGGATTTATTTTAGTTTTAGCGATTTTTTCGGTTTTTAGCGATTTTTTTTTGTTTATGAGTTTTTGTTCGGGTTTTGGAGTTTTTTTCGTTCCTGGCGATTTTTTCCCATTTTTGGCGATTTATTTCAGTTTTAGAAATTCTTTTCAGTTTTAGCGATTTTTTTTCAGTCCTAGCGATTTTTTTAGTTTTGGCGCTTTTCTCGTTTTGGCGTTTTTTTTTATTAAAAGTTACATTAACTGATAGAAAACCCTTTAATTTAGATTCTTAAAATTCCACTAACTTTTAAAATTTTAAGTGTCTATACACATATGTGCCGTTTATTGTAAAAGTGGTGTAACTCTATATTTTTAACAAATACATATTTTTATGGAATAGTATCACATTTAGTCATATCTTTCGTAGTAACAGTGAAGCAACTGCAATATTTGCACCAAAACACCAGAGATGGCGTTACATGTTTACTTTTTTCCTACACAATGATTTTTAAAAGGCTCTTTCTCGAAATTTAATTACTGTTACAATTAGTTGTTTGTATATATCATTAGGGTTTGAAAGTTTTTTGTTGATCGTTTTAGAATACCCTTTGGTTTTTAACTGTCACATATTTGTTGTTGTAGCGGGCAAAGTTTTACACATTCTGTGAAAATTTCCGGTCCTCAGCTCTTATGGTTCTCGAGAAAACAGCCTGCGACGGACAGACGGACATTGTAGCGAAAACAATAGGGTTTCTTTTCACCTTTGATGTACGGAATCCGAATAATAACGAAGCGAAAAATCGCTTAAATGAAAAAAGCGCTCAAATGAAAAATATCACCAATAATAAAATAAATAAAAAAAAAACAAAAAAAAACCGTCAAAAACTGAAAAAATCGCCTAAACCGAAATCCGTAGTTCTGACGCTTTTCGAACACTAAAAAGTCTGAAGTTTAATATAAAATTTCAATTGGCGTGTTTTCGCCCACTTTGCCAAAAATTGGATTGTGTCATAAGATCTTAAGATGTGTGCCAAGTTTCGTAGAAATCAGGTGGCTACACATATCGCTAGCGTAAATGAAAAACCATGTACATAAGCTGCAAAAATTTCGATATTGGTTTTTTGTTCTGTTTATTATTAAGTTTTCTTATTCAAGTATTCTTTCCTAGGACATTTTAAGTAAAAATAAAATGTCCCAATCACTATCACTTCAATCAATAGTTGTATAAAATTTTTTTCTCTCCTGTAAAATTAAGTAGAAGAAAAATGTAGATGCATTGCTTTTCGTTTAAGCTAAAGATATGTGTTCCATCAAAAGCCAAAAATTATTTTTATAATATATTTTATTTTTTTTTTGTAATACAGAGCATATGACTTAAAAAAAAATTGTTTCAACTTACTTTTACTTTCATTTGAAGAGAGTTGATGTAAAACAAAGAGCTTGCCCCCGATTTAAAATTTTAATTACAGAGTTTAATTTCCATTAAGTTGTTGCTTCATGCAACCACGTGTTAATTTTAAAAAGTAATTGAAACAACAAGTCATTTTCCATATACATACAAATTATTTTTAATATGTATTTAACGCTTTTTCTTTTAGTTTTTACTTTTATTTTTCTATTTTAAAATTTCATAACTGTTATGCACTAAAAATAATATGAAAAAAAATTAACCGTAATATTTATTTATCTAGAGCTTAAAAATGAAAATAAAAGTTACGTTAATATCTATTACCAGCTGTCTTACTCACTTAAATTTCATCCAAATAGAAAGAAAGAGAGATACACACATACATATACTTAAAACAGATGATATGTTTCTCTAATAAATAGTCGAAAAGATAGTAGAAAAAAAGTAAGTTGGAGCTTTTTAGTTGGTGAGTTATGCATTAGACACATTCACGACAGCAGGCTACCGACTGCAACCTGTCAAAAATAGAATATTATTTATTTTACAAGCTTTTATTTAGTTTCACCTTCCACTTCCCGGTTTCCGATTGAGCTGAAATTTTGCTTGCATGTATAAATCGGATGACAATCAGGGTTGATAAAGTTGGTACAATTGTACTTTTTTTGGTACTATTCAAACCATAAAAGTGCGTTGGTACCCCCGTGACTCATTTGGTACTATTTGAAAAATTTGCAAGAGACTATCCCTTGTTTTATTTTCACTAAAATAATTAATCGCCCACAGAGAGAAAACCGAGAATAATGTATAAGCGTATGTGCATTCATTTGTACAAAAAGCCGATTGATGTTCGGCACTCTGGTGCTTCTCTGGCCAGCAGTAATTTAAAGTATAATCAATTTGAGAGAAAAGTGGCGAATTTGATTTGTTGTTGAGAGCGACTACCTTGTTAGATGTGCATTACTCTTGATTGGTTTATGATAAAGAACTACATTTAACTTCAACTGTGTTTCGTTTTCAATATGATAGCGCCGTCTTCATTTATTTTATCTATTGTATTAATACAAAATTTGTAAGAAATAAAAAACTTGCTATATTATTTTCATATCAATCGTTTAAGTGATGAAATGAAATGAAGCTAGGTATGCTACATAAGTACATATGCAAACGAATAAAATTATTTATAATTTCGATTAAAATTTACTTTGAAATGAAAAACTTTATATATCTAGAAATAAAATTAAAAGTTGTATAGTTACGGATTTTAAAAGAAATGTTAAACAACCGGATTTTAAAAGAAATGTTATAGAACCTTTTGCAAAACTAAATAAAGTTAATTTTCATAACGAAATTTTAACCTGGCTAACAAAATTCACTCCCGAATATGTTAGTAGTATAGTATCTCTCTTATTAAAAAATATTCCCAAAAGAAAATGAAAATTATAATACTATAAATAACGAGTTTCGAGCTTTAAAAAATTAATTGGATGAGCTAATGAGCTTTCAAAAGTTATAAGGAGAATTTGTCAATTCTTCACTAATCAGCGAATGTGGAAAGAGTATTTTCATAATCAAAACGAAGACTTGAAAGTCTAATACAAACAAAGGACTTATTGAGAGGCTTTAACTCATATTTTTTTTTACGAAATTGAGTTTTTCAGTGATTCCAATATACATACATATTTAAAATAATTTGAAAACTAACGCTTTTACAATCAGTTGTACAAAAATATTACAGAAAGAATATTGCAGTTTCTATTGTGTTTTTACCTTCTCCTGTAAAATAGCAATTATTTGAGTTAGGGCCTTTTTACTTGAGACCAACGATATGTATTTACTGCCTGTTCCACTGTCTCTAAGTCTAATAAAATTTCAGGTAATGATGCAGATTAATCCTCATATAGTTCTTTTTTTAAACAAACACAAAATTTTCATTTTTCATTAAGACGTGTGTAAATTGAAAACTTGAAATTTGTGATCTGGCAAAATAGTTTTCTTGAGTTATGGCGTTATTTGAGTAAATGAGCGACATCTTCCAAAAATATAATAAAAAAAGTTAAAAATACCAAAAATACCGATTTTAGTACTATTGGGTTCGAAAAAGTACATTTTAAAAAGCTAATTGGTACCGAATTGGTTTTCTCATTTATCATCCCTGATGACAATGCAATATTATTATGACATGGAGGTGATCTGAAGATGGCGGACAATTTTTTTGGATAAATTTAAAAGCTTGTTTCAAAAAAGTTTTTTTTAATTGCTACTTTTTTACAAATGTGAAATATTTGAAGGTGGCACCAGTAAAATTTTATATTCATACTTCAATATCAGGTGCTTGTGATACTGTTGCCCGTTTTTAAAATAATTAAATAGCAAAATAGTCGTGTAGTCGGTGGGCTGGTGTCGTGAATGTGTTTAATGCATTAGACTTTCAGTTAGATATTTATGCATCTACATATGGGCATACTCGTACTCGTACATATGTTTTGTTATTTGTTGGCCTACTTAAGCTATCATTTTTAAAATCATTTAACCGTGTTCAAAGGCATGTAGGCATGTATGTTTGTATGTAAAAATCTCAGCTGTATTAATAGAGTTATATGGAGAGGGAAATATTGGATACTTTGCACTATGTGTCCAATTTAAATTTTAGCAGCAAAAATTTAAATTTTCAACTTGCATTTAAAAAAAATCATAGTTCCATTCCTTCCACTTCGTCGACATACATAAATGCCAAAAATTGGTGCGAGTTGGCAACTCTGTGTATATATAAACAGCTGTAAATCTTTGCCTAAAGGTGAAAAGGACCTTATTGTTTTCGCTGCGTTGTCCGTCTATCAGGCTATTTTGGACGCTATAGCAACAAATACAAAATCGCCAAACAGAAAAAAAACGAGAAAAAAGCGCCAAAACCGAAAAAATTTCAAAAACGAAAGAAATGTAAAAACTATATATTATTTAGGCTAAAGTTCGTATAGTATTACATATCTAGTGTCCGTACGGAACCACTTTACTGAATTTATTTTAAATTAAGGTTTCAATTTCTAGAGTGGTCAAAAATTGCAACAAGGAAAAAGTGATTTTTTCTTTCAAAAAAAAAAAAAAGTTACATACATATAAAATTTTTCAAAAATGGGTACGGGAAGTGTGTAGTTAAAAGAAAGATGAAATTGTTGTACTAAATGTTGGCAGTATTTGCCAAAGTTTCGTATTTTTATTACTTAATGTTTTTTTATTTGTGAAATTGCGAAAAAGTTTTTTTGTCTTCTGTGGTAGAGAATTTAAGTTATTCGCATTTTTTTCAGGAATGATATATACATATGTAGCTATTTGTGGAAAGCTCAGGCTTCATCCCAAAATTTACTTATACTAGAGCCTCCAGAAAATGTGAGGACAGAGCTATCTCTCTATTGCAGAAATCCTACACTCTAAAACACTTTTGTTGAAAATTACGTCGATAATAGTAGGCAACACTTTACAGACTACTTTCGATCTAATATTAAACAACTATATTTTTTCAACGTTTTGTTGATTTTTGAGCACTATATGTTTAATTTTGAACAAAATATGTTTAACAATTTTACGCAATTTGTGTTTAGTTTCCCCCTTGTGTTTCATTTTAAAATATGTGTTTTTTTTAATAAAAATGCATTTAATATATGTGTTTAATTAAATTTATTCATAAAAAGGTTTACTGATTAACATAAAAAATTCACGTTTTGCTTTAAATTTTACATATAATTTTTAGAATTTTAATAAAAATTAAAAATAAATTTCTAAAATTTGAGTAATTTTGTTTCTTACATAATAGTATCCTGCACAAGACTATTTATGAGACCTTTCAAGACATGAGAGATTTTTTCAAATGCTTTACTACAGCGAAATATTCTAAAAGAATCGCTAAGCAACACTGTTGGCAAGTAATTTTTTTCGGTGGTTTGTCTTGCCAACAGTGTTGTTTAGCGATTCTTTTAGAATATTTCGCTGTAGTAAAGCATTGGAGAAAATCTCTCATGTCCTGAAAAGTCTCATAAATACTCTTGTGCAGGACACTATTACATAAGTATGTATACATATCGCACTTGTTTATCAATACTGTCTTAACTCAAAGCTTTAATTTAATAATTTTTTTTACTCAATTTGTGCATTATTTACAATTTTAACTTATCACTATTTATATAAAACACATACAACTATTATTTAGAAATAGCTTTATTTTAATTTTAATTAATTTTATATTAATATAGCGTGCTTCTGTTAAAACATGTGCACTTTTGAGCTTCTTCTTTCTTCTTGTTAAACATATTTCTGCTGCTTTACGCACATATGTTTAGTTTTCAACATTTTGACGTTATTAAGGCATATGTAGCTGTTTTTTAAGCACACTTTGTTTAAAAATAAACACATCTAAAAGCAGATTTATATTTTTGTGTAAAATGAGACAAATATTGTTTTTTTGATACAAATAACTACACAATCGATATAAATTTAGACAATAAGAATATTTCAACAACAATTTAGACAAAATATGATCCTAAATTTGGGCTAATGTTTTAGAGTGTATATGTGGCAAGTGCCCTAAAAAATTTAACTAGCTTAGGAAAATTTTGATGGAAAAAGGGCGAGTGGAGTGGAAGGGTGTTACCAAAAGAGGGAGAATGTTGTTGCAAACTCTTTTCAATGCCTATTGGAGTAACAGTGGTCTCTACACCAAGTTTTATGATATTTGCTTTCTTAGAAATAATTTTTGTGTCAATTCCGGCCTTTGGACACATAGTGCTTTGAGACAAAAACAAAAGCGGCTTAAGTAATCACAGATTAAATAAAAACTATACACAAAATATATCTAACTTATAAATATATTAAGAATCGGATACTATTCTTGGATAGACTATACTAGACTACACTAAACTAGACTAGCATAAAATACACTATTCAAACGCATAGGCGTTGACATAAGCATAATCAAAGAAGACAACGACATAGACCTAGACATAAAGATAGACATAGACATTGACATAGAAAATAGTTGGATTCGAAGATGACATATCGTTAGTATGTGAAGCCAAAGAATTACTAGAGGCAGAAATCATTGCAAGTGTCAGTGTACAGATCGTAAAACCCTGGATTAACTCTAGCTGAACATAAGACCGAAGCGGTTTTGATAAGTAGTTGTAAAGCTGGGGAAACTATTACCCTTAATGTTAGCACTTGTTGCATATAATCTAAGCTATTTCTGTGAATAGTCCTAGTTCACAATATGGAAGTTTTATGGCTAAGCTGATTAGTTTGTTAGAAGAGAGAGACAAGGGGAACAGAAACGTTTCAGCTTAGCAATAAGAATTGCATAGTTAAGTTAGGACACATTTAGGCATGATGATTGATATACGCATATTCTTTCGTGAACACTTGCTTCCAAGCCATCGAAAACCTCCTTGGCGCTGTCTCGGATTATATCAAATGCAAGAGGCTCAAAATATCTTTAGAGGAAACTGTTCGCTGGTATTGTAAGGAACATTATCTTATATGCACATACTATATGGTCAGATTCATTGAGATGGCCTACATATGTGAGGTTGATAGCCTCGGTGTATAGGCTGACTTCTTTGAGAGTACGTAGCGTATTTCGAACTGTATCGAACGAAGCCGCTTTTAAAATTCCAGGTATTATGCCTGTCGATCTAGAAGTCTTAAATAGGAAAATAGATGCAGATTTATGTTTACGAAAGTGCCAATAACGTTGGTGTAAAAAATTGAAAAATTAAGATGTGCTTAAATATTGATAGACTAGAAAATATGGTGACTTAAATTACTACCTCACACAGTTTTTGACTGGTCATCGTTGTTTTTGGTCGCATTTATATCGCTTTGGATACGACAATGTTCCGTTTTGCGCGAATTATATTTTGTATCTGTTCACGATTTTACTATTGGAGGTCGTGTTTAGAAGGCAGTGTAGGTCGTAGTATTAGACCGGAAAACATAGTCCCGATTATGCTGGAATCATTGTATAACTGGACCAGTGTGAATAATTTTGTAAAGCTAGCTCTATTAGAATTTCGCAGTTTAGAAGAGATTCGTAGAAGAATAAATATATTTTAGATAAATATAATTGGTGCTATAAGAACTACATACACCAGGGCATTGGAGACCATTATTTATGACCAAACTATAGACATTCGTATTAGATACGAAGCAGCTCTTGCTACAAAACGTCTAAAAGTGATGAGAAAATTGATCGGACAAAACAATACACCACACCATCAGAACATATAGACGTCACTGAACGGATACGACCAGACTTTGCAAATGTCTGACCGGATACGTGAGACTAGATTTATAACAGAGTGTGCGACATTGATTCCAGAAATACCCTCCTGGATCAATCGAGACCTAGAACAAACAGTCGTGGGAGTTTGCTGCTACAAGGATGGCTCGAAGCTAGGAGAAAGAACTGGCCTAGGTTTGTTCATAGTGGAACCGGATTTACTTCCGTTTGCCTGACCATAATACAGTCTTCCAGGTGGAGGTTCGTGCTTTCACGGAGGCTTTTAAATGGATCACTACGGAGTAACCGGAAATGAACTGGCGAAAAAGGCCAGAATGTTACGGACTTTAACTCTAACTAATGCGAAGCCTTTCAAGGCAAACGAAAATTTAGCAACAAAATTGGGCGAAGATGGCCCACATGACACGATGGAATTGTGATACTGTGGGTAATCTAAACAAAGTTCTATGGAGCGATTCGGATGAAGACAAAACAAGGGGGCTGTTGAAACTAGAGTTGTGCAGCTCATGAATGAACTAGTTCAATTGAACGATTCACCTCACTGAGCGCTGTGAGCCGGTCAATCCACTGAGCGCTTTCAGCTCAGTACTGAGTGGTTTCTTGATTTGTATCGAACTCTTTCAGCAGCTCGTTTTAGACACAAACCTACGTATTTTAGGTGTGTTTGATAAAAGGTTTGTGTCTAAAACGACCTAATGAAAGAGTTCGATACAACTCTTTTGGCTTTTAGTAATTTTCTTTTGTCGCACAAGTACATTAAAAAAAAATTTATATATGTATTGTGATAATATTAAAATATCTGAAACCTTAAATAATTTTAATTTTGATTGTACATACATATGTACATAACATAACATAACAAATTCCACTCATTAAATGATGTACTCGTATTTTAGTTTTATTTATTTTTTATATATACTTCATCTGCCTTGTTTTGTAATGTATAAGCACACACACACTCCCTGTAGTCACTTTTTATGCTTCTGTTTTTGCTCTTTCTTTATGCTTGATAAAATGTTTCACTACGAATGAACTGAGCTACTGAGCCAACTGAATGAAATACTTCAGTAAAGTGAGCTGAGCTGAAAAGAGCGGTCACTCAAAAGAGCTGATAAGCACAACTCTAGTTGAAACTAAACAAGCCAGAGTTAGGAATCTTAGTGGGGCACTCTAATATACCAGGGCATTTTTACTGGATTGGAGCCAAGAATGACAATGAATGAAGGGCATGCATGAATTAC
Organism: Tachina grossa; assembly: GCA_949987645.1. Taxonomy (NCBI): domain Eukaryota; kingdom Metazoa; phylum Arthropoda; class Insecta; order Diptera; family Tachinidae; genus Tachina; species Tachina grossa. Next base: position 132,795,583 of record OX465278.1, on the reverse strand, counting down.
ATGAAGACAATGGAGCACTTTCTTTGTCATTGTCCAGCTTTCACCCAGCCAAAATCCTGTTATTTTGGGATGACACCTTATCGGACATTACCCACATTAGAGATATTGACTGAAACCGTTTGAGAGACTACGTGAACGATACTGAGATCCTATAAAGGTGGGGTTCGTTTGTTAATTTATATGAGAGCACACAAGAGGCCTATACTGGCTTATGTGAATGTCCACGGAGATGAGCGTAATGGCTTTTCTGTTCAACCTTACCTAACCTAATATAATCAACTAGAAAACGACATTCGCTGAATAGAGTCTCACATAATTTCCAGAGACGCATCGGTGTTAGCATGCACTCTGAATACTTAATACTGTACGCCTTCTTACTTTGGCTGCCATCAGACGGGTGCCTGTATGACATTACCAGGGAACACTTGGTTTAAGACCGGAATTAGTGAGATGCTTGGGAATTTCGAACAAAGAAATCATTTTTTGCTACCACCAAGTTGATAGCAGACAGAGAGCTTTTAACCTCTGCGAAAGACCCCGTCCTATGGCCCAATGCTCCTGACAGGAACTACGGGAACTAATATATGTATACATATATATATTTGCTGAATCACCACCATCCGAAGTAATACTTAGCAATGGTCCCGGGGCACTAATGTGTGGAAGAGGTACGAACGAGGATATGTTTTAGCACGTCGGCGTATTGGCAAGCTAACGAGTAAGTCTACTCGTTAGCCTGCCAATATAGCTCGTAGCTCGTATAGCTAAAAAAATATAGACATAGACATAAACATAGACATATGTATATACACAGACATAGACATATACATACACATAGACATAGATATAGGCATATATATATATATAGACATATACATACACATACACATACCCTGCAAATAACGCAACTAGTCCATACATGCATAAAAGACCAGGACTCTTACAAAACTAGTCTAAATGTATGGATAAAATATGGTCGATTTAACATTACCATGTCCTAGGGATGGAACACATGGTCTAAATTTGCATTACATCGGACCACTCCCAAAACTACCACATATGGAATAGTTATAGTTATATAGTTATATATATAGACTATTCGCATACAATTTGTAAGTGCCTAAGAAGAACGATCATTATCGTTTAAACACGAACAGCACAGCAACACAGCATTGAATGCTTGTGTGAAAAGACATGATCCATAGCTGCATTACCTGGGACCATGATGTAACTAGTCTGTTTCATGTAGATTGGACCACGTAGACCAATATTATTTGCAGGGCAGACATAGAAATAGATATAGACATATATATATATATATATATATATATATATATATATATATATATATATATATATATATATAGACGTAGACATAGACATAGACAGAATCATAGACATAGTCATCGACATAGACATAAACTAGACTAGAATAGTTTCTACTGCACACTAGAGTAGTCTTTATTGAACTAGACTAGGATAGCATCTGCTGCCTATTCGAAAGAAAGAGATTATATACAAACTATACACACTCTAGATTTAAAAACTACAAGCCATAGTAAAAGTACAAATAATATTTAACTAGTTTTACATCCTCTACATTTCCCATTTTCACTTAGATTATACATATATATGTTTCACTATAATTAATAACCTGAGTTTTCATTTAAGTTTTGTTTAGTTTAAACTTTGTAAATAAATGTGTGTTTAATATTGCAGTGAGTGTGTGTTTGTGTGTGTGTGTGTTTTGTCTTAACCCAGTAAAAGTCTTGCAATTGCGAACCATAATTTAGTAGATCCGTTAATTACTCCTATTTTTGTTTTAACTTTAATTGAATGTCTTTTTTGTAGTAAGTTTATTTGGTTTTTTGTATTTTTTTTTTGTATTTTTTTTTGAGTTTCTTACATAACATTTTATCAAAACTAAAAAAGGTTGAAAGATTAATTTTATGTTTTTCTTTTGTTTCTCTCCCGGCATAGTAAAAAGTTTAAGACAATAATTTGTTTAATTTTTTTAAATAAGTGAGTGTGTTTTATTAACATTTTTATTGCAGTTGTGTTATTATTTAATTGTTATTTAGGTTAAAGTAATTAAGTTGTAGTTTGTAAAGCCTTGCCAGACTGACGGTTTTGAAACCACTAAATGGATAACCCTGTACTCTTATATGAATGCACATATGCATTCTATTTAATTCTTTGAGTTAATTTCCACTACTGTTTATTAAATAACTTGATTATACAAAATTTTAATATAACAATCAAAATCAATTTGATTGAAATTATGCTTAACGGTTAACATGAATATATGTACATAAATATTTGCCCATTATGTAATGCACACAATAATTTATTGATGGAATTTGTAAGCAAAAGCTATTTTTAAAAAACTTTTCGAATCGCATACACAACATTGATATTTGCTGTTGAGCATTTGTTTTGTTTAAAATTTAAAAAATATAAATTTTTGAATGTATTCATAAGTCGATTTGATTTAAATTAATTTTAGCTCACATCCACTTGATAATGGAATTGATAATGATGATGCATCGTTCAATCGATGGCTCATGCATTTTGATTTTGTGTATCCACCAGCTAATTTCCATTTTTACCAAATCATAAAAATGCTAATTAATCGATAGACATTTTTTTAACGTCTTTCTTTTGCGTATTCAAAAATCGTTTTCTTTTAATACAAAGCTTTTGACTCTTTTTTTTTTAAATGTTTGATTATGCGGCCTTGAAAGTGAAAAGATGTCACACTTTCGCTTTTTTGTTTCGTTTTAAAAGAAACCCAAAATAACACACATTTACTTTTATTTGTTTAAATTTTTGGTTGTTTTCTTTGTTATTTGTTATCGTTTTAAAGGGAATTTTATTAATAAAAACTTGTATTAATTTAAAAACAATAAAACAATAACAATAGCAAAATAAAGTCATATGGTTATTTTCATGTGGACGTACGTGTTGCGACTGCGCAATTCGTATACTTAAAAGAAATACTCGTTAAACTAAATACAAGAAGAATAACGTAGAACAAACTCATGCTGAACTATAATTGAGTACAAAAAACAAATTGAGAAAGTCACGTAGTCCTTGGAAAGGAGAAGAAGGAAAATACCCTTCATCATAGAGCTGCAAAACTATCGATAGTGGCTCCATTCGATAGTTTCGATAGTATTTTTTGATGCCATCGATACTATCGATAGTTTTTGATTCTTAGAAGCACCCCTTTTACACACGGAAAGTTTACTTTGCATAGTCTTAATTCAGCTGTGTGAAAGACAGCGTGATAAATACTATCTCTTTCTGTCCTTCTACCTGCTGAATTAAGGCTTTGCAAAGTAAAGTTTCCGTGTCTATAAGGGCTAAAACTTATCAATTGTGTATTTTTCTAATATAAAATCTTGAACTTTTTAATCATTCCATAAAGTAAAAAGAAAGTTGATTTTTCAAAAACTTTTAGTTCCAATGTTTTTAATACACATATTCAACAAACATATATACACAGTTCTATAAAAAAATAAACGAAAAAGCAAACAGATAGATAGATGGATCAATAAAAAATAAATTAAAAAGGAATAAAATAAAAAAAATCTTTCATCATTACTTAAGCTATTGCAGTTAGCTAAAAAGTATTCGTTTAACAGAAGGAGAAGCAAACTATTTAGCGTCATCTTTTATTTAAAAGTAAAGAGCGGAGACAGTCCAGTAGTCGTCGAATTTAGCCGCCGTCAAGTTTCTTCATGTATCATGTATAATAACTGTATTTTTATGCAATTTGCATCTAGTAGATAAAAACTAAAATCTTATGTTGAAACAAATCACAACTAATTAATTTGTTTTCACATTTATATATGTCATGATAACCATTACCAAACCAGGCGGCGAAATTTGAATGTTGCATTTTTTTATTACACAGTCGCCATCATTCCGTTTTTATTGACTTTGATTTTTTCTTTTTTAGTAGTGTTTTTGTCGATAGTATCGCTATCGAAAAAAATATATCGATAGTCCACTTAAAATAAAACTATCGATAGTACCATCGATAGTTTTGCAGCTCTACTTCATCAGACGAATCATGAAAAAATAATTCCCTCGTGGATAATATTCTGTAAATAAATTATGTTTATTTATAGTTTCAGCTGATATCTGTGTACTATTGTGACTACTTCAGTCAAGTGAAATTCACAATAGCGCTATTCTTCCTCGTATGTGCGACGCGTGGTAAAACCAAATGCAAATTTATTCGTTCGACAATTCTTTCGGACACAGTTGAAGATCGAAATAGGCAACTAAGCAATTAATTGTATTTTCAAGTCTTTTTTTAGTGTCTCAGCTTTGGGTTACATACGCCAAAGTTGAAAAGTAAAGGGTGTTTTTTATTGAGGTATAGAACTTTAAGTTGGCATCACTTTTTTAACTGACGGCCATTTTGTCAGCTGTCAAGTGATTAATATGTAGTTTGGTTTGCCATTTCATCACGAATAGGTTGACAAAAGAACAACGCTTGCAAATCGTGCAAATTTATTCCGAAAATAATGGTTCAGTTCGCGAAGTTTACCGCAAGCTCCGTCCATTTTATGGTCGACATAATCGTCCATCGCATAATTTCGCGGAATGGACCTGTCAATTGGCCACCAAGATCGTGTGATTTGACACCATTGGATTATTTTCTTTGGGGATATGTGAAGTCACTCGTCTACGCCAACAAACCAGAAACGTTAGGGGACTTGGAAGCCAACATTCGTGGCGTTATTGCCAACATACGGCCCCATATGCTCGAAAAAGTGGTTGAAAATTGGACCTGTAGAATTGGCTTTATTCGAGCCAGCCGCGGCGGCCACATGCCCGAAATCATATTTAAACATTAATGGCATAAAAATATCCTTCCAATAAAGCCAAATTAATGGACATTAAAACGACTTTCTTGTGTTTTATTTCAATTCAAAGTTTTATACCTCTAAAAAAAACACCCTATAAATCTATTGTTTTCGGTACGATGTCTGTCCGTCTGGCTGTCACAGGCTGTTTTCTCAAGAGCCGAAAGAGCTACGGACCTGAAATTATCACAGAATATGTAAAACTTTCGCCGCTGCTACAGCAAATATAAAGGGTGTCCCAATAAGAACGCAAGATTTAAATTTGGCACCATTCGAAGTGTCATTGTTTGACATTTGAACAATTGTTATTGTTTGCTAGTAATTAGAAGGTACGAGGTTAGTAAAAATGAAGCGCTACACGAATGAACAACGCATTCTCATTGTGAAATTGTTTTACCAAAATGGTGAAAGTTTTGCGGCTACAGTTCGCAAATTTGCGATCAATTTGGGGTCACAATAATGCTCTAAAAGAGTCAACTGTAAAGAGATTAATGGATAAATTTGCCGAAACTGGGTCTGTTAGTGATGTAAAGACAACAACGCGCCTTCGACCAGTTCGATCGACCGAAAATGTCGCAGCTGTACGTGATGATGTCGCTCAAACGCAGGTCAAGCGCAAACAGTCAATAGTGTTCGGTATCGTGAAATGATAACCAGCTTTTTAGTGCCTAGAATTGAAGAAATGAATGTGGAGGGCATGTGGTTTCAACAAGACGGCGCCACATGTCATACAGCCAGAGAAACAATTCAATTGCTACATCAGTCATTTCCCGGTCGTGTTGTTTCGCGTTTTGGAGACCAGAATTGGCCGCCTAGATCGTGCGATTTAACACCATTAGACTTTTTCTTTGGCGTTTTTTGAAATCGATGGTTTACGCGAATAAGCCGACGACGACTCAAGCCTTAAAAGAGGAAATTGGACGCTGCATTAATAAAATACCGCAGCATTTATGCAAAACGGCCATTGAAAATTTCATTAAAAGATCGCGTGTGTGCCAGCAAAGCCGCGGCGGCCATCTGCCCGATTTGTTGTTCCACACATAACCTTATTCTGTCTACTTTACGATATCATAAAGTTTCACGATTTTTTTAATATCTGTGTTTTATTTAACATTTAAATCTTGCGTTCTTGTTGGGACACCCTTTATGACAATTAAAAATTAAAGGGTGCTCTAAAGCGAGCAACGAAAAATTTTTAAATCCTACTGTAATACACAGGCAATTAGTATGTATATGTGACACGCAAAATAGAAAGAGACCTAAGGGTAAAAACCGGTTTTGTTCAGGAGAGCCATTTTAAAGATTTATTGCATTTTCTTTTCTGGAAAATAATGTTACACATGTTACACTTTTTAATGAAAATGATTTTCTGAAATATAAATTTTTTTTTTTGTTAACTGAATTCAAAACTTTTTTGGGTTGAGGTCTACTGACGAGTTCCACAAGCGGGAACGGGATGCATATGGGCAATTGCTTGACCATAAAAACAAGCCAACTTTTTTAAATTTTTTGAAATTTTATTAAAAATTATTGTATCAATCCTTGCGAGCTTAAATTTTTTCTTTCAACGAACGCTAAGTTGTATTTTTTTTAATAAAAAGTAAAATAATGTTACACTTTTTTCAGAAAAGAAAACGCCATTAAATACGTGTATCTTTGGTGTACTTCAAGGGAACACTTTTGGGGCATGGGATCGGTCTCATTCGATGCTCAGATGTTGTCCACATAAAAAAAAAGTGAAAATTGATTTTTTTTACTCTTAGTAATGTAATTTTAACAAACAACTTGCTGTATCTTGGAATCGATAAGAAGCAAAGTCTTGAAAATTTCAAAAAAAAAAAAAAATCGCCAAAACGAAGAAAACGTCAAAAACGGAAAAAATCGCCTAACCGAAAAAAGGGTCAAGTTAAAAAAAAGCTAAAACTAAAATATATCGCCAAAACCGAGAAAATAGTTGAAAAGTAAAAAAAACGTCAAAACTAAAATACGCTAAAAACGAAAGAAAGCCTAAACAAAACAAAAAAAAAAAAAAAAAAAAAAAGCCAAAACTAAGAAAAAGCACCAAAACTAAAAAATAGCTCAAAATAGCGACAAAACAAAAAAAATTAAAAAAAATAAGTACATCATGTAAGATATTTGATTTTATGGGCTAAAGTTCGTATAGAGTTACATATCGTTACCTTACTATAGAAAGGCCATAACTCATTTTTCTGAAGTCGAGATTTTTGCATTTTTCGATACATTAGATGTTTTTCTGTCGAAATATACAAAAAAATCGATTTCAAAAAAATAATGAGTTAGAGCCTTTCTATATTAAGAAATCGATATGTGGTATTCGTACGGAAACCTTAATGTGCCAGTCAAAGCCGCACTTTACTGAATTTATTTACTTTTAATAAAACAGCAAGTTGTTGAAAATTGCGCTTAATTGAAAAATATCACCAAAAATAAAATAAAAAATCACCAAAAACTAAAAAAGTTGCCAAAAAAAAAACTAAAAAATCGCAATAAACCGCCAAATCAAAAAAAAAAGCGAGAAAGCTAAAAATCGCTAACACTAAAATATATATTGTAAAAAATGAAAAAAAAATCGTCAAAAATCGTCAATAAAAATAAGTTCCATAATAAAAAAATCGCCAAAAACCAGAAAAAAACGCCAAAACGAAAAAGTGTCAAAACTAAAAACAAATCTTTAAAAATAAAAATATGTATCTATTATTAAAAAAAAAACAAACAAAAATAGCCAAAAACTGAAAAAAATCATTTAATCATTAACGAAAAAAAAACGCCAAAACTAAAAACGTTAACACTAAAAAATCGCCAAAACCCTTAAAAAATCGAAAATCGCAAACAAGAAATAAGCGCCAAAAACTAACTAAAATCATTAAAAATAATTTTATTTTTCATTGGGAAAAAAACAAAAAAAAAAAATCACCAAAAACTGAAAAAAATCGCCGAAACAAAAAAAGCGCCATAACTAAAAAAGAAAACGCTCGCTAATACTAAAAAATCGCCAAAAACCGAAAAATAGGTAAAAAGAAACAAGCGCCAAAACTAAAAAGTTTGTATAGTTATTATTATGGAATCCTTCGTGTCCTAGTCAAAGTCGCACTTTAATGAATTTATTGGAATACTTTGCTTTTGGGGTGAAAATCATTAAAACTCTGAAAAATTTGCTAAGACGAATTATAAAAAAAACGATTTTTTTTAGCTCAATTTATTTAAATTTATTTATATTGAAATATCGTCAATTTCATATTCATCACACCTAAAATGGAAAAAATTAATTACCCTACTGTAGGGTATGATCAGATACATGTTCTTTCTTCTCAAAACAATAACATGACAGCCAGTACTTCCATAAGATCACGAATGCATAAATCTTAGCGTTTTAGAAAAATATATTGCAGCTCGCTAAGTTTCGCTCTCCCCACGACTTTCGCTCTAATACACATCAGAGAACAGCAATGAGTAGTGAAAAAGTGAGTAGAGTTGAATCATGACTTATAATTTCTTGTACTTATGCTCATTCATACTTATTGCAATGTTGTCTATGAATCATATTCACTCGAAAGTTTAAGTGTGCATCGAACTCATACTTACTTAGCAACATTTATGACGTTGTTGATTTCGACTCTACTTAACTCAATGCCTATGGACGATACAAAATAAGTATGATTCACAATGCGAACTTCGCATACGAACATTAAAGTTCTCATTATGTGGTTATGTGCTTCTCTGTTGCTTTTTTGTTTTGTTTTTTTTTGCAGGAATTGAAAAACAACCCTATTTAATACTATTGCATACTACCTGCAAACTGTTTAATAACTAAACTTTTAAATTAACAAACATGCATGAGTTGAGTGAGCTGAATCAATGCGAGTAGTATAAGTATTTTCTGGAAATTAGAAATCAAACTGAGGAGATTGAGGAGTGTGAGTCTGGTATGACTATGATGACGACGTCGCATTCATATTTATTTCAACCTATACGTATAAATCAATTTCATCGTGAGTATGCGTAAATCAGAGTAGTTGAGTTTAAATGATGTCTACTCACTTATATTCAAAATTTCATTAGTCAGTATGAATAGCGAAAAAACGATTCATTGCCGATCACTCATACACATACATACATATGGAGCCTTTACTGCAATAGAGTCATAACTCGAAAAATCTGATAATTGATTATTACTCGCCATATCGAGCCATAAACGCCCAAAAAAGCTTAACCGGCATATTTTTAGGACCTCGATTTTGGTAAAAAAAAATTAATTTCGAAAATTATGTCACTTGAGCTTTTTTTTTTTTTTGGTGGTTAGTCCCAAATCACACTGTGCAAGTCTTATTGCTAAGCTGATTAGTTTCACGGAGAGAGAGACGAGGGGAACAGCAACGTTTCTTTCCCCCCCCCCCCCCCCCGTCGCTCTCTCCTAATAAACTAATCAGCTTAGCAATAAGACTTGCATAGTGTAAATAGGCACTTATGGTACGATATTGTGCTTGATATTATTACAAGAATTTCATACAAATATCTTGTGTACTTTTTTTTATCCATTTAATAGTTAGTAAATTCAAAACTTCAAACTCATTTTATGCAGATCGAGTTTATGTTTTTGTACTATGTCCATATGTAACTCAAGTTAAACTAAATACTTCGAATTGTACGAATATATTCGTCGTTGTTAAAAGACCTCAAAAAAAGAAAAAATAAAAAATACATGCAAATATTCCTACGAAAAGTATTTTGATGAGACTTTAATATTGTCACGCAACCACTAATGAAGACTGTAGACAACTGAACTACTCCGTTTGTGTTTGTTTTTTTTTTTTTTTGTGCGAATGTAACCAATTTAATTTAACATTCGAATACGAAAACCAACTAATAAATCAAAAAAAAGTCCATTCGAATTTATTTCGGTTAATTGGTATTGTTCACAACAGCGAGTCAGTCGCAATAATCAACCAGGTGACATGATTTCTTTGTTCCTTTTGTTTTTCAAGCTGCTTTAGTTGCTTCTTTTTAATTTTTTCGTAGTGTATAGTAGGGATGTAACGAATACCAGTTTACCGAATGCGAATGCGAAAGCGAATAATACATTTTAATTTCTGCGAAAGCGAAAGCGAATGCAAATATTACAATACGTTAAAAATCACATGAAAATTTTTTTATAGGAACTTGAAGTTGTATTATACACATAGATTTACTACATATAGCATTTTATTTAAATATAGTTTTTAATTGAGAAAATATTTGTTAATTTATTAAAAATACAAATTCGTAAAACAGAAAGATATATGAAATTATATTAAAATAAGTATAGATAATAATTAAAAATGTTAGACATCAACCCATTCGTACTTTGGCCCTAAAGCGTGGTACTATGTTTAACATTTCATGTGAAATGCTGTAATATTAATAAAAATTGAAATGAATTGCTCATAAAGAAATGTTGCAAAAGTAGTACTCTGGTTATTTTGGGAAAAAGATGTAAAAAATATCTTCAACATTTTTTTAAGTTTCATGCGAAATAATATGAGGAATTTACAACAAACAATGACTAGTTAATATTGCTTGCATTTAAAATTTTTTGTACGAAGAATTGAATGGCATTTAGCATTTTCCAAAAGTTTGAACAGACTAGTCTTAAGTAGAAAATATGTTCACGCAAATCAAACACTGCCCTTTCTTTTTCAAAAGTTTAAAAATATTTCCAAACATCGCTTGAATTTGGTTTTATTTTTATACTTATGAGAACTTATTTATAGAAAAGTTTTCTGCTAAAATTTTAAAGCTTTGATTAGAATGGTTTACTTGTAAGTATATGTATCTTTTTCATGCTGGCTTATAAAATTTTTTAGAGTTTTTGACGCAAGCTATTTTTGTAAAAGAAGTACAAAATTATTTTTGTCTTTAGTATTCGCTTGAAATATTCGCATATTTTAGCGAATGCAAAAGCGAATGCAAATAGCAAAAGTAAGCGAATAATCTGCGAATGCGAAAATTCATTACATCCCTACTGTATAGTACTTCATGATTTTGAGAATTCATATCAATTTAGTTTATTTGCATTAAGAAAATTTATTAATTAAGTCACGGGAAATCTTAAAAATCTGGTAAATGGAGATGAGCACCAATCATTGGGAAAAATATTTTACTCATTCTTGGTAAGTATTCATGGAATATCATACCTGATTAATGCAAATGGTGTGAGCGATATCCATCTCTAATATCATCGCTTCTAAAGGGTGTCCCATAAAGAACGCAAGATTTAAATTTGGCGCCATAAGAAGTGTCATTGTTTGACATTTGAACAATTGTTATTGTTTGCTAGTAGAAGGTACGAGGTTAGTAAAAATGAAGCGCTACACGAATGAACAACGCATTCTCATTGTGAAATTGTTTTACCAAAATGGTGAAAGTTTTGCGGCCACAGTTCGCAAATTTGCGATCAATTTGGGGTCACAATAATGCTCCAAAAGAGTCAACTGTAAAGAGATTAATGGATAAATTTGCCGAAACTGGGTCTGTTAGTGATGTAAAGACAACAACGCGCCTTCAACCAGGTCGATCGGCCGAAAATGTCGCAGCTGTACGTGATGATGTCGCTCAAACGCAGGTCAAGCGTAAACAGTCAATAGTGTTCGGTATCGTGAAATGATAACCAGTTTTTTCGTGCCTAGAATTGAAGAAATGAATGTGGAGGGCATGTGGTTTCAATAAGACGGCGCCACATGTCATACAGCCAGAGAAACAATTCAATTGCTACATCAGTCATTTCCCGGTCGTGTTGTTTCGCGTTTTGGAGACCAGAATTGGCCGCCTAGATCGTGCGATTTAACACCATTAGGCTTTTTTCTTTGGGGTTTTTTGAAGTCGATGGTTTACGCGAATAAGCCGACGACGACTCAAGCCTTAAAAGAGGAAATTGGACGCTGCATTAATAAAATACCGCAGCATTTATGCAAAACGGTCACTGAAAATTTCATTAAAAGATCGCATGTCTGCGCGATATGTTGTTCCACACATAACCTCATTCTGTCTACTTTACGATATAATAAAGTTTCACGATTTTTTTTTAAATATCTGTGTTTTATTTAAAATTTAAATATTGCGTTCTTGTTGGGACACCCTTTATATACATTTATTTGGTGCCAAATCAGATATGTGAAGAGCCGCAAAAACGGCAAAGTGGTCCAACTCGGGTTAATGATAAATTCAAATTAGTGTCAGCTTATGTTTTTAATCTGATAAAAATTATTATTTTTTTGCAACTAAATTTTCCTATTTAAGAGCTCAATAAAAGTCTCGAACATTTATATAGTTTTGGAAATATTCGAGAAAAAAATTAGAATTTTAACTTTTTAACCAACATTGTCCACTGTTCTGCTAACGGAGAAGTAAAATCTTTTACAATACAAATTCTTATACACAAAAAAAACAAAAAATAAAAGAAAAAATTCAAATACAATTTTGAAAAAAGTCTATTTTTCGCCGTTTTTTGCAAAAAAAAATGTGTATTAATTATTTCGCAATTATAAAAAATTATTTTGAAAGTACTAACCACATATTTAAACTTATTTAAAAGGTAATACTATAAGAAATATTAAAATATAAATAAAATTAAATATTTTTGTTCAAAATTTTCATTATTGAAGAAACCAGACCTTTTCGAAATAGACCTATTTTTGTTATAAATATCGAAAGTATGACATTTTTTTTCTCAAATTCAAAAGCTGGAACCAAAATATTGTTCATGCAACCTTAAGACGTGATGCGGTTTTAAATATTTCCAAAAAAAAATATTAAACGAAATACTAAATAATTCTTTCTGTCAAAAAAAAAACCGACTTCAATGCAAAGATCTGATAGAAGAAGATAAGAAAAAGTATGTGGAATATAAAATCAAGTTTTAATAGGCGTGCCCCGCCCATTTTTTAAATGCAAGATTGTGTGCATTTCTGAGCATTTTCTGCATGTTAAGTCTTGTAAAAATCGGTTAAGTAGAACCACTTGAAATAAAATATTAATTATTAATGGGCGTGACTCCGCCTATTTTTTTAAATGGAGGATTGTGCCTATATTAGAGTTCAAGGTGTGTGGTAAGTTGCGTAAAAATCGATTTAGTAGAACCGCGTGGAATATTATAACAAACTTTAATGGGCGTAACCCCGCCCAGTTTTTCATCTTACAAATTGTTTAATTCCAAGATCCAAGAAGTTTTTATAAGTTTCGCAGCAATCAAATAAGTAGAATATCATAAAATTAAATATAAAAAAAATTGCTATGAAGTAACACCGCAAAAAAATAGAGATGAATTGTTTACCTCCCAGCTAAAAAAATATGTATGGAGCATATATGATATCCCATATATGGTTCGGATCCGAAAAATTAGGGTATATGGGCATATATGATTATATATATTCATACATTTTCATACATGTGTGTGTATATTCCGTCTACAGAATGCAAAGTTCATATTTATACTCTCTTGATTCACAAAAGCGCACTGCTGTGCAATAAATTAAATGACTAAAATTAATTTTTTTAGATTTTGAACAGGGAGATTGTATTTAATGAAACATTTGTTTGGACAAATAATGAAAAACGAACTTAAAGTCATTTCATTCATCATTTTAAGTCAAAAGGTGAATCAATTATTTAAAAACACAAAACTCATATTCGTACATAAAATTTAATTTAGGAAATCAGATTAAAACCTAATGCAATTAAGTACAAAAGAAAAAATAAACAGTCTGACAATAGTTTTCAATATAATTTTTTGCAGAACTATGAACTTTGATAAGAAATATCTAAAGAATTCTGTTATTTTCTATAAAATTAATGACTGGATTATCTTCTTGATTATTTGATATATTAAATGGGCCACAACGTAAGAAATCATAACTACAATGGTTTTTTTTTTGTAACAAAGGATTTTCTTTTTTAATACCGTCCGTATGTATTTTCTAATGGATTTCCAATTAATCAGTGATAAAATACCAAGTTTTTTTAATTGAATATACGATCTTATGTGAGATATCATGTATGCATACATTCTTATATGGCACCATATATTAAATCTTATAACTATATATGGATCCACATATGAAGAGCTTCATAATTAAATTTCCTTATACATATGAGCTCATATGTTATAATACATTTTATATATTAGTCCATATATTAGTTCATATATAATAGTTTTGCCATGTATCATCCCATACATTTCCATACATGAATTCATACATATTCATATATAGTTATATACATTCATATATTAAAAATATATGGACCATATATAATATTTTTAGCTGGGCTCCTTCCTCTCTTTTTGAAGTCGGTTAAAACAGAATAACTCAAAAACGTGTGCTTTGGTTCGTTTTCGAGCTGGGTTTTGAACCCATTTGTGCCGAAGTGGGCAAAAAATTGCCCGTATGATACAGGAGCAGGTATGGTACTTATAAAAAAAGTAAATATATGCATGTCCCCATAAATACACACAGATAATAAAATTTTATAGGGTAGCTGATGTCAATGGGTTAATAAGACGTCACTGTTCTGTGAGTGAAACATGCATAGTGTTTGATTCTGCCATAAAGACTTCAACGATGACGTAGCAATTACGTGATTTTGAGTTGTTGTATTTTCTTTTCTTTTTAAACGATTTCGTGCATTGTGAAGAATTCAAAATAAACAATACCTACAAATAAATAAACTTAAGTTTTTTTTTGATTATTTAAAAGAAAACGAAAGCACCAACCACCAACAGTGCTGCCAGAAAAATTTTGACTCTTGTCCCCAATTTAAAACGTCATGTCCCCAAAAATCCCCATTTCAATAGAAAATTCCTAACTTTTGTCCCCAAAAATATATCATTAAAAAAAACGATTATTAAGTCCTATGCGCAGGGATGCGAAATAAGATTTTCACAAAGTTACAAGAAAAATTTTACTTTTTTCATTAAATTGCAAATTTTTAAAAAGTTGAAAGTTTTTCATATTTTCTGGGAATCACACATACATAGTTTTTTTATGCGAAACATAATAACTAAGATAGAATCGTGCGTACAACAATTGCACAATCAAAACTTTCAACAGTCATTTTTCTTTTTCAAAAGAAAAAAAATGTTAATTGCCAAAGAGCTTGTTCTGCATCTGCGAGCACAGTTTTGCCTATGTACATATCGTTAACTTAATACGAAAAGGCCCTAACTCATGTTTTTCATAGTTTACAGGAGGACGAAAAAACTAAATAAAAAAAGATGCAATATTTTGGGGACAAATCTCCTAATCTGGTGGCACTGACCACCAACAACAAACAATCAATTCCAAAAAAAAAAATTAACGATGTAAATATAAAGCGAACCAAGATCGTAAAAAATTAGTACGATCCAGAGATGGACATCTACGTATTATGTGCTATAACGTTAGTAGTACGTGGTCACGCTGAAGAAATTATTTGCTTATATAGCATGATTATGAAGCAGTTTTGATGTTATTGAGTAGAATTTTTGTGTTGATTAATTGATATACATACATACTTGTACATACTTATCAGGGCTGTCAGATATGGCGATTTCTCGCCAAACGTGTCGATTTTTCAACTTGTTTGGCGTCCAAATTTTTGGTTTGGCGACATGGCGATTTTTCTGGCAATAAATAAATTTGTTGGCGATTATTATGGTTATTTTTTTTTAACAAAATTTAACTTCAAAATTTTTCTAATGCAGGAGAATTGTTATTTGAAGGAGCAGTTTCAAAAATAAATCCTACCAAAACTTGTCTGCAAAAAGTTAAAACAATTTGATTTTGATGATTTTTCTTATATTAATTATAGTCATTAATGCGTTTTGAATTTGGATGAGAAATATTTACAAGAAATATTTTTTGGCGATTTCATTTAAAATTTTTGGCGATTTTCTGATAAATTTTGACAGGATAGTTTTTCAAAAATTTATATGAAAAAGTGTTATATATATAAAAACAAATTTATTATCAAATATTTACTAAGAAAAACTACATAAAACAAATTTTTGCGACTTTTGGCGATTTTTAAAATCAATCAACGATAATCGCATCGTTAAAATAATTATAACGAAAATTTATCGAATTTGCTATCCCGTAACATTATTAACGATATTCGCTGTAGATTAATGTCAGCTGTGTCGTTATTTAAGCGACAATAATTTATGTGCTGTTAAAAATCAACAGAAAATATCAGCTGCGTACTATCGTTAAAAAGAAGTTACAGAATCACACAATCGTTATTGCTTTTAAGCACAGATATATGTACATGCCCCGGAGAATATTTAAGAAACGCATTTCGTTTTTGCACATAATTACATACATGCATATGTATGTATGCTGCTTGGTGTTTTTTCAGTGTGTGTCAGTCCGTCCATATTTCTCTTGATCACGCCCAATCCTGAGTGGGTAAAATTACCTTCCCCTTTCATACGCTTCAGGTAACATATAAAAGAAAATAAAACTGTTAAATCGCCCGTCTATGGCAAACATGAAAGCAAGCACACTACTCATACAAACACACACATGCAAGCAAGCAGTCATTTCAAATTAAATCTTGTTGTAGTTGTTGTTACTTGGCTGCGATCGCGTAGTGCTTGCTGCACACTGAAGTCATAAAACATTTCCAGTATGTGAGAAATTGGGTCAGCATGTCGCTGGATTCGTTACGATTTTTATTTAGTTGCTATTGTTGTTGCTGTTGCCTTTTTTACGTTTTAAGACCTAACAAATGTTTGTTGTTGTATCATAGAAAGTGAAAACGATTATGGTGGCAGCAGAGGCAGCGCAACTAATGACTGCGTCTGTGGACTGCATATGAAAACTTTTACGTGTTCAAAGTTTTATTTTGATCATTAGATCAGACGTTGGCGATAATGCCCCTGCAGTAAAAAAAAAAATGGAAAAAAGAAAGAAAAAAGTATGTAGGCAGAAAAAGAAATGGAAATGAAAACAAATTGAACTGCTTGTGTTTTTGTTTGCTATTGCTGGTGTAGTAAAATATCTTAACGATGACTTTTTTAAACGTTTAACGAACGAATCATTTACAAACAAACATATACATATGTATGTATGTACATATGTATGTGTGTATATGTGTTAGTGTGTGTACGTATGCGTCTGCAATAATAATGAAGCTTCATAGCGGTAAATTAGTAAAAGACAAGAAGAAGAAAATAAACGGAGCGGTAGTGTGTGTGTTACATAATCACAAGCGTTGGTGTTGCGGGTGGGGGAAAATGGAGGGGGCCAACGAAAAATTTATGATCTGATAGGTAGGCATATTATTATAATGGTAAAATTGTGCACATACTTACATACATACATATGTACATATGTATTTATGTGCATACATACATATGCACATATGTATGTATGGTATATCAGATCATATTTTCTATATGTAAGTATGTAATAGTACATCTACACCCGAGCGAAATTTACTGCATATGAGATTTCGAGCAGAGTCCAATTGATTTTGACTAGATTTCCCCTGCAAATCAAAATCTAGTTCGCTACTAGATTTTGCCAAAATCTCTCAAAATCTTATGATAGAACTATGTTTATCTGCATATTATACTAAATAATAATTCTTTCTGCCAAAAAAACCCGACTTCAATGCAAAGATTTGATAGAAGATAAGAAGAAGTACGTGAAATATAAAATTATATTTTAATGGGCGTGCCTCCGCCTATTTTTTAAATGCAAGATTGTGTATTTTTCAGAGCTCAAGGTGCGTGTTAAGTCTTGTAAAAATCGGTAAAGTAGAACCACTTAAAATGAAATATTAAATTTTAATGGGCGTGACTCCGCCCATTTTTTAAATGAAGGATTGTGTCTATTTTAGAGCTCGGGTTAGTAGAACCGCGTGAAATATTATATTAAATTTTATTGGACGTAACCCGGCCCATTTTTTCAATTTTTAAATTGTGTAATTACAAAAACCAAAGGTGTTTTATAGGTTTCGCAGCAATAAAATGAGTAGAATATCATAAAATCAAATATAAAAAAATTGTGGGCATATCCCCGCCCACTTTTTTACAATGTGATCAATGTGAAGCTATAACCTCTCAGACAAAAAAAATTTACAATCGATCTAAAATGTACCGAGTTATGAAGCAGGACCCAAAAAAAAGGAATTGTTAACCTGCTCCTTTTTTTGAAGTCAGTTAAAAAATAACATGGAAACCTTATTATGGCATTTGAATCGACTTCCGCTGTTGTTCTAGCTGAAAAAAAAACACGAAATGCTTCTTTCATATAATACGAACTGTCTAGTAGATTCAACAACCGATTTAAAAAAAAATAGTATACTTTTTAAAATTTCGATACCATAGCTAACGAATGCAATAATTCATCCATTCGATACGTGTTGAAATTTTATTCGATTCGCTAGCCTTCTACATATATCTCGAATGCGTTAATTTGGCTCCAGGTTTTAATTTTAGGTGTGCAAACACTATAACACTGCCAAGAGAACACTAAATCGTCGGTTGGTTATTGGTTTGCGGCACAGTATATTCAAAATACATTATGTCTGCAGCAAACCAATAACCAACCGACGATATGACTTGCAAGGTACATATAGATTAATATAGATAGATTAGATATAATTATCCGTTACTCTAAGCAATTATCTTGCTGAATTGCTTCAGCCATCTAATTAGAACACTCTATAAAGCTTCCACTTATACCGGAACTATGTCCGTGGTGGGAAACCCTAGTGGAGCGGAAAAAATGCTGCTTTCGAAAGTCACATTGCTACACTGCCTGTTGATGTAAATTTTTATTTCATATACAGAATTTTTAATGTAAATGAAATACGAAACTTATTTTGAGTACAATCCAAACATTGAGATTGTGACTACACGCATAGAAAAAATATGGTTGAGATAACCATAATCAAACAGCAACATATTATGATTGATTAATATGGTTGCAGTCAAATCATATTATTGTTAATAGAAAAGCAAACTTTAATAATATTATTATCTGAGCTAATAATAATATTATCTACAAAAACAATGAACTTTATTACACCTAATGTTAGTATTGTAAATATGACAACACTATTGTTAGATGTGACTAAAATATAATTGAGACTCACCATACCATGATCCAATATTATATTAATATTGATAAATACGACCACAGTATTATTTAATATAATAATACTATTTTGTTTTCTCATCATATATTTACTGTAGAAACAGCTGTGCATTGAATTAGAAATAAAAATAAATTAATATTGTTGAAATAAAATGTATATATAGAAATGTATACTGACACGACATACAGACATGTCTGTATAAAGAGATACACAAATGTTTATATATTTTTACCCTTATGTTTATACTTTATTTATTTATGAATTTATTTAACACCACCCGTGCACTACCGACAGCTTACAAACGAAATACTGAACTGACAGATGTTTCTGAAAAAGAATTTTTTAAAAACTTAGCATAGTGTGGCTTTGGATAACATTATATTGTTATTTACATCATATTATTTTTAAATAATAATACAAATTATGTGTTAGTCATACATTTTTAACAAAACTCTATTGTTAAACTCATCACACTTTTTTATGGATGTGATAATGTAATTATTAAATTCAAACATTACTCTGTTTATCGTAACGAAATAAACGAAATAAATAATAATAATAATAAATAAATAACGAAATAAAATAACAATAACTAGGTTTTAACGACCTCACATTTGTTTCAGAGAACATAATATTGTTTTCTCAACCATTCTACAACCATATCTTTTCTTTGCGTGTAGAGCTATTTTGAACAGTGTAAGGCCGGGTTTCCATCTGTGTGCCATGTGCCACACAAGCGTAAAACAAGCGTAACCAGCTAATTACTAATGAAGAACAGTTTGATTCAGACACGTATTTATTAAGTTGAACAGTTTCATACATAACTAACAGACAATTTTACAGAATCCACCATGATTGGAAACTATTTAAATCAATAAATATATATCTGAATCAAACAGTTTTTCATTAGTAATTAGTTGGTTACGCTTTTTTTGGCAAATGACACACAAGAAATGCCAGATGTAAACTCAGCCTAAGTTATTACTGTTACATAAAAAATTAAATTGTATTGTTACGAATTATCATTTTCTTCTTTCCAGTCGTTTATAAATTGTTTTTTTTACTTTCAAATTATATAATGCAGCATTTACTCAAATGCGTTCCACTTCTTGAATTTTTTTGTTGGATGAGTAGCACCACGACGCATTTGCTTGAGCGTATGCTAGGTTAGTTTTTTTCAATTCTTCAATTTTTCCATACTTCAATTCTTTTTGCTGTTGTTGTTGTTAGTTTAATAAGTGCTAAAGTGATTGCTGTATTAATTTTTTATTTTAAAATAAGAAAATCCAAATTTTATTCAAATTTAATGCATTTGACTGATTTTCAAATCCATTCTGCTGAAATTTGGTGTCTTTGGTGTTGTTTTGCTGTTGTTGTTGTTGTGGTGTCACATCTTTGCGGGCTGTTGGTCGTTGGTTTTCCTTCAGTTTTTTTTCTCTTTGTTTTCATTTGTTTATTTATTAATTTTTGTATATTTTAAGAAAGTTATTTATGAAGTGTCAAAATAATTATTGAATTTGATTGGTTGCTTACAGGTTTTTGATTTGTTTCATTCTAAATCGAGTGGGTGGGAGAATTTCCAAATTCTAAAGCTTTTATCCAGAGATGGGCAACGCGACACTACACAACCTGCACGAAATCAAATTGAAAACCAAAAAACAGGATTTTCTTATGTTCAAATAAATATGTACATAATTTTGTTTAATTTCTAAACTTTAGTCTTAAGAGTTCTCTAGGATATCAATAAATTTACCGGTTTTGCATGTTTGGCGATACAATATATAAATTTTTTTTACTGGGAATTTATGCATACATATTTTACATCTAAAATCGTTTCGTGTTTCATCGTGTGGATACGACCCTGCCACGAACGAAATAAGACTTTCTGTCACGAACACTTCCTGTTAAGTAGTGTGTGTTTGTGTCACGAAAAAAACACGACACATGCCCATTTATAGTGCTATCTAATAAAATTGTAAAACAAAATTATAATTTTTGCAAAATAGCAGGGTTTTTTGCTAGTGTGTGTCTACTACACAGAAACAAATAGACAAGAATTATTTTCAATAAAACCATGTTATTGAATAAAATTTTAGTTTCAATAATATTTGTCATTAACTTGAATATTGTATTTACCGATTCCGCACATTTTAAAATATCATTTAATGGGCGCATTCATAAGACGTAGACGTTGAGCTCAACAGTTGTGAAACTGTTGGCAACTGTTGGCCCCAACAATTACGTCTTAGAAACGGCTTGATGGATATAATTTAATCTTATATCTTTATTTTGTTACTTCATCGCATTTGTAATGTAAAATTTAACAAATATTTGCTCCTGTCACCTAACAAATCACATAAAAGATAAAGCTCTATTCGATCAGCTGTTCAGACTGAGCAAAACATGTTGACTATAGTTAGCGAAAAAATTTTATGATGGAAAATTACTCAACTGTTGAGTGGAGCGGAACTACTCAACTATGCGTTTCTAAGACAAACAATCAACTGTTGCACAACAGCTACGTCTTATGAATGCACCCAATGTCATTTATTTGTGTTGGTGTTTTCCTTGCTTGTTGATTGACTAAACCTGGTCATGTGCTGATGTTGTTGTTTATTTTGATTGTTGTTGTTGTATTCGTGTGTATTCGGACAAGAAGCCGAAAAACGTCGTGGCTTGTTTTTTTTTACTCAACAAAGCTATTTTTAGATTAGAAGAAACAAAAGAAATCATGTTTTGCGTGTATTCATTATTTGTGTATCCAAAAACGATTTTCTCTAGATGAGTGGTAACTAGAGCTGCAAAACTATCGATAGTCGCTCCACTCGATAGTTTCGATAGTTTTATGTAATGTATAGTATCGAATAGTTTTATAAAAGTTGCCACATAACCTACATTTGACTCGAAAAAAAATCCAGAGTCCTCAACATTTTCATTAGTATATAAAAATATATCAAGCCTTTTTTTCGATTTTATCGTAAGCGGCATATTATCGAAAATATACTTTTTTATTGAACTTAAAATTTTATGGGCCTACGCATGGTTTAGAATTATCAAAATGCGAAGATTGTTGATAACTTTTAAGACACTAACTGTAAAGTTTTATCGTAAGAGACGATTGGCGGCCGTCGCGATATCAGTACCACCAAAATTTATCTTTGTGTCGACGATGTTGAATTTATTGAGATACTTGTGACTACTATTTGTCGAATAACACTTGGATTTATAAATAAATTCATATACATACATATGTATTTAAGTACTTATGTATACAGAAGCAGGGATGCGATGTCATATTTACAAATTGTACTAACTTTCAAAAAAAATTTAATTTTTTCAGTACGATTGTACCTAATTCTTTATTTATATTTTTTTAATACTTGTACTTTTTAATTAACTAAAAATCAATTAACAAAACGCCAGAAGGTGCACAAAGAATATTAGTTGCTGGGATCTGAATATAAAAGTAACATTTACGATATACTACGTTTATAACCTTTTTTTTATTCGATTGTTCACAGTCGATGCAAATTAGTCGGCTTCTCTCCTTGGTAGGAAAATAAAATTTCCACATTTGCAGATGAATTTGGAATAAATAACATTCCTCCAGCAATTCTTTAAGTACCGGAAAACATCGTTTGTTTTACTTAATTTTCTAATACCTTCGAGCTAAAGATTAACCCCCTTGTGCAAAAAAATAAGTGAACTTTAAAACCGGGTTTTCTATGGAAATTTTTTTTTAATGTACACTTCAAGCACGCATTATTTTTTGCATAAGGGGGTTAATATATTTTAATGCTATTTTTGGCATGTAATATAATATAAAGAGATTCCAGTAGTGCTAAATGGGTCATTGCGGTGCTACGGTACTTTTGGCATTCAAATGCCGCTAAAATTATACAATTGTACCAACTTTTCTATCGCTGTACAAAAGCATAAATCAACTACGGATAATTTGCTTCAAAGCTGCCGGCTACTGTTTACTGACTTCGATTATTTTTACTCTTTTAATTAATTGTTTTTTTTTGCCGATAGTATCGATAGTGGAAAAAACTATCGATATTTCATTTACAACAAAACTATCGATACTATCGTTAGTACTATCGATAGTTTTGCAGCTCTAGTGGTAAGTACGTTAGTTTATTAGTCAAGAGATTGACGGTTCGACTCATCCCAAACACATTTAGTTTTAGTACCATCCAAGCAAAAGCAAACAAAAAGGGGTTGAAAAATGTGTCATTCCATTCATCCACACACACAACACAATAACAATTATCACTGAAAATAAAATTTCAGTCAACAACTTTTTTCTTTGATTCATTAAATTTCTTTATTGGCTGAAAAAAAATATATTCAATAAACGTGCATACAATTTTATTTATCAATAATGCAAAAATCGTCATCACAGAAAATTCGAAAGATTTTTTTATTGAATCAACGATTTTCGTATTCAAATATCAAAATGTTTTTTTCTGTGTAATTAAGCCAAGGATCTTTCATTAAGCACTTCCCTTTTTTAAATTTGAATATCGTCGAAATTTTTATTCGTTTAAAAAGCCTATTATATTTCATATAAAATGGTATTATAACATCGTGCAAATGACCGTCCACAGCGTGCATTCAAAATATCCAGGTCTTGTATCTCAATAACATTCGAAAGCCTTTTCTTTCGTTTCGAATTACGAGTACAGAGTAGACCCCTGGTCACATTTTCATAGAAAAATCTAGTCACTCTACCATTTCAATTTAAGGTTTTTAACTTTTTTCTTAAATAAGTTTTATGTACATATTAATTAAATCATCCTTAGTTTCTTTTATTAACCAGCAGACTGATGGGATGCATGAATGCATCATGGCTGTTAAAATAAATTTTCTATTTGATGACCAAAGCGGCGAAAAGAAACAAAAAATGCATAAAAAGTAAAAATTGTGTGTAAGGTACGACCGGCTGACTGGTCTCTATACATTCATGTATGTACATAAATACATTTTAATACCTAGAGATAATAGAAGTGTGATATAACCACACTACTTGCAGCAGAGATGGATAGTTTAGCCATATACATACATACAATATTTTTATTTCACGAAATGATTGAGATTAATATATTTTCTTAGAAATATCTTCATAGCTTTTTAACAAATCGTTTGTTAATATGCCGAATGAAGAAAAAATAACATTGGTGCTTTAGTCTTTTAGATTAAAGGTGCTATTTGTAAAATTTATTTTTAATTTTCAAAAATTTCATAAAACTCTGAATCCAGGTACGGATATGTAGTTGAAAGATATACTACCGTATTCATAAGTCGCTATTCACATTATGCCTTTTTATCCTGCCTTGTATTGACAATTTTCTTTTGAACCCCCTACGAAAAGTCACACACATTTACATTAAGCCTTTTTTATTCATGCCTTTTTGGCATTTATATACACATTTAATGCTGAGAATACGAAAAAGGCAAAGAGAAATGTCATAAATCCCCTCGAATTTTCATTTTGTGCCTTTTGTTCTACACCTCAAGCTTCTCATTCCCTCTCACCAATAAACTAAAAAAGCCTGCCTGCACAGGGAAGCAAAAAAGGCAGTGTAAATTGCGTCTAAGAAATATTTTTAATTTATAAAACCAAGTTTTTAATAAAAATTCGTTAATTTCATTAAAAATTTGATTTATAAATTAAAAATTCTACAAATACAATTTGAAGCTGAAAAAAAAGTTAGCCAATGTATTAATGGTAAAGTAAGAAAATAAAAAAAATGTTGATTATTGAGTTCTTGTTTCAACTTTGTTATTTGTTTTTGAGCTTCTCATTTGTTTAAATGAAAGTTTATAACATAATAACTCTAGTTGTTCTAAGAAACTTTAGGTAAAGGTTCCCTGATGATCTGCATTAGCAACAGTGAAATACGAAGAGGATCCAGCTAAAACCCTCAATAATCAATTTCAATGTATTTAAAAAAAAATATTTTAATTAATAAGTAAAATATTAATTTGGTATTATTAGTTCGTTTAAAAAATTTTAAACTAAAAATTCTTTAATTTCATTAAAAATTTGTCTTAAAAACTAAAAATATTTCTTATGAACAATGTAGTATATTTTGCAATTAAATATCCGTGGCTGGATTCAGTATATTTTATTATATTATAACGAAAACTTATCGACTTTGCTATTCAATAATATACATATGTATTTTAACGACAGCGAACGGTTGAAGTATAGTTAGCTGAATCACAAGCTCGAATTTGTTTTTTTATTATTTGTGCTTTTCACTTATTTCCAACATTTTGTGTGCAGAGATGCCACATGATATATAATTAAATGGCGAGTAAATCGCAGCTCTACACTATCGATAAAAAATTACAGAATAATGCTAGGAACATAATTGGGACGAACGGCGAATTTTTTGTTGCGAACTTTCTTCATAAAAAATAAAACGGATTTATTCATATGAAAATGAACACAACACCGCCGTAGAACGAAATTCGTCGTGCGTGACGAACTCTGAGATAGATTTATTTCTATTTAGTACGCCGACAAACGACGAAATAAAAAATTTTCTCTCACTCTCTTTACATACACAATAAACAGTGTAACCAGATTTTAAAAAAAATAAGCTAAATCACGTATTTCTTTAATATACACTCCGTTAACATAGGATAGCCTCACTTGAAATTTTAGAGAACAATATACATTTTCGCGATTCCTTAAAAGAATAGCAAGTATTTTTTTAAGTCATTCTTAAGAGGATACTCTGTTGCTTTATTGACAAAAATTCCAAATGGGTCAGTAAACATTAAGTGGACTTTCATAATAGTTCTCGTAAACAGCATGAGAAATTTTAATATTTCAGTTTTAACATAGATTAGCCTCAGTGATGAATTTTCAATTAATCTTTGATGTTTATGCAAAAATACCGTTAAGTGCAATAGAAAAACGTTTTATTTGCACAAAGAAAAAGTATTAGGAAAAAGCCGTCGCTTAGTTTCACGGAAATCGCAAAACTTGAGACGTATCACGATCTAGGGCATTCTATCCGCGCTATTGGCGGAAAACTTCGTCGCATCCCAAAAGTTATAAGCAATTACATGAAGAATCCATCAGAGTGTTCCAAATGGTACAAAGGAAAGACTTACAAGAAGTTTTCACCTCGATATAGTCGCAAAATTCTCTAAATGGTTTCGAATTCATCTGTGAGTTTAAGTAGAATTAGAGCTGCAGGAAAAAAGTATTTTTTCTGAAGAAAAGTGTTTTAATATCGCTATTCAAGATGGGTATAGTTATTATTTCTATAATATCAGGAAGGAGGAAGTCTTTTCGTCTGAAGAAATTAATTTTTTCAATCGTTCGTTTGATGACCTTGATGCACCATCTACGTCATGTGATCTTTCCCAAACTTTAGTCTGTGTTGCTTATGTACGTCTTACAATGGTGGCTTTTTTGATGATTTAGATGCTTCAAGTACTCCGTGGTTTGTATAACATTATGAATAGTTATTTTACTGACGCTAATTCCGACTGCAGCTCTAATTCTACTTAAACTCACAGATGAATTCGAAACCATTTAGAGAATTTTGCGACTATATCGAGGTGAAAACTTCTTGTAAGTCTTTCCTTTGTACCATTTGGAACACTCTGATGGATTCTTCATGTAATTGCTTATAACTTTTGGGATGCGACGAAGTTTTCCGCCAATAGCGCGGATAGAATGCCCTAGATCGTGATACGTCTCAAGTTTTGCGATTTCCGTGAAACTAAGCGACGGCTTTTTCCTAATACTTTTTCTTTGTGCAAATAAAACGTTTTTCTATTGCACTTAACGGTATTTTTGCATAAACATCAAAGATTAATTGAAAATTCATCACTGAGGCTAATCTATGTTAAAACTGAAATATTAAAATTTCTCATGCTGTTTACGAGAACTATTATGAAAGTCCACTTAATGTTTACTGACCCATTTGGAATTTTTGTCAATAAAGCAACAGAGTATCCTCTTAAGAATGACTTAAAAAAATACTTGCTATTCTTTTAAGGAATCGCGAAAATGTATACTGTTCTCTAAAATTTCAAGTAAGGCTATCCTATGTTAACGGAGTGTATTTTAAGAGACTACGCAATTTGGATTAAAAATGTCTAAAAAAGCTAAATCCGTTTTTAAAAAAGCTAAAAAAAAGAAGCTAAGAGCTTAATAAAAATATTAAAGCTAAATCCAGAAGAAATAAGCTAAATTTAGCCCAAAATTAGCCAATATGGTCACACTGAAAATAACCAATTTTATCAATTATAAGAGCTAAATTCGCTGAGTAAATTCGTCGTTATTGTGCTTCACACAACGAATTTACGCAGCGAATTCTTATCGACGAATTCGTCGGCGTGGACCAAATTCGTTGTTCGTCCCAATTGTGTTCCTAGCGTAACATTATCGTTACTGCAAACGAATAAATATATTTATAGATATTACGATTTTCGGTTTGAAGATACTTTATAGCTTGCGACCTTTATTATGAAGATGGTTTTTGTTTTTGTTTTGTCAAATTAAATTTCAATTTCCATCTCTGATTGTTAATAGTGAGAAAAAGATCAACATGTTTAACAAATTATGGACTCTCAAAGTATGTAAATAAAATTTAGAAAAACAATCAAAGAAATTGGAAAAAAATCGCTGCAGCTTAAATTTTGTAAAGAAATATAAGACGCGCATGCGAAATTGATTTGTACCTCTTATTATTCCGTGATTTATTGTTTTAATTTTTTTTTATTATTACTACATGAGACATATATGTAAAAAAAGAGAAAAAAATGTGAACAATTTTTATATTTTTGATTTGAACGGGCTAAAGTTCGTATCGCTTTTTAAGCCAAATTACATGTGATAATTATTAATGAACAAATAACACCAAAGTCTATTGTAAATATTCTGACTAACAACACATAGTTGAACGGAACAGCCAGCCGTTTTCGAAGGCCACTAAACCTTCATCATCAGCGTTCTTTTGTGTTTGGTCCACTGTGTGTGGTGTCAGTTGATGTAGATTTCTGCTTTATATACTTAGCATTTTATTGCAAATGGAATATGTGAATTGTTTTAATTCATCGTATTTCAATTTGCTGAAAGCTTTTTTGTATTGTAAGCTCAATTTTACTATCACTATATTTACAACAGTCTTACCATTGTCGTTTTTTGTTCTTTTTACTAATTATACACATGTTAGTTAATTTGCTTATTTTTTGTTCTACTTAAGACAAACTTTTTTGGTTTGTTACTATTAAGTATATTTTTATTTAATTTTTGCCACAGGCCCATGGCTATTAATTTTTAGTTAATTTTAATTATTATTCGAACTCCATTTGTTTCTATATTTTTGATTTGAACGGGCTAAAGTTCGTATCGCTTTTTAAGCCAAATTACATGTGATAATTATTAATGAACAAATAACACCAAAGTCTATTGTAAATATTCTGACTAACAACACATAGTTGAACGGAACAGCCAGCCGTTTTCGAAGGCCACTAAACCTTCATCATCAGCGTTCTTTTGTGTTTGGTCCACTGTGTGTGGTGTCAGTTGATGTAGATTTCTGCTTTATATACTTAGCGTTTTATTGCAAATGGGATATGTGAATTGTTTTGATTCATCGTATTTCAATTTGCTGAAAGTTTTTTTGTATTGTAAGCTCAATTTTACCATCAACAATTTTTATCAATTTTACAATCTATAATCCCGATTCAAGTTAGATTAAGTTCGACAGGTTGAGAAAAAAAAGTTTTAAGAGGACTTCGGACTGACCTATTTCTGTTACCTGAGAGTAAGAAAGGGACTGTGCAAGTTCCGATGTTGAACTGACAGAAATATAGAGGGAATTGGAGCTTAATTAAGTTGTTCGGTTTATTTATCGATAATATGATTTTGTAATTTCTTTTTTTTTGCGATGTGGCATCTCCGCACACAAAATTTCAAAATAAGCGAATAACAAAGAGAATAAGAGAAAAATCAAATACATTTGAGCTTGAGATTTTACTTTTTTTACTTCAGCCGACAGTGAATATCGATAAAATATATTACTGGATAGCAAAGTAGATAAATATTCTTTAAATTTATCATAACGAAATGATTTTCGTTGTAAAAGTTGCCGAATCCAGGAACATGCTTGTGCATCATCGCAGTGTAGCCTTTACCGAAAATATCGCAGCTGTTAGTGAAACTGCAGCGTCAACGACTTCTTTGGCCTGCAACTGAAGATTATGAACTAGACGATATGTGGTTTCAACAAGACGGTGCCAGGCTACGCGAAGGACCGCTTCTACGCGAAGTATTTGAAAAACAATATTCGTCAAGTTATCGCCGAGATAGTGACCGTAATGGACGAAAATGTGGTCGAAACTATCTCAAAAACTATGTCATTTAAATGACATTGTATTTCCTATGTAATGGCAATAATCCAATCATTGCACTGAAATAGAAGTTTCATTCAAAATTTAGCTTTACTTCAACAATATGCACTTAAAAATTAAAAATAATTTAGATTTTATTAAATAAAACAGAGTGCTGTTTATTTTAATCAATTACGCTAATTGGTGCAGATTTACTTTTAAATTATTTTCCTGTATAACAAGCATTATAAATAACTAGTACATGTGTAGACAAATATTTAACGATCACAAGGCCCCACTGTACACTACTCAAATATGCTGGCACTACAAAGTTCAGTGCATGTTTCGTTGGGCTTTTTCTCTTGCTTATGTATTTTATTTAGAAAATATTATATAGGGTGTTTTTTTCAGAGGTATAGAACTTCGAATTGAAATAAAACACAAGAAAATCCTTTTAATGTCCATCAATTTAGCTTTATTGGAAGGATAATTTTATGCCATTAATGTTTAAATATGATTTCGGGCATGTGGCCGCCGCGGCTACCTCGAATAAATCCAATTCTACAGGTCCAATTTTCAACCACTTTTTCGAGCATATGGGGCCGTATGTTGGCAATAACGCCACGAATGTTGGCTTCCAAGTCCCCTAACGTTTCTGGTTTGTTGGCGTAGACGAGCGACTTCACATATCCCCAAAGAAAATAATCCAATGGTGTCAAATCACACGATCTTGGTGGCCAATTGACAGGTCCATTCCGCGAAATTATGCGCTCATCGAATGTTTCCTTCAATAAATCGATTGTGACGTGCGCTGTGTGGCATGTAGCGCCGTCTTGTTGGAACCACAACTCATCCACATTCATGCCATCCAATTCGGGAACAAAATAGTCCGTTAGTCGGCTCCAATTGCTGTGCACGGTGGCGAATCGATTCATTCGGGTCCTCTTCAACACTTTGCTCTACAGCGGCAATTGTTTCTTCGGTGCGCACTGTTCGACGTCTCTGCGGATGCGTATTATTACATAGAGTAAACGTAGTGCGAAAACGATCCATGGTTAACCGAATTAATTGCTCTGATGGACGATTATGTCGACCATAAAATGGACGGAGCTTGCGGTAAACTTCGCGAACTGAACCATTATTTTCGAAATAAATTTGCACGATTTGCAAGCGTTGTTCTTTTGTCAACCTGTTCATGATGAAATGGCAAACCAAACTAAATATTAATCACTTGACAGCTGACAAAATGGCCGCCAGTTAAAAAAGTGATGCCAACTTAAAGTTCTATACCTCAATAAAAAACACCCTTTATTAGAAAAAAAGTACTTTACAACAACAGAGAATTAAACCAACAACAAAACATTAGGGAAAATCTTATGTAACATACTTATATGTACATACATACATAACTCGTATCTGAGTGAATGACTGTATGACTGGCTGTCTTATTTGCAGCGCTTCAGCGCGTTACTTAGTAAATATTTCTCTAGTTGAATTTAATTTCGAATTTTCATTTTTGGCACATTACTCTGTTGGTACTGTTGTTGTTGTTGTATTCGCATTATTGTATTGTGTGTTCCACTATATTAGTGATGACCATCTAATAGAGTTTCTTGTTTGGGAGGAGTAGATTTTTTTTTATTGCAAACAACAACTGCAACACACAGACAGCAAATAGCAAAACAAAAAACCCCAATTCAGAATGATGGTGGTCTATTATAGAAACGTGTTTTTTATATTCATTTGGCTGTTGTTTTTAGAGGATACTTTTGCTTACAAGCGCATAAAGACAGCTAGCCAGCCCAGTCAGCCAGCCAGCCAGCCAGTGCTTAGCTTGTTTACTAGCTGGTTTGCTTAGCTTTAAAGCTGGCTAACTGACCTAAATAACCAAATCATATTATTCCATACATTATACATACATATATTGTAAACATGCATACATTTATACATTTCCATATATTCATTCATACACCAGCAGACTGTTTTTAACTGACCAAACATAACATTAGGCATAATCGTATAGAAAAATGTAGTAACAAATTAGAGATGGGTAACGTTAATGTGATTGGCATGGCAAATAAACTCAAATTGCTTTTAGAATTTTTTATTATTGAAAAGCATGCTAAAATAAAAATAAATAAAATAAGTATAAATTAAAATTTGAATAGCAGAGACATAAACCTTAACTTTTACCAGAGCTCTCTCTCTCTCTCTCTCTCTCTCTTGGTACTTAACGCATCACTGTTAATCTCTTAACAGTAGTCATGGATTTTATTGGAGAGCACAAATCTTGGAATTGGGACTGGTAACAGTGATGGAAAATAAGGTTTACATTTCGGTATCAAAAAAAAATTTTTTGAGTACTTTTTTGATCCCCAGAGTACCAAAAATTATTATTATTTTTTTATTTAAATTTTATTTAAAAAAATGGTAAAAAATTCATTTAAAAAGAAATAAAAAAAGGACACAAAGTATATACATATGCAGGCACAAATGTCAAAGTTATAACAAGATGCATTTTTAGACTTCAATAAATCTTTGGCCTGGATAAGACTTGATACGTTTGGAACATAAAAACCGGTTTCTTTGTTTTATTTTCATGAGATTTGGGTAAGAGAAAATCCTTTCGACATTTGTAGAGGAGTGAGGTATGGACAAAATTCCGTAAGCTACTCTCGATATATCGTGGAACATGTATTCATCTAATGCGTTTTTAATTTAAGCCGCTGTAGATACATATATGTATATTTTCTGTTGTTAATAGTTTCAGTTCTTTCATATCAGCCAGTGCTCTATACAAGTATTGGTTGTTAATAGCTTCAAAATTTTTCTTTCCGCTGCGAAACATTTTAATTAAAAGAAGTATAATGATGTTGGTTTTACCAGATTAAACATTTCCAGGGTAAAGCTCATACTTTCCAAAGTCTTAATTCAGCTGGGAGAAGGCCAAAAAGAGATGGTATTTTTTCTTTCTGTCTTTCACACAGCTGAATTAAGACTAAACTTTGCGTG
Organism: Tachina grossa; assembly: GCA_949987645.1. Taxonomy (NCBI): domain Eukaryota; kingdom Metazoa; phylum Arthropoda; class Insecta; order Diptera; family Tachinidae; genus Tachina; species Tachina grossa. Next base: position 132,763,187 of record OX465278.1, on the reverse strand, counting down.
TCTAAAAGGGGTATTACTAAACCAAACTAATATTTCATTATCAAAGTCTACTTTTGCCCTTAGAACTTGATAGAATTTAATATAAAACTTTTTACAATTTTTTTTAAACCGATTTGAAACAGTTGTTTCAACATGATTTGTGTTTATATATACATAGATAAACTTCTAAGGCACAGAAAATATCATTGGTTTTCGTTTATATTGAATTTTGAAAGATAAACCCTTTTCTAAAATAGCTTTAATAATAAAGTTTCGTGCCGGTACTTTTTCATGTTAAATAGTATCAAAAAAAGTACGATCGTATCAACTTTCCCATCACTGACTGGTAACTTAATGTTATGTAAATGTACCGTGAAATAAATATTTTCCATAAAAACCTTTGTCAACATTAAGAATTATTCTGATATTATTAACCAGCAAAAAATTTCGAAAAAGGTAATCGGGTTTGGAGTTAAGCATTTTTGGATACTGGATTACCAACCTAATGATTTTAACAAGGAGTAAGACTAAACTAATCGATTCTTAAGAAGTGCTTACTTTTTTTTATTTGGCAACTTGTTCACGTAATCGATTTGATCTGAAATAATCATTCTCCTCACTTAGCAACTTCTACATAATTTTTTTAAATTTTAGGTAATGTGATTTGTAAGGGAGTAATGAATGAAGTTTGGTAATCAGAAAAGTATGGCTGAGTTTACATCTGGCATTTCTTTTGTGTCATTTGCCCGAAAAAGCGTAACCAACTAATTACCAATGAAAAACCGTTTGATTCAGACCAGACGTGTATTTATTGATTTAAACAGTTTGCAATCATGCTGGATTCTATAAAATTGTCTATTAGTTATGTATGAAACTATTTAACTTAATAAAAACATGTCTGAATCTAAAAGTTTTTCATTAGTAATTAGTGGTTACGCTTTTTTTACGCTTGTGTGGCACATGGCACACAGATGGAAACCCGGCCTAAGTCATTATATGGCAAGTAGTTCGGATGGTAGGGTGTAATTTTTTGCTGGGTAGCTAAAGAACATAGTATGAGTACACAAGCACACAAACATACAAGACTTTGTTGAAGTAAACATTCAAAGCATTATCACAACTTTAATGTTGTACCTTATGGTTATTAAAAAATATACAATTACACAAGCCAATGCAGATGCCAGCTTATCAGCACCCTGCAGAAAGTGCGAATAGTGAAATTGTGGTGATTTACTAGTGACGTTGTCAGTAGCACTAGTGACCAAGTGTACCCCAGCCAATGGTATCATCTATTGACATTTAACATTAGCTTGTCATTGAAAATCCACCACTAGACGGTAGGACTACTGACTTAGTAGTTCTTTCGGGACCACATGGAGACATTGGCACCAAAGATTCACTAGTAAATTTTACTGGCTATAGTCTACAATATCGAATATTCTCTCTCGTTGTCAATAGTAAACTTATAGTGATTTTCTAGTGACATTGTCAATAGTGCTACTGACTAGGTGTACCACCCCCAGGGGAGTATATTTTTGACTACGGGTGTGGCAATCCCGCGGCCCCAGCTAGGGTAATGTGGCTTTTTCCGGTGACGGACCTTTGGCTCATTACCCGTAAAACTTATGTGTTACTACCCAATCTCTGAATATAAACAGAGTAACGGATGTGCACATATTTATAAAAGGAAAACAAATATTGTACGCCCGTTGTTGTCAGTTAGGTGCAGCATCACCTAGAACTGCCCCTGAGTTCAAAAGACGATAGAGGTGAAGCCCTTGTGGTGGAACTTCGAGGTCTAACCAGAGGCTACTTCTGGTACCACGGGTGCCGGTTGCCCGACAGCTGGGCTGCTTAGAGATAAATGCATTGCGGTTGCCGGAAATTTCTGGTCCAAAATGGCTTTCGTCCTGAATATGACCCCAGGACTCTTTCACTTTTTAGTGTCTTGCCGTAGTAGGCACAGAAACTTAGGTGGCGTGCTTGCATTCTTCTCGCGTAAGTGGTCGTCGCTGCTCTGAAGTTCTGAGTGCATGTAGCAGTCGTCAGTTTCCTTTGCTAAAATGCCGAGTTCGTCCTACCCCAATGGGGTATACCCCACGGGGTTAAAGGGATGATTTTGGTAGGTGTGGAGTAGGCACTGGTTATTTGGCGACACAGGCATGCGTTCATTATGGATGAGTGGATTGCTGTGCCGGCAATGGTTGAGGAATTTTCTTGAGGACCTCGCTCTGGGTGTATACACAACACCCAAGCGTGGAAGCCGGAGAATTATCGTGGTGGTTGTGGTTGCTACCAAAATCGCTGGGAGAATAGTCTTGGCTTCCCAGTGTTAAATCAATGCTAGTGGTTGGTCTGACGCGGTCAGCCAGACACTGTTCTAGGTGCTGTTGCCATTCAACAGAGCTGCTATGGGCACGGACATAGCAGCAGAGTTTAGATAGCTCAAAGTAGCTCGGCAAGGTACTTGAATATAGAACAGGGATAACTATATTCAAAGATTGCAACCTATGTGCCTTATGGAGTGTGCCATAGGTTCATTCTAAAAGGGTGCATGGGGCGTTGGTCTGGCGTCTAACCCACACCCGGTGCTTTGGCACACGTGAGATAAGGCCGTAATGGCAGGTACTCATGTAAAGCAATTGCACATCTGACTAGGTGTACCCCAGCCAATACAATCGCCTATTGAAATATAGCATACGGTTGTCATTGAAAATTTACTAGTATACTTTAGCACTATTGAGAATGTAGTTCTTTTTCACTTGAAGATTTTAGTAACCCTCGTCTACATATATTTATTTAATATTATTGCACAGCATAGTAAAAAAGAAAAAAAATCTATTGACGAGTTCATTGACAATATCACTAGAAATACACTAGAACTGTTGTCTCTAACGTATCTTTACTCGCACATAAAAGGAAAGTTGTCGACGTTTTAACTAGTGCAATTGTCGCTGGAGAAAGAGTATTGACATAGAGACATATGGTTCTAGGTTGATTATAGGGAATTGACTATTCACTTGATTTGTTTTCGTACGATTGTCGGTACAATCACGGATGTGACGATTTGAGCCTTGGTTAATAACTTCGGTTGGATACTACATATACTAATGTTCTTAATTAAAAGCTTAAGTGATTTGATTAAACTTTTAATTGCTAAAATTATTTGAAGTGCAAAAAGAATTATTAAAATTAATTAATTTTTTTTGGAATTGGAAACTTTTTGCGAACTTTAGCGCAAACAAAACAAACTGCGTGTTTTCAAATTAAAAGTTACTCACGATCTCATCACTAACACATATAGACTTCACCAATCTTAATGAATATTTTTTTTCTTTTTGCATTTATTTATTTTTTAAGGCCGGTGCACAATGAATCCGTCATACGTTGAACTTCACTTCTTTCACGTAACCACGGAAAAGATTGCCACAATGACTACTTTATAGACGGAATCAGTTGAACATCTTCAATAGGTTGATCTCCATTTTATTTATTAAATTCAACTTTTTTTTTATTTATTTCGTTTATTTCTTTTTTTAATTTTATTTTTGCTACCACAAAACACAAAAAGCTAAATCAGAACATACAAAAAAAAACAACCAATATCTGTCAAACTACTCAACGTACGCAACAAGTTAAAAGTTGACCAAATTTTGCACTTTGCGTTGACGGACACGTACTGAATGTAACAGACCTCATAAGAAACCGTGCATTTCAACTTAGCTGTCAGTTGAAAAACGCATGACGGATTCATTGTGCCCCGGCCTTTAGCTTTTTGTTTTAATTTTTTTTTTTTTGGTTGATGTCAGATTCTTTTTGCCGGCTTTTGTGGCTTGCAAATAAAAGGCTAATAGAAATACATTAAATTTTCTTTTCATACATACTTATGATACGAGTACCTCAAAACACTTTATTTACCTGTTATGTTTTCCATAAAGCTTTGGTAAAAGACTAAAAATAAAAATCAAAAGTGGAAATTTTTTGTGTGCTTTATTTAGTCTTGGGACTCCACCAAATATGCGAGATTCCATGTAATTTATAATTTAAACAAATTATTTTTAAAAGTACACAACGAATTTGGAGCACTGTATTATTTTATAGTTTATTTTAGCTTAAGATGCAAATAAATTAAAATTAATTATAGTTTATACAAAAAAATATGTTATTAAGAAAGCTTTAAACTAAAAATCATGCCACCGAACACTTTCAATTGCTTTTGGAGGCACAGGTAAATCACAAACGTATAATAATAAGTCATAAGTGTTGTCCAAGGAATCTCTTTTACATAATTCTCATATTATTGTTTTTAGTGCTACATATTAATTTTGTTTAACATATTGCTTTTTAAAATTTAAAAGAGTTTTTATTTAAAAAATATTTATACCACATCAAGCACATACATTTAAAACGACAAAATAAGTAAAGTAGATGTCCTGTGAAACAAGGTACCGCCCAATGAAAAATACAAGTATTTAAATATTTAATCTGTGTTCATTTATCTTGTATCTGTAAGTACAAGTAGTAACTTATGAATTGTATCTAAAACCAAATGTTCATTTTTATTTTATGACTATTTGGATGTTTCTATTTTGCTTGCCTGCCGGCCTGCCGGACTTTTATTTTGTTGTTGTTGCTGGCAACTTTAAATAGTCCTCTCAAAATGTTTGGGTGTGGTAATTGCCAGTTTGTTTTCTATACTAAATATTTGTATGCTGTACATTGTAACGAGTATTGCTGTATGCTATTTGTATGTTGCATGCAACTTTTTTTGAATCTAATAATTTTAATGGCTGCACTTAGTTGTTTATTTTTTTTTTTTTTGGTCTTCTTACAATTCATTTGTTTATTAGTGGCTTGTAGTTGTAACTGGCCAGCTCTCCTCCCTGGAGAATTGGCACCAACTGGGATTTATTTTTTTTTATTGCATTCAATTTATGTTGCTGTGTGGAGTACAATTGATTAAAAGTGTCAAAGTTTACACATTTAAAGTTAAGGGGCATATTGCGTATGACTACAGAAGTGGCATCCTTTTTGTTTTTTTTTTTTGTAATGGAAATTTTAAAAAAATTTAAAACTCGTATTATTTGTATGGGAAAAAGCAAAGATTGTAATGATTTTTTTTATAAATGTAAAAATATAGCAAAAATGTATATACATATGTATATATATACTAATAATGATGCCAATCAGTATTATTCGAATTTCTTGTAAGAATATGTAAGTCTTAAAATTAAATTAAAAAAATTGTTTTCTTGTCATAATTGTAGGTAAAATTAATTCAAACCTGCTCGTTTGCACTTTACCTTGCAGCACACTATGCGCAACATGTTCCAATATGCAAATGTTGGCAACACTGAAGCCTTAACATGTTAGAAAATGCAACTCTGCTGTATCATCAAAACTGCTCATCACTGCAGTGAATGAGCAGGTTAGAAAATCATAAGCAGTTGACGCGAATATTATGTTATAATGTGATGCTTTTTTGAAAAGTCCTTGTTCACATCAAGGACATAAGTAAGTTAGGCATATCCTTGCAGCTTGAGAGAGCTCAATTATATCGTTTTGGAAATAGTTGACAATTTTGGCTGAAATTTCTAAAATTATGAAATAATAATAACAATAATAATAATAATATCCCTTATATTATAAAATCTATGCATGTGCTTACAGCGATTGAAGCAAAATTTAGCACCATTCTTAAATTCATACCTCCGCTTATACTTATAAACAGTTTTTTACTGCAGTAAGGTCATAAATGTAGCTAAAAATCAGCTTAATCTAATATCAAAAATAAAGGATATATGGGAAGGATGTGTATCGTTTCGCAAATTGAAATAAAATTCATGAGAGAGTTTAACTGTAATAATTTGAAAAGTTGTTAACAACTTTCTGTTCGAAATTTTAGCTTAAAAACACTTGTTTTAAAATTTTATTTAAATTTAATTTTAAAAATTATGCATGTCCTTGCACCCATTCTCATAATATTATTTAGAGTGCAGCTTAATTATATCATTTTGGAAATAGTTAAAACTTCAAGCTGAAACCAGATTTCTAAAATAAAGGACATATAAAAGCTAGGCATGTCCTCACACCGACTGAAGCAAAACTCAACACAATTCTTAAAATCATACTTTCGTTTCTACTTATAAACAGTTTTTTACTACACTAAGCTGATAATTGTAGCTAAAAATCAGCTTAATCTATTATCAAAAAAAAGGATATATGGGAAGGATGTGTATCGTTGCACAAATTGAAATAAAATTCATGAGAGAGTTTAACTGTAATAGTCTTAAAAATTGTTAACAACTTCCTGTTCGCAATTTTAGATTAAAAACAATTTTTAAAAATTTAAATTTAAATTTGAAATTTATTTGGTGGTGGTTCAGTGTTGTCTATATGCTTTTAATTGTTGTTGTAACAAATCATCAGTAGACTTCAACCACACATTTTGAATAGCCACAAACCTCTTATCTTATGCACAGACTTTCAAGAACAATTTGATAATTCACAAATAATAATATATTTGAAAATTTAATTTTAAAAATTAAGCATGTCCTTGCACATGAAATTATTCAGACAGTAGCTTACTATATCTCATTAGAAATAGTAAACAATTATAGCTGAAATCAGATATCTAAAATAAAGGACATTTAATAGCTAAACATGTCCTTACTCCTACTGAAGCAAAACTCAACACAATTTTTAAATTCATAGCTCCTTTTATACTTACAAACAATTTTTTACTGCACTAAACTCATAATTGTGGCTCAAAATAAGTTTAGTGTAAATTCTAATATAAAGGATATATGGGGAGAAGGTATACCGTTGCTCAAATTTAAATAAAATTCATAGGAGAGTTTAACCGTAATAATTTGAAAAGTTGTTAACAACTTTCTGTTCGCATTTTTAGTTTAAAAACAATTTTTTTAAATTAAATTGATATAAGAATTAGGTATATCCTCGAGGTGTTTATAATGAAGTATACCACATATTCTAACTTCATATAAAATTATAGGACTTATGTATTCTGATTAAAAAAAGTCATATTCAACTGAAATTAACATCTTTAAAATAAAGGATATATGGGAGCTAGGTATGTCCTTGCTCCAAGTGCATCAAAATTTTCCAGAGCTCTGAACTGTTTAATTTTGAAATCATATAAAAAGTTTTACTGCAATCTGAAAATTATTGCTGTTAAAAAGTAATTAAAAAATATTTACTGAAAATATTTACTGAAATTGGTAAATCTTTGCATGGATTGAAATGAAATTTACGAAAGAAATCAACTGGGTAATTTTTAAAATATTTATTACTTCTATTTTCACTGCATTCCTTTCATAGTTTTAGGTAAAATTTTAATACTGAAATAAAAGGACATGTGGAGTGTAGATATTTCCTTGCTCGGATTAAAGTTAAATTTACTTCTGAGCTTAGCTAAATAATTTTGCAAATATTTTCCTCTTCTCGCTGCATTATAATTACGATCGCAGCTGAAATTCAGTTTTTTTTTCAAGAAAAGGACGTGTGAAAGCCCGATATATCGTTAATCCTATTGTAACGCAGTATGATTTAAAGCTTAGGTACATAATTTTAGAATCAGTTAGAAATGTTTATTGTAATCTCATAATGATTTTAGTTTAATTGAATTTTTAAAATAAAGGATAAATGTCAAGCAGGCATATCCCTGCAGGGATTGAAATCGGAAAACTTGACTGTATAAAGCAGATTTTGTAGGCATTTTTTTCATAACTGCAAAAAAAAACAAGTTTTTATATAAAGGATATATGGGAAACAATCATATTCGTATATAGTTTGTAGTAAAATTTGCTAGATAGCTATACACTATAATTGTAGAAATTATTATCAAACAATGCTATGTTCTATGTCATAGCTGCTGCTTAAATTTAAATTTTTTAATTAAGGATGTATGGGAGGAAGGAATATCCTGGCGTCGCTAAAACTGAAATTCAAATAAACGCATAACTATGTATATGATTATAAAAATACTTACACAGTTTTAATGCATTTTTCTATAATTTGTTGCCGAAACTAATTTTTTTTAAATAAAGGATATATGGGAGCTGGGTATGTCCTTGCTCCGATCAAAGTGAAATTCACCAGAGAGTTTTAGTGTATAGTTCTGCAAACTTTTACAAATTTTTGTGGCATTCGGATCATAATTATAAGAAAAATATATTTATTTAAAGCTTAGGGTATATGGAAATTGAGTGTGTTCTTTCACCGGTTGTAATTCAATTTACCAAAAAAAAAACTGTATTGTATAATTGCAGAATGAGTTTTACATATTCATTACATTCTATGTATAACTAAAACTAAATTAAAAAAAAGGATATGTGGGAGCTATCCTTGCCTTGATCAAAGTAAAATTCACCAGACACTTTAAATGCATAGATATACAAATACTTACAGATTTTAGTTGTATTTGGATTATAATTATAAGAAAGATGTAATTTTTTGAATTCAGAGTGAATGGAAGGTGGGTGTGTCCTTTCACCGATTGTAATTCAATTTATTAAGAAACTGTTTTGTGTAATCGCACAATGGGTTTTACATATTCACTACATTCTATGTATAACTAAAACTAAATTTAAAAAAGGATATGTGGGAGCTAGTTACTTCCTTGCTTTGGTCAAAGCAAAATTCACCAGACACTTTAAATGCATAGATATACAAACACTTACAGATTTTAGTTGTATTTGGATTATAATTATAAGAAAGATGTAATTTTTTTAATTCAGAGTGAATGGAAGGTGGGTGTGTCCTTTCACCGATTGTAATTCAATTTATTAAGAAACTGTTTTGTGTAATCACACAATGGGTTTTACATATTCACTACATTCTATGTATAAGTGAAACTAAATTTTTTGAAATAAAGGATATATGGGAAGTTGGCATGTCCTTGCAAGGATTGAAACGAAATTAATCACAGAGCTTCACCATCATTTGCTTGAACCTTTTAAACCTTTTTGCTATATTATTATCATAACTGCAGTCAACATGAATTTATTTCAATTAAATACATTTGGGATAGAGGCGTGTTATAGCACAGATTGAAATCAAGCTTATGACAGAGATCCTTTATAACTTTCAGGAAATAACAACCAATTTTTGCTGTATTCTGATCTAAATTAAAGCCAATATTAAATTTCTAAAATTAAGGACATATGGGATGTAATCATGTTCTCTCACTATAGAGAGCTTAATTAGGCAATTCTATAACAGATGGCAAGTTTCTATTACATTGCAGTGGTAATTGTAACTCAAATTAAATTTTTTTTAGTTTAAGGATATATGGGAAGAAGGCATGTCCTTGCAAATATTTTTTTGGGTGATGATCCAACGAATGAAGGAAAAACCAATTAAACCGTATTACATTTCTAGTGCAAATTGGCAAGAAGCTCAGATTCTTGGCAATACTTTCTTTAAGACCTGATTTGTCTCATTGATGCGCTTTTGGTGTATTTCTGAAGTACTTGAATCATCAATACTTCAGAATAATTTGTGCCCTTACATTTAAAAGAAAATGTAGCTGTGTTCTTTAATCTATTACAAAAAGGTCGTAATCGAAGTAGAAAAACGCGCTGAGGATGAATGTCTTATTTGCTAATTGTTTATATTATCGCCAACTACTTTTGTTCTTTATGAAGAAAATAAATTTCTTTTCATTTAGAATTTTCATGTGATTGCGATGAATAATTGATTTTCGCATTGAAGTGTTCTCTTTTATTTTATTATAACAGTATTGTGTGTCTTCTACACTGCAGGCAATTAAAATATGCGCATAACAAAAACTGACATAATGCATTTATTCATTTGTTTACAGTAGTCTTGCATACAAAAAGATAAATTAAAAAAAGTTTTCTTGTAAAGTAAGTCAGTCAGTCTGAAAGACATTAAATATTTTTATAGAAAAAAATTTAGGTTTTTCAGTGCAAGCAGATTATAAATAAATTATTTTCATTCCAAAATTGTTTGCAACAACTTGTACTTTAAAAAAGAAGAACCCAATACAATAATGTTGAAAATATTTGAGAAAAAATATAACTTATAACTGGAGAAATTTCTTGAAATAAATTGCAATCACTGAAATTTCAAATGGCATAACAATAGGGTTCGAAGGACCATAAATGGATTTGAATTCTTTTACGAGGTAAGACTAAAAAAGCTTATAAAATTCAATAAATACTTTGTGCTATATATTTTTTTAAGTTGTGTTTAAAAACCCAAACACCAGCTTTGTTATAATCTTAGCCTATAAGTTTCCAGCACGTTGCTTTACAACAAGAAGAAAAAAAAGCAGGTAAAGTTAAAAATAAGAAAACTTACATAACATGCATTAGGTTTTTAATTTAATTTAACCGAAGAAGTTATTTCCTTTTTTACTTTGCAATTATATTTTATGTCACACATACGCCCGCCTGCAAAATAACAAGTTTATTAGTTTGCTAAATGTTTCTGAGTAGCTTTCCAGCACGAGTGAAGTGAAGTGGAAACTTCATGTAGAGGTGGCTGGCTATTAGTAGTTGTTGGTATTTGAATTTTGAAGTCGCAGATGTGATGATGTAAAGTTGTTAATAATTTTGTAAAAAGAAGAAAAAACAAATAGGAGGAGTTTTATTTCATTAGTTCCAGCGTTTTATTTTACTTATTTTTTTTTTTCGTTTTTTAAAATTGACATGATTATGAAAGAATAAAACTTCAAAACACAGCAATCATTGTTGAGACGATGAGTCTAATTAAGACAGCATTAGCCCAAAGAATATAAGCAAAACATTAATTCAAATAATTAAGATGGTAGTAAACTAAAGCCTTTGGTTTAACTAACGAGTTTTTTTTTATCAATTTCATTGGTTAAACCACCTTCATTAGTTAACTAAAGACTGTGAAGTTGAGCCTTAATAATCAAACTGTATTGCGGCATAAAAACATTTTCCATACAAATTGACACAAAAAACAGCCCCAGAAAAAAGTCGAGAGATATAATCTATTTTATTTTGACAGTTTTTTTTTTGTCATGCTCTCACATATACATAAATAATTATTCTCTCAACAATGCTGCCACATTTTCAATAAATTTTTTACCTTTTTCTGAACAAAACGACGAAGAAAAATAATCACAAAAGAAAATAAGACTAAAATTAGAGAGCATTTGAAGTTACTGCCGTAGATTTTACTATGGGGTTAATTTGACAGCGGTTGTTTACTGAAGTTGTGGACTTATTCAGTTTAATCATTTATTTGACAAACTATCAACAGTTGCATAGTTTGTATGGAAAACTCAGATATTTCACAATCGCTCTAAAATGGAAATTATTTTATATTTTGTAAATAAATATGTCTGGAATGCAAAATTTTGATTTTATTTCCGTAACTTGAACTTAGATATTTGTAAAAGTAAAAGTAATATAAATTGCAGTACCAGTCGAAATATGTGGGAATTTTTAATAGTGAATTTTCTTTTTTCTAAAGGAATATTAATCTTTAAAATTTTGAAACTTTGTTCATTATAAATAATTATTGATCTAAGATATTGCAAAAGAAAAAAATGCACTGGCTTACAAATAAATATTACAGCCTAATATTTAAAATCATAATGATCTTAAGTCGATTTCTTGCTCTAAACTCTCAATTAGCTTCTAATAAACTTTATTATGCAATTCTCTATTTATTGTTATGATAATGGGTGTTTTTTATTGAGATATAGAACTTTAAGTTGGCATCACTTTTTTAACTGGCGGCCATTTTGTCAGCTGTCAAGTGATTAATATTTAGTTTGGTTTGCCATTTCATCATGAACAAGTTGACAAAAGAACAACGCTTGCAAATCGTGCAAATTTATTTCGAAAATAATGGTTCAGTTCGCGAAGTTTACCGCAAGCTCCGTCCATTTTATGGTCGACATAATCGTCCATCAGAGCAATTAATTCGGTTAACCATGGATCGTTTTCGCACTACGTTTACTCTATGTGATAATACGCATCCGCAGAGACGTCGAACAGTGCGCACCGAAGAAACAATTGCCGCTGTAGAGCAAAGTGTTGAAGAGGACCCGAATGAATCGATTCGCCACCGTGCACAGCAATTGGAGCTTTGTCCATCAACTTTATGGAAGATTTTGCGCAAAGATCTTGGCTTGCGACCTTACAAGAGCCAGCTTGTGCAAGAATTAAAGCCGCGAGACCATGCAATGAGTCGTGATTTTGGTGTATGGGCCGAAAATGAGATTGATCTCGATGCTGATTTTCATCGCAAAATTTTGTTCAGTGATGAGGCTCATTTTTGGTTGAATGGCTACGTCAACAAGGAAAATTGCCGCATTTGGAGTGAAGAGAATCCACATGAGACCCTTGAGACGCCATTACATCCACAAAAACTGACTGTTTGGTGTGCTCTATTGGCTGGTGGAGTCATTGGGCCATACTTCTTCCGAAATAATGCTGGAGAGTCAGTTACCCTTAATGGAGACCGGTATAGAGCCATGATAACCGACTATTTTGTTCCCGAATTGGATGGCATGAATGTGGATGAGTTGTGGTTCCAACAAGACGGCGCTACATGCCACACAGCGCACGTCACAATCGATTTATTGAAGGAAACATTCGATGAGCGCATAATTTCGCGGAATGGACCTGTCAATTGGCCACCAAGATCGTGTGATTTGACACCATTGGATTATTTTCTTTGGGGATATGTGAAGTCGCTCGTCTACGCCAACAAACCAGAAACGTTAGGGGACTTGGAAGCCAACATTCGTGGCGTTATTGCCAACATACGGCCCCATATGCTCGAAAAAGTGGTTGAAAATTGGACCTGTAGAATTGGCTTTATTCGAGCCAGCCGCGGCAGCCACATGCCCGAAATCATATTTAAACAATAATGGCATAAAATTATCCTTCCAATAAAGCCAAATTGATGGACATTAAAACGATTTTCTTGTGTTTTATTTCAATTCGAAGTTCTATACCTCTAAAAAAACACCCGTTATAAATCCCTTGTTTACTTGTTCATTTTAGACACTAATGTCTTACTGTTTTATTTAAAATCTTTTTATCTGCTTTGCAAAACTATTTGTTAATGCATACATACATTTATTTCGCTAATAATTGGGTTACATTTGAATTCAATTGTTTCAAATTTAATATTTTTAATGGTCACACGACATTTAAAATAAAAATCCTCCAATTGAAAGGAAAACTTGTCTCAGCAAAAATATTTTATTATTAATAAATTTTCAAATATTCAATCGATAAATAAATGACACAGCGAATCATTAAACTTAAAAAAATACAAAAAATAACGAAATATTTATAGGACACGATGTGTGATAGCAGATGAAAATGAAAATCCAACAAATAGCGTCGTAATATAGACCAAAAATATATATGTACATTGGATAATACTAACAATATTGCAAAAAGACATTATTTTAGCCATGTTAAGATGGCTGCAGATGATGGCAAGAGTGTCTCTCAAAAAAAGAAGAAAAGAAAAAAAAGAATCGCTAAGAAAACGTGCAAAACTTCCAGGCATAAAATCATGCCAAATAAAATCATCCAACTGCAAAGAAAAAAATTATAACAAATAGGATTTTATTTAGCGAAAAAAAACTAATAGGAGTGAAATAATTTTTAAGTAGTTGATGTTTATGTTATGCTCGTTTAAAATAAATTCGCACTGTCAATAGAATACAAACAATAATTAAAAAAGCAAATTGTTAAACCGAAGTTTCTACACTCTTCTCGAATTGTCGTAATTCTAACAAAAAACTAAATAAAATATAAATTAGCTTTGACTTAAAAAAAACAGACACTAAATTCAGAAAAATGTCAAGTTTCATGGAAGATGGTGCAAGGACATATCTAGCTCCCACACATACATACATTATTTAAAATATATAATTTTCCCTATAAATATCAAAGAAATAAAGCGAAAATCCTTAACTTCATCTGTATGCAAGGACATGCTCAGCAGCCATATACCATTATGTATGTAAATTCTGTTTTATCAAATTTATGATCAGAATAAACTAAAAGTTCTAAAAATATCTCTTGAATTAATGTTTTCAAGTCTGTGGAAAATTTTTGTTATATTAAGTGCAAGCATATACATAACTAACTAAAAAAAATATATATATATTTTCGCAGTGAATATAAACAGAGTGAATCAAAAATGCATAGGTATTTTTAAGATCTGACGAGAATTTCTACAATCTGCAAGATTTTCAATCACACCGGAGCAAGGACATACACACCTTCCACATATCCTTGATTTAAAAAAATTCTATTTTAGTCTTCTTTATAAAAATAGTGCACTAAAAAATTAAATTTGTGCATAATTTCGGTGTATTTGGTGCAAGGATATTCCTAACTCCTGCTTGTACTTAATATAAAAATTTAATATTCCCTACAGTTATGATCAGAATGAAGCGAAAATCGGTAACTACTTCAACGATTAGCTGTTCTAACTTTGAGCGAAATTTTTCTTCAATTGGATCAAGGACATGCTTTCCTCCCGTATATCCTTTATATTTAAAATTCTATTTTAGGCTAAATTTATAATTAGAGTGCAATAAAAATCAACAACTCTCTATAGAATTATATGTTCTAAGTATGTAGAAAATCTGTTTACATTCAGTGCAAGCATCTAACTCCCTCTCGCATGTTCTTAATTTAAATGTATGTATTTTATTTCCGCTATATAATTATAATCAAGCTAAAGCTAAAACTTATAAGTATATATTTCCAAGATCTAACGAGAATTTCTGAGAGTTGACAAGATTTTCGCTCAAATTGGAGCAAGGACATTCATACCTCCCATATATCCTTGATTTAAAAAATTCTATTTTAACCTTCTTTTTAAAGAGAATACACTCAAAATCTAATTTTACGCATAATTTGCGTCTATTACGTGCAAGGATATTCCTAACTCCCACTCATGCTTGATATAAAAATTTAATTTTGCTATAATTATGATCAGAATGAAGCGAAAATCGTTAACTACTTGTAAGAATAACTCTTCTAACTTTGAGTGAAATTTCACTTTAATTGGATCAAGGACATGCTTGTCTCCCATATGTCCTTTATTTTAAAAACTCTGTTTTAGGCTAAATTTATAACTAGAGTGCACAAAAATTAACAACTATCTATAGAATTATCGAATTATTTATTCTAAGTATGTAGAAAATGTTGTTGTATTCAGTGCAAGCATATGCCTACCTTCCGCATATCCTTAATTTAAAAGTATGTATTTTATTTCAGCTATATAATTATAATCAAACTAAAGCTAAAATTTATAAGTACACATTTCCAAGATTTCACGAAAATTTCTCAAATCTGACAAGATTTTCGCTCAAATCGGAGGAAGGACAAACCTACCTCCCATATATCCTATCCTATCCATATATTCTATGAAAGCCTCCTTTTTAAAGAAAGTTCACTAAAATTAATTTTGTGGACAATTTGCGCATATTTTGTGCAAGGATATTCTTAACTTCCACTCATACTTAATATAAAAACTAAATTTTCCCTACAATTGTGATCAGAATGAAGCGAAAACCGGTAACTACTTGTAAGAATAACTCTTCTAACTTTGAGAGAAATATTGCTTCCCTTGGATCAAGGACATGATTTTCTTTCGCATATTCTTGATTTTAAAAATTCTATTTGGTCGAAATCTATTATTAAAATGCATTAAAAATCCAAAAATATTTGCAAAATCAATTAACCTACCTACCTCCCATATATCCATAATTTTAAAAACTTCTGTAACAACTATGATCAGAATGAAGCAAAAAAATCGGTAGCTACTTTTACGCGTTAGCTCTTCTAATTTTGAGGGAAATTTTACTTCTGCCGGAGTAAGGACATGCCTATCTCCCATATATCCTTAATTTTTATTTATCGTAAATTATGATTAGAATGCACTAGAAATCAATAAATATCTCTGAAATTGATTATACAAAGTATGCAGTTCTATTCCGTGCAAGGATGTGCTTACTTTTTACACATCCTTAATTTAAAAAATTAAATTTTCGCTACAATTATGATCCAAATAAACTTTCTTTTTTGAATCTAAAAATAATTTTGAGCAAGGACATGCTATTCTTTTCCATATTCTTCCCAGAACGTTTGAAAGTTAACAAGAAAAAAAATTTTCTTATATGTAAATGCTTTTCATTGAAGCTTATAAAAAATTAATAAAAATAATATGTGACTGTTATGTATATGTACCTCTTAAATCTTCCTTTTCCTTCAATCGCCTAGGATAAAGGATCACCGAATTTCCTCAATATTTATTTTAATAATTGAATTAAATCAAGAATAAATATGAGGTGGCATTCAATATCGTTCGAAATTTCCATACAAACACAATTAAAATTTTATAAAATTTTTCTTGTTAAAGAATGCTAAAAGCCAAAGAAGTACAAGTTACCAAATTACAAAAATTAAACTACAAAAAAAAAATTAAATAAACACGTTTAATTAAAGAAAAAACCCCAAAATCAATTAAAAGTGTAATTGAGTCAATTAAAAATTTGCTTAAAAATTTAATTTAATTAAAAGTTTAATTGACTCAATAAAATTTTTAATTGATTTTTTTTTCAATTAAACCTGTTTATTGCAGGAATACTTTCTCTATGTAGATTCTATTAGACAAACCAAAATAGTTTCACAGTTTATTTTCGACTTTATGACGAAATTTGCTTATAATTTGATTAAGTTAACTTCACCTAGTGTAGGGTTATCGAAATTTGTCATGTTGTTAGACAAGAATTTATTATCAAAGGAAAGAAAATGAAACTGATTTGAAACTTAAGACGACGTGGATTTCGATCTAAGCTCAAAGATTACTTACTTTTTCCAAAAAAATTAAATACAAAAAAAAATAAATAAAAACAAGCCACGTCTAAGACACAATGGGTTCCTAAGGAATATAATGGAAATGCCTTTGAGGCAAGTAATCACAAAAAAAGTCACTTAGATCAAGCACAAATTTTTTCTAGTTTACTTACCTCTACCAAATTTTTTCCTGCTATTCGACTTAGAGCGGTGAAACGTGACTCAGCAATTACCACTTATAATAATAACAGCAACAACAAAACATTAACAACAGCAATTGAAATTGAAAACAATCCGGTTAGTTGTTGCAGTTGTTGTTGTTGTTGTTGCTGTTGCTGTTATTAGAATCAAACCTTAACGGATGCCACTCAAATTTCAGTTTGTTTTGAAGTTGTTTTTTCTTTTTGCCCTGCTGTTGTTATTTAACAGATGTGAAATTTTCTATTTCATACAAAATAATATACTACACCGTGTGCCGCTACTCGTAATACTATATACTACTGCAACAACTACTCTCATACATTTCATTCCTTCATGCTTGATGTTTGTTGCCTGCCGTCTTCTGTGGCAGTAGGACAATAATCGAAATTTAATCTAAAGAAAGATTTTTTTTTATGGATAAAAGCATTTTTTAATCAAGAAGTGTTATTTGTTGTGACTTGAAATTGTATGATGTAAATTTAATTTATCGTTATTGTTTAGGTTTTTATTGCGTGAAAAAGCTTGATAGTTAAAACACTGCCGATACATTCCACTTGGAGACCTGTGCATTTTTTTCTTGCGAAATATGGTAGCATTATCGAGAAGAGAATGCATGTGAAACAAGAAGGAGGTGTGCTTTCAAATAAGAATATTGGCAACCTTTGAGGCATTTGCATTGTTTTAACTCCACCGAAAAAAATTTTTAACTGTTCTGGCAATTTAAGTGGTTGCACCGTCATACAATCACAAAACCATCAGACGTATGCGATTACAATCAGGCTCGAAGGACCATAATGTAGAAGGTTAGGATAATGATGTAGAATACAGCCATAAATTTGGAAAGCAAGTTCCTTATGGCGTGCCATGCATGTAAAACAAATACTTTTTGAAAAAGAAAACATAATGGCGAATACTGGTTACAAATACTGGTAAAAACTACATAGAGTAATGGTGCTGCCATTGCGGATGTTTTAGATTTTCAGTATTGTAGTAGGGAAGTCCTGGGATATTGGGGATCCCCAATATGAATTGTATCTTTGGTAAAAGGTTCGTGACTTGGATAAGTGGATAAGTTATAGCTGCCTAACTAATATTATAAATGCGAAAGTAAATTTATTATTTGTTTGTTGCGCCTTAAAGCGGCCCACCCATTTGCAATATAATTTTTTATATTGTACAAAAATATCGCCAGTGTGTGTGTCATATTCGAAGCTAGGACAAAATATTGGCAAATATCAAAAGGTTTTTGATTTGTATTGAACAATAAAGACAATTTAGTATTGTGGTGGCAACATTGTTCAATGTTGTTTACTATTTCATTGTCAAGAAATTTGGCCAATATTTTCTTTGAAAATGTTGTGACATTGCACTATATAGGTCAAAACGTCAATAATATGTACAACATCATATGCAATAATATTGTGTAATGGATTGGTCGCTTAACGGTTAAACCACGGAACCACTTTTGATGAAATTTAGAACATAGATGGATTTATGTTGTCTAGATGAACAAAAAGCTTATATGGGCATTTCCAGGAAAAGGTAAACCATGACCAACAATTTTAATTTTATTAAAAAGCTTTGCTTGACAAAAAAAAAATAAAATAAAATATTTGCTTTAGGTTTTCTTCCCCATTTAAGACATACGACCACGTAACGTTCGTCACCCTGGAAAGGCCTATATGTTTTTTTTAACTAGAACCATGTGAGGAGGTGGGGGGAATATTCTGCCCCTCAGAATCTATCTAACCGAATGTGATGAAATTCAAAACATAGATAGCTCTGAGTACAAAAGAAGACATAGGTCAGACATTTTTTTAAAAATAGGAGCACGTGGAGAGTGAGGCGACATTTATTTCTTTTTGAAACCATCTATTCGAATTTGATGAAATTCGAAACATAGATAGATCTGGGTCTGGGAAAGCACATGGCTATACACTTTTTCAAAAAGAGAACAACGAGGGGATGTAAGGAAAAATGTCGTTCTCTTTGAAACTATCTGTGCAATTTTGATGAAACAAATAAATTTTTTAAGTTGGTATTCATTTTGACACTCGTTAAATAAAAATAAAATAATGAAATTTATCGATAATTTTGTTCGCATTAACGATAATGTGTTCTGTTTAATACTGCATCATGTGGCAACTCTGCATACAAAATGTTAATATAAGGGGAAAGTACAAAGAAGAACAAAAAGAATCTAAATAAATTTGAGCTTGTGTTTTTTATTTTTTATTTCAAACTACAGCAAATATCGCTGAAATATGTTACTAAATAGCAAAGTCGATAAATTTTCATTATATAAATATATGGAATTATATCGGCATGATTGTCCTAATAAAAGTTGCTAAATCAAGTTGCAGGAACTGTCATATAAATTTATATCGCTAGTTAAAATGCAAAAAGGTGTAACTAACAAAAAATTTTAAATATAATTTTTTATTGATTATTGTAAATGCCATTAAACGACATGCCTTGAAAAAATTTACACTTTTGCGATCAAAAATTACGTTTTTATTAACAAAAAACTCAATGGGAGTTAAATACACAGAAAAAAATTTCTGGCAATAAAAATCAATTAAAAATTTATTATTTTTGTTCAAAAATTTAATTTAAAAATAAAATTTTTAAGTGAATTTTTGGTTTTTTTTCAATTAAACGTGTTTTTGTTTCTGGGTATAATTTTTAGTTTTTTTAGTTTTTTACTGCTCCTGTAAAATTATATTATTGTTAGTTACGCCTTTTTGTATTTTAGCTAACGATATATATGTTAGTCATTTTTCAATTAGCTGAATGCTCTTCTTAACTTTATCAGTATTTCGGATTTCAAAAATATTATATTTTCTTAAAACACCCTTTCTGGGCAACATCAGCATGTACGTGCATTTATATAATAGACAATACAACGATTAGATCATATTAAATGATATAACTTAAAAATGCACGTAATAAATAAACAAAAAACAATGGCGAAAAACACACTTGCTATTTAAGTTTATATAAACTTTATATAAAGTTGAATTCGACTATGTCATCATGGATGATGATGTATTTGTTGCAAGTTTGTATTCCCGATACCCTTTTGTGTTTTAATTCTAAAGGCATTTGGATAAAATATTGTTGTAACATTCTTGAAATATTCACTAATATCGCCACTTATGTACTTATATAAAAGTGTTAAGATCGACCATAAATTATAGAATGATTTGAAAAATTGCCAACAGTAATCAATTGCTGTTTAAAAAATTTTTTAAAAGAATTGATGTTAAAAAATTAAAATTTAACTAGAATTTTTTATAAAAAAAGGAACTGTTTATAAAGGTTTCTGAGTCACCGAGCAATAGATTTTTTGAATATTTGAATGTTTCATTAAAGATTTATTAAAAATAAAAATTCCGCTAATTTCAAAAAAAAAAAAAAAAAAATACCCGTTTCTTTTTTTTAAATCTAATAATTGCTAAATATCATCATTTTGGTAATGGGAGCACAAAAGTTAAAAAAAAGATATTATTTTAGAAATTTCATGATAAAAAATATTTTAATTTTTTATGCTTAAGATAATATATAAATAAAATAAAATTAATTTTTTGCTTGAACTTCCTCTTTTTATGATTCGATTAGGCTAAAGTTTGTAACGCCGTTTATATTGTTTTTTATATGGAAAGCACAAAGAAAAATATCGGATACATACTATTGCGATTTCACAAAATGCCATAGTATGTACTAGGCATAACTAATTGCAAATTATTATGTCAAACACTTGCAGAACGGAACAATGCGTGTGAATATAAATTTAAGTAGCCGAGACAAAAACCAAAAATTTTAACGGAGCGATTTTCGCACTTAACAGAGCATCGTTAATCATTAAAAAAATAATGAGTGTTATTCCGGGAGCAAAATATTAGAATGGAGACTAGGACTATACTCCTAATTACCAACCGTAAGATACTCATTTTTTTTTTATAAATTGACATGAAGTTTTATTTTTATATGAATAACGGTGTTGCCTTCAGAGCAGTCCTTTGCAATTAAGAAAAAAAACATGCTTTCTAAGGCTATTCGGGCCTAGAGTTTTAAGATTTTGCTCCTCCCTCTACAAAGAAAAAATTTTCTGCGGACTTGATAGAGAAATGTATGTATGTATAAAAATTAATCATTTGTTTTTTTAATGTAATTGACATTATTATTCAAAATTAATTATAGGCCTGTTCATTTACTTTCCCAGCAGAATCTAGCAACGAGAGAGTAAAGCAAAATTTACAAAATTACTCTCCCAGATACGAAAAAGTAAATGAACGCTTAAGCAGTGATACCAACTTTTGACACTGAAAACGCGTAAAAATTTTTGAAAAGGGCCAGAAAGGGCTAAATTAAAAAAATATTCAAAAATAAAAAATAAAAAAATAGTAAAATTTTTCGAAAAAGCGCGAAAAGGGGCTAGTATTAAAATGTTTATGTTGAAAATAAAAACATAAAATCAATTTTTGTAAAGTAATTTATTAGAATATAAATAACTATCATGAGATCAACACATACATAGCTTTAGAGCTTCAATATTGTGCATATTTCATTTACATTTTATATTACATTTCAATAAGGTATGTACATACGTAGATTAAATAGTTAGCATACACATACATACATATATAATAGAAATATATGTATATACATATGTATGTTTACATAAGTAGATACATTTAAAATTGGCCGTTATTAAATAAAATTTCGATTTCTCGCTCTTCCAAAAACAAACATTATTTGTTTTAGGCTGTACTGAATAACTTTCAAGGCATAAAAAATTTGGAAGAAATAAAAGATTACTCTATACTATTCTTCTTTTCTAAATTGTTAAAGGAATATCGACTTTTTAATCATTTTATTTTGCTAGATTAAAGGAAGAAAAAGTTCGCAAAAGTTTAAATGTAGCCATATCGAGCAAAAACTAAAAAGGGGCTAAAAGTGCTGAAAGATTATTGTAAAAAGTGCAAGGTTTGCACCTTTTTTAGTTTGGGGCTAAAAAATTTTTTTCGCATTTTGACTGACTGAAAACGGGCTAAATCTAGCCCTAAAAGGGCTAAGTTGGCATCACTGCGCTTAAGGCCATGTCAGATAAAACTTTTGCTTCGCGTTGCGTTGAAGATTCGCTTTGACATCTAAGATGAAATGCACATGCTTATATGAAACATGTCACATAAAGTACTTTTAACGCAAAGCGAAGTGAAAAGTTAGGCAACTCTCAACTTTTTGCGTGCTTTGACAATCAGTTGGTATACTTTTCTTAATTTGTTTCAGCAAACTCGCATGAAAATATGAAATATTTATTAAAATTTTGATAAATTTGCATAAAAAAGTTTCATGCATAAAACAAAAGAGTGAAACAAACAGTGAGTGTTGTAAAAGTTTTTATTGTGTCATACACATTTTGCTTCACGCTTTTTTTCCCCAAAAGTTAGACACGTCACGCAAAGCGTTGAAGTTGTATCTGACACCGCCTTTAGAGTCTAAACACAATGTTTGCGGTGCGGTGCGATTTCTCGTTGCGGGAGAGAAAAATAAACATAATCACCACTATCGTGAACAGTTTTTCCCTCGGAATATTTTCCCTTTTTCCCAAATTGCAATCGTGAATAATTTTTCCCCTGAAATGTGTTCCCTTTCTTGATTCCCCTTATCGTGAATAATATTTTTCACCTGAATTTTTTCACTTTTCCCTTCGTTTTGTTCACTTTATTTTTGCAGGCGAACTGAATTAATACACTGCGCAATTTCAATATTATACTTGCAATTATATATTAAAACTTATAAATAATTATTTTTGGTTCAAGATCAATAAATAATGTCCACGATTAATAACAATAATTCTTTGGAACACCTTTTTTCATTGAACATGAATCTCATTGGTTCACATGCCGTAACTTGTTTGGCTGTGGTATACTAAAGAATCTTTTGTACGGCTCCTAAAACATTTAAGAACACAACTTTACACTCCATAACATTTCATTTGAAACCCAAAATATTTGTATTTCTTATTATTAAACTTAATTTGTTTGATTTTCAATTAATTTTGAAGCTTTACAAGTCTTCTTCCCGTTTTTTACATTCACTGCGCATTGATAGCGGGAACAAACGTTCCCATGAAATTCACGATTGCAAATTTCCTTTCATGGGGAATGAAAATTTCATGCGAACAAAAATTTCACATTTTATTCACGATAGGGGTGAATACAACGAAAGCCGGAGACGGCAATACTTGTCATTGTTTGTTTAAATTTTTATTAATTTTTTTCTGCATACATTTTTATAAAAAATTTACTCTTTCTGTTAAATATTTTGTAATGGCACTAACTAAAAACAAAAAATGATTAAAATTTTATACATTCGCAGATATATTTGATCAATTTTTTAAGCTTTTATATATTATGGCAAAAATTTTTGAACTTCAAAATCATGTTTTTTGTTGTTAACACCGCCAATTATTCAAAAACTATGGCAACATCAGAAAGAGAAATAGAGTCAAAGATTGAGGGAATAAGAAAGTCCGCAATGAAAATAAAATAGATTTTAAATTTATGCCGTTCCGCACTGCGGGTTTTTACTTCAAAATCGTATGAAAAACCGCACCGCAATGAATTCTCGTTACATTGTGTTCAGACTCTTACTTGTAAAAACTTACTTGCAAGAAAATTTTATTCATATCAGAACCATGGATGGAAATCATGATACAGTTGTACTTTTGCTGATATATTTTATTTTAAATTGTAAATATTTTTAAAAATTGACATTTCATTTAATATAGAAAACTTTAAACAGTTTCATGTATATGTTAAGGGTTTTCATGAGAATGTTCAAAAGTCTCGCAAACTGTAAAATTGTGCATTTTTACACTCTCGTAAATAAAATGTCAAAATTTGTATAGAAATTTATTTACACAAACCTGTTAAGTTTGCCCAATAGTTTTGAATCGCAAACTTAAGCTGTGCAATTGTGCATTTTGTAAATAACAATTTCTTTCTTTATGGGCTTTCTTTAGGTATTTTTAGACATACACACACACTTTTTTATTTTTATAGAAATATATAAATACGTTTTTAAATTAAAAATTGTTTGAAATTTTCTTATTTTATTTTTGTTAAATGAACTTTTTGACGTTTGCTTTAAATTTACATAAACTGTTTGCGCAAAGGTACAAAAGGGGATTCATGAAACAAATCTCGCAAGTTATTCCAATTGTACAAATGTCAATTTTAAGAGTTCTCATGAAAACCCTTAATATTTTTATGAATTTTTCATAATTTTTTAATTTTATTTCATTAACAAATACAAAAATGCGACTTTAAATCTCTGATCAGATATGAAAAAAAAAAAACAAAATTCCTTCACAATAAAATTGAATTTATGTGGCTTACTGAAAGAAAAACAATAAATTAAGAAAATATGCTTTCTCTTTAAATACATATGTACGTGTACATGTTTTTTTAATAAAGAAATGCACATTTTTCAGTTTTTCTTTTTCAGATATTTTTGAAATAATTATTTTGACAACAAAACACACAACAGGTGGATAGATAATTCTTGCAAGTAAAAATTTTACTAGCAATAATTTGTAAGAATTTTTTTGTCTCTCAATTTTTGTTATCTCTTTTGACGCTCTCTCCTTGCAAACTTTTTGAGTTAATGAACACTTTCCAGTAATAATTGTTACAAATTCGTAACAATTTTTGTAAATGAACAAATCTTATATATGTACCAGTATTTTATACTTAAATGTGCAATTATTTATAATAATGGTCTAACATTTGAACAGTTTAAAAAATATTTTTATATATTCCAACATTTAAATTTAGAGTTGCACTAGTCTTGATTTATATAAACTTATTTAATATTTATTAAATATTTATTGAAATTTTTTTTAAGATTTATTTAATATTTCCAAGCAAAAATGCATATGACTTAGATCACTTTCATAATTAAGGGCACAAATATGAAATGTGAAACGTGTAAATATCTGTTGTCTGAAAAATAATTTCTAATATGTATGTTTTATATTTTATTTGAGGCAAAAAAAGTCTCCACATATTGTTATAATATGTCTGTATTAAATAATAAACTTATAACTTTTTCTAATTTTTCTTTTCAGGTGAGTACTATCAAACGAATAATTGCTTAATATATTTTCTGCCAACTTGAAATTTCGTAAGTTTTCTTATATACACATTACACGGGTCTTTTTTTGGTATTTTATCACGTAGTGTTGCACAGTGTAATCAACTGTTGGGATGTACAATTTGCAACACCCTTCCCCTTTGCAATCTCCAAAAAAAAAATTTAGTGGACCTCTTCCACATGAAAAAAGAATTTGGAAAATTGGTTTACATGTGACGAAGTTATTTTTTTGAAGGCAGGCACTTTAATTCCCCTCTCCCCCCCACAAAAAAAAAATTAAAAAAAAAATAAATAATTTTAGTGAACCTTTTCCATATGCACAAAAAATATTTAAATTGATCCACTGATGACAAAGTTATTTGATAATAAATTTTTGGAACGGGCACTTTGCTTGTGTCTCCCCCCACAATTTGCATTAGTGGACTTTTTCCATTTGCAAAAAGAATTTTAAAAATTGTCTCACAAACGACAAAATAATTTGAAAATTCCTTTTTTGGCGGGCACATTTTGCCCCACCTCCCCACCCGGCTATTTCAAAAAAAAAAAAAAAAAACATTTGAGAATCTCCTCCAAGCTATTTAAAGCTGTTTAATAACCAATTATTATTAATATTAAAAATTGTTTTAGTGGTCTTCTTCCATATGAAAAAAGAATAATGTAAATTGGTCCACATATGACGAAATTATTTGATATTCACTTTTTAAATTCGGGCACTTTGCTTACCTCCACCCACCAAATTAAAATAAAAAAATTTTAGTGAACCTTTTACATATGCAAAAAAGATTTAAATTGGTCCGCTAACCATAAGGAAGAGGTAACGTTATTTAAAAATGTAGGCGCAGAAATGGGCGTGGTCAATTCATTCCAGAGTCCTAGCTAAATGTTGTAAAAATTTCAATGAGGTCAGTCCAGCGGTCTGGTACAATTAAACAAATAAACTCACACATTTCGTTTTATATACCGAAGTACATTTTTAGGGTTCCGTACACCAAAGGTGAAAAGGAACCCTATTGTTTTCGCTACGCTGTCCGTCTGTCCGCCTGTCCGTCACGCGGCATTTTCTCAGGAACCGTAAGAGCTACGGACCTGAAATTTGGACACAGTATGTAGAACCTTGGCCGCTACAACAACAAATACATGAGAATTAAAAATTAAAGGGTGTTCCAAAACGAGCAATGAAATATGTTAAAATCCCATGTAATATACATAATTACAATTGTATATTGAAACTTGAAATTTGTAAAATTAGTGTATTTTTATACAGACTACAACAATTAACACTAAAATTTAAAAAAAATTAAATTAAAGGGTGGTCCATCAGTTAATGCAATTTTGACTATGTAATTTTGACAATTTGCTATATCTTGGAAACCGTAAGAGGCAAACACTTGAAATTTTCAAAAACGGTAAAACTAAAAAACCCGAAAATTATAAAATCGCCCAACCAAAAAAAAATCGCCAAAAATTGAAAAAAATCGCCAAAACAAAAAAAATTGCCAAACAAGAAAATAAAGTGTCAAAAGTAAGAAAAAGCCAAAACTTAAAAAAATTGCCAAAACCGAAAAAACGCAAAAAACGTCAAAACAAAAAAACCTAAAAGACCCCAAAAACGAAAAAAATGTCAAAACTATATATTATATAGGATGAAGTTTGTATTAAATTACATATCTAGTGTTCGTACGGAACCCTTCGTGCGCGAGTCAGAGTCGCACTTTACTGAATTTATTTTGACATTCATTCCTTAATGTATTAAGAATTTTTGTTTGTTTTGTTGGTTAAGCACCGACTTTATGCATTCAGCAGATTTCAACCCACAATTTTTAAGGTTCTTTAGCTTATTTAAAAAAATTCGGCTTGAAGTCTGCTAAAGAGTTTCTTAAGCAGGAACGAAATGCATATAAGCAGTGCTTAAGCAACAAAACAAAACATTAATTCTTGTTTATAAAATATTTTATTAAAATATATCCACCTTTGATTTGAATTTTGTCCCCCTCAAGCAAAAAAAAAAAAAAATCAACCCAAATGTTTTTTTTTTCTTTTAAAATCAAGACTTTTATTTTAGGAAAACTTAATTTTATTCATGTTTTTATTAATATTATTATATTTAAAAAGTTAACACTTATTAATATCCAACATTTTGAAGCAAAAAAAAAAAAAAAAAAAAAAAAACATTAAGCCCCACTTGTTTCGCGTGGGATCGCTCACATGGGAAAGTTTGTTTTCTGTTTTTATGGCCAAAAATAAACAGCAGAATATTTCATAGAAGTTTGCGTAGATGCAGCATGTATTATGTATTTTTTTTTTATTTATGTGTGTGTGTCTAAACTTTTCTACAAAAAAAAGCAAAATTAACATGCATCAATACTAAAGACAATAAAATATATATTCATTCATTCGCTCATTCATTCATGCAACACAATCAGCTGCAGTCTTGTCCAAATTAAAAAAAAAATATATAAAAATAGAGGCTGTGTTTGTTAAGTATGAAAACGATATTATAATAAATATGTATGTACGTATGTATATTTTGTAGACACAAGTATAAAATATAACAAATAGCAATAATAGTAATGGTCACTTGCGTCTTTGCTTTTAGCCAAGAATCCATCGATAATCGTTGCATTAAACAAAACATTAACAAAATACTCCATCTACCGAAACACTGACCCATATGGGTGTGGGCATAATGTGAATGAATTTGTTAAGAAAAAAACTTACAAGTGATAAAAAAAAACTTTTAAAAAAATACAACAATTGCGCACAGTTGATGTTGTTCAAAGAACCCAACTAAGGTTGAAATTCAAATATATGTACCCTACACCAACTAACAGATAGATGAAGTAATTTTAATGTTCTTTTTTTTTGTTTTGGGAGAGTCACTACAACTCTTGTATTAAATATCAATGGGAGTATTTTTATTGTTATTTTAACATATTACACATAATGTGAAATAAAACTTTGTTTTAGCCAACCAACAACAACTTTTAGCATTTGATTATCGGTATCAAAATATATGAACCACAGTTTTTGCCAAAAATAAAATATTTTTCCTGATTTATTAAAGATCTTTTTAAAAAAAGTGTTTTTTACATATTTTATATGCCTACCACTTACACACAAAAATTAAAGGGAATATTTGTTTCGAATTGACTCCCTTTTAATTTTCAACTGAAATTTTTGATCAGTTTTAAATACATATTTCTCTACGATTATTCTTAAGTAGTATTTTTTATTTTTATTTTTTGTACTACCTTGTTGTTGTCATGCCCTCTAACCTGCTGCTTGTGAACTGTTAGACCAACATAAAATAGCCCCATTTAACATCTCACACGTTAAAAGTTTGCTCATGTGCAAAAGGGTGTCCCTGATATGAAATGGAACAAAATATAATTTTAGCACTTTCAGCATTTCAGTTTTTTAAAAAACTGCTATAAGAAATCTACACAGAAAAATATGATATCAGTAAAATATTTGTAATAATTATCAATTAAAATTTTTTTTGAATTTTCATCTTTAAACAATTTGATAATATCAATTAAGTTTTCCTCCTGGAATTAATAAAGTAATTAAAAATTTAATTGAATCAATTAAAAATTTAATTGAATCGTTTAAAAATTTATATGTATCAATTAAAATTTTAACTGAATCAATTAAACATTTAATTAAATCAAATAAGTTCTTAATTAAAAATATTAATTATTGAATAATTTTTTCTGTGTGTGAAAATTTAAATTTAGCATTTTTTTTCTAATTTAGAACATTTTAACAGATATTTTAGACCAATTTAGTATTCTCCCATTATCATTTTCTGGCAGCAGTGGCCTGGCCTGGCAGGCAAAGTCCCTTTCTGCGTATCTCATCCTTCACTGCATATAATGTGCAAAAGGAAAATTAACAAACTGACAAGCAGGGAATATTTAGCAGAAGTTCTGATTATCCCAGTGATCGAAATACATACTATGCAATATACCTTGTGGAGTAGTGCCCTAGTAGTGACATGTTCAGTTTTTGGCCACCAAACTAGTGGAACGTAAGTCATTTATCATTAGTTTTATTAGGGTGGTAAATGACTAGTAAATCATTTTTGGTTTAAATGCTCAGCAAACAGCCATTAACAGGCTTGAAGTGCCCTAATGGCTTTGTTGATTTCAAGCGAATGACTTGTCAAGAATAATAATTGACAAGTATTAGAAAAACTATTGATCAAACATTTTGTACTAGTTTTGGAAACAAAAATTTTCGAAAAATTAAGAACTGTTCAATAACAGCCGTTGACAGTTTTGGCATGCTTACCGAAATGTCCTCTGTTTGGAAAAAAAAGTTGAAAATGTTTTGTATCCACCGAAAATATTTTTTTTTTTTTTTTTTTTTTGATGGGAAGTAACACTCAGGCATTGAAAGCCTACTGCTATTATCTACTAGGTGTTACCTTCTTTTAAGAAGAGGCTAATGATAGAAAAGACTGGTGGTGAAGGAAGATATAGAGGAAAGCTTCATTCTTTTACAACTCTGCTTTTTTGCACGTTTTTTTAATAATGCACTGTTGCAGCGCCTCTGGTGTCAATGAGGCTTATTAAATTTTGGAAGCTGTGCTTAGTATCCATTTTTATTTATTATTTTACTTCGCCGATGATTCTGTTACACAATAAAGACGAAGAAGGGTGCTCTTCTGTTACATTAGGATTAGTATCTGTTGAAGTCGTTATAATTCAGTGACCCGTAACTAAGCTTTCATCACTTGAACTTTCCGAGTTCTCGTGGTACCTTCATAGCGAACAGTCGATTAGCGGAATTTTTCTTACTTACAAAAAAATTAAACAAACAAAAAATATTCGTAGTACATATTATTCGTAATAGGTACATACTGTCTTTAATAAATAAGCTTTATGCTTTGCTGTTATTTTTACATAGTAAAAATAACAAAAACAAAAAAAACCGCAAGCAAAAAAAATTAAACAAATTGATATTGAGGAATACTATATATATGTGTACCTCTAAACAAATAAACAATCATAAATAACAAAAACAAAAAAAGACCGCAAACATAAAAAAAACACAAACGAATATCCCTTGAGGAATTCTTTGTATGAGTGCCTCAAATACAAAAAAATTTGAAGTGAGTTCTAACGGCAGAAATGCTTATTTTACTGTGAGTTCTGAAACTCTTAATGAAAAAAATATAAATAATAAATCTGATGAAAACCTTTTTTTACCGGCAAAACCAATTTTTCGTCAGCGATCAACTTCGCTTTGTCCAATGCCAAATAGTAATGATGCATTAACATTACAGTTGCCTAGTACTTCTTCATATAAGCCAGTAATATCATCCCCTTCAGGCTCGTGTTCATCACTTAACAAAGTTATCACTACAGATAACAGCGGCTCGAAACTCAAGGTACAAGTCGGAATGGACAGATATATAACCGTGGTAAAGCGTGGGCGAAGCCCGAATTCTTCAAAAATTTCATCTGCTCCAAAAATGTCTAGGGATAACAGCGCAGCCTCAACTAATCGCCAAAATCGCTTCGAAATTTTGCAAGATGACAACGACAAACCCGAGGTATCCTCGAATAAAATATCCAAGCCGCCACCAATCTATTTGAGACAAAAAAATTCAAATGCCCTTATTAAAAAATTAATTTCGGTCATTGGTGAGAATAAATTTCACATTGTTCCAATAAAACGTGGAAACATAGATGAAACTAAAGTCCAAATTTATGACGAAAAAGATTTCCGCAAAATGGTTGCAGAATTTGAAAAAAATAAAACAAGCTTCTACACATACCAGCTTAAGAGCGCTAAAGGCATGCAGATCGTATTGAAGGGCATAGATTCTTATGTTGTTCCCGAAGAAATAAAAGATGCACTCGTCCTCCAGGGGTTTAAGGTAAAAAATGTGTCCAATATAATAAACAGAGAGAAGATTCCCCAACCCCTATTTCGTGTTGAACTTGAGCCTAATGATGTAAAATTGAAAAAAAATGAGACGCATCCAATTTATAATTTGAAATACCTCTTGTACCGAAAAATCACAGTTGAAGAGCCACATAAGCGTTCAGGTCCTGTACAGTGCCATAATTGCCAAGAATATGGCCATACAAAAACATACTGCAATTTACCCTCTGTTTGTGTTGTGTGCGGCGAATTACACGGCACTGCTAGTTGCAATAAGCCAAAAGATCAAAGTGATAAAAAATGCAGTAATTGTGGAGGTAATCACACCGCTAACTACAGAGGTTGTCCTGTGTACTCTTTCGTAAAGAAGACTATGGTGCAAAAACCTAAATTAGCTCCAGCTCAATCAGCAAACGCTTACTCTGCCACTTTTGCGCAAATGAGCCAACCAGTTACTTCCCGTGTATCGTATGCAGATGCTGCTAAGTCAAATTCAATTCCCACACAAAATGTTTCCCCGCCAAATAATTCAAAAAATACTGACGCAAGCTTTAATTTTAATCGCCTTGAAGCTACTATTGAAAATCTGGTGCAAACTATAAACAATTTTACAACAAATATGACTAGCATGATGCAAGAAATGCTGCGAATGCAGAATACTCTGCTTCAAGCATTAATTAATAAGCCATGAACACGTTAACAATATGTTTCTGGAACGCAAACGGCATTCGCCAACATAAAAATGAACTTGAGCACTTCCTCACGGAAAAAAATATTGATGTAATGTTAGTATCTGAGACTCATTTGACTTCGAGAAGTCTTTTTAAAATTTATGGCTACACTATATATGATACAAAGGACCCTAGAGGAAGGGCTTGCGGTGGATCAGCAATTCTAATAAAGTCAAGACTCAAGCACTATGTTCTTGATAACATTTGTGAAGAACACCTACAAGCAACAAATATTGGCATTGAAAGTTTTTGTACAAATTTTGTTATATCATCAATTTACTCCCCTCCCAGATTTACAATCACTGAGAATCAATATGAGGATTTCTACAAATCTCTTGGACCTTGTTTTGTAGCAGCTGGCGACTACAATGCTAAGCATACGTTCTGGGGTTCGCGTCTTATTACCCCCAGAGGTCGAGCATTGTTCAACACTATTTCAAAAATGGGCTTGGATGTCATTTCGAGTGGGGAGCCCACTTATTGGCCTACTGACATACAAAAAATTCCGGATGTTATAGATTTTGGCGTCATAAAAAATATCTCTAGGGATTTAATTCAAGTTCAAGCTTCTCTTGATCTTTCGTCCGATCACTCTCCGACGATCATTACAATTTGTAGTCCCTTAAGAAGTAACTTACCTGACCCATATGTGAAGATGATCAATCGTGTTAATTGGCTGGGGTTCAAAAAATATCTCAGTAGTCATTGTACGGAAAACATTACGCTTAGAACATCCGATGATATTGAATCTAACATTGCCAATCTCAGCGAGAATATTAAACAGGCTGCTGAACATGCCATTATCTTCCATCCGCAGACTGGGTTTAATAAAATTTATTCTACAGACATTGAACGTCTCGTACGTGAAAAAAGAAGAGCTAGAAGGGAATGGCAACAGCACAGATCACCACAAAATAAAATCAGATTTAAAGAGTGCACTAAACGACTCCAAGAGTTGCTTGCGTCTGAAAAAACTGCATCTCTTAAAAATTATCTGGAAGGTCTTGATGTTACACCAGCGTCTAATTACTCTTTGTGGCGCGCTGCTAGAAAGCTTAAAACACCCATTGAGTATAAGCCACCTCTACGCACATCTACCGGAAGTTGGGCAAGAAGCGATACTGAAAAAGGTAAAATATTTGCTGAGCACTTAAAATCCGTTTTTAAGCCAAACATATATACTGGTGTTGCTGATTTGCCGAATGTAGTCGCTCTACCCCCTCAACACATAAAGTTTAAGACGCGTGATTTACAAAAATTAATTGCCGAACTCAACCCGAAGAAAGCTCCGGGTATTGATGGAATTAGTAACCAGATGCTTATGAACTTGCCTCGTATTGCAATGAGAATCCTATTATTCATATTTAATGCCATTTTACGACTGGAGTATTATCCACACAGCTGGAAGCTTGCCAAGGTTAAAATGATTCCAAAGCCGGGCAAAGATCTAACCAAGGCTGAGTCATATAGGCCAATAAGTCTACTATCAACTATGTCAAAGCTTTTCGAAAAACTGCTCAAAACAAAATTGTCCCCAATTCTAATTAGTAGTGGGTGCATACCAGACCATCAATTTGGTTTTAGAAGTCAGCATAGCACCATTGAACAAACTCACAGACTGGTTCAATTTATAAGAAGAACTTTTGAGGAAAAAAAGTATTGTTCTGCGCTCTTTATTGACGTTTCCCAGGCATTTGATAAAGTGTGGCATGAAGGCCTAATTTTAAAATTGAAGACTTACTTACCAATAAACATTTTAAATATTTTGGAAAGTTACATTATTTCCCGTAAGTTCACTGTTGTGGAAGGAGACTTTACGAGTAGGCCTGAAACTATTTCATCCGGTGTGCCACAGGGGAGCATACTGGGACCAGTTTTATATTTGATTTATACTTGCGATATGCCTGTGAGCAGTAGTATCCATACTTCCACATTTGCCGACGATACAGCCTGCCTTAGTATGCACGAAAACCCTGATGAGGCATCCCGCAAACTCCAGGAACACATTAGCCAGATGGAGCTTTGGTTAAACTTATGGAGAATTAAAGTCAATGAACAAAAGTGTGTCCATATAACGTTCACCCTAAGAAGAGATACTTGCTCCCCCATTCGGATTAACAATCAAGTTGTTCCTCAACATTCACATGTGAAATATCTTGGTATACACCTTGATCGACGACTTACATGGAAACATCACATTGACTCTAAGTTAACTCAAATGAAACTTAAATTAACTCAGGTACATTGGCTGATTGGTAGAAATTCAACACTTAGCCTAGACTGCAAACTTTTAATATACAAGTCGCTTTTAAAGCCAATATGGTGTTACGGAATTCAACTATGGGGCACTGCTTCAGCTTCAAATGTAGAGAAAATTCAACGAAGGCAAAATAAAATTTTACGCATGATAACATCGGCTCCATGGTACATCAAAAATTCAAATATACATCGCGATTTGAATATGCCACTAGTGACTGAAGAAATTGTAAAATACGCAGGCAAATATCTAACAAAACTCGAGTCACATCCTAATCCGCTTGCTCGTAATATTTTGAACTTTACTGGGCACATCCGCTTAAAAAAGAGAGATACACGGGCTCTAATATTCAACACTCTAGATGATGAAGCTGCTTGAAAACACTTTTTTTCTTTTGTTGCTTATCACTACTTATGTATTATTAATAACTATCACTAAGCTTATGTCCGACATTGGTCGGGCCTAATAATTTTTTTATAGACTTAAGATTTGAATACTTATTGTTAGTTCATATTTGAAGATACAATAAATAAAAAAAAAACATGCATAAAAAAAAAAAACTTGAACTTTCCTACAAGAAATCATACAAACAAATGTTGTTATTTAATGGCCGTCAGAGACCGGGCTCGAACTCAGGACCTTCGGTTTTTGTAGTCAACGTGCTAACTACTTCAGCCAACGCCACCCGCACATGTTTTCTTTGTAATGATACTCGTATCACAAAATTCATCACAGCCATGACATTTTTTGTGTTAGATATCTGTCCGAATCATCAAATTTGAAGTTATTTGGCATCATTTTGTAGTTGCGAATTTTTTCCGCATATTTTTGTGGTAAGTGCATATTTTTGCATATTTAAGCAACAAATGCATATTTTGGCTGCTTCAACAATTTTTAATGGAAATTAAAAAAAAAAAATAAAAAAAATTTTTACAATTTAAAAATTTTCATAATAACAAAAAATTTTTACAAAAATTAAAAAAAAATGTATGTATAAAAATTTGAACCAAATTTTTAAAAAAATTTAAAAAAAAATTTTACAAAAATTTAAACAAACTTTTCACAAAAATTTAAAAAACCAACTAAAAAATCCAAAAGAAATTTTTCAAAAATTTTAAAAAATTTTAACAGTTAAATAAAAAATTTACAAAAATTTAAAAAAATTTTTACAGAAATTTAAAAAAACTAAAAAAAAAAAATGTTAAAACCAAAAATGAAAAACAAAATTACAAAAATTTAGGCAAAATTTTCAAAAAATGTAAGCAACATTTTTACAAAAATTAAAAAAAAACTCAAACATTTAAAAAAAATTTTACAAAAAGCTAAAAAAAAATTAAAAAAAATTTTATTCAAATAAATCAGTTGACGTTTTTATGTTAAAATTATATTATTATATTATTATAATATTGTATTATATTCTGCAAGGACACAATACCCTTGTTAAATAAATAAATTCCGTTGAAGAAATAACTAGAAAAGTTGACAATGAAAAAGGTCAAAATAAAAAAGAAATAAAAAAATTAAATAATGCCATTAGATTTTGAAAGCAGTTTTTCGATGTACAATAGCTTCATACGTCCTATCAAAACAAAACAAAAATTATTTAAATATATAAACAACTGCCAAGTTTACTATAACCTTACTTATAGCATATTTTGCGGGAAAGATTTTCTAATTTTTGTTTCAAATAGTTTTTTATTACATGATTTGATATGTTTGTTTTATGTTGTTTTTGTTTTAAATAATAAAAAAAAATTTAATCAGCAATAATTTCTTTATCTTGCTGAAGTTCAGTATTTTCAATTCTTATAGAATGAAATATTTTTATTAATTAATAATATTTTTTAAAGTAGAGGAACACATTTAAACTAGACTTTTAGCTGGGGGAAATACCGGAATTTTTCTGTGCCGCTATGCACTTCATCAGCATTCATGTCTATCTACTTGGGTAGAGATAAAATAATAATAAAAAATTTAAATAATATTTCCATTTTAGTTTACTTTTGGTGCATTTGTTAAGCGCTTAAAATTAATTCGAAAGATCCAGCCCTAACAGCTGTTTCTCGTTATTGTGAATCATAAGTGATGCCAATGTTGTTTTTTTTAAGCACCTATGTATGCTCGTAAATGCTGGTTGAAAACTTCTTAAATAGTGTTAAATACTGCTTATTTATTCCACATACATATCGGTCCTATATTGCAACATAGTCATATCTCAAAAAACACATTTTTAGACTTAATAATACAGAGAAATTCCTTGTATCATATTTAATCTTGTGCACTTACGTCTTCCCAAAAAAAATATTTTTATATCTTCATTAAATTGTATATGTATGTAAATTTAAAACTTTAAACTTATTTTCTTCAAAGCTAGATTTTTGGAGTTATGCCTATATTGCACTAAAGGAGAGGGATACGTAAATCATTATTATGTAAGAAATCCAAAAGTTATTGTAGATCGACTGAAAGCGCTTGGCGGATCAGCTGGTGATCTATAAAAAGTGTAATAATCCATTTCCTTTCAGAAAATAACACTTTTTAGACTTATTCTTATTCTGTTTTTGTGGAACACCCTATTTATCATATTCACCACTAAGTGATATGCAAACTTTTTTGGCAAAAAAGAAACAAAATCATATTAAACAAAAAGTACAAAATATTTTGTATGTATATATGTATGTTGTGTATAAAATTTTTGATTATGTTGTCGCTTAAAGCGATAAAATTTTGACAAGCATTTTTAAACAGCTAAAACAACAACAAACACAATAATAATAAACTTTTTACATAAGAAATTCAACTGAAAGACATTCATCTTGAAGTTTTTGTACTGGTTTTCTTTATGAACTGTTAAAATGGGCCAAAATTTAAAATTTTGAAGCCAACAAAAAAAAAAAAAAAAAAAATGTCAAATGTGTTAAAAGGAAAATAAATTGTTGAAACATGTTTCCATTGTTGTGGTGGTATATTTTATTATTTGTTTAAAAATAATAAACGAAATGAGCCAACAAGAAGAAAAAAACTAAACGTTTAAGTAAAACACACGATTAAATTAAAACCAAACAAAAAGAAGATAAAAATATAATTTAAGACGTGTTAGCTTTGTCAAAATGGTAAATTAACGTTTTTAGACTTCTCTTTTTTTTCAAAACACGGACTTGTGTTGAAGTCAAACAAATGACAAAAAATTAAACAGCTGATTAACGGTTTTAAGTCGTACTACAAGTGTGGACAGACAGACTTAAAAGGCAATTAATGACATGTTGCTGTTGCAATTACAAAAAAAATAAAATTAAATTAAATAAAAATGCCCTCTCATTTATATGAAAGACACACGAAAAAAAATCGACAACAAAAATTTAATTAAAAATTATAAACGAATTTAAATATTAAAAATGCCGCATGGTCCAGTACTGTGGTGGACTTCAAAAACATGAATTTGATGTTAAAGATAAAATGAGTTGTGCTTGTTTTGTATCCTAAATTTATATATAAAATTAAATTTAAAAATCGTGGATTGCAAAGATGAAGGAACTTAATCATTGTTTGGCTTTGTGTTTCCTGACAAAGTCAGAATGCTTTTTAAAATATCATTGTTCTTTATGGCGCCAGGTTGAGACGTGAAATATATTTATTTTAAGTTCGCAGCATCACTTAGTGGTTATCAGCCAAACTTTAATTAGAGTGCCGAAGAGCAGGGTACGCAATATGCTGTTAATGCAATGTTCAACCTTAAATTTGGCTATAAAGATATATTCTATTGCGCTCTCATACGCAGGACTTCCCTTAAATTTCTTATTTAAAATCCAAAATTACATTTTCATTCCCCTCTTCTTAAAATCAACATTCCAAACAACTTTGCTACAATGTATACCGACATATTATTTTATTGTGCTTTAAACATTTGCAATTTACAAAATAAACTTTTAATTTTCCTAATTCGTTCGTTATTTAGAATTAAACAACAGCTAGTGCAACTGCAACTGCAACAGCAACAACTTTTATCGATTAAGAAAAAAAAGTGGACAACAAGTGTTTGATTTGATTGAATAATGACTGATTTTGTTGTTGTTGTTGTTGTTGTTGTCTTTGCACACCAAACGACTCACCAACTGACTGAATAGCAAACCAACAAGCGTTAAACTAGTACAGCTGTCCGTTGTTGTCTTGATGGTCGATACGATTATAAAATTTGTAAGGAAATGGAATCAATGTAAAACCGGCAATAATGAAATTGTTGAGAGCTAAATGTTATAATTCTAATTTAAAAATTCTATTGAGTAAAAATTGATTTTTATCAAAGTAAAAAATTATTTGAATAAATAAATTCGAACAATTTATTCGAATGTATTTATTCGTAAAACTTCCTTCCAATAATTTTATTTGTATGATTTTATTCGAATAATTTTATTCGAATAATTTTTTTCGATCAATTTTGAACAATTTTATTCCTGTAGCAGTAATTCAGTTTTATTTTGTGCAGAAATATTTTAAGAACTCCAACCGAATAAATTTTATTCGAATGAAATTTTACTCGATTAAAGTGTCTCTAGATAATTTGATAAATAAAAAGGCTAATGCACATAATTTTTATTCAAATAAAATTGATGGAAAAGTATTAATCACATAAATTCATTCATATGAAATGCTTTCCAAAAATATTTTCTGAGCAAATATTCCTATAGTATTTATTTGAATAAAGTAATCGTTCGCGTAAGCTCATGATATGATATGATTATTCGATGAACTTTTATTTATTTTTTAATGCAAATAAAACTAGTCCACTAATTATAATCCCTATGTTATTTAATTAATAAATATCCCTTATGTTATTTAATGTTAATAATAATTATTATAGCCACTAAATTTTAATCAATCAAATAATTTACAAAATTAATCTAATAAATATAACCGAATAAGTTATATTCCAATTAAATAAAGTGTCCCAAATAATATCAACAAGATGTCTTAAAAATATTGATAAGATTTTATTCGTGCAATTTTCGAAAAAAATATTCGATTAAAATTATTCGATTAAGATTATTCGAATAAGTTTTTTTTGTAGAGTAAAATTTAAGTTTGAGTTTAACCGAATAAGTTACTTTCGAATTAATTTTTTTTATTCTTAAAAAAATTGTATTAAAATAAAATTTTTAGCCAGGCTTAAGTTCAGTAATTTCAATTCTTTATTGAATGAAATATTTTTATTAATTAATGTGAGTTTCTAAAGAAGAGAAGAAAAATTAAATTAGACTATTTATTTCCCCTGTTTTTCCATATTTTCATTTTTCTATTTAGGTTGGCACGAAGTTATATTACTCTACCCACGTATGTTTAACTATTCTTGCTTATCTTTTACGATCATCACATTAATTATTTTTATTTATTTTTTTTAATAAATAGTGATACTTACATATATATTTACCAAAGGTAAAATCAAGAATTGTACACAACAATCATTTCTCACATTCCGTTTCATTAGAATTTACGTTAAATAGCTGATGTTAATAACAATCTCTACACAAGTAAATAGACTAGGGTGCTGATGAAGTGCGTTGCTGCACAGAAAAATATCGGTATTTTCTCCAGCTTAAAAGTCTAATTTAATTTTTCTTCTCTTCTTTAGAAATTCACATTAATTAATAAAAATATTTCATTCAATAAAGAATTTAAATTACTGAACTTAAGCCTGACTAAAAATTATTTCTGATTAAATATTCACTATAGTTCAATTAAAATCTAAAAATGTCTCACTTAAAATAAAATTTTTTAATTCATTTAAAAAAAAAATTATTCGAATAAATTTAATTAATTCACTTGTAAAATAAAATCCACAAAAATTACTAATCAAATGCTTTAAAAAATATTGATTTGATACGTGGTGCTATTGAGAAAAAAATTCGATAAAAATTTTTCGATTAAGATTATTCGAATAAAATTTATAAATTTTTCTGTAAAATAATAACGTCCTAAAAAATATTAACAAAATTTCTTAAAAAATATTGATAAAATTTTATACGTGCTATTATTAAAAAAATATTCGATTAAAATTTTTCGATAGGAATTATATGAATAAAATTATTCAAATAAATTTAAACATATTTTTTTGTTAAATAAAGTACAAGTTTTTGCGATATCCCCTTGTGTTAGAAAATATTAACGAATTGTCTTAAAAAATACTGATTAAATTTAATTCGTACAATTGTTGGAAAAAGTTATTTCTTTATGATTATTCGAATAAATCGAATTGTATAAATGAAGTTTAAGAACATTAAAAAATATCTTTAGAAATATTAATGAGATTTTATTCATGCGATTATTGGAAAAAATATTCGATTTAAACTTTTCGTTTAATATTGTGTGAATAAAATTATTCGAATAAATTTAATATTTTTTTTTTTTTTTTTTTTTTTTTTGTAAAATAAAGTTCAAATTTTTGCGATATCGATAATGGGGAATGTGTTAAAAATATCAATAAAATGTCTAAAAATGTATTTATTAAATGTTATTTATTGGAAAAAATTCGAATAAATTCAATGATTTTTTTTTTTTTGATACAAAGTTTAAGTTAATGTCTTAAAAAATATCGATTAAATTTTATCTATGCAATTGTTGAAAAAAAAATACATTCGATTAAATTTATTCTATTAAGACTATTCGAATACATTTTATTATTATCTTTAATAAATCTTAAAATTATGTGATAAAATGTCCTCAAAAATTTTGATTAAACTTTTTTTTTTGCAATTAATGAAAAAGAAAAAAGTTATTCGACTAAAATTGTTCGATTAAAATTATTCGAATAAAATTATTGGAATAAATTTTATTTAAGAAACCCATTATTCGACATATTGTCAGAAGTTTATTCCAATTTGAAATTTATTTGCTGGTGGTTCAGCGTTGTCTATATGCATTTCATAGTTGCTGTAACAAATCATTTCACACATTTTGAGTAGTCACAAACCTCTTATCTTATGCACAGACTTTCAAGAACTATTTGAGAATTCACAAATAATAATATTTTTGAAAATCACAAGAAAAATAAGCGTAGTAGGCTTAGAAACTAACACAAAAAAGCCAGCAAATAATTTATATTCGATTTGAATCTATGTATTTTATTTTGCCTTATAATTACTTTTATTGTTATCCAATGGATTTCTAATTGTATAAAGGTGTAGAAAAATAAAATAGATTCAAATCGAATATATATTATTATTTGTGAATTCTCAAATAGTTCTTGAAAGTCTGTGCATAATATAAGAGGTTTGTGACTACTCAAAATGTGTGGTTGAAGTCTACTGATGATTTGTTACAGCAACAATGAAATGCATATAGACAACGCTGAACCACCAGCAAATAAATTTCAAATTGGAATACATTTTATTGATAAAAAAACTATTGATTAGTTTTTATTCCAGCTATTTAATTTCTAAAAGAATTGTTCGAATAATCTTAATCCAATTAACTTAATTTTATTCGATGAAATTGCATACATAATAATAAAATTAAATTGGCGCTGGACTTGAAAGTAATAATTTTATTAGAAGAAATCAAAATAAATTTATTATTATTTGCAAAATTTCTTCGTATGTAGTGGCAAATCATTTTTGTTATACGAATAAGTTTTTAAAATTTATTGCATACGAGTAAGTTGAATTGCAAATTAAGTTAGATTAATCGATTTAAATCAATCGAATAATTTTTCTTGTAATATTCTTTTTTCGAATAAATTTTATTCCAATAATTTTTTTATGGCATATAGCATAAGCTTGAATTTATTCGTTCAGATTTCGTAACAAAGTTAGAGCAATA
The DNA here is from genome assembly GCA_949987645.1 of Tachina grossa. Taxonomy (NCBI): domain Eukaryota; kingdom Metazoa; phylum Arthropoda; class Insecta; order Diptera; family Tachinidae; genus Tachina; species Tachina grossa. The sequence continues at coordinate 132,721,290 of OX465278.1, read as the reverse complement.
TTGGCTCATAATTATTCGAATAACTTTAATAAAATAAATTGAATTTTTTACCAAATTTCATAATAAACAACCATAACTTTTAATCGAATAATTTTTATGAAACAAATTGTAATCGAATTAAATTAAGTTGAATCAAATTTATGAAATTTTTTATTTTATTATAAAATCTAATCGAATAAAATTGTTCGAATATTTTTTTTGTATGTAGTCCAAAAAATTTATTGAAAAGCATTTAAAAAAACATTGAATGCGTTAGGCTGAGTTTACATCTGGCATTTTTCTTGTGTCATGTGCCCAAAAAAACGTAACCACTAATTACTAATGAAAAACTGTTTGATTCAAGCATGTAAAGGGTGTCCCAACAAGAACGCAAGATTTAAATTTTAAATAAAACACAGATATTAAAAAAAATCGTGAAACTTTATTATATCGTAAAGTAGACAAAATTAGGTTATGTGTGGAACAACAAATCGGGCAGATGGCCGCCGCGGCTTTGCTGGCATACACGCGATCTCTTAATGAAATTTTCAATGGCCGTTTTGCATAAATGCTGCGGTATTTTATTAATGCAGCGTCCAATTTCCTCTTTTAAGGCTTGAGTCGTCGTCGGCTTATTCGCGTAAACCATCGACTTCAAAAAACCCCAAAGAAAAAAGTCTAATGGTGTTAAATCGCACGATCTAGGCGGCCAATTCTGGTCTCCAAAACGCGAAATAACGCGACCGGGAAATGACTGATGAAGCAATTGAATTGTTTCTCTGGCTGTATGACATGTGGCGCCGTCTTGTTGAAACCACATGCCCTCCACATTCATTTCTTCAATTCTAGGCACGAAAAAACTGTTTATCTTTTCACGATACCGAACACCATTGACTGTTTGCGCTTGACCTGCGTTTGAGCGACATCATCACGTACAGCTGCGACATTTTCGATCGATCGCCCTGGTCGAAGGCGCGTTGTTGTCTCTACATCACTAACAGACCCAGTTTCGGCAAATTTATCCATTAATGTCTTTACAGTTGACTCTTTTGGAGCATTATTGTGACCCCGAATTGATCGCAAATTTGCGAACTGTAGCCGCAAAACTTTCACCATTTTAGTAAAACAATTTAACAATGAGAATGCGTTGTTCATTCGTGTAGCGCTTCATTTTTAGTAACCTCGTACCTTCTACTAGCAAACAATAATAATTGTTCAAATGTCAAACAATGACACTTCGAATGGCACCAAATTTAAATCTTGCGTTCTTGTTGGGACACCCTTTATTTATTGATTTAAACTGTTTCCAATCTTGTTAGATGCTATAAAATTGTCTATTGTATGAAACCGTTTAACTTAATAAATATGTGTCTGAATCCAACTATTTTTCATTAATAATTAGTGGTTACGGTTTTTTTAAGCTTATGTGGCACATGGTACTCAAATGTAAACCCGGCCTTGTGTTTCGTATTTGAAACTCGTGTATCTGGGATATAAAACAATTTAATGTTGCTATGTAGGGTACAAATGTTTTTTTTGTGGTGCTCGCTGGTTACATTAACTTAAAAAATTCTACTCACTGTCGTAGAAAATGAGACAATTTGTACATTATTTACTCGATTTTGATTTAAAACGTATCGTAAATATCTGCAGCATTAATGTAATGTTTATTTTTTTTTTAAGAAAATAATATTAACAGCCAGCCAACCTGGTGGGGAACGAATACTTATGTTTTGTGGTTTTATTATTTTACTGTTTTTTTTTTCACTTATACTAAGGACTGACTGATTGTATGTTGTTGTCACAGGTTATTTAGCCTGGCCAATGTTTTCTAGGCAATAACACCAAACAAAAAAATAAATAAATAAATAAAATTCGCAACAACAGTCCACCAACAAAAAGTATGCTTCAGCACACACCAACAAAAACAACAACAACAGCAGCATGCTTCTAACAACAATAAGCCTGTTGAAAGTTGAGTGCACAAAGGAGCAGTTCACTGAAAACATACGGAAAAATAAAACCAATTTGTCTAATAAACCCGCTGATGATAGTGGCAACAGGTCTCTTTTCGTACAGCACAATTTTTTTTAAATTTTTAATTTTTTTTTTTTTTGTTATTTAATATTCTGTGGAGGATTTAAGAGCTGTAGCTTGCCAGCTAAGCTTGCAGCAGTAGTACTCTGCCACGCTGTTGGAAGGAACAACATGGTACAAGCTCTGTAACATGACCACTGAGACGCTTTTAGCTGTATGAAGGTGTTAATTTCAATTTAACGTTTTTGAAATGTAATTGAAATTGATTTTTTCTTCGTGTTGTTGTCTGTTAATTTTTCCTTCCTTTTCTCCACGCTTAAAGAGTGTTTTTTGGTTGGCATGAAAAGGAGGGTGAAGGAGGTAAAATAAAGACTTGTAGTCTCAGGAGTTTTGATAGTCCTGCAAAATAAGTTAAGATGTACTTACAAAGAGTTTTAGAAGGACATCTTGTCGCTTTGTGGGTTTTTAATAATTGTTCACACATAAAATAATTATTTACTTTTAACTCGCCTTAAAATTTTATTTAAAATTTTCATTTGCAAAATTATTCATTTAAAACTAGTCATTTGAGTACAACCAATTTTTGAAGATTATCTACAAATTTTCAAGGAAATTCTAAACTCGATAAGTGAAAAACTAAAAAAAAATTATTTGAACTAAAGCAGACAGCCGCTTACGTGATTTGCATGTATCTTGCAAAATCGTGAGTAAATTCCTGTTTCAATCACTTGATTTCTTGATGAAAATTCTCAAAAATATAGTACAAAATTTTTGGAAAGCAAATAGCGGGTTTTATTCAATTCTTAAAGATATAGGCGCATAGTCATAGTCATAAACAAAGTACACTTTAAGAATTTAAAACCAGTATTGCCATACAAAATACTGGTTTTAAACTCATAAAGTATACTTTGTTTTGACTATGACAATGCGCCATACTGTCTGCAACAAAATCAGATTACTAGAATATACAAATAATTTCATTGATTTAAGAGAAGTATTTATTCGATATCGAACAAATTTTTCAATAACTTCAATTGTGTTTGTATGGAAATTTCGATAGACATCATGATTACTTTTTCTTTAATTCTCGTGAAATGGTATGAGCGAGTGAAAAATATAAAGTGCGTGCCTAAGTAAAAAAAAATTATAGTGACCATGTATTGATGAATTTTTTCAATACGACACGACCCGAACATGAACAGCCAGATGTCCAACACGTACGAAACACGCACGCGAAAATTTTTCGCAACACAAAACTGCACAACACATACCGAATTGAATTTTTATATTCAAAGAGATACCTTTTTAGGGTTCCGTACACCAAAGGTGAAAAGGAACCCTATTGTTTTCGCTACGCTGTCCGTCTGTCCGTCACACGGTATTTTCTCAGGAACCGTAAGAGCTACGGACCTGAAATTTGGACACAATATGTAGAACCTTGGCCGCTACAACAACAAATACATGAGAATTAAAAATTAAAGGGTGTTCCAAAACGAGCAACGAAAAATGTTAAAATTCCATGTAATATACATACAATTGTAACGGGTGTTCCCGTTCCATAAAGTTGATGGGCAAAGCTCCAATTGCTGTGCACGGTGGCGAATCATCCACATTCATGCCATCCAATTCGGGAACAAAATAGTCGGTTAGTCGGCTCCAATTGCTGTGCACGGTGGCGAATCGATTCATTCGGGTCCTCTTCAACACTTTGCTCTACAGCGGCAATTGTTTCTTCGGTGAGCACTGTTCGACGTCTCTGCGGATGCGTATTATCACATAGAGTAAACGTAGTGCGAAAACGATCCATGGTTAACCGAATTAATTGCTCTGATGGACGATTATGTCGACCATAAAATGGACGGAGCTTGCGGTAAACTTCGCGAACTGAACCATTATTTTCGAAATAAATTTGCACGATTTGCAAGCGTTGTTCTTTTGTCAACCTGTTCATGATGAAATGGCAAACCAAACTAAATATTAATCACTTGACAGCTGACAAAATGGCCGCCAGTTAAAAAAGTGATGCCGACTTAAAGTTCTATACCTCAATAAAAAACACCCATTATATTGAAACTTGAAATTTGTAAAATTAGTGTATTTTTATACAGACTACAACAATTAACACTAAAATTTAAAAAAATTAAAATTTAAAAAAATTAAAATTAATGCAATTTTGACTATGTAATTTTGACAATTTGCTATATCTTGGAAACCGTAAGAGGCAAACACTTGAAATTTTCAAAAACGGTAAAACTAAAAAACCGAAAATTATAAAATCGCCAAACCAAAAAAAAAAAAAAAAAATCGCAAAAATTTAAACAAAATCGCCAAAACGAAAAAAATCGCCAAAATTAAAAAAAAATTCTAAGACTAAAATAAATCGCCAATTTCGAAAAAATCGCCAAAATGAAAAAAACGCCAAAATTAAAAAAAACGCCAAAAATCGAAAAAAATCGCCAAAATGCGAAAATGTCGCCAAAACTAAAAAAAAACTTAAATAAAAAAAATCGCAAAAATGAAAAAAATCGCCAAAAATAAAAAAAATCGTAAAAATGAAATAACACCAAAAACCGAAAAAAATCGCCAAAACAAGAAAATAAAGTGTCAAAACTAAAAAAGGAGCCAAAACTTAAAAAATTGACAAAAACTTGAAATTTTCAAAAACGGTAAAACTAAAAAAGTCGAAAATTATAAAATCGCCAAACCAAAAAAAAATCGCCAAAAATTAAAAAAAATCGGCAAAACGAAAAAAATCGCCAAAACTAAAAAAAAAATTCTAACACTAAAATAAATCGCCAAATTCGAAAAAATCGCCAAAATAAAAAAAACACCAAAATTAAAAAAAAACGCCAAAAATCGAAAAAAATCGCCAAAATGCGAAAATGGCGCCAAAACTAAAAAAAACTTAAATAAAAAAAAATCGCAAAAATTAAAAAAATCGCCAAAAATAAAAAAAAATCGCCAAAATGAAATAACACCAAAAACCGAAAAAAATCGCCAAAACAAGAAAATAAAGTGTTAAAACTAAAAAAAGAGTCAAAACTTAAAAAAATCGCCAAAACCGAAAAAACGCAAAAACCGCCAAAACAAAAGAAAAAAACAGAAAAAAATGCCAAAACTATATATTATATAGGATGAAGTTTGTATTAAATTACATATCTAGTGTTCGTACGGAACCATTCGTGCGCGAGTCAGAGTCGCACTTTACTGAATTTATTTTTGTTTAATTTCAGAACTTTAAGACACCTCTATACTAGGAATAAATATTTTGCTCGCTTTGCGTGTTTGACGATACAGTTTTTCCTTACCGGAAAGTCATTTATACATATTTTATATACGAGTATAAAACCGTTTCTGGTGTTATCGCATCAATTTTGCTCATGCGTGCGTGTTCGACACGCGCCCATCTCTAATTTATATCATATGTGTGCAATATGAGATAATTGATACCATCTTTAATGTGAGATAATTGTGATCTCTTTTTAAGTGAAAAATAATTTTTCTTACTTAGTCCCGATTCATTAAAATACTATGGTTTCCCTCTTATTACCTTTATTTCTCATAAACTCAAAAGTTGTTCCAAATTTGCCGTGTGTGAATACAATATTATTGTTTTTCAATTTAGTCTAGACAACATAGATAGACAACCCAATAGCGCAACTTTAATAATTGTTGAATTTGAGTCAATTTTTTAATTGAGTCAATTAAAGTTTTGTTTGAAAATTAAATTGATCAAAAGTTTAATTAAAAATTGAATTGGGCCAATTAAATTTTTGTTTGCAAATTAATTAAGTAAGAAGTTAAATTGACACAATTGAATTTTGAATTGATTTATGTTTTTTTTTTCAATTAAAGGTGTTGATTGGAGAAAATTCTTTTCTGTGTGAGTGGGAGAGTAGGAATCTAATATCGTGTTCATTAGGAACTAAAAATTATTTTGGGGGACAAAGTCAACAGTTATTGAAGTTGTAATGACAAGCCAATGTTAAACTGAGGGCTTTAATTTAATCTTTTGGTTAGTGACCATTTTAAAGTCGACCTATGTAAGTAATCCTAGACATAGTTTGTGTGCCATTTTTTGGATTTTGAGGCCATTATGTTCGCTTATTGTACTAAAGGGTGTTTTTTATTGAGGTATAGAACTTTAAGTTGGCATCACTTTTTTAACTGGCGGCCATTTTGTCAGCTGTCAAGTGATTAATATTAAGTTTGGTTTGCCATTTTATCATGAACAGGTTGACAAAAGAACAACGCTTGCAAATCGTGCAAATTTATTTCGAAAATAATGGTTCAGTTCGCGAAGTTTACCGCAAGCTCCGTCCATTTTATGGTCGACATAATCGTCCGTCAGAGCAATTAATTCGGTTAACCATGGATCGTTTTCGCACTACGTTTACTCTATGTGATAATACGCATCCGCAGAGACGTCGAACAGTGCTCACCGAAGAAACAATTGCCGCTGTAGAGCAAAGTGTTGAAGAGGACCCGAATGAATCGATTCGCCACCGTGCACAGCAATTGGAGCCGACTAACCGACTATTTTGTTCCCGAATTGGATGGCATGAATGTGGATGAGTTGTGGTTCCAACAAGACGGCGCTACATGCCACACAGCGCACGTCACAATCGATTTATTGAAGGAAACATTCGATGAGCGCATAATTTCGCGGAATGGACCTGTCAATTGGCCACCAAGATCGTGTGATTTGACACCATTGGATTATTTTCTTTGGGGATATGTGAAGTCGCTCGTCTACGCAAACAAACCAGAAACGTTAGGGGACTTGGAAGCCAACATTCGTGGCGTTATTGCCAACATACGGCCCCATATGCTCGAAAAAGTGGTTGAAAATTGGACCTGTAGAATTGGCTTTATTCGAGCCAGCCGCGGCAACCACATGCCCAAAATCATATTTAAACATTAATGGCATAAAATTATCCTTCCAATAAAGCCAAATTGATGGACATTAAAACGATTTTCTTGTGTTTTATTTCAATTCAAAGTTTTATACCTCTAAAAAAAACACCCGATACATATTAAATTTTTTTCTCATTTTATTACAGCTCTGTATTGGGCTTATTTTCGTTATTTGAAATAATTCAAACACATAATAATAATAATAATAAATATTATAAATATAACAAAAATTAAAAATTTTAAAACCTCCGACTTTTTTCCGAAAAGATGTTATATCTTCTTAACGGCTGGACCGATTTTCTTCAAACATAGCTAAGAACCCTCTCGATCAGATATACACAGATACACAGATACACAGACACACACTACAAACTTATAACACCCCTTTTTTAGTCGGGGGTTAAAAATAAATATTTCTGTTTAAAATAAATATTAATTTAAACAATATCAACTTTTAAATATGATTTTATGTTACTTAAGACCCGTCCAAAGTCACAAGAAAAGCTTCCTTTAAATCAATTATTGTGGATATTATTTTTAATGCGGTGTAGTCACGCACAATGTTTTCTTTTCGTGTTCAGCAATTAGAAAAATGTCATTGAATAAACGTTTACTTATTTCTTTATTTAATGTTAAGTGAAAAATATCAAACCATGACTGCCAAAAAAGCTTAAGCAACAAAAATTTTTTAACTTAATTTTTTGACCAAAATCGATTATCGTATAAAATCGAGTTTTGTAAAAAAAAAAATCACGAGTACAAGGTCCAACAAATGTTTTGCTTAATCTTTTTACGCGGTTATGGCTCGATTTGAGTGTGTTTACTCGTAATCTGTTGCAGTTGGACTGTCAAAATTTAGCATTTGGAACAAATTTCTTTTAAGAGAGACAACAACAAACACACAAAGTTATTTAGTTAAAATGCTGAGAGATTATAGAATACAAATTGAATAAAAATCTTTAATATATTATATTTTTCATAGTTAACTTAATTCTGCTGATTACAGAATGAAAATTAAAAAAAAAATCTATTAAATTTATTGAAAAAAGTATTTTTTGCCATTTCCCGTTAAAGGAAATGTAAACTTTACTCTTATCCATTAAGATTTATATAACTTTTTGTAAAAAAAAAACAATTTATAACAAAAAAAACACCAGTTAGTTTTCCCGCTTCATAAATATTATTATTTTTTACTGTGTTTTGACTAATTTAATTGAAGTTAAACCGGTTAAATAGCGTAAATATTTAATTAAAATTTTCCAACAAAAAGTAGTTTGCTTTATACACTGCGAATCATTTCAATAAGGAATGGAAATTTATAAATTTTTAACTACAGTGATATAACGGTTTAGCGAACGATATAATCAGGTCGATTCGATAATCAAAAAATTCTTTAAATCTGATTTAAGTTTTCCCTTTACGTTCATGCCTAAAAATTAAATTATTATATAAAATTAAATTAAAAAGCAAGTATTTTTTATTTGCGTGAATTTCAAAACAAAATCTTTTAATTTTTATTACATTCATTTAACATTCTTCGATTAGAGTTTCAATGCTTGGCTCTACTCTTTTCAAAAATAAAAATTTCTTATATAAGTGATTTATAAAAAAAACTCTCAATTTAGTATGCGTAAATTAAAAAAATTCTGGAAATGACAAAATCCCCTCAATAATATATTTCAATGTATTTTTAATCGACTTCAAATAAAAAGAGGAGGAGGAGGTTTTTAATTGTATTTTTATCTGATATTGTTACTTCATAACTCGCTCTATTTTAGAGCGATTGCAAAAATCCTTTTTTTTCCAAGAAAATATATGCGGTTTCCCATTGATCCCATTGTAAAAAAAGTGGGCGGGGACACACCCACAAATTTTTCTTTCTGATTTTATGGTATTCTAGTTGTTTTATTGCTGCAAAATCTAATAAACATCTTTGCTTCTTGCAATTAAAAAATTTTAAAGTTAAAAAATAGGCAGGGTTACGCCCATTACTTAAACTGAATTTTACGAAACTTACCACACACCTTGAGCTCTAAAAAATGGACAATCTTGCAGTTAAAAAAATGGGCGGAGGCACTAACATTACCATTTCTTATTTTATTTTACGTGGTTCTACTTTACCGATTTTTGCAAAACTTAACACACACCCTGAGATCTGAAAACCACACAATCTTGCATTTAAAAAATGGTCGGAGGCACGCCCATCAAAATTTAATTTTATACTTCACGTACTTTTTCCTAATCTACGGATATTCAAAATTTTTTTTGTTTGAAAGAATTTACTTTTAGTTAGGTTCAATAATTTTTTTTTTCGAAAATATTCTATCAGATCTTTGCATTGAAGTCGGTTTTTTGGCGGAATTATTAAGAAACAATTAATATTTTCATACTTATGATTTCATTAAGCTAAAGTTCGTATCGCTATGTAAACGAACAAATAACACCAAAGTTAATTGTAAATATTCTGACAAAGACGTAGAACAACTAGCTGTTTTCGAAGGCCACTACACCTTCCTAATCAGCATTCTTTTGTGTTTGGTTCACTGTATGTGGTGTGTGTCAGTTGATGTAGATTTCTGAGGGTTTATTATGTAGTTCGATTCGAAACGGAAACTGTTCGAATTTGTATGTTATTAACATTACATTCGAATTTACATTCGAATAAATTTTACCATCTCTAAACTTCCAAAAATTTTGCCATTGTCGTTTGTCCTTTACATGTGCATACTTACATGTTAGTAATATTTTATTACTTTTTCCAAACAAAAACAAAAAAAAAAAAACTTTAAATAAAATATCAATTTTTAAAAACCAGTACAAGGAAGATATTACGCTTTAATTCCATTCACAATTTTCACCAAAAAGAAGAATATGGATTATGAAAGTCAAAAATTTGGATTACAACCCAGCAAAAAAGTTTGCCTACTAGAATGCAAAAAAGTGTATGTACTCCCCAGTCGTAAGTACTTACAATTTGACTGAATAGCCCATTTTTTTTTTTTTTTTTTTTTTTTGACATGAGAAGTTCAAAAAGTATGCGGTACCGTATACTTTTTGCCTACAAATATCCAAAAGTTAATAGATTACTGATTGCCTAAAAGTACTCAAAATATAATGGGTTATTTTATGCTCAAAAAAATGCTAAATTAGTTAAAATAGCCTAAAATTATAAACAAATAGAATTTTGTAACATAATTATAAAATTTTAACCTTTTTTGGGATTGTTAAAAATCATAATTTTACAAAGCAAATATATGAATACGTATATTGAAGAATATGCGAAAATACTTAGATTTTGATAGTATTGTATTGTATTGTATTGTAAATCAAAGTTATTTTATTGTTTTCGAAGCTCACTTTCACGATCAATAAATATTTTTTTAGATAGATTTCAGGATTAACTAACTTAAGTTGTTATTTTATTCATTACAAGACAGTCATTGGGTCTCATGCATAAAAACGAGTAAAAGCGCTGAGTTGAGTCAGGTGAGCAATTGCTCGTAAGTTGAGCTCGATCAAACAGCAACAGCTTTTGCTCAATTTCGTATGCATAAAAATGAGTTCAAACCAATTGCAATTACTTGAGCAAAGGGAGATCAAACGTCTAATGGTTATTGAAGTGCAAACATGTCGTCAAGTGAAAGTGAAGTAGAAGTAGAATCAAATAATAATAATAATACAATACAAACTGATGACATTTCTAAATTTTTAGTAGAAAAAATAAAATAAATATTTACTAGAAAAAAGTCAATTGCCAAGCATTTACGGCCCGTCCCACGATGTCACCTGAAATCGTTCGATCGACAACTTGTATTGCAAAAAACAATAACATTAGAAAATTTTTCAATATAAGTATTCGATCGAACGATTTTTGGTGACATCGTGGGACAGGCCTTAAAAATAATAAAAAACAAATAATTGAAACATGTGTAACAGAAATTAAGCAATCTTATTTTAGATTTTGCTATATGTAGTTTATTTTTGAAGGTTAAAAAAAGTCAACAGCAGTTTTGAGTCGTTATGAAACTGATGAGACAAGGGAGTTGAATTTTCAAAGTCTGCAGAGGCTTGTTTTGTTAAAGCAAAACAAGGTGGGTGATTCCTTCAAAAATGCAGATTTTGCAAGAAAAACTTGTGGAAAGAAACTTGCGTCATTTGAGGATCTTTTATTTCATTTCGGGAATTTTATCCACTCGCTTGTTTTGGCAGATATAAGTTTGGCAACTTCTGCAATAGTTCGCGACACAGTGGATTAATGGACTCCAATATCTGCGGCTATAAAGTTTTGGAATCCAGGATCTGCACAAAATCTTAAATACAGTCGAATTTTATCAATGTTGCTGAGGGCACCACCACGTGTTTCTTCTGACTCCTCAAAAAAGTAATTAGCCAACCAGCAGATGCTACTATCATCAAACCTATGTATTTATTATTTTATTATAAATTATATAAAAAAAATTAATAATTAAGAATATAAACCTGTATAATTTTTTATCCTCACTTGTTAAATTTTTTTTACGCTGTTGATAACATTTTGTATTTCTTTGTGACACAAAACTTTCAGCCAAGATTCCTTTTTAGTGTACGCGAGTCAACTATAAGGCAGGCTCAACAAAATTTGAGCAAGAGCTCACAAAAGAAAGCAAAAGCTTGTTTTTATGCATGTGAAAATGAGCACAAGCTCATCTAACTTAGTTCAAACTGAGCAACACGAGATCAAACGTGAGCAGTGAGTAAAAGCAAATACATCAAATTTTATTATGCATACGACAAGCACCTTTTACTCAAACAATCGAGTCCGAGCTCAAGCTCACGTTTTATGCATGAGACCCATTATTATACACATAAAATAATTAAATAAATAAGTACCACTCATTACTTTGTAAGCCATTAAAAAAGTACTACCCATTACAAAATCTTCAAATTTTTTTTTGCTGGGAAGATAAATAATCCTTAAAAGTTGTTAAAAATTAAATTCCTTATTTAAGTGATGCGCAGTGTATATTTATTTAAAAAAATCTTGTGTTTTATTATATGCCTCTATGTTATTTAGAACAATTTAAATTGAAAATCACACACGCTCACAGACTGCAGCAATGTAAATGAAATTCTTTTGAAAATAACGGCCAAATTTTGCTGGAAACTATTTTGTTTGTAATTAAAATTTTTTTTATGTTAAACGGAAGTTTGAAAAAGCGAATAACAAACACTCGTCATTACAGCCAGTTTTATTTTTAGTTTTACGACACTTACCTACATGATTGTGTTAAAGAAGATTTAATCTATTTTGAATTAAATTAAATTAATTATTAGTGTGTCTAGGGTTAATGAAAGGACTATAAATCAGAGAAAATACGCTTTATTTGGCATTAAAATACACTTTTCGCTGAAAAATTAATCAGCTCAAATGTTGAAGTACTTCCGGAGATCTAAATGTCTCTACTCCAGGAAAGAACAACTTTTAAAGAAGTCGAGAAGACCGTATATATGCATTTCGTTTTGACTTAAAAAGCTCTCCAGTGGACTTCAATCTGAATTTTTGGAAATAAGCTAAACAACTTTGTAAGTTTAAAGAAGATTTCTTAATATTACATCTGTGGCAAACAGGAAAAAGTGGTTAAGTCGATATAAGGTGATTTTTAGTTAATGATACCTCCATAATCTACATATTCGAAAGTACCCCTGGTCAAAATCTCAATTAGTTTATGTGATTGTTCAGAAAGTTATAGCACTATGACTTGCGACTTATCTTTTTTAGAATTCTAATCTCATTTGGAATAATAGCTTAATTTAGCTTATAATTTGGTATATTTCGACTTAAATGTGTTACTTATAGTGTGTAGAACGATGTTTAGTTAATAAAAAATAAAGGTTAACAGAGAATTTCCCAATTTAACTCTAAAAGAAATAAATTTCTAAAAATCGACTTGAACGCTTAAAAGTGCTTTTCTGCAAAACAGTAAAATATGACTTAAGCTCTTTTTCCTTATTGCCACAGATATACAAACATAATAAGGTTAAAAGCCTCAAACAACAATTTTAAAAACTAAGTGAAGAGATAAAACGCTGTGCTGGCATTAATACTTGCAATATGTAAAATGTTGTCCATCTAAAATTTCGTAAGATTTAAAATTGCAAATGTAATAAAAAAAGTCTTTAATTCAATATAGATCAGGCACATTTTTTGTTTCAGTTAAGAAACTTCTTTGCAAATATCAAGCATCTCCATAAACACAAATGATTGCAATAATACCCTGTGGGTATAAATTAGTATTATTTGCCTACTTTTTGTTTAGCACAAAATTATGAAATTTTTTTTTTATATAATTTTTTTTTTTGCTAAAAGTAAAAAAAACAAAACTGGGTCCATACCACCACAGCAGCCTGTAAGTGCACTTTAAGATCATAAACACGCAACAAAATTTTAATTCATTACATGCGACTCCAACAACAAAAAGAGTCTCTGAAAAAATGCAAAAATTAAATAGAGAATCAGAAAACGTAAATGTTGTACGTACATGCATACATACATACATACATGCTGTTTTTAACTACAACATGGATTAAAACTAATTAACACATAATCAACACGTATTTTGGTCAAATCAAACAGCAACAGCAACAGCAGCTGCAGCAACAATAGCTGCAGCAAGAAACATTATCTTCGTTTATTTGTAGGCAAAAAAAAAAAAAGAAACTATATTTTCAGAAAACTACAACAAATTAGCAACTACCACAAACAATCAAACGTGTACAGAATGCCACAATAAATTTTGTCTAAGACACAGCAACAGAAACAAATGTTTCTTACCTAGTAAAACTTTAAAGGAATTCATTTATTTCAAGCCAGAAAATTTCATTTAATGAAGAGACGCAGAACAAAAAACGCTTTTTTTTAATTTTTGGAAAATTAATTATTTCTAGAAGACTTTTTTTATAGCTATGCTATTTATTGAGCGATGCAGGACTTGGGACGTGATTTTCGTAACAAAAAAAAAATCGACACTATAACAGTTATAGATTTATTTTTGTTTTCACTTCTTTGTACTTAAAACCAGAAGTGAGTGAAACAAAAACAAAACCAAAACAATGAGAAGGATGGCTCAATTTGTTTTGTATTGCTTTTTCACATGAGCACAAATTAGAGAATACAGCCGATCAGCTGTAAGCCGGCTAAGAGCCGCCGGACAATGAGGTGAATGATAGAGAAAGTGGCGATTAATTCATAGAAGTCGATATTTTAAAGCGCTGTTATTTTTTATTGATGAATAATAAAAATATTTGAAAATTTTTTTTTTAATCTTTTATGGGCTTTTTAGGGTTCCGTACACCAAAGGTGAAAGGCCGCTACAACAACAATTACATGAGAGTTAAAAATTAAAGGGTCTTCCAAAACGAACAGAGAAATATGTTAAAATCCAATGTAACATACAAACAATTGTATGTACATATGTATATTGACACTTGAAATTTGTAAAATTAGTGTATTTTTATACAGACTACAACAATTAATACTAAAATTAAAAAAAATTTAAATTAAAGGGTGGTCCATCAGTTAATGCAATTTTGACTATGTAATTTTGACAACTTGCTATATCTTGGAAACCGTAAGAGGCAAACAAACTCTTGAAATTTTCAAAAATGGTTAAACTAAAATATCCAAAAATTATAAAATCCCCAAACCAAAAAAAAAAACAGCCAAAAACAAAAAAAAAAATCGCTAAAACGAAAAAAAGCACCAAATTAAAAAAAAATTCCAACACTAAAATAAATCGGCAAAACCGAAAAAATCGACAAAATGAAAAAATCGCCAAAATGAAAAAACGCCAAGAACCGATAAAAATCGCCAAAACGCGAAAAAGGCCCAAAACAAAAAAATCGCCTAAATGAAAAAAATCGCCAAATTGAAAAAACGCCAAAAACCGAAAAAAATACCAAAACGCGAAAAAGGCGCCAAAACTAAAAAATCGCCTAAATGAAAAAAAATCATCAAAATGAAAAAAAAAACGCCAAAATGAAAAAAATCTCCAAATTAAAAAACCCCAAAAACCGAAAAAATCACCAAAACGCGAAAAAAGCGCCAAAACTAAAAATCGCCTATATGAAAAAAATCGCTAAACTGAAAAAAACACCAAAAACCGAAAAAATCGACAAAGAGGGGAAAAAAGCGCCAAAACTTTAAAAAAAATCGCCATAAACGCAAAAACCCCCAGAAACGAAAAAAAAGCCAAAACTATTTATTATATAGGCTAAAGTTTATATTGAATTAAATATCTAGTGTCCGTATGGAACCCTTCGTGCGCGGGTCAAAGTCGCACTTCACTGAATTTATTTGTATTTTGAAGAAAATTCTCTATTTGGCTATTTTTGCTGTAACTTTGGAATGAAAAAAGATAAATTAGTAAATAAAATTGTAAATTAGAGCATACTTTATATGCCTTTAAAAACAATTTTTTTTTAAAATGAAAAAATAAATATCAAATATGTATTTTTCACATTGATTGTTAGCAACTGGAATTCTCTCACAAAAACCTCACTGACTCAAAAATCCCACAAATGCGAAAATAGGTATTTTGGGATTTATTAACTAAAATCTTATATTTTAAGAGCATAAAAGCATTTTTTCACTCATCCGCAAATTTTTAAACGCTCATATACCTGAAGTGGACTGTTCCATTATAAAACGTTTACTTATAGAAGTCTTAACAAAAACTATAATCACTTGAAATATCAAAATTTTCTCTTTTAATCAATGTGTGCAAAAATAACTAAAATTATTGAACTTTGAACACACACTGCAATTAAAGTAAACTACCAAGTACTTGTATTTTTGCAGTTAATGATGTAGAATTGTATCTACTTTCATATGGTACCAAATACGATTGTGAAAGTTAAAGTTCATCTTTTAAATTAATCGCCACTTGTGAAAGCTTTCACCCCACAGTGCGCCAGCTTCAAACAATACATTAATTTAATCGTACGCCGCTAGAAAAAAAAAATAATGGGAAATAAATGGAAACGTTTTGAAATCGTTGCGGCGAATTTGACATAATCATATAATATAATTTCACTGCATTGTTATTTAACACATTAAATTTGTTTTAAATAGCTAAGCAGCATAGCTATAACCGGGTGCCCTAAGACACCTCTCTTCTTTTTAAAAGAGAATTAACACTTAGCCAATGAATGCCTACTACTATTACTAGGTGTTACCTTCTTTCAGGAAAGGGATATTGATAGAGAATACAGATGGGGGAAGAAGAGACAGAGGAAAGCTTTATTATTTTACAACTCTGCTTTTTTGCACGTTTCTAATAAAGCAGTTTTGCAGCGCCTCTGGTGTCAATGAGGCGTATTAAATTTTTAAAGCTGTGCTTAGCAGCTATTTTATTAGTTTTTTCACTTCGGCGATGATTCTGCTACACAATAACGACGAAGGAGGGCGCTCTGATGTTACATTAGGATTAGTATCTGCTGAAGCCGGTGTAGTTCAGTGGCCAGTGGACTATGCCTTCATCACTTGCACTTTCCTACAACAACAGATGCAAATGGACACTATTGTTCGTCAGAAAAATGCGTGGTGTTGTTATTTGAATAACTGTTGATTGTTCATATATTTGAAAGGTTGTAGTCGAAAGCCTGCTATCCCCATTTGTTGTGCAATAGAGACTTTAAAAACCCCTGAGTAAAATTTACGTCCATTATTGTTGAAGGATTAACAGGTTACTAGCTGAAAATTCTTTTAAGACTCTGATGCGTATTTGTTGTATGTATACACAAATGTTGCATCCTCATTATAGAAGTTGTTTACAACTGAAACAAGTCGCTAGCAAATGATTCAGGCATTTGTTTATAGATTTTGTGGCAAAAAAAAAAAAGTCAATACGAACTCAAGAAGAAAAAAATACTAAGACGATGATCTTCTTAGAGTGCATGAAATGAAAATAAGTGCTGACTTAAGTTGGATTTAGTAAAGAAAAAAAATTTATACAGATTTTGTTGTGTTACCATTATTTGTTGGTTTTTGTGGAGTTATTTTTTGTGTTTTTTTTTACTCTTGCAAATGCTAGCTAACATTAATGTTTGCTGTTGTTGTTATTGCTGTGAATAGTCATTTGAAAAAAAGACTTCTTCTATTTCTGCAAAATTGTAAGCAACACCAAAAGATGATGAACTCAATTCCAAACGCGAAACTCATGTCATTCACTATTACGTCAGATAACATGTGAACCAATTTGTGGCATCAATCTCAGGCTTAAGAAATGAAATGAAAATGAAATTAATGAAAACTTAAAGAAGTAAATAAAAAAGAATATATATATAAAATAAAAAAAAAACTAACGAATTTAAACAACAAACCAACAACAAAACAAACACATCATTTTTATACTGTGCAATACTGCCACAGACAGCATCATTTCTGTTTGCAGTTAATTTATAATTTTTTTTTCTGCAATCTAATTGCAATTATGCTGAAGGGTGAGAAAATTTGTAAAGTGAATATTTCCTTTTATTATTAGAAAATGTAAATCAAATAAAAAAACATTTTCTATTCCCAAAACTTCCTTGTGTCACAGTGTGTGTAAGATTGGCTGTGGGCAACCGAGACACACAAAAATTTCCTATAGATAAATCTAATCAATTTTGATGATTAGAATTTCATTAACTAACGAAATTGGTTAAACGAACTATTGTAAAACAGTTGAAAAATTATGTAAAGTACAATTTTGGCGGTTAAGTTACATGCAAATGGTATATGATAGCATTGGCTGAAGTAAAGGGTGTCCCAACAAGAACGCAAGATTTAAATTTTAAATAAAACACAGATATTTAAAAAAAAAATCGTGAAACTTTATTATATCGTAAAGTAGACAGAATGAGGTTATGTGTGGAAAAACAAATCGGGCAGATGGCCGCCGCGGCTTTGCTGGCACACACGCGATCTTTTAATGAAATTTTCAATGACCGTTTTGCATAAATGCTGCGGATTTTTTTAATGCAGCGTCCAATTTCCTCTTTTAAGGCTTGAGTCGTCGTCGGCTTATTCGAGTAAACCATCGACTTCAAAAAACCCCAAAGAAAAAAGTCTAATGGTGTTAAATCGCACGATCTAGGCGGCCAATTTTGGTCTCCAAAACGCGAAACAACACGACCGGGAAATGACTGATGTAGCAATTGAATTGTTTCTCTGGCTGTATGACATGTGGCGTCGTCTTGTTGAAACCACATGCCCTCCACATTCATTTCTTCAATTCTAGGCACGAAAAAACTGGTTATCATTTCACGATACCGAACACCATTGACTGTTTGCGCTTGACCTGCGTTTGAGCGACATCATCACGTACAGCTGCGACATTTTCGGTCGATCGACCTGATCGAAGGCTGTCTTTACATCACTAACAGACCCAGTTTCGGCAAATTTATCCATTAATGTCTTTACAGTTGACTCTTTTGGAGCATTATTGTGACCCCGAATTGATCGCAAATTTGCGAACTGTAGCCGCAAAACTTTCACTATTTTAGTAAAACAATTTCACAATGAGAATGCGTTGTTCATTCGTGTAGCGCTTCATTTTTAGTAACCTCGTACCTTCTACTAGCAAACAATAATAATTGTTCAAATGTCAAACAATGACACTTCGAATGGCGCCAAATTTAATTCTTGCGTTCTTGTTGGGACACCCTTTAGTTAGCACGTTGACTACAAAACAGAAGGTACTGGTTTCAATCCCTGTATCCAACAGTCATTAAATAACAACACCACGCATTTTTCTGATGTACATTAGTATCTCTTGGTATCAGTACCTGGATTCACTAACTTTTATAATAAATATAGCGAAAATTTTTTCGACTTTGCTATTCAGTAACATATTTTAACGATATTCGCTGTCGGTTGGAGGAAAATAAAATAAATTCACAAGCTCAAATTCATTGAGTTTTTCTTTATCATTCTTTATGCTTGTCACATATTTTTACATTTTCTCTACAGACATACCAAATAATATTGAATTAAATGACGAGTATAATAACATATAGTAATGTTTTAATGTATGCCGATGATGTTAAAATTTTTCTAAGTTATAACAATATCTCCGATAGCATTTAGTTACAACGTGACCTAGATAGTTTTTTTCGATTGGTGCAAAGCCAACATGATGTCTCTCAACCTGAAAAAGTGCAAGCATATGAGGTTTTCACGATACTTTATTTCTGAGTGCCGTTTTTCGCTTAGAGGATATCAGCTCGAAACCGTTACTGAATTTTTGGATTTAGGTGTTCTCCTTGATTCAAAATTAAATTTCAATAATCATATCATCATGACGACTAACAAAGCTCGTGGTGTACTAGCATATATTAAGCGTTGGGCTAAAGAATTTACTGATCGCATGATTACTAAACAATTATTCACATCATTAGTAAGGCCTATCCTTGAATACGGATCCATTATCTGGGACCCTTACACTGATTATCAGAAGAATCGCATTGAATCAGTTCAGAAACAGTTTCTTTTATTTTGCCTGGGAAACACAACTTGGAACCCAAATTGCAATATTCTACCTTATTCTGCAAGACTCTCTACTATTAACTTACCGACTCTGGAAAGTAGAAGATTAATGCTTAATGTGATATTCGTAGTAAATCTGTTAAATGGATCTGTCTGTTCAGAATTTCTGTTAACTAAAATCAATTTCAATATTCCGGCTAGAACAACAAGAAACTTTACACCCTGTATCTCAAATGTCATCAGACGAGGTATGAGAACGCTAACCCTTTGAGGAGATTATGCAGAAACTTTAATGATTATTATGTTTTCATTGATTATTCTATAAACGTTAATATTATAAAACGTAACATTATTTTGTTCTTAAATGTTAATAATTAGTTTTTATTATGTAAAAATTTTTTAATTAATTGTAACTTTTTGTTGGTCTGTAAGGATATTACTCCATAGACACTTTTATTATAAATAAATAAAAAAAAAAAAATAAGATAATGTTGGAGACTATCGTAAAAAAGAAATTACGGAATCATATTATCATTACCACAAACGAATAAATATGTCGATAAATATTACGATTTTCGGTTCGCAAAAAGTTACAGAATCCAGGTACAGTTGTTGTAGGAAAGTTCAAGTGATGAAGGCATAGTCACTGGTCACTGAACTATAACGACTTCAGCAGATACTAATCCTAATGTAACATCAGAGCGTCCTCCTTCGTGGTGTAGCATAATGAATCATCGGCGAAGTAAAATAACTAATAAAATAGCTGCTATGCACAGCTTTAAAAATTTAATACGCCTCATTGACACGAGAGGCGCTGCAACACTTCATTATTAAAAACGTGCAAAAAAGCAGAGTTGTAAAAGAATGAAGCTTTTCTCTGTCTCTTCTTTCATCGCCTGGCTTCTTTACCACTATCCTTTTCCTAAAGAAGGTAACACTTAGTAATAGTAGTAGGTATTCATTGCCTGAGTGTTACTTCTCTTTATAAAAAGATGTTAAAATAGCCATTGTAGGGCAGAATTCTTTTAGGAGTACTAAAAGTATTGCCGCTCAAGCAATTGTCTTTTAATCTATACCAATTCAAATAAGGCTTGTATATGCCATCTACCCTAAAACAAATTTGATATATTAATTATAAACTTTTCATATTAATTAATTTCTTGACAATTGTATTCTGTATTCCCATTCAGGAGCTGAACACTGGATGCCAAACTCAGCTTATGTTTGCAAGCATATCGTGCCATATCGCTAAAAAATCTTAAAAAACATAATATTTGAACTTAATATTTAGACGAAAATCGTTTACTTGCGATCGTAAATAATCGATTATGGCAAAAAATCATGTTCGAAAAAATGTCGCTTGAGCTTTTTTTTGGCGATTATGGCACGATATGTGTTTAATACTTCAGCCACAACGAAACTTAGGGCCAAAAGAGGACAGAAAGAACACTTAAAAAATTTGGTTCTGCTTTTCATACAAATTTTAAAAATTATGAAAGCCTGAATTCGTTTGCTTTTTTCGGTGCAGGATATTTTATGAAAATCCAAGATAAAATTTGAAAATTTTTAAAATTTTGTTTTCATATAAATATCACTTTGGTGAAGTTTTCAACATAACATATAGAATATAGGTTAGGTTAGGTTAGGAAGTGTGGTGCTTTACCACACCTCCACTCGGACACCCAATTGGGTCCATTGTGGATCCCTTCTGTTGCCCAAAAAGAGTAATGTTCACCCTCCAATTTGCAGCCAGAAGTGACCCTATTATCAATCACTACCCCCTCGAATTCCCATAATAAAGCCCCTGATGTCCTCTAGTTTACACTTTCCGACATCAGTAATGCTTTCATGGAAACGTCTGCTCAGCCATCTAAGCCTATGACGTTGCAGCTTCGGGCAATGACAGATAATATGTTCAATGGTTTCTGGTTCCTCTTCATCCCCGCACATCATACAAAAATCTGGAGTGCCAGTCTCCCAAATACTATTTCTTGCTCTGACCAAGCAGAGTCTGTAGAGCAAGAGAATATAAGGGAGAGATATTTTGAATCACTAGACTATAAATTAACAATTTTAGTAACTGAGTAATTTCATTATGACGTGTGTGACCATGATGGTAACATTTGTTGTTATAATTCAAAAATAAAAAATTTATAATTGAAAAAAGAGTACGGTTCTCAAGGATGTTAATCTAAAAAACATTGAATAATTGATAGACACTGAATGAACATGATTTCTGCTAAGAATGGCTATTGTAAGGCTGTGGCGGGTGTGACCTTACAAATCTCAACTTTAACAGATATTAATTTTAGGATATATTCATTGAATAATTGGTAGACACTGAAAGAACATGATTTCTACTAAGAATGGCTATTGGAAGGCTGTGACGGGTGTGACCTTACAAATCTCAACTTTAACAGAATTATTAATTTTAGTATTCATGGAATAATTGGTAGACAGTTGAAAGAACATGATTTCTACTAAGAATGGCCATTGGAAGGCTGTGACTGGTGTGACCTTACAAATCTTAACTTTAACAGAATTGTTAGTTTTAAGTTATATTCAGTTAAATCTTTCGTAGAACGCAAACAATAATTGTAGTGTAGGAATATTTTCAAAGTGTTTTCGCTAGCAAATATTTAGTGGCTGGAAAAAAATATTTATCTTTGCGAAAAACTTTTGTAAATATGTGACGGGTGTAACCCAATATGAAAACTCGGAAAGTTTAAAGAAATCAAACTTTTTATTGAATTCATTTACATAATCTATAAAAGGTAAACTAATAGAAAAATAGTAAGAAATTAATTTATTCGCCAACTGTCATTACGAAAAAAAATAAATAAATTTTAATTAATTAATTAATCTCTATGATTAATGTTAACAATCAAACGTGGTTATTTTAAAAAACAAAAAATAATAACAAACATAAATAAAAATAAGAGAGATGTCTTAGGATACCCGATTTGAGCTATACTGCTTAGCTTTATAAAACAAATTTGTTGTGTTAAATAACAATACAATAAAATTATATTATATAATGATGCCAAAACGTTTCCATTTATTTCCCATTATTTTATTTTCTAGCTGCGTACGATTAATTTAATGCATTGTTTGTGCTCATGTGCAAAAACAATACTAAAACAAATTGAGCAATCATTCTCATTGTTTTTAGTTTATTTTTGTTTCACTCACTTCAAAGTACGAAACGAAATAAAATCAAACATTTTGTTTCGTTTATTTTCGTACTCTGCTTTTAAGTACAAAGAAGTCAAAACAAAAATAAATTTATAACTGTAATAGTGTCGATTATTTTTGTTAGGAAAATTACGTCCAAGCGGAGGATGAAGTTGCTGCTGGAGTTTTTTTTTGGCCCAACGTAAAAACCTCTTTGGCCATGAGCAAATGGCCTACGGTATTTCAAGCAGAAATACAGGCAATCACCAAATGTGTTGACATTAATTTAAATAGGGGCATTAGAGGTACGCATATGGCTATCTTTTCCGATAGTCCGACAGCTCTTAAGTCTCTTCTTTCATGGGAATTCTGTTCCAGGCTAGTTTTAGAGTGCTTTGAAGCATTACAAAAGCAATCCATACGGAACAAGGTTTCCATTTATTGGATACCTGGCAACAACGGTCATCCAGGGAATGAGGATGCAGATAAACTGGCCAAGAGGTCCTCTGCTGCTGCTTTTATGGGCCCAGAGCCGTTTTCTGGCGTAAGTCGATCGACTGTAACATCTCTGATCAAAGAAGATTACACTTCGACCGCTAAGGAAATGTGGCTGTATTCTTGAGGTTTAAGGCAGGCCAAAGCTCTGATGCAGCCAATTCATACATATCAGAGTACAGAATGAAACCATTCGCATTTACTAATAATTCATAAATTCATTGCTTTTGCCATGCATCTATTCGACAACAACACAGGCATTGAAATGAAATGATGCAGCATGAATGAATGCATTTCTTTCGTACCATTCACTCAGTATTAGCTGATCTTTTGTATATCACGTTTAAATAATAAGTTGATTTTACATGATTTTAATGGTCATAAATAAAAAAATGTAGTGTGATAGAAGAAATTTTAGAAAAAATAAATACCCATATTTACAGTGTTAGAAAAAAAGAAAATATAAAAATTAATATTTGGAAAAAGTAAAATAGATCTGAAATTTATTTCAAATAACCGTTTCATATAAAATTTTACATAAAATGCATTTCAAATCTATATCGTGTTTTATGAATACTAATGTAAGTTTTATACAAGCACAAAGTACAAAGACTACGTTGTGTTCAATAACAGTAAAAAGTATTCGCACCATTCACTGAGTATTTGTTGCTTTTGTCGAGACCAGTGAACATTTATATAAAACAAGCAATGCAAGCAATAAAATTCGACGAACTCATCTCTTTCGATTGTGCCATGCGTTGTTTTTTTAAATGTTGTGGATTGACAACAAAATGCAGGTTTTTTGTGATTGCATTCAAACAACAAAATAAGGCATTCAATCTGTTCTCTGTTACATATAATGGCATCCTGAACCTCAACAGGTATAATTTACGGCTTGTTACTGGTTTTCTTTCTGGCCACTTTGGACTGAACTATCCTCTATGGAAAAGTAACCAAGTTCGTTCACCTTTGCGTCGTTTTTGCTTGGAAGACACACATTCTTTGTGAGTGCATCGTATTATGTGATAGTAGAAGGCGTGTTTTTCATTCTGAGTTTCTGTATTCAGATGATATTAGGCGGGCTTCTCCAATATCTGTACTGACTTTCATAAGGAGAGTCATACAGAGATTGGTTTAATTTAATTCATAGATCTATGGTACAAAAGATCCATCAGGTGTCGCAGTGCCGGTCTTTGGACCAAATCGTCCCCTATTCTAAGTTTTAGCTCCTGTGTCGTGGCATAAAGAGCATAGCTCTAAAAATATTACTTTGCAACAAAAATTTACGCAATTTATTCAATAGCAGCCTTATTTATTAAGGCTTTATAAGCGGTTTATAAAACAGATTTTCCTACAAAATTTTTCTTGATAAAGGCTTATTTGATAAATAAGCCCTCAAATATTTAATATTAGTTAATTCCATGTGAACAATTTTTTCTCATTTAAATCGCGGAAACAATATTCACTTAAAAATAAAACAACAAATACATACATATTAGTTAGATTCACGAGAGAAAATTTTTTTAAGTTAAATTCCAGCAACATGGAATGTCAGCCTGTCTTCCACTCGTACAATTTAGGTATTAGGGAAAAGTTTAATATTAAAATATCAAATTTGTTTCAGGAGGTCTACTCCTTAATTCGAAAGTAAACACAATACTTTCGAATTTGTCTGTTAATACATGTAAATTCGAAAGCCTCAGGATAGTCGTATTAAATTATTGGGTTTTTTTAGCTTTATTTGATTGGCACGGATTGGATGACAATTCTATGAATGAATGTATTTAAATGGGCCAGGCCCTAGTGTACCTTAGAGCATGCAACCCTGTTTATGCTTATTTATTGTTAGGAAATGTAGCAAAAAAAAAATGGCTTTGTAACAAATTTTTTTATTAAATTTTTCTGTACTGCTGCATAACAGTTAACTTAACCAATTTCGTTGGTTGGGGAAATTTCAACCATATTGGTTAGATTTAACTATAAATTTTTCTTTGCTAAATTAGACTTGCAGTTTAGTTTAAATCTAATTTCATTAAATTTTGATTCAAACTTCATACGTACAGGACCAATAGCAATGTCATAATCCAGATTAGCGGTGTAATAGAAGACTTCTGTTCTGTTTTATGTTCATAGGTTTAACAAAATTAACACAAGCTACTCACAGTTCAATTCAATATAATTTAAATATATGTATTATACTTTTGCCATAATATCAAATAAAATCTGTAATATCTAACAGTTTTCTTTGAGAAGTTGACTTATTCAACTATTTGCCATTTGTCTAATAAAATCGCTTTAACAATTCTTTTAAACAAGTTAGCGGCCGCTGACCTAATAATCTAAAAGACCGGAAATAAAATGAATATTTTTCCCAGTAATACGAACAACAGGCAAGCAACCAAACAAAAAAAATATCACAAACAAACTGACAGCTAGAATTTAGCATGATTGAAACGATTTTAAAATTGACGTTTTTTCAGACTCTTATTACACAGCAACAAACAAACAAACATTAATATTCATGTCTTAATAAAAAAACAAAACAACACCAACAACAGCAGCAGCAGAATAACCGAAACAAAAAATTACGATAAAAGAAAAACTAAAAGCAATAAAAATTGTAATTAAATACTGCAAAAAATGAATTAAGAAAACAAAAACAAATCAGCAAAGTAATAAAAAACTACTTTTAACTTGGCTTATAAAAAAAGAAACAGGCAAAAATCGTCAGCAACATCTACATGCATACAAACTTTTAGCTGTGGTAGCAAAAGTGGTAGTAAACAGTCGTTGTTTTGCAGCAGTTGTAATAGAAGTAGTCATTCAACTACAACAACGTTAGTATATAAAAAAAAGAACACCATAGATCCACAAAAGTACGAGTAGAAACAATAAACAATTGACCCAGTTTTCCAAACGGCAACGAACGACCGAGCTGCAAATTTTTTGTGCAGAAATAAATAAAATATAAAAATTATAAACAAACAAAAGCCAACGAACGATCAGAGCAGCAGAACTACTGCAAAACAACAACTACAACAACAAATACAACAACAACTACAATAACATAAGATATGTTAACGAAAAAATGCAGCAAAAGTGAATTGAATGAGTGCGCGAAAGAAGTCAGCCAGTCATTCAGTTTGAAACGAAAGCTTAAGCTTAGTTCTGTTCGAATGCCCTATAGTGGGCATTTAAGTAAATGTCAGTTACAGTCTAAAAAGTAGAGTTGGTCGCTTGTCGATTTTTTCCAACACGACACGACACGAACACGTATACCAAGACGCAAGCGAAAAATTTCGTCAACACGATACTGCACAACACGCATGAAATATTATTAGTTTTGTTATTAATGATCAGATAATTTAATTGATTTTTTTCAAGAGTCGCTTTTCAAAATACTGCACCTAGTTGACACTGCCAGCTAATATTATATGTCACCACAGCTGATACTATCGGTTTACGTACAGAACTTTAAGCTTCGGAGGCCCATAGAATATCAACAAATATATTGGTGATGTGTGTTTGACGATACAAAATATTAAATTTTTTTCTCTACTGGAAATTCATTTATACATATTTTACATCTTAAATCGTTTCGTGTTTTTAATATCAATTTTGCTCCACGCAAAACGAACCGAACACTCACGAAATCAGATATTTTGTCACGAACACTTTGTGTTGGGTCGTGCGTGTTCGTTTCATGGAAAAAGCACGACACGCCATCTAGTCCAAAGGCATAAATCACAAAAATCGAGAGCAAACGTTGGTAAATCTCACATATTGCTATAAGCAGGGTTGTCAGATTTTTTCCGACCTATTTCGCCAAATTGATTTTAAAAATTGCCAAAAGTCGCCAAAAATCAGTTTTATGTAGTTTTTCTTAGTAAACATTTGATAATAAATTTGTTTTTATTTAACACTTTTTTAATATAAATTTTTATAAAATTATCGTGCCAAAATTTATCAGAAAATCGCCAAAATGAGAAATGAAATCGCCAAATTTTATTTCTCGTAAATTTATTAATATAAGAAAAATCATCATACCCAGCTAAAAAAATTATATATGGTCCATATATTTTTAATATATGAATGTATATAACTATATATGAATATGTATGAATTCATGTATGGAAATGTATGGGATTATACATGCGAAAAGTATTATATATGAATTGATATATGGACTAATATATGAAATGTATTATAATATATGAGCTCATATATGCGGATCCATAGTTCCATAGAAATAAGATGTAATATATGGCGCCATATAAAAATGTATGCATACATGATATCTTACATAAGATCGCATTTGCAATCAAAAAAGCTTGAATTTTTTCAATTCCATCTTTTTCTCTCTTTTTTATCACTGGTGAATTGGAAGTCTACTCAAAGTTTATATGCGTAGGATTTTATATATTTTGTGCCTATTTAATAAATCAAATAATCAAAAAGACAATTCAGTCATTAAATTATTATTAATTTTATAAAAAGTAACGGAATCCTCGGATATATTCAGAAACAAAGTTCATATAAATGTATTATTTTTTCTTTTATAATTGCACTAGATTTTAATCTGATTTTTTAAATTATATGTTGTTTACGAATGTGTGTTTTGTGTTTTTTTTAATAATCGACTCATATTTTCTCTTAAAATGTCGAATGAAATGTCTTTTAGTTTGTTTTGAATTATTTTTTTTCGAACAAATATTTCATTAAACACAACCTTTCTCCACGAAATCTTACAAAAAATAACTTTAATAATTTAATTTATTTCACAGCAGTGCACATTTTTAATTAATATGAACTTTGCATACTTACTATATAGGGAATACACATTCATGTATGAAAATGTATGAATATTTATGATCATATATGTCCATATACCCTCATTTTTCGGATCCGAACCATATATGGGATATCATATATGCTCCATACATATTTTTTTAGCTGGGTAATCAAATTTTTTTTAACTTCTTTCAGACGAGTTTTGGTAGGATTTATTTTTGAAACTGCTCCATCAACAAACTAATTTTCCTGAATTAGAAAAATTTTGCCAATAAATTTATTTATCGCCAGTAAAATCGTCAATAAATTTATTTATCGCCATCAAAATTGCCATGTCGCCAAACCAAACGTTTGGACGCCAAACAAGTTGAAAAATCGCCACGTTTGGCGAGAAATCCCCATATCTGACTGCCCTGGTTATAAGATCGGAGATTCTACTCGGTACACAGTTTTCGATTTAAAAATTTAGGACTACAAAAACCATAAATTTGTAAATAATTAACAAACGAGTCTATTATTATTTGTATAGGGTGTTTTTTTAGAGGTATAGAACTGCGAATTGAAATAAAACACAAGAAAATCGTTTTAATGTCCATCAATTTGGCTTTATTGGAAGGATAATTGTATGCCATTAATGTTTAAATATGATTTCGGGCATGTGGCCGCCGCGGCTGGCTCGAATAAAGCCAATTCTACAGGTCCAATTTTCAACCACTTTTTCGAGCATATGGGGCCGTATGTTGGCAATAATGCCACGAATGTTGGCTTCCAAGTCCCCTAACGTTTCTGGTTTGTTGGCGTAGACGAGCAACTTCACATATCCCCAAAGAAAATAATCCAATGGTGTCAAATCACAAGATCTTGGTGGCCAATTGACAGGTCCATTCCGCGAAATTATGCGCTCATCGAATGTTTCCTTCAATAAATCGATTGTGACGTGCGCTGTGTGGCATGTAGCGCCGTCTTGTTGGAACCACAACTCATCCACATTCATGCCATCCAATTCGGGAACAAAATAGTCGGTTAGTCGGCTCCAATTGCTGTGCACGGTGGCGAATCGATTCATTCGGGTCCTCTTCAATACTTTGCTCTACAGCGGCAATTGTTTCTTCGGTGCGCACTGTTCGACGTCTCTGCGGATGCGTATTATCACATAGAGTAAACGTAGTGCGAAAACGATCCATGGTTAACCGAATTAATTGCTCTGATGGACGATTATGTCGACCATAAAATGGACGGAGCTTGCGGTAAACTTCGCGAACTGAACCATTATTTTCGAAATAAATTTGCACGATTTGCAAGCGTTGTTCTTTTGTCAACCTGTTCATGATGAAATGGCAAACCAAACTAAATATTAATCACTTGACAGCTGACAAAATGGCCGCCAGTTAAAAAAGTGATGCCAACTTAAAGTTCTATACCTCAATAAAAAACACCCTTTATTTTCATATTAAATTTGTTCTTAGTAAATTTATTTATATATCTGGGGTATTCACAAAATATGTACTTTTAACTTATTTTCACACATGTTTTACATATATAGAAGTAAAAGAAATTACATAAATTAACAATAATATAACAAAATTATTTATATATTTGTGATATCCACGAAGTATGTACTCTAAATTTATGTTCACACATATTTTATAATAAAAAAAGTAAAAGAAATTTCATAAATTAACAATAATATAAAAAATAACAATAACTTATTCTGAGTTGCTGCTCATATTGTACTTTTGAAAAAAAAAAAAAAATTTAATGGGGCAGCTTGGGGCAGGAATTTTATGTAAAGTCTATAACAGTAAGGTTGACAGATTACAGAAACGTTTATGGATGTGGTGAAACGGATGGACATCAAACGATTTCGTCTGACAAAGTTAGTTTCTTTGGTAATAAGTGTAAAAAAACTCACTTTGCTTAACACTTAATAAAAAACTTGCCATTTATTAGAAAATAATTTAGTTTTGTGTGTTAGTTAAAAAGAAGTCAAAAGTTACAATTGAATTAAAAAAAATTAATATCGCATCTACAACGCCTTCTATTTACTTTTGAAATTGCACAAAATACCCATAGTATTTTTTGTTTTTGTTTCATACAATAATCATATACACTGAAAAAACAGTTTTACATAAATTCAACGAACTCGCATTTATTGATTTAAATTCACTGAAATTCAACGTACTATACGTTGGTTCAAAAAAAAATATTCCTTGAAATTCAACGTAAAATTTTATGTAGATATGAACTGAATGTTGAAACCATTCCTTGATATTATTCGCTAAATTTAACAACGAACTAGTTTATTGATTTAACGCACAACACGTTCAATTTAAGGAACACGTTCTTTCTTATATAAATAAAAGAAAAAAGTTTAATAATTTTCAAGAAAGTGTACTTTGATTCAAGGAACCCGTTCATTGATTTTAAGTAATGTACGTTGAATTTGACTTCAAGAGCAAGAAGAAGATGTTTTATTCAATGAACGAGTACTTTGATTCAAGGAACCACCATTTGAATTTTTGTTATACTTGGCTCAATTCAACGTACAAGTTCCTTGTTTTATAACGGAGAAAAACGTACTAAAAAGAAAAAAATAAACACAAACCAATTAGTTGTTGTTGTTCGTTTAACAAATAATTTTGTGTGCAAATTAAAGAAGAAAGTTTGAATAAATAAAAAAGTGCCAAAAAGTAAGTTAATAATAAAGAAGTGATTATAATTAATTTTCATTGCAAAAAGATATATAGTTGTATAATATCCCGAATATCAAGAACACATTCTTCTGATATTATAGCGAGGTCCCCCATGAGAATTCCTCAACCATTGCCGGCAAAGCTCAACCACTCATCCGAGATGAACCCATGCCTGTGTCGCCAAATAACCAGTGCCTACTCCACACATACCAAAATCATCCCTTTAACCCCGTGAGGTAGGACGAACTCGGCATTTTAGCAAAGGAAACTGACGACCGCTACATGCACTCAACTCTAAGCAGCTCGGCTGTCGGGCCACCGGCACCTGAAGTAGCCTCTGGTTAGACCTCGAAGTTCCACCACAAGGGCTTCACCTCTATCGTCTTTTGAACTCAGGGGCAGTTCTAGGTGACGCTGCACCTAATTGACATCATAAATATGTGCACATCCTTTGCTCTGTTTGTGTTCAGAGATCGGGTAGTAACACATAAGTTCTATGGGTAATGTACCAAAGGTACGT
This sequence comes from Tachina grossa, assembly GCA_949987645.1. Classification (NCBI taxonomy): domain Eukaryota; kingdom Metazoa; phylum Arthropoda; class Insecta; order Diptera; family Tachinidae; genus Tachina; species Tachina grossa. The sequence goes on along the minus strand of OX465278.1, from coordinate 132,690,179 downwards.
CAATGGAAAAAGCCACATCATCTCAGCTTGGGTCCCGGGGTTGCCACACCCGTAGTCTATAATAGACTCCCCTGGGGGCCTCAGGTATGACAATTCGAGTGCAGAGGAATTCAATAGAACTTGGCAGGCATGCAGCAATTCCAGAATTAAAGAAGTAAACCAAGCTTCCACATTAGGCGAAGTTTTTCAAAGATGACCCGGGTAATAAGAAACCGAGTAGATTGCGATATGTGAGTATAAAAATCTGTAGTGTTTTATACTTTAGTATTTATTGCAAAATAAATATTTATAACTATATTTCAGATTAAAAAGGACTTTGGCGTTGCTTTTGGGAAACGTGAAGGAGTTTTCTTTAACTGGCCAGAACGGTTCGATATTAACCCTTTATAAACCCCTAATAATTTTTATAAATAAGGCAGTAATAATTTAGTAGACTATGATACTATCATAAGCAAATTTTTTTATGTAAATACGTACTTACATATATATGTACATATACAAATGTAAATTATTTCTTATTATAGGAAATTTTAAATAAAATACTGAATTTAATATGAACTTGTATATTATTATATTTATTAAAATGAAATTTTGAATGCATAGGTGCATTGGGTCAAGGAATGAATTCATAAAATTCAATGAATGCGTTCATTGGGTCAATGAATAGGTTCCTTAAATTTAAGGAACTATTTCATTAAATTCAAAGTATTTGTACGTTGATTCAAGGAATATATTCATAAAAATCAATGAATGCATTCATTGGGTCAAGGAATAGGTTCCTTAAATTCAAGGAACTATTTCATTAAATTCAAAGTATAAATATATAGTGATAATGAATTTACGTAATATTTCAACGTACGGATTCTTAACTTCAACGAATGGGTACGTTGAATTCAACAAGCCAATGATTGGCATACGTTGAATTCAATGAACATGTTCCTTAGGTGGAAAATAAGGAATAAATTCGTTGAATTTATGTACCTTTTTGGTTCAGTGTAGTTTCAAGCTAGTCTGGGTCTTCGCTTGCAAATACTGTGGTCACTTTAAATTTTTAATTAACTTTATTTTTCAACCCCCGACTAAAAAAAGGGGTGTGTCTGTGTAGAGCTGCAAAACTATCGATAGTCGCTCCACTCGATAGTTTCGATAGTTTTATGTAAAACTATCGATACTATCGATAGTATCGAATAGTTTTATAAAAGTTGCCACATAAACTACATTTGACTCGAAAAAAAATCCAGAGTCCTCAACATTTTCATTAGTATATAAAAATATATCAAGCCTTTTTTTTCGATTTTATCGTAAGCGGCATATTATCGAAAATATACTTTTTTATTGAACTTAAAATTTTATGGGCCTACCCGTGGTTTAGAATTATCAAAATGCGCAAATTGTTGATAACTTTTAAGACACTAACTGTAAAGTTTTATCGTAAGAGACGATTGGCAGCCGTCGCGATATCAGTACCACAAAAATTTATCTTTGTGTCGACGATGTTGAATTTATTAAGATACTTGTGACTACTATTTATCGAATAACACTTGGATTTATAAATAAATTCATATACATACATATGTATTTAAGTACTTATGTATACAGAAGCAGGGATGCGATGTCATATTTACAAATTGTACTAACTTTCAAAAAAAATTTTAATTTTTTCAGTACGATTGTACCTAATTCTTTATTTATATTTTCTTAATATTTGTACTTTTTAATTAACTAAAATTCAATTAACAAAGCGCCAGAAGGTGCACAAAGAATATTAGTTGCTGGGATCTGAATATAAAAGTAACATTTACGATATACTACGTTTATAACCTTTTTTTATTCGATTGTTCACAGTCGATGCAAATAGTCGGCTTCTCCCCTTGGTACGAAAATAAAATTTCCACATTTGCAGATGAATTTGGAATAAATAACATTCCTCCAGCAATTCTTTAAGTACCGGAAAACATCGTTTGATTTACTTAATTTTCTAATACCTTCGAGCTAAAGATTACCCCCCTTGTGCAAAAAAATAAGTGAACGTTAAAACCGGTTTTTCTATGGAAATTTTTTTAACGTACACTTAAAGCATGCATTATTTTTTGCATAAGGGGGTTAATATATTTTAATGCTATTTTTGGCATGTAATATAATATAAAGAGATTACAGTAGTGCTAAATGGGTCATTGCGGTGCTACGGTACTTTTGGCATTCAAATAGCGCTAAAATTATACAATTGTACCAACTTTTCCAGCGCTGTACAAAAGCTTAAATCAACTACGGATAATTTGCTTCAAAGCTGCCGGCCACTGTTTACTGACTTCGATTATTTTTACTCTTTTAATTACTTGTTTTTTTTTGCCGATAGTATCGATAGTGGAAAAAACTATCGATATTTCATTTACAACAAAACTATCGATACTATCGATAGTACTATCGATAGTTTTACAGCTCTATGTCTGTGTATCTGTGCGTCTGTCAGTGTCCACGTACAGGCCAAACGGCTGGACCGATTTTCATTTAGTTTTTTCTGTTTGAAAGATGACTTGATCGAGATGGTTCTTAGCTATGTTTGAAGAAAATTGGTCCAGCCGTTTAGAAGATATAACATCTTTTCTGAAAAAAGTCGGGGGTTTTTAAAATTTTTAATTTTTGTTATTTGTTTTTGCCGTCCTATTTTCTGGGGCCTAATTCCTGCACTCGTGATCGGAATTGCATTCGAATAGAAATTAATTCCGATGGCAAGAAATTTTCTAATGATGTCACTCGCTACCAAGCGAATCGAGTTTTGGTTTTAGTGTTGGAAAAAGGCAAATATATTTATATATAAATTCATTTCACAACACTGAATAAATTGTAAGCAAAAACATATGTCTGTACGTACATACACACGTATATGCAGAAAAAAGAAACGAATACATAAATGTTATTTTCATTTTAATTTTATTAATAACCTAATAATAATAATAAATTAGTGTAAAGTTAGAGAATAGAGCACTAACCACATGTTCGATTCTTTTATTGCTTGACCAGAAGCATTTAATTTGTTATTTAGGTGCTCCCAGAGTTGGTTGATTTTTTTTTTATTTTCCCCGAGACAACTCTTGGGCAAAACATTATGTATTTGCCAAGCCAGTGCGTTTTGTTATATTTAAAGTCAACTAGAAATTTTTTAATTTGTATTTTTTTTATACGTACATTTGTGCATTCATTCATTTTTAACCCCCTGTTTGTGTAAAACGTTTGAGTTAAAAATCTTGGCGTTTTTGTAATAGACTAAAGGAAACTTGTACAACTTTTCTTTATTCTATTACAGAAACGCTAAGATTTCTAACTCAAACGTCTTACACAAACAGGGGATAAATAAATAAGTAAAATATTGAACATACATTTTCTATTTCTTCGTTTTTTCTATGTTAAAAATGATTTCGAATGCCGTTTTGCTTGCGAGTAAAAACACGAACGGTTGCATTCGAATGTATGCACGTTATCGAATGCTGTCATTAGAAATTTCAATATGTGTTACTCGAAACCGAATGCGAAAATCCCAAAAGTTAAAAAACTCGCACATTCGAGTAATAACTGGCTAGCAATCGAATGCGGGAATTAGGCCCCTGAAATCGAACACTGTGCGGTAGTGAGAAAGGAAACGAAAATTCTTTAGAATTCGCTTGTTGTTAGCATAAAACTTCTAAAGCATTTCCTCTAGTGTTTTTTTATATTTTACTTACTCGAATAAAAATAAAATTCTTCCAATAAAAATATTTGGCCTAATTACGTGTGTCGCAGTTCAACTTCGGCTAAAGACCATCGCAAAGTTTTTTTCTTTAATCTTGTACAAAATATACAAATCCTTGGATAAAAAAAAGTCAGTTAACCCTGGACCTTGCTATGCCCCTACAGGGGGTCATCTTTAATCCCCCTCAAGTTGGCAACTTGGGGTTTTTTCATAGTTCCCAAAAGCGTCATCTATCTGCACGGGCGAAAATACATTCCACACACATATATACATCCTAGGCTAGAAAACTTAAAAAATTCTGGCAAACCTGGTCTCCCAGCTATAACCCTATAACGCGTCATCTTTAATGCTCCTCATGACGGCAACAGGTGGTTTTTTTATCACAGTTTCTAAAAGCGCCATCTATCGTCGCGGACACATTCTAGACCACAAAAAATTAAAAAAGTTTGGCAACCTTAGCCACTTTGCTTGAATCGACTCAAGCGATTATTCCACATTGCCACAGAAGTTATTATTAAGCCTAGATCTTACTATGTACCGATTTTCGTTGGCTAAATAAAGTCATAAGTACATAATAAGCTAAATTGGCCTTTTTTTCTCAAATTTTTTTTTTTATAAAAATCACTCAAAAAATCAGAAATTAATGCCCTAACTCAGTAAGAAGATTCAGGACGTTTTTGTTTAAAAATACTTTTGAGTTCTTGTGTTTGAATTATCTAAATTATTTTCTTCGATAATGGTTGTTGTCTTTGGTAATGAAAAATAAAAAAATTATTGCCATGTTCTTAAAACATAAAAATTAAGTTAAAGTATTATACAATAGTTTAAAAAATATATGAAAAAATATGTCTTACAAATAATATTTGGAACAAAATCATAAAGCAAATGCACGAACCTTCTAGCACAGACAATAAATAAAAATTGTTTTAAAGAATCACAACTGCGGCTTTTTTTTCGTCCATAGAGAAGACGATACAATCGTCGAACAGAATTAGGGCATAAAAGTATTCCAATAAAATTACTGGAATAACTTAATTCGAATACAATTTTTAAAATATTTTTGTTTCAATCAAAATCATGGATGGAATAAAATTATTAGAACAAGGTTATTCGAATAAAATTATAGGAATAAAACCACGTATCGAAAGAGATTATTGAGAATAAAACTATTTGAATAAAATTATTCAGAGAATTGATGAAATAAAATTACTCGAATATAAAATTATTCCAAAAATCTGATAAATCGGATAAAATTATTCGAATAACTTAGTACGGGAAAAATATTTTATTTAAATTTTTTTTTTTTTTGCTAAATTAATACAATTAATGGGATTATAATACAATTATTTTAACAAAGTTCTAAGAATAAAATTAAAGAGATACAACTTTTCGAAAGAGATTATTTGAATAAAATTATTCCATTATTAATTATTTGACTAACTTATACAGCCTTATCATAAATAACTTCCACATGTGAAAATTTCCGAATAATAATTTTAGTTCACATGGATTTTATTTTCGTATCATCAATACCAATAAAATTAAAAAATTAAAAATTTTCACTTTTTCCAACATACAAATCTTTGTGGATAATTTTCTTCATAAATTGTCAAAATATTTCGCAATCGTATGAAGTTTTTTGATACCAATTGTCCTCACGTTCGGAAAATTAAATGTGAAATTTTATTTATAATAAGCCTTTGTTTGTAAAATTTTTCTAATAAATTTTTTTCCAGAAATTAGATTCGAATAAAATTACTCGAATAACTTAAATCCAATAAAATTTCTAAAATTATTATTTTTTAAATAAAATACGAAGAGCTAGCTTAGAATAAAATTATTTTAATAAAGTTATAGGAATAAAACTACTTCAAGATTATTTTTCCACGACCACATAGAATAAAGTTATGAGAATTAAGTTATATGAATATATTTATTTTAATGAAATTATTCAAATAAAATTAATCAAATTGAATAAAATTACTATTTGGCTAAATCAATACGGATGAACAAAAATTTTAATTGCTTGAAAAAAATTAATCGACTAATTGTGTATGAAGAACTGTAGTATAGTTTTATTCGCATGAAATCATTAGAAAAGCTTTATTCAAATAAAAAAAATTTCAATGAAATTATTATAACTGGGATCGCCCGGTGGTGGTCTACATTAGACCACTTGACACCTAGTATGTCTTTATTTATTATAAGCACATGTGTACAAAACAAAAGCAGTGAAGAAAGTTAACTTCTTTCAAGCAAATTAAAATCGCTTTTTACCACTTTTGAGCCAATAAATTTATATTGTTCATATCTACACAACAATACCTTTTAAACCATATAGTATGTTTCACCAATATTGGTGGATGATAAGATACTTAAAAGTGTACGACAAAAAAATGTGTGCCGTATTTATATTTAAGATAAAATAAAATGTGTTAAATTTTTTTGGAATAAAATAACTCTAATAAAATTGCTCGAATAAGTAAGAAGGAAAAAAGTCTTTCGAATAACTTTTTTCGAATAATTTAGTTCGAGGCAAAGTATTCGAATAAATTTATTCCCTTCAAGTTATCCATTATATGTCTATATATACATATGTATGCATATAGGATTAAAACTATAATTTTCAAAAAAAAAATTTCCAAAGGAATTAATCGATTAAATTTTTTCGAATAAAATTTTTCGAATAAAATTATTCGAATAAAATTTTTTTAATAAAAATTTTTAAGCAAAATATTTCGAATACAATTATTTGAATAAACTTATTCGAATAAAATCATATAAATTAAGCTATTTGTTGCGCTCAAAATATTTTGGCCATGACTTCTGATAACATATGTGCCCTCAATTTTCCGAAAGAAAATTATCGTTGATGATTGTAAGTACGTCTGGCAGGGCCATTATAATCGTACGACTTCAAATCAATTCGATTTCCAGAACAGAGCCGATACTTTTAGTCTCGATGAATATTTATTTATTTACAGCCTTATTCAAAAAAAATTTTACTTGAGCTTTAAAGTTCATAGTAGCTACGAAGCACTTTAAGGCTAACATTGCTTTGTTAAGAAATTGTATTCAAAAGACAACTTTAATTATTTTGTGATTAAATAATAAATTCTGGTAACACCATCATGTTCAACAACCATTTCACAGCTTATGATGTACAACATCGAATACAATTTCATTCGAGTATTCAACTAATTTTTTATTTTATTAAATACATTTTTATTATCTTGAAGTTAAGCAACCTAATTTATAAAATATAAGCTTCTGACATGGAAGCAAAAGATATAAACAATTTTATGAAGTAAAAGTAAAAAAATTATGATGAACATAAAAAATTATCTCAATTTATTTTATTCGAACGAAATGAGTATTTGAATATCCAGCTTTTTTCGATTCGTTTTGTTTGAATGTACATCACTAAAAATTTTTGTATAATTGTATTTATTTTAATATTTTTTTATGGATTTTGCTATGTATTTCGAATCAGTTGGATAATTTAGTGATATTTTCCATCACGTGACAGAAAAAATAAATTTAAGATAAGAGCTAGCACTTCTAGCTTCATTTTCAGATGTAACATGAATCAATATGTGCTATATTAACAAAAATATTTGATGTACAAAATACACATTATGGAAATATCAACTTAAAGTAGCCTTAACAAACGTACTTAGGTGCCTATTTTAGAATTTTGATATAATAATTTTTTTAGAATACAACTTTACTTAACATTGCTTTTCAAAGCTTTGTTAAGTTTTTTTGAATACGACCCTTAATATTTATTAAATATGTAATAATGTTTTTTTTAATTTATTCATTATTTCGAAGCAAAAATGGGTATGGCTTAGAACACTTTTATAATTAACGCAAATATATAAATTTTTCTAATGAAAAATCCTCGTAAAATAATGAAAGCTTGTTTATTATTTTTATTAGCTTTATAGTGTTAAAATCTAGGAGTCAAGCCGAAAGTCTTTAAAAATATATCTTATAATTGCATTTGCAGTCATAGTCTACCCTTAGCAATAGAGACTTATGTGTTGTTTCCAAAATGCAAGCAAGAGACTTGTCTAAAAAATATATTAAAAACACTCTAAACTTCTGGGTGAATCCTACACAAAAAAAGTGTTCACCTATTAATGTTTTTAATTAAGAATTTACATAATTCGTTCAAGTAGATTTTTAATTGAATTTTTTTATTTTGAGTAGAAACACTTAATTGATATTATCAAATTGTTTATAGTTGAAAATTTCATTATTTTTTTAATTGATATTACAAATATTTTAATTGATATTACCAAATCTCTACATATATAAAAATTACGTGTATGTTCGTGATCGCTAAACTCAAAAACTACTGGACCGATTTTGACCAAATTTTATACGCATGCTCTATGGGCCGTGAGTAGTGTTTCTGTGTAGTTTAAAGTTCGTCCGACAGATGAAGCAATATTTAGTTTTTTCAATTTAGTGCACCTTTCATTCATCTTCCAAATATTAATGCTCCATGACTTTGCAACGAAACCAGACTTGCAGTGAAAATAAAATTTGAAGGCAAAACAACGTTTGCCCGGGTCAGCTCGTTATTCATATAATTTTTTGTGTGTATACAATTTTTCTAGACAAGTCACTTGCTTGTACTGTGGAAACTACACATTTATTTTCAGCTCTTCTAGAATTTAATTATATCAGATAATGATCATTTGAATTCCTCGAACCTTGCAATTCTGATGCTATTATTATCAGAGATGCAGATGCAAAAACGTTTAACTAAACCTTTTAACAATAAAAGTACAGAAACTAAGTCATGTCATTAAGCTTGATTGATTGTTGTAGTAAAGCGTTTGTATATATTTATCTCATGCTTTAATTTTGCAAATGCTGCAAGGTGTTCCATAGTCGGACTACGCCATATTTTTTTTCACTAATTTTTGCTTTGGTATGTGCATGATGATCTACCGACCATCCGTCCTACACAAGAAAAAAGTTTAAGCCAAGCTTGTGATACGAAGCATGTAGTTAACAAACAAAAATATACACATTTATCTGTGGCAAAAAGGAAAAAGTGCTTAAGTCGGGATAAGCTGATTTTGAGTTAATGGTACTTCCGTAATCTACATATTTGAAAGTACCCCTGGTCAAAATCTGAATTAATTTGTGTAATTTTTCAGGAAGTTATAGCACCATGACGTGCGACTTATCTTTTTTAGACTTCTAATCTCATTTGGAATAATTGCTTAATTGAGATTATACTTTGGTGTATTTCAACTTAAATGTATTAGTTATAGTGTCTAGAACGATGTTTATTTAAAAAACTAAAGGTTAACAGAGAATTCCTCAACTTAACTGCAAAAGAAATAAATTTCTGAAAATTGACTTGAACGCTTAAAAGTGCTCTACTGCAAAGCAGTAAAATATGACTTAAGCACTTTTTCCTTATTGCCACAGATATATAGACGACGCCAGCCAAGAAGCAAATCTATTCATCCATCTACAAAAAAGCAACGAAACAACTGACTGCTGGTTTAACAAGCAAGCAACAAATACACAAACGACAAATTGAGAGAATAGATATCAAAAACGTAACGAAGGGATAATTATGCAAATCATATATAAAAATATCCTACTTCAACATTTGCTCATTTTGCATATTAAGTCCTGGTGAGGATGATTTTTTTTTAAATTTTTTATTATGTTTGTCACCAACTTCGAACAGGGGTTTTTCAGCCTTTCCACCTGCTCTTAAATATTATGCACTACGTCTCTGGTTTTAAACTTAAATATATATCTATGAAGTATTCAAACTGCATGGAAATAGAAACAGAAACTGAAATCAAAGTATAAACTGACAAAAAAAAACCTATCGTAAGCAACTTGAGCTTGTTTTCCCTTCATATACTTATTTGTGTATCTGCTTCTTTGCCAGCAGAATTCCGTATAACAACAACCACTCTGAAAGGCAACAAACACTGTTAGCGCTGCAGTAGCCAGTTAAGTTAAGCCAACATGCCATACACATATGAATCAGTGATCGGCAATGAATCTTTTTTTTTAGTATCCATACTGACTCATGAAATTTTATCATAAAATCATAATCATACCCCACTCACACTTATAAATCGACTCAGTTTGATTTCTAATTTCAGGAAAATACTTATACAACTCACATTGATTCAGCTCACTCAACTAAAGCATGTATGTATGTTTATTTAAAAGTTTAGTCATTAAACAGTTTACAAGTAGTATACAATAGTTGTAAATAGGGTTGTTTTTCAATTCCTGCAAAAAAAAAAGACAAAAAAAGCAACAGAGAAACACATAGCCACATACTAAGGGCCAATTTCACCAACTTATTTAAATATCGATTCATATTTAAATGTCGTTTTTCCATACAAAAATTAATGAAAATCGACATTTAAATATGAATTCATATTTAAATAGAGTTGGTGAAATTGGCCCTAAGAACTATAATGTTCGTATGCAAAGTTCGCATTGTGAATCATACTTATTTTGCATCGTCCATAGGTAACGTGACCAGAGGGTTTTTGCAAAAAGCGAGACATAAACGATCAAAAAGCGGGATTTTTAAGAAAATACAGCCAAAAAGCGGGATTTCAAGATAAATATCTTTATTTCTTTTATTTCTCAACTTAAAAGAAACACTTTTAAATAAAAAAGTATTTATTTCTTTTTATTTTATTTTATTTATTTATTGTATCTTCAAATATGAACTAACAATAATTATTCAAATCTTAAATCTAGAATATAATTATTAGGCCCGACCACTGTCGGACATAAACTTAGTGATAGTTATAAATAATACATAAGTAGTGATAATCAAAAAGGAAAAAAATAGTATTTTCAAGTAGTCCCATCTGGAGTGTTGAGTATAAGAGCCCTTGTGTCTCTCTTTTTTAGGCGGATGTGTCCAGTAAAGTTGAAAATATTACGAGCAAGCGGATTAGGATGTGATTCGAGTTTTGTTAAATATTTGCCTGCGTATTTTGCAATTTCTTCAATCACTAGTGGCATATTCAAATCACGATGTATATTTGAATTTTTGATGTACCATGGAGCCGAAGTTATCATACGAAAATTTTGTTTTGCCTTCGTTGGATTCTCTCGACATTGGAAGCTGAAGCAGTGTCCCATAGTTGAATTCCGTAGCACCATATAGGTTTCAAAAGTGACTTGTACAGGGTGGGCTAAAAGAAACCAAGGGGTGTAAAAGTTTAATAACTTTTTTGTTTATTATTTTTTTGTTATTTTTTCTTTCAGATTATATAGACAACACTTGGAGAATTTATAATGGAGAGGTTCACAACTGAACAGAGAACCAGAACAATAGAGATCAATTATTTTAAGCTCATTTTCATTTGAATGGCTTTGTTAGTAAGCAGAACTGTAGGTTCTGGGGTTCTCAAAATCCTAGAGCCATTCATCAACGCCAATTGCACCCCATCAGGTGTACAGTATGGTGTGGGATCACATCTGGAAATGTCATTGGGCCCTACTTCTTCGAGAATGAAGATGGAAGTGCTGTAACCGTAAATGGAGAGCGGTATCGGTTTATGATAGAAAATTTTTTACGTCCTGCTCTTGAAAACAGACCTGGTATGTGGTTTCAGCAGGACGGAGCCACTGCCCATTCTGCCCGAGACACAATGGCACTTTTAAGTCAAATTTTTGGAGAGCGAATAATTTCTCGAAATTCGGAAATTATTTTGCCAGCGCGATCGCCAGATTTGACAGCACCCGACTATTTTCTTTGGGGTTTTTTGAAGGAGCGAGTGTATGTGAACAAGCCAGAGACAATCCTTGAACTCAAGGCAAACATTGTTGCAGAAATTCGAACGCTACAGCCACAAGTTTTGAAAAATGCTCTAAAAAGAGCCCATCAGTGCGAAGCTGAAAACGGTGGTCATTTAAAAGACATCATTTTTCATACTTAGTGAAAAAAATTTCCATTTTGTATATTATATAATCTGAAAGAAAAAATAAAAAAAGTTAATAAACAAAAAAGTTATTAAACTTTTACACCCCTTGATTTCTTTTGGCCCACCCTGTATATCAAAAGTTTGCAATCTAGACTGAGAGTTGAATTTCTACCAATCAGCCAATGTACCTGAGCTAATTTTAGTTTCATTTGTGTTAGCTTAGAATCAATGTGTTGTTTCCATGTAAGCCGTCGATCAAGGTGTATACCAAGGTATTTTACATGTGAATGTTGAGGAACAATTTGATTATTGATTCTAATGGGGGAACAAGTATCTTTTCGTAGGGTAAATGTTACCTGCGCACACTGCTGCTCATTTACTTTAATTCTCCATAACTTTAACCATAGTTCCAGTTGGGTAATATGTTCCTGAAGATATCGGGATGCCTCGTGAGGGTTTTCGTGCATGCTAAAGAAGGCTGTATCATCGGCAAAAGTAAATGTATGGATTTTAGTGCTAACAGGCATATCACAAGTATAAATCAAATACAAAACTGGTCCCAGTATACTCCACTGTGGCACACCGGCAGATATAGATTCAGGAACACTCATGAAGTCTCCTTCCACAACAATGAATTTCCGGGATAGAATATAACTTTCCAATAGCTTTAGAAAATTTATTGGTAGATATGTCTTCAATTTTAAAATTAGGCCTTCATGCCATACTTTATCAAACGCCTGAGAAACATCAATAAAGAGAGTAGAACAATACTTCTTTTCTTGAAATGTTCTTCTTATAACTTGAACCAATCTATGCATTTGTTCAATGGTACTATGCTGACTTCTAAAACCAAATTGATGGTCCGGTATGCACCCACTATCAGTTAGAATTGGGGATAATTTTGTCATGAGCAGCTTTTCGAAAAGCTTTGATATTGTTGATAGTAAACTTATTGGCCTGTAAGACTCAGCTTTAGTAAGATCTTCGCCCGGCTTTGGAATCATTTTGACCTTGGCAAGCTTCCAGCTGTGTGGATAATACTCTAGTCGTAATATGGCATTAAAAATAAATAGTAAGATTCTAGTTGCAGTGAGAGGCAGATTCATCAGCATCTTGTTACTAATACCATCAATACCTGGAGCTTTCTTCGGGTTGAGCTCAGCAATTAGTTTATGTACATCACGCATCTTAAACTTTAAGAGTTGAGGGGGAAGAGCAACTACACTTGGCAAATCAGCAACACCAGTACATGTATTTGGGGTAAATACGGATTTTAAATGCTCAGCAAATATTTTAACTTTTTCAGTATCTCTTCTTGCCCACACAGAAAAAATTATTCCCAAAAAATTTTTAAACAAATATTTGTTTGAAATCAAACTTAGTTTCAGTAAATATTCTGTACTGTTCCACTAAATTAATTTGTACCAAAACACTGTATAGAGAAGAAACAGGCCACGACGTTTGTCGGCTACTTTTCGGCATTTACATGTATAAAACACGATCAATCAAAATAAACAACATCTAAACAACAACAACCGCACAACAGCACGTTGTTCCTATCAACAAGCAAGATAAACACCAACACACTGAAATAACATTTTCTCTCAGCAGAACTGTGATTAATTTAAATTTTTACAAAATTTTTATCAGAATTTACAAAATTATTTGTAGGACCGCATTCAAATAAAATATTTACTGATTCAACGAATTTGGTTACTGAAAATGAAATTTAGTTTTTTCTGTGCAATCACCGGTCGAAGTGCGCAGAGGTGGTTTAAACTCAACGGGTCTTTTAAGCTTTTTAGCAGTGCGCCACAAAGAGAAATTAGATGCTGGTGTGACACCAAGACCTTCCAGATAATTTTTAAAAGATGCAGTTTTCTCAGATGCAAGCAACTCTTGGAGTCGTTTCGTGCACTCCTTAAATCTAATTTTATTTTGGGGTGATCTGTGCTGTTGCCATTCCCTTCTAGCTCTTCTTTTTTCACGTACGAGACGTTCAATGTCTGAAGAATAAATTTTATTAAACCCACTCTGCGGGTGGGAGGTAGTGGCATGTTCAGCAGCCTGTTTAATATTCTCGTTGAGATTGGCAATGTTAGATTCAATATCATTTGGTGTTCTTAGCTTAATAAAAAAAGTATTTATAAAAAAATTGTTTATCTATATACTAAATAAAAATCAAATGTTATTCGTTGGTAATCGCATCAATTAAGAGCGGCTGTACCGATTTTGCTACTTTTTTATTGTGGCACTTCCATAAATTTTTTTTTTATTATTTCGAAACATCTTTCAGCAAGAAACGTGAAATTTTGTGTAATTATGGATTTTTATATTGTGCGTTGTCTTACAAAAAAGTTCGAATTAGACATGTTGGGTGTGAAACCTGCCATAAAGAAAACATATTCACTGTGAGATATCTGAAAAACTAATATAGTGAGAACCTTAAAATATTGTATTGAAATAACTCTGCTGATATTGTGCATTGTCTCTGGAAACAATTTCAGAATTTAACAAGTCGTGCCTTACAAGTAGTATATTTACTACTCTCACATATAGTGCAAATTTTTGTTTGTGTTCAAAAATAATACCAGAGTACCAATCTTGCTGCTTTGCTAACAGACTATTATTGATGGTCCAGAAGGAACATGAGGCTATTACTTCAAGATATCTTCCAAGCCAAAATAGTTTACATTTTGATTTTTTTTCATAAGCAGTACCGCCTATAAAAAGAGAAGTATTATAAAAAGGAGTCAATATTACACCAAAAAGTGCGTCCTCCCAAGAAAACTAAATATTCATTTTTATAATATCTTGCTATCTGCTACAAACACAAACTTAAAATTCCGCTGATTCTGCCAATGATAGAAAATAATAAGGATTGGCACCTCTCAAATAGAGAATATGTTTACTTAAAAAATATCTTGAAAACTAATACCGTGGGAATTTTGAAACTCTTCGTGACTTTTTATGTTGATAATGAGGGTTCTATTGTACAAAATAGTGGTACTTCTAATAAAAAAAATTAGCGAAGCACACAGGGTTTTGGCCAGTTAAGCAATAACCGCACTTAAAAAAATATTTAGAATGAATTTTTATCAGTTACATTTTAATAAAAATCGAACAAGAGATTGAATTCTTCAAAACTCTAAAAAGCAAGATAAAGCGGACAGAAATTCGAGGCGGGATCGACCTGTGAAAAGCGGGATAATCCCGCCTAAGGCGGGATGTCTCGTCAGGTTGTCCAAAGGCACTGAGTTAAGGAGAGTCGAAATCAAAAACGTCATAAATATTGGTAAGTATGAGTTCGATGTGCACTTCAAACTTTCGAGTGAATATAAACAATAAGTATGAGTGCGCATAAGTACAAGAAATTATAAGTGATGATTCAACTCTACTCACTTTGTCACTACTCATTGCTGTTCTCTGATATGAATATGTAGTTTCTTGCCGTCTTAAACCTTCCATCTCTTTGCGCCATTCTATGCCTGCAAAGTTTGTTAGTAACGTCTTCTTCTTCTTCTTCTTCTTCTTTGCCTTTTTTACGATTTCGGCCAGTTCGTTGACTGTTTACATGTGTTTATAATTTTTAACTTCCTGCGCCCCTTATCACCTCCAGTATAGTCTTCCTCACCACCAACTCCAACTCCACCTCCTCCTTCTCCTCATTCAGTATTGTGCTTAACACAAGTTGTAGTGATGGTGTTTTCTTGATTTTTAGTTTATATATACATATGTACATATATTTATACATATGCATGTATATTTTTTATCTAGTTGCTGTTGTTGTTGCTGTTGGTCTGTCAATTTGATAGAAAACTTAAGAAAAACTGCAGAGAGAAAGAAAACAACAGCAACAAAACAAAAAATAACCGCTTTACGTGCAAATATGTGTCTTGTAGTACAACATGTTCATCTACAAGTTGCACAAAAAAAAAACGTAAAGAACAACAGCAACAACAAAAAGGCAAAATATAAATTTTATAATACTCTCGCTTTCAAGCAGAGGTTATAGAACTCTGGCGTTGCGCTTGGCTGAGCTAGACTTGCAGGAAATTTTTATTTAAATTTAGCTACTGCAAAAAAAGAAAAATAAACATTAAATAAGAAACATGAATAAAAAGATTAATTTATGCTAGAAGGTTTTGAAAAAAAAACATAATTTAAAATGCATTCAAACTCTTATTTTATAATAAACAGAAAGTTTTATTTAATAAATAAATAAAAAAAAAAATATTGACTTTAATTATTAGAAATGTTGTTGGAAGATAAGCTTGAGATATAAAATGTTGGGATGTAACGATATGCCGTTTTGCCGATCCGATAATGATACTCAAAAAGAAATATCGCCGATACCGATTCCGATACCGATATTGAAATTGAACTCAAGTTAAAATTAACAAAATTCAAGTAGAGTAATTCTTTTATTATACAAAAGTATAGTGTAGGAGATTATTAATATTCAAAATTGATATTTGTATTCATTCTGAAATTAACAAAAAAGAAATTATTTTTTTAACAAAATTCATACATGATTTAGCATTGAGAGAACATTTCACTACTATGGTGCAAAGCTTTTAATGTGTTATTTCTCTTAGTTGTTATACAAAAAAAAAAAAAAAAAAAAAAAAAAAAAAAAAACGTTGGAAATTTAATTTTTTGTTCAAAACAGCCCTAAGAAAAAGTTAAGAAGTATCGTCGTATTGACAGTAAAACATCGCCTATATCGATATATCCGCAAATCAGAAGTATCGCCGATATATCGGAATCGGTTACATCCCTAACAAAAAGTATATTTTGTATTCATAAAATAAATATTAAAAATAAATCCCAAAAATAAAAATATATTGTCAGCTGAATCTGAAGCTAACAAAAAAATAAAAAAATAGCATTTTAAATTGATTTATTGGGTATTACATCGAATTAGATGTCCCTACACATTTTAAAATGTTTGTCATAACAATTAGCCGAATTAAAAATGAAAATAAAGAAATTGGAGTTTTTTTTTTGGGGGGAATTGTTACAATTAATTCAAATTATTATTTTACTTATTCAGTAAAATTTTTTTATTAAAAATATATACATTGAAATTAATTATTGGATCCTAATATCCTCCCTACCCTCCACTCAAACATCAATTTTAATATATTTTTAATAAAAATAATAATAATTTGCGTGCGTGTTTCGAACGTGTTGACTATCTTGGTATTCGTGTCGTGTCGTGTTGGAAAAATTCGACACGCGCCCATCTCTAATTCCCAAAAAGCAATTTTGCTTGAAGTCAAGTGTAAAACAAGTGTTATTCAAGCCACACAATCAATTGTCAAGGGTTGAATTATGCTTGATTCACACTTTAATTCAATAGCATTCTCCAGTGAAAAGGGAACTTGAACTCAATGCGAACAATTCAGTTGTAGTACAGTTTAATTCAAGCCTTGAATTATACTGTAATTCAACCTTGTATTACAATTGAATTCAAGTATATTTCAAGCTGCAAAAACAATGCTTTTAAAATGGAAAGCAAAATGCAATTCTTTTGTTTTCTAATATTTATTTTTTGCACATCTGCCTTCGCTAATGTTTTCACGTTTTACTCACCTTTTTTCCAAATTCACTTTTATTTATTTGTTTTTGATATATTCACCACAATTTCAGTTTTAATAATAAATAAATTACGATTTGACAAGGTTTGAGCATATATATATGTTGTTTGATGTTTTATTTAAAAATATTTTCAAACTTCAAAATTACTTTAAAAAAATGCTTGAATTCAACTTTGATTCCAGTTCAATTTCAAGTGCTTGAATTTTAATTTTTTGAGTGCTTATTGGGTTGTAACTCCATACCTATTCATACCATAACCTATTTCATATTTTCCGGTATTAAATAAAACTTAATACTACAAACCTGTTAAGTGTTTGAATTTAATTCCTACTGCCAATATTGCACGTTCATTTATATCGCGATGTTATGCAAAATATTTATTCCCAATGAATTTTTCGGTTCAGCAGAAATTAACAGTTTCATGCAAATGGAATGTGTTCTTTAATTAATTTTTTAGTTAAATACCTTTTTAGTTATTTAGCAATATATATTATATGTTATCTCAATTCACTAAAAATTAATAAAATATCGTTGCAAGCTGTCACCGTATGACCATCGATTTGAAACATAATTGTGCTTAGAACATAATTTTTACCAAAAAAAATAAATAAAATTTTCCAACCCTGAAATCTTATTTTTGATATTTCTGATTTTAATACCAATTTTGTTTCGCTATAAAATATAAAATATGTTTAATTAACAAAGAAAAAAATTAGTTTTATGCTAAAATTTTCCTGCTCTGGAGCTGTTTTATATTTTTGAAATGTTTGTATCAAAGTTTTTCTTTCCAAAAGATAAAAAATATTTAATTTTTTAAAGAAAAAGAAAAAATTAATTTGATCTAGATACTTTTATATAAAAAAAAGTTAAAATTTTCTAAACCTGGAATCATCCTTATAGGTTATTGTGTTTTGTTAAACAAAACAACCTATTTATTTTAAAAATATAAATTATGTTATAGAGAAAATATACCAAAAACAATTTAATTTTCCAAACCCGGAATTATTTTTTGAAATATTTTTTTTAATTTTTATACCAATTTAATTCTTACTAAAACATTTACTTTCCCAGCAGAAACGAGAGAGTAAAGCAGATATTTAAACACATTAAACACATTCACCACAGCAAGCTACCAACTACCAAATATCAAGGATATAATACACATGTTTATATGAGAATGATTATTTTGAAGACAGCTAGGCAACAGGGCGACAGGTTGTTGTCTATGCTGATTTTGTCGTTGTAGTCCAATTAAACTAATTTCTATTTCCTGGTCAAAAAATACTTGTGTGGCAACACTCTATACTTAAATAGCTGTTGTTGTTATTTACATTTATATTCTTTTTACATACTCTTACAAATACAATTTGAAGCTGAAAAAAGTCAGCCAATGTATTAATGGTAAAGTAAGAAAATAAAAAAAAATGTTGATTATTGAGTTCTTGTTTCAACTTTGTTATTTGTTGTTGAGCTTCTCATTTGTTTAAATGAAAGTTTATAACATAATAACTCTAGTTGTTCCAAGAAACTTTGGGTAAATGTTCGCTAATGATCTGCATTAGCAACAGTGAAATGCGCATAGGATCCAGCTAAACCCTCAATAATCAATTTCAATGTATTTTTAATAAAAAAAATATTTTACTTAATAAGTAAAATATTAATTTGGGATTATTAGTGCGTTTAAAAAAATTTTAAACTTAAATTTTAACAATTCCCATAAAAACACTAATATTTGTTTCTTTTTTGTTTGTTAAAAAACACATTTTAGATTTGTTCATTTACAAAAAATTGTTACGAATTTGTAACAGTTGTTACTGGAAAGTGTTCATTAGCTCAAAAAGACTGCAAGAGAGAGAGAGAGAGAGAGAGAGAAAGAGAGCTTCAAAAGATAGAAAAAAATTGAGAGACAAAATATTTTTACAAATAAAAAATAAAAATAAAATATTATACTTAATAAGTAAAATATTAATTTGGGATTATTAGTGCGTTTAAAAAATTTTAAACTTAAACAAATATTAGTTTTAGCTAGTTACTTCTACATGGCAAAATTAAGTTTAAGTTTTCCAGCTCTGAAACCGTCTTGAATTTTGCTGATTTTCAAAACTATTCGGAGAATTTCTGATACACCAGTCCAAGACCTAAGCTCCCAACCAAGGCGCATTTATTAGGTGGCAGCATTACACCAGGTGACTAATGTCATTATACCAATCTAAATGTCAAATTTGGATTGTGTAGGTTTAAGCCTAAAAGCATGCTTTTGTTTGGGTATACATAAACACCTTTGGAATATTCAGTTTTGTATGGTGTTTGACATTTCCTATAAGAAACATGCAATCTGACGATGCTACCCTGTTTTGAAAAGTAAGAAGGAAATTTATACCAACAAAGTACATGTGGTTGTTGCTGTTGTAATATTTGTTGTAGAATCGCGGGTACCTGATTGATGTGCCTTGCTCCCAACCTTTTCTGAGAGCCTCGGCAAACCGATTTCAGGTGCGGACAGACGGAAAGACGGACGGACGGACGGATAGATGGACACCGCTTATTCGGCTTACCTATTTATAAGGACCCAGAATATATATGTGACCTTCTCTGAGAAAAGGGACCTAGTGTGTGAAACTTAATTTAAAACAGCGATCTTCAAAACCGCGTACGCGTGCGATTGCTCTCACAATAATGAAGAGAACAATGAGAGATAATTTGTATTTTTATTTAATGTGTACTCAATTATTACTACAATCAGGGTTAACACTTTAATTTCAGACTATTCATATGTGCCGGTTGTGTAGTCGCATTTTACTAGACAACAACACAGAAAAAACTAAATTTCGTTTTCAGTAACCAAATTCATTGAATCAGTAAATTTTTTGTGTGAATGCGGACCTACAAAGAAATTTGTAGATTCTGAAAACAATTTTGTAAAAATTTAACTGAAAAAAAAAATTTATTTTTAGTTAACTTATTATGGCATTAGAGAAAAAAGTTAACTGAAACTCAAAATATTTTCAGTCAAATTTATTAATAGGAACAGAAAAACATTTTTGCAGATTTTTTGTGTATTATTCAGTAATTTTTTTTTTTATAATTTACAAACACATTCACTAAAATTTTTCGTATTATCAGAAAATAAATTAACTGAATCAATAAAAATTCTTAAATTTTTTTTTAAAAATTAGTAAAAGTTTTATTTGAAAAAAATACCTGAATCAAATGAAAGGTTCAACTATTTTTTTTTACTTTGAAAAATTGGCTTGTTTTTATGGTTAAGCATTTCGTTCCCGCTTTTGGAACTCGTCAGTAGACTTCAACCTAAAAAATGTTTTAATTTAGCTAACAAACTCCTTATGTTTATAGTAAGACTCTTAATACTATATTTAGAATCACAATATATATACAAACATAATAAGTTTGAAAACCGCAAACAAAAATCTTTAAAAAAAATTAAATGTTTTTTATATCTATAAAATAATTTGTAGAAAAAATTAAAAAGAATCAGACAAATTTTTTACAGTATATAAAAATAAATTTAACTGAAAAAATTAAAAAAAAATCAGACAAATTTTTTTACCTGAAAATAACAAATTTAAATATGGAAAAAAATAAATCTAAAATTTTTTTTTACAAATTTTACTTTATATAGATAATTTTCATTCTATACAGTTTTTTTAAATAAAATAAAATTGGAACAAATAATTTACTGGAACAGTAAAAAATATTTACTGAAAATAAATTATATTTCAAAACACACGTTTGTTTGAAAATTTTTTGGGAATAATTTTTTCTGTGAATGGATTCTTTTTAAATTAGTTTAATTTCAAGTTTTTCTACTTTTCAGTGCTTGAATAATCATATCTGAAACTAAGTTATTATATACTACTTAAAATACATCAAATGTGCATTAATCTCTTTTTGAACACAAGAAATTGACTCAAATTAGAGTTTTACATATATTTATCAAATATATGTATCGCAACCCTGCTATAAGAAGAGGAAAAGATATTACGCTCAAAAACGAAGCACCAACACAAACATAAGTGTGAATGTATATGTGTGGGGATCGCTCGATTTAAAACCAAAAAATAAAAAAAGTAAAATTTTGTCAGTTTTGTACGTTTGTATGGGGTAAATAAATTTTTATCAGAAATCTAACTCATTTAATCTTATTCTACACCCTTTTAGGTACCAGAATCCACTCTTAAGTCCAAACCCGTTTTATTGAATATTATGGAAGTTACACACGGAATGACAAACCTTTACCATTTTTGGTGAAGAGTATAATAATAGTTGTGTTGTATTTAGGAGCTATCCTCTGAACATTGGTCCTGTTTAAAAAATAATTCTTTCTGCAAAAAAAAGCGACTTCATTGCAAAGATCTGATAGAAGAAGTACGTGAAATATAAAATTAAATTTTAATGGGCGTGCATCCGCCCATTTTTAAAATACAAGATTGTGTGTTTTTCAGAGCTCAGGGTGAGTGATAAGTAGAACCAATTAAAATAAAATATTAAATTTTAATGGGCGTGACTCCTCCCATTTTTTTAAATGGAAGATTGTGCCTATTTTAGCGCTCAAGGTGTGTGGTAAGTTTCGTAAAAATTAGTTAAGTAGAACCGCGTGAAATATTATAATAAATTTTAATGGGCGTAACCCCGCCCATCTTTGCAAGTTTCAAATTGTGTAATTAGAAGAACAAAAGGTGTTTGATAGGTTTCGCAGCAATCAAATAAGTAGAATATCATAAAATTAAATAAATAAAAAATGGGAAGCTATTATACCCTCTCAGACAAGAAATAATTTTTATAATCGGTCTAAAATGCAATGAGATATGAAGTAACACCTCACAAAAAAACAAAAAAGAGACTCCTCCTTTTTTTCAAGTCGGTTAATTAATAATAAGCCATCATGAACAACAGTCGAAACAGCCCTTCCTTATTTAAGAAAACCAGAGAATTTCACTGCTTTTCGGATGCTTTAAAAATGTGTCCTGTGTGTAAATCTAAATTGATATTTAACCCTTTTGCCCCCTTCAATACAAGAAAACACATGTCCGTTACTTTTTAGTAAAATTCTCAAGAAAATAATGTTCTTTTTTTCAAGTCCAGTTGCTTGTATTAACCGTTATTTAATATCAACAATGTTATGACTTAATAAACGCCGTCTTTTATGACATAAAACAAATTTCTTAATAAATAATAAATCTTTTTATTTAATTCATTCACATACATGTGAAGAAAGTCAACGCATGTATTAAAAATATAATAAAGTGGCACATTTGATATGGATCATACTTGACCGGTTCATATTCTCGTAACCATCAAGACGAAGAAAAGCAATTACTGTCGTACATTGTTCTACATTTGTCACATTTTTAATAATAATTTTTTTTTGATTAATTTTACTTAAACCGGCAACAATTATGCGTTTCCATGTAATTTAACGTTTTATATCGTTCATTGGTCTTTTCTGTGCTTTTTTAGGTTTCAACTCATTTCTTGGTTTTCTGTCTTAAAACAAGTTTTTCTTATTAATTGCTTTTTTTTAATTGTAACTATCTTGTTGAAATGTATTTTTTTTAGCTGAAAATAGTCGTCACACTCGTACTTGTCGTATCATTCACCTTTTTGGCCAATTCTTTTGCTGTTGCCAAATTATAATTTTTTTTTGTTGAATTTATTGTTTTGTTCTAATGTTACATGATTTTCAAAAGAATTTATAAGACCCATTATTTATTTAAGCGCCTGTTGCTAGTTATTGTTTGGCTCATTTTCCAATTGTTTTTTAATTTTAATTTGAAAATTCTCATAACGCCTTCGCCGGAAAAATACTTTTGTCTTGCTGTGTTCCGAGAAGGGTATTTATTTTTTGCTTTGCTGTATTGTCTTCAAATGTGTTGGAAAATAACTTTAAAGTGTGAGAATAATTATATATGGGAGTTTTTTTATTTTAATACGATTTCATTATGTTTAATAACTGAATATTTCAATTGAAGCTCATACTCGTATGTATAGCAAAAGTAGTATTTAAAACTTCTTATGGCACAAAAGTTTGTAGGAAAAAGTTTAAAATAATATAGTCTTATTTATAAAGCTTTGATAATTTTAATAAATAAGGCTGATAGTCTTTCGATAATCGTATATTCCTGCGTAAACTGAAAAGAAATTCACCAGAGAACTTACTGAAATAATTTCAGACATAACTTTCCCTGCATACTGATCGTTATTGTAAACAAAATTTAACTTTTGTAATTAAGGATATATGGCAGGTAACTATGTCCTTGCACTGATTTGAAATAATTTACTAAAAGAATGGACTATATATATATATATATATATATATATATATATATATATATATATATATATATATATATATATATATATATATATATATACATAAGTTAATTTTACCAGATTTTACTGCATTTCGATTATAAATATGGCTGAATTTCGATTTTTAAAATAAAGGATATATGGGAGCTAGACGTGTCCTTTCATAAATTTACATGCAATTCATCAGAGAGCTTGAAAGGACAGTTCTAAAATCAATTACCAATTTTCTCTGACTTCTGACCATAATTGCAATTAAAATTAAATATTTCAAATGAAGGCTATGTAAGAGCTTGGGATGTCCTTGCATTAAATGCAATTAAATATAGCACAGACTTATGTTACTTTGTTCTATAAATAGTTTTAAACATTTCCGCGCACCCCTTTCATTATAAATCTAATCAAAAATTAATTTTAAGAATAAAGGATATATGTATGGAAGGCAGGTGTATCTTTAAACCATTTTAAATAAAACTTATCGAAGATGTTTCCCTGCATAATCTTACAAATAGTTACAGAAATTTAGCTGAAATTATATTTTTCAGAACAAAGGATATATGGGGGAGTGCTGTGTTTTTTAAACTGATTGAAATAAAATTGAACAGAGAGTTTGACTGTAAGGTTCTACGATCACTTATCAATTTTTTCTGTATTCTGGCTATAAATGCAGCTGAAATTTAATATTGCAAATGAAGGCTACGTGATATCCTTGCATTGATTTAAATTAAATTTAGCACAGACTTGTGCTGCTTAGCTCTATAAATAGTTCTAAAGGCTTCCGCGTACCAATTACATTATAAATCTAATCAAAAATTAATTTTAAGAATAAAGGATATATGGAAGGCAGGTGTATCCTTAAACCATTTTAAATAAAACTTATCGAAAATGTTTCCCTGCATAGTCTTGCAAATAGTTAATGGATATTGCTGCATTTGCGGCAGAAATTTAGCTGAAATAAAATTTTCTGAATAAAGGATATATAGGAGATCGGCTTATCATTGCACTGATTTAAATGAAATTGAACAGGGAGCTTAGCTGTAAAGTTCTACGACCATTTGACAATTTTTTCTGTGTTCTGTCCATAATTTTAGCTGCAATCAGCTAGTTAAGATATACCATATGCATTAACTAGGCATGTCCTTGCACAAATTGAAATAGGATTTGTCAAAAGGCTTGAATGCTTTATTTTAAAAAAATATCAACAGATTATTTGCTAAGCTCTGGGCAGATTTGTAGCTGAAATTATAATTTTTTTTAAAGGATATATGGGAAATAGCATGTCCTTGCACTGCTGACACTTCAATTTGTCATAGAGCTTAACTGTATAGTTTTAGGTGCTAGTTACAAATTTCCTCAGGACTCTGATCATAACTTTAGCGGAAATTAAGTTCTTTAAGGTAAAGGATGTATGGGAACTAATACTAATCGAAACCAAAACTTAGTTCAGGATGCAACTGTATAATTTCATATATAATTATCAATATTCGCTGATTTCTGATCTTAGTTGCAGCAGAAATTAAATTCTCAAAATAAAGGATATATGGGAGGTAAGCGTGTTTTTGCACCCAATTGAAGTAAAATTAACTAGAGGTTTTAATTGTGCAGTTTCATAAATAGTTGCAGCATAACTTTAGCCGAAATTATATATTTAAGATAAAGGATATACATGTGTACATATGTGATGTAAGGGCAAACCCTAGCACTAACTGAAACCAAAAGGATAGTTTAGAATGTGGCTGTATAATTTCATAAATAATTACCAATTTTAGCTCCTTTGTGATCTTAGTTGTAGCAGAAATTCAATTTTCAAAATAAAGGATATATGGGAGGTAGTCGTATTTTTGTACCGATTGAAACAAAAATTACCAGATGATTTTATTGCATAGTTTCATAAATATTTGCAGGTTTTCACGGCATTCTAAAATAAGTTGTAGCGAAAATCAATTTTTTAAAATAAAGGATATATGGGAGGCAAGCATTTCCTGGCTATAAAATTTGCTACAGAGCTTAATTGTAAAGTTTTAAAAGTATCCTAATCATTATTATAGCTTAAATTATAATTTTAAAATAAAGGATATATGGGAGGTGTGTACTTCCTGGCACCGAATAGAGAAAAATTTTCCAGGAGTTATTGTTCTATGATTCTGTAAATAGTTACCTATACTGCCGTGCATTCCGATTGTAATTGTGGCGAAAATCTAATTTTTAAAATTAAGGATATATGAGAGATAGCCATTTTCTTGCACCAAAAAAAATATAAATAAACTTCATACCACACAGCTTGATTAATTAACTTTAAAAATAATTACAAATTTTCGCTCCATTGATTTGAGAATTGTAGCTAAAACTGAAATTTACACAATAAAGGATATATGGGAGGCGGGCATATACTTGCTCTGATTGAACTGAAATTTAACGAAAAGCTTAACCTTACAGTTTTATAAATTGTAGGGCATTTCTGCTGGAACATTTATAGATTATAAATGTAGCTGATATTCTATTTTTAAAATAAAGGATACAGGGAAGTTGAAAATAAAAATCTAATTTTGTGAATGATCCATAAGGAAACAGAGAGTGTGGTAGTAAAATTTTAAGCCTACTAAGCTTTAGATTTTCCTAAACGGTTTAATCATCGTAACACAAAAAACATGTGTTTCTCATGTACATACATAACATTTTAAACTACTGAAAGACAACATTAACAACCACTTTAAATTCAAATTGAATGTCTTAAATACCTTCCTATATCAAATATCTGCCAACCAGCCTCATAATTGTAGAGTTTTTATGTTAAATTTTCTCATAAAACACGATTCATGGCAGCCAACAACAGCTTCTACGGGTAAAGAACAAGGAAAAAATACAACCGGCAAAAAACAAAAACAAGTTTAGAACGCGTGCCGCTTAAAGTTCTTAAATGTTTTGTTCTACCAGATAAACGAGCAAACCAAAATACGTAGTTTGTGTATCAGCAAAGAACAAAAATATAAAAAAACCACAACCGAGAAATAAACAAAGTAAAAAAAAACAAACAAAATAAAAAAGCCGGTTGAAGTTCTATGGAAATCGTAAAAAAAATCATGTTACCTGCAGATGTACATACATACGTACATATGTATTAGTCTCCTGCACAAGACATCTTATAAGAACTTTCAAGACATGAGGGATTTTTCAAATGCTTTACTACAGCGAAATCTTATAAAACAAACGTTAACAACACTGTTTGCAAGAAATTTATTTGAGTATTGTAGGTAATTATAAGAGTAAAGAAGAAAGCACTTCGCGACGGAAGAATTTGTGATACCAGCTTCTCTCTACGCATAAGCGCGTATGTGTGTATGATCTTTTATTTTTCTGCGCACATGCAAAGGCACACACATGCATTAACATTAGTTGTATGCGGTTAATCACATAATAGCTTACCACCCTCTAGTCAACCTAGTCTGTATGTCAATACTCTTTCTCCAGCGACAATTGCACTAGTTAAAATGTCGACAACTTTCCTTTTATGAGCGAGTAGAGATACGTTAGAGACGACAGTTCTAGTGTATTTCTGGTGATATTGTCAATGAACGCGTCAATAGTTTGTTTTTCTTTTTTATTATGTTGTGCAATAATGTTAAATAAATATATGTAGACGAGGGTAACTAAAATCTACGAGTGAATCTTCGGTTCAAATATCTCCATATGGTCGTAAAAGAACCCTATGTTATTTGTCAATAGGCATTTGCATTGGCTGGGGTACACCTAGTCGGTAGCACTATTGACAATGTCACTAGAAAATCACTATAAGTTTACTATTGACAACGAGAGAGGATATATCGATATTGTAGACTAGAGCCCCTAAAATTTACTAGTGAATCTTTGGTGCCAATGTCTCCATGTGGTCCCGAAAAAACTAGTGGTGGATTTTCAATGACAAGCTAATGTTAAATATCAATAGATGATACCATTGGCTGGGGTACACCTGGTCAGTTGTGCTACTGACAACGTCACTAGTAAATCACCACAATTTCACTATTCGCACTTTCTGCAGGGCATCTACATATTACACACACACTCAAACGTACAATATGAAAAATAACAAGCATACACTAATCAACAGTACTTCTTTTGAGTGATTGTTACAGACAAGCTGTCTTGACGTCATCGCTTTTTTAACACTGGTACACACATACACCAATACATCCATCGTGCTTCGCTTATAGTACGACAGCATTTATTATTGGTTTAGTATAATACATGCGACGTGAATACATTTAAAAATCATAACGTTTTTACATTTCAAGACTGTTTACGCAGGCCTCTAATATGTATGTACATAAATATTTGTTCTTAGTATTTTATTATTAAAAAAAAGAGTAATTAATTCAAAGGGGACATAACGGCGGTAAGGTCACATGTCTGACAAAAGCTCGACTTCACTTCAAATGAAAACTAAATCTAGTTAAACAAATTGTGGGTTTTATGGAAAATAAAACATTTTTTATAAGAATGTTATTTGAGCTTCTTGCCTGTGTTTGTGTTTGTGTGTGTGTGTGTCTGTGTATGTGTGTGTTTTTTGTGTGTGTGTGTGTGCTGCTGCTGGTCACGTGATTTAACGTTTGACCGTTTCATATTTTTAGCCAGCAATAGACAGTGAAAATCTTAGGATTTCAAGGCGCCACAATGGCTGGAGTTTTAAGAATTTTTTTAATAAAATTTTTAGAATTTTATGGTAAATAAAAGCAATTGAACGTGACCGTTTCGGTTTACAGACTCTCCATTTGACTGAAGTTGTAATTGTTATAAAGAATTTAAAGCCTGAGAAAAGAAATCTTAAGGCTAGAATTATGTCGTAACTCTATAAACTTCATAGTGTTATGCTAGGAACACAATTGGGACGAACGACGAATTTCGTCCTCGTCGACTACTAAAAGAAACGCTAAACAACACTGTTGGCAAGACAAACCACCGAAAAAAATTA
This sequence comes from Tachina grossa, assembly GCA_949987645.1. Taxonomy (NCBI): domain Eukaryota; kingdom Metazoa; phylum Arthropoda; class Insecta; order Diptera; family Tachinidae; genus Tachina; species Tachina grossa. Next base: position 132,661,612 of record OX465278.1, on the reverse strand, counting down.
CTTGCCAACAGTGTTGCTTAGCGATTCTTTTAGAATATTTCGCTGTAGTAAAGCTTTTGAAAAAATCTCTCATGTCTTGAAAGGTCTTATAAATAGTCTTGTGCAGGACACTAGTATGTAAAGAGAGTGAGAGAAAATTGTTTTTTTCGTCGTTCGTCGGCGTCAGCGTTGCCATATTTTTTTCTCAAAAACCTTCAAGTCAAACAGCAAAAATTAAAAATTAAAAATCTTTTTTTTAGTGATTTTACTCAAAATTTATTAATATGTATTGGCTTTACTGAATTAAAATTCGGGAAAAATTTATTTTGTTTCAAATAAACTAGCAAACGTAAAGGTAAATAACACAAAATATTTACTGAATGGAACATGTATAAGATAAATATATCGAGCCTTTTTTTTTGATTTTATCGTAAGCGACATGTTATCGAAAATGTACTTTTTTAATTCAAATTAAAATTTTATAGGTCTACCCATGGCTTAGAATTATCAAAACAGCAAAAGTGTTGATAACTTTTAAGATACAGGCTGTACAGTTTTATCGTAAGCGACAATTTACGTGCAAAAACAAATTTGAATATTTTAAAAAAACCTTCTCCTAAAAAATTTAATTTTGAAATCTTTTAGTCTTTTTAACATCCCGAAAAACTTCGAAAATAAGATAAATCTTCACATATAGCAACGCTGGTCGGCGTACAAAGTAGAAATAAATCTATATCAGAGTTCGTCACGCACGACGAATTTCGTTATACGGCGGTGTTGTGTTCATTTTCATGTGAACAAATATGTTTTATTTTTTATGACGAAAGTTCGCATCGAAAAATTCGTCGTTCGTCCCAGTTGTATTCCTAGCATTACTCTCTAAAAGATTTATCGAATATATTTCGATTTTAATTTACCAAGTAACTAATTTTTTCTTGGAATGGAAAACTCAAAATCTTTAGCTAAAGTAGAATATTATATAGTGAACAAATAGATTCAAACTTTGCCAAAATGTATGAAACTGATTTGAGCTCGCTAGAGAAAATTGCAAATTGTTCCAGTTAAATACGTTGTCATTATTACGATATATCATTATTGTTTTCCTTATATTGTTTGTTGATATTGATGTTAAAGAATATAGCTTAGAATTCTCATTCAGTTATTGAGTAGAACTGTATAAGGCTTCTAGTTTCAAAACCAATAAGAAGGAGAATTTAAGGACCTGGCTCTGACCGTTCTTAATATGCTGGGTGTTCTCAAAAGTAACGCTTGTGTCTGCTTCACAAAACGAATAGAAATAAGTATTACGTTCCAATACTATTTCCTTTAACTAAATTTCAACGCTGTTTACCTCAATGTACCAGCATACAATTTTATGAAAATTAGTTCAATTTTTAATGACAAAAAAATTGTTTTTTTTTTATTGACATGAGGATTTGCGGAAATAAAATATGGCAACACTGGCCTGGGTAGACTTTCAGCAAAAAAAAAAAAGCTGAGCTAAAGTGGGCCACAGCGTTGTCAACTTGGTGCGTTTCGCACCATTTTGGGTGCTTTTTGAAATTTTTTGTGCGAAAAATTCCCTAGTTGGTGTGTGGTGCGCTTTTTTTTTAAATTTCGGTGCGTTTTTTAATTTTTGGTGGCATCAACGCAAATTTAACACAACAATGGGTAAAAACCGGAAAATTATTATTGTGAAACTTACCAAATTCCTGATAGTGTTAATTACCATATTAATAGTAATGATATTTACAAAATGTTAAAATTTGAAATGAAATCTGTTTTATGGCCCGATGATAATAGTAATGATGTTTATTATTAGCTTTATTAATAAGGAATAATTAATTTTTGGTCTCTTTTTAAGAAGTTTTAAGCCGAATTTATAAAATTAATGTACAAAAATATATCATCTTATACAAATGAATGCAAATATATGTATGTGCCATTAATTATAAAAGTTGTATAAGTCATATATTTCTTTGGTCGAGATATTTGGTAGATTACATTGGAACAAATCCAAATGCAACAGTTTAATTTAGAGTTGTACTAGTCTCGATTAATATAAATTTCTTTTACTATATCGAATCAAAAATGCGTATAACTTTGACCACTTTCATAATATGTATAATAATTTGTTTTTTTTTTTTTTGGTTAAATTTTTTTAATTATGTACATATATTGCAAAAATATTTGAATAAAATGATAAATAATTAACTTTTATTAGTTTTGAATCCTTTATATTAATCGTTGATCTCTTTAAAAAGGTTTGTACAGAATTTATGAAATTAAGAAAAAATATTATCTATGTATGTAGTACAAATGAATATTAAAAAATTTGCTAAGTTTTTTTAGGTTTTATTTTTTTTAACCCTGAACTGTAAAACCCTGTTTTAGTGTTACATTTTTAACACAAAAAAATAATTTACTTAAAAAAAAAAAGAAATTCTAAAGGCTGGGGTTAGCCGAACGTTGCTGTTGCTGTACCGTACCGTACCGTATTGTTAGCACGTTGGTGCACTTATAGAACATTTAAAAACGTGCGTATGCTTTACTTCGTTTTGTTGTTTTAATATTAAAAAGGAACAGCTGTTCACAAAACAGTGATGGGAAATAAAAAAGTTCAAATGGTGGATGTAGCGAAGAAAAAGTACCTAAAATATGTAAACGCTACTAAAACTGTATACTGTCTGTTATACATTTATAACAAATAAATATGTTCATACATACATACATATCGATGGACACAAGTACACCTCTTCACAAAAATTTATTGCAATATCGTAAACATAACACTTTTAAAAGCAATTTAACAAAGCAGTTGTGCTGTTTAATATTATGTTTTTATTTTACCTGTAAAATTACAATTATTTGAGTTAGGGCCTTTCTACTTGTGACCAACGATATGTATGCAACATGAAATAATTTTTACATTTGTGCATACACAAGAAGAAGTTGTGATACCATTTACATAAATCCTTTAATACATATCACATTTATATTATGCTCATACATATTTATGCATTTCTTTATTATATATAAGTACATATACATACACATGCATGTATATATTTGTGTACATAAGTATGTATATATGTACATACCCAAATATTTATTTATATATTTATGTTTTTTCACACAGATTTATTAACAAAAGTACCAAAAAACAGAGCCAAAATACCCCTATTCCATTTAAATTACAATGGTACCATCACTGGCTTACAAACGTCACTTAACAACGTTAGGAAATTCTATTTTATACAGGTTGAGAAGTGCCGTCAATTGTCATTGTTTTCGCTACGCTGTCCGTCTGTCCGTCACACGGTATTTTCTCAGGAACCGTACGAGCTACGGACCTGAAATTTGGACACAGTATGTAGAACCTTGGCCGCTACAACAACAAATACATGAGAATTAAAAATAAAAGGGTGTTCCAAAACGAGCAACGAAAAATGTTAAAATCCCATGTAATAATGAACATATGTATATTGAAACTTGAAATTTGTAAAATTAGTGTATTTTTATACAGACTACAACAATTAACACTAAAATTTAAAAAAAATTAAATTTAAGGGTGGTCCATCAGTTAATGCAATTTTGACTATGTAATTTTGACAAATTGCTATATCTTGGAAACCGTAAGAGGCAAACACTTGAAATTTTCAAAAACGGTAAAACTAAAAAAACCGAAAATTATAAAATCGCCAAACCAAAAAAAAAATCGCCAAAATTTAAAAAAATAATCGCCAAAACGAAAAAAATCGCCAAAATTAAAAAAAAAATTTCTAACACTAAAATAAATCGCCAAATTCGAAAAAATCGCCAAAATGAAAAAAAACGCCAAAATGAAAAAACGCCAAAACTAAAAAAAATTTTAAATAAAAAAAAGTCGCAAAAATTAAAAAAATCGCCAAAATTAAAAAAAAAATCGCCAAAATTAAAAAACGCCAAAAACCGAAAAAAATCGCCAAAACAAGAAAATAAAGTGTCAAAACTAAAAAAAGAGCCAAAACTTAAAAAAATCGCCAAAACCGAAAAAATGCAAAAACCGCCAAAACAAAAAACCGAAAAGACCCCAAAAACGACAAAAATGCCAAAACTATATATTATATAGGATGAAGTTTGTATTAAATTACATATCTAGTGTTCGTACGGTAGCCTTCGTGCGCGAGTCAGAGTCGCACTTTACTGAATTTACTTGTAAATGGCATGTTTTTTTCCTCCACTTTGGTGCGTTTTGAAATTTCAAAGTTGACAACGCTGCTGGCCCAGTGCTTTCATAAGCTTTACATTAATGAGTATTAATTAATGAACTTTAAAATATTTGAGAGAAAAAATTAGAGTTAAATTTAAGAATGCATATTTTCTATACCACTGTGAGCGTGAGTTTTCCTCGTTATATATATATTAAAAAAAAACAGATTCCTAAGCGAAAATAAATGGATGAAAATTTATTTCTTCACATACATAAGTATTTAAGGGCGTGGTTTTTTGATTGAGAAATTCTTCATGCCTGAAGGGGGGGTGAGCGAAATAGTTTTGCCCGTGAGCGAAATAGTTTTGCTCGTGAGCGTGCGTGATGTGAGCCCAAAATAAACACTCACTATCTTCCCCAAGTCTAGACAACTTAAATATTTTGCCCCTAAATAAATAAAATTAATGGCCTGGCACACGATGTCGCCAGAAAACTTTCGATCGAAAACTTGTATTGGAAACAACAATAAAACAAAAAATGTTGTTTTTGTTTTCAATGTTAGTATTCGATCGAACGTTTTCTGTCGCATCTTGGATCGCGTGATTAATATCTGGATCGCGTGATATATATTTTGGGTCGCTTAAGTCATATATTAGATCGCTTAATCCATATCTTGAATCGCGTGATTAATATTTTAGATCACGTGATCCATATTTTAGATCCATATCGAATAAATAACGAAAACTCATTTTATTCAATTAAGTTATTAAAATACAAATCAAAAAGAAAAAACCTCGTTATACCTATTTTGGATGGCATGATCCATTCCCTTTAGATCACCTAATCCATATCTTGGATTGAGTGATTCATGTCTTGGATTGCGTGATCCACATTTTGGATCGCGTGATCCATATCGAATAAATAACGAAAAGTCATTTTTTTCAATTAAATTATTAAAATACAAAAAAAAAATTGAAAAAACCTCTAAATTAACACCGACCGCCCCTTTAAAAAAAACCGAAAAATTATTCGAATATCTGCTAAAAAATTAAACGAATATTTATTTTTGATCAAAACTCAAAAAGTTTTTCATTCGCAAGAAAACGTCTTCTATTGGTGGAATAAATTTTGCTAAATTTTCGCAAATATGCATTGAATTTTTGTTTGTATTTTTTTTTATTTATTTCTTCGTAAAACTGAGCATTCGTTAAACCGGTATGCTACTGTATTATGATTGTGACATAACATTTTTTTAATGTTTTCTTTAGTTAATATGCAGTTAAAGCCTTTGAAAAGTATTAAATTATATGCACACGTTAACAAATTTATAATTATCACTTAAAACAATTCAAAATATCCAAAATAAATATTTAAGTAAAACAAAAAGTTTTGTTGTGTGTGGCTTGTTGTTTGTTGATTTCTCGTTGTTGTTGTTGTGGCTAACATTTGATATTATTTTATATACTCGTATTTAGGCATGCTAAAGGCATGTAAAATGAAAAGTAACCAAAGAAACTAACACAGTCTGCCCGTCATTTAGTCAGTATCTTTTTATTTATTTATTTTTTTTTTTGTTGTACGAGTAGATAGTTCGTCCATTAGCAATTCTGTCCATCCCTCCCTTAGTACGAGTACGATGCCCCAGCTTATGGTTGAACAGTTAAAATGTTTTGTTGGTTGGCAGTTTTACTTTTGCTGTTGGTTGTTAATTTTTTTTCTCTCTCTCTCGCTCTCTATTCATTTCAACTGCCAAAAGTGGGTCAGTGCGATGAAGTGCAGATTTTTATATCTTTTAGTCTTTATTTTTATTTAATTTTTTGATGTTGTTGTTACTAAAATAACCACAAAATGAGGAAAAGCAACATATAAAATTAAATAAAATAAAATCAACAACTAAAAGTGTTACTAGTCAGTCAGTTGGTCGTACTAGACAAAAAATGCGATGTGCTTATTTGTGTATGTCTGTATGTGTGTGCGAGTGTGTGTGTGTGTGTGTGCACCGCAAGTTTATATAAACAAAAGACTTAGACAGCGAACTTTTTTGGGTTTTCTTCAAATCGTTGTTGTTGGTATTTTACCGTTTTTTTTTTGTTCTTTGTTGTTGTTTTTTTTTTGTTTTTCATCAAATCATATTTTTTTGAGTTGAATAAACTTTTGGTGATAAAACAGTATGATTAACGATATGGGAAGGACAAGTCAGTCAGTTGTTATATAAAACATAATTAAAAAGATTTTTTGTTTTCGTTTATTGTGCCATGTAATGAAATTTTTTAAATAACAAAATATAAAAAAATGTTCACATATGAGGAGCAGCGGAATAAAAAGTTTACTTTTAGAGATTTAAAAATTTTGTGAAATCGTAGATTATTTTTCTTTTCACTCCCTTAATCTTAAAGCATGAACGTTGAAAATAAGTCAAGCTTTCCTCAAAAATAAATTATATATATGTACATGCATATGTGTGGTATTGTACTTGAGATAGTGTTATAGCTCGAATTTTAGAAACTAAAAATATGTATTTATCTATATTTATCCACTGTAAAATGTGCCACCTACTTATTTCGTCTTTTTTCATCTCAAAAATCATCTTGTGACCATTTTCTTGATATTTTAGTGACTTTCTTTGTATAAACAACCAAAAAATATTATTTTGAGCTAGTATAAAAGTTTTAGGGCCTTTTCATGTAAATGCGAACGAAAGATTCGATCGAGTACTTTTTTTAGAACAAAAACAAAAAACTGAAATTTGTTTTTGTTTCCAATATAAATATTCGATCAAATCTATCGTTCGTATTTAAATGAACAGGCCTTTAAAAGAATTTATCATGTATTTACATATAAAATATTTTAAGGGTTTTCATAAAAACTCTTACCACCATATTTATAAAAGAAAATAAAATGTTTTTTAAATTAATTTTAAAAAAATTTTGTATGAAAAATTTTAAATAAAATATATTTTAAACTTATTTTAAATTTTATGAATGTGAGGGTTAAAATTTCCATTTGTGCAATTGCACAAACTTCCGGGGCTTGTTCCTTTTTCAACTTTTAAGCAAACAGTTAATGTTAATTAAAACAAAAACGTCCAAAAAATAATTTATATTAACAAAAAAATGAAATGTTTTTGAAATATATTTTAACCACCATATGCATAAAAATAAAGTGAATTTGAAATACATTTCAGGAAAATTTTGTATCAAAAATTTTAAATTAAATGCATTTCAAATTCAGTTTAAATTTGATGAAGATTTGATGAAGGGTAAGAAAATTTTGTATGAAAAACTTTAAATAAACTATATTTCAAACTCATTTTAAGTTTTATGCATATTGGGGGAAAATTGTAATTTGTGTCTAAAAATGCATAAATAAAGCTAAAAAAAACTAAATTGCTCAGATTATTTAAGGAAGTTGTTGTTTATGAAATGCAAAATTGCACAACTTTGGGCAAACTTACTAGGCTTGTGTAAATAAATTTCCATATAACATTCGACAGTTTATTTACGAGAATGTAAAAATATTTAATTAAACAACTTGCGAGACTTTTGAAGGTCGCCATGAGAACCCTTATTACTTTGTGTTGAGCCTTTATTCAAGTAAAAAATTTTTAAATTAGTTAATTTGAATTTGATCATATTTTTAGTTGATACTCTTTTGTTGAAAGAAATATTTAAACATAAAAAATAAAATAACACAGATGTAAAATCGAATAAAAATATTTGTTTTGCATAAGTTTTGTTTGAGGTTTTTAAACTTATTATGTTTGTATATTGTGATTATCAACAATATATTATGAATCTTACTATAATCATACTAAGTTTACTTTAGCTAATTTCAAAATATTTTGAGTGTAGTGACAAGTTCCATGAGCAGAAACGAAATGCATATAGACGTTGCTTAACAAAAATAAAAACAAGCAAAAATTCAAAATTTTGTTGTACAGTTCAAAATAATAAAAAAAAAGAATAACAAAATAAAGCAAAGTGTCAGAAAAATCACTCTAACACTTTTATTTTGTTTAAGAAGAAAACTCTCCACTTGTTTACTGTAAATTAAAATTACGTATACAAATAATTTGTAATTATAATACTTACTAATAATATAAAATTCTCTTTTCTTATCTTTTCAGGTGAGTTGCAACATGTGAAAAAAAATTTTGAAACCTTACTCAAGTTAAATTATGTAAGTTTTCTTTTTGCTCGCTTTTTCTTTTTCATTAAAAATAGAAGAATGTTAAAATTTTAAATGAAAAAATTAGTAAAATAATATTTATTATAGAAAAGTAGACAGAAATCAATTCTGTGGCGTATATTAATAACAAAATGAAATGTACTCGAAATCCATTTTAAGCAAATTTTGTATGACAAATTTGAAATAAAATGCATTTAATACTCATTTTAAATTTTATTTATATAAGGGTGATTGTTGAAAAGTTTTCTTATGAATAAATAAAAATGCAGAATGAAAATACTGTAAAAACTGACTAACTTACTGAAAAACAGTAATTTAAAAAAAATAAATAAAAACAACAGTTTAAAAACAGCGTACAGATAAATCGCACTTGGCAACGCTGCTGGCTGGCAAGTTTCTAAGGTGTAGACTTATCGTCTTCACAATATACTTGATACACAAATTTTTGCAGTACAGACACGAACCATATTTGTAGTACAAACATAAACTATAAATTCATAGCATATTTTAAGGGAGAAAATATTGGTGTGCCATCTACAAGTTGAAAACAACGTGAATTTTCATGTATTTCGTAGCGTAGGGTTACCAGTCTTATTTTCATTCCTCGAAAATCCAAACTTGAACAAAAAATTCTAATATTACTTAAATAATAAAATTCATTTATAAAACTTGCTGAGTATTTTTAGAAAAATAAAATAGATCTATTGTGGACTGTTTCAGTATTATGGATGCCAAAATGTTACCGTTATTTTCGGATGAATAAAATCTGTGAAATTTTTTTTAGTGAGCTCAAATGGAATATCTTAAAAATTTTCAGAACAGATAAGAACGCCAAAAAAGATTCGATTTGAAAAGAAATACATATATGTGTAAGTGCCATCTTTTATTTTAATTTTTTTTTTTTTTTGTTTTTTTGGATCAATTCTTTAAGATGGTAAAGAGCTTATTAAGCGTTTTATATTTTTATTTTTTTTTTACAAATTCCAATCGCATATCTATTTATTTATTTATTGATACATATTATATGAAGTAAATTTGCATAATATGGTGTTGTACAAATATAGGTGGAGTAACTAGACCATATGCCTAAGATGGTATTAACAGTATTTTAAAAGGTTTTGTCACTGACTGCACACGACCTATGCGTTCACATAGGAAGTAGCAACGTGTTTGTTAAATAAATTCCACAAAACACCGCAAGATTATATGGTTATCCGTGGCCGTCTAACAACCGCCACCGGCCACAAACAAAAAAGAAAATAATGGGAATTAAATGGAAACGTTTTGAAATATTTGCAGAGAATTTGACATCATCATGTAATATAATTTTATTGCATTATTATTTCACATATGAAATTTGTTTTATATAACTAAGCAGCAAAGCTATAACCGGGTGGCCTGAGACACCTGTCTTCTTTGTTTTTAAAGTGAAATGAGAAATGCGAAATCTTTGAATTTTTTGGATGATTTGGAAATGCCTAATACTTTAATTGGCTTTTGCCAAAGCTTTTGGTAAAGCGATAAAAGAAAATATTTTTTTAAACTATAGACTTTTTTAAAAGAAATTAAATTATGAAATTGATTAACCCTTGGTAGCGGCGAGTAGGGTTGAAAATATGTTACTAGGGACGAGTATGGGTGAGTAAGAGCTATAAGAGGCGAGTACTTGCGAGCTGGAGAGATTACAGATTATTAACGGCGAGTAGAGATAACTGGGAGCGAAAACGGGTGAGCAAGAGCAAGTAGGGACGAGTTTAGTCTAGTATGGGCGAGTAGAGACAAGTATGAGTGAATAGGAATGAGTAGGGGTAAGTGGAGCTGAGTACGAAAGAGGGCGTGTTAAGTGTTGGTATCTCTATGAAGATCAAAAGCACATTAAGCTGTTGCAAAAAGGGTAAAAAGCACACAAAAATACGAAAAAGCGGGTAAAAAAGCACGAAAATATTTTTTTTTTAATTTTAATACATTAAGCCATTTAAAGAGGAGAGTTTAGAGTGTAAAAGTGAATGTATAATTTCAAATGAAACAAATCAAGTTTAGGGGCACCTCCCAGAAATTTAAGTAACAGTATCCTATCCTACACAAATATGACCAATATTGGTATCCCAAAAATTTAAAAAAAAGTACCGTATCTTATAGAAATATTAAAAATAAGAAGAAAAAATTCAACAAAAAGACTAGCGGCGAGGCTTAATTTCCGAGTTATGGGCCTATGAAATTGTAATTAAAATTATAATTTAATATATAATTATGGTGTTTCCCTAGACGGCGCAGCCTAGCAAATATTTTCTGCCTTGCAAAGTTTTCTTGTCTAATAACGTTTTCCTGCATTGCTTAAACATTTTCTCCACCATGGTGTTTCCCGAGACGGCGCAGCCTAGTAAAGATTTTCTGTCTTGCAAAGTTTTCCTGTTTAATAGCGTTTTCCTGCGTGGCCGACAAAGAGTCTATTTTTACCATTTCATGAAAGGTATTCTCAAAAGCTTTAAGATGATATCAATATTGGTCATATTCGTTGGAAAACACCGTATAATCACAATATTGTATTAGAATTTCAGAGGCCCATAACTCGGAAACTAAGCCTCGCCGCCAATTTTTTATTTAGTTTTTTCTTCTTATTTTTTAATTTTCTATAGGATAGGATACTGTTTTTAAATTTTTAGGAGGTGCCCCTAAACTTGATTTAATCATGATTAATTTAATAAAAAATAACACCCTTATTTATAAAACTTAAAAAGTCTTTATAAAGGTTTTTTAAAACAAATTTTCATACAAAATTTTTCTTAAAAAGACTTTATAAAGCATTTTTAAGTTTTATAAATAAGACTTTAACAGCCGTATTCAGTTGATTGAGGTTTAAAATTCATATTAGTTAAAAAACGTTTTAAGGCTAAATAACGTTTTTTAAATATTGGTATTCATAATCAGTTTTTTAACTAAAAATCAATTAACTAAATTTTTTTAAAATATCGTGGCAACACTGTATTCTTTATTTGTCACTTGCATATTAGTTCTGCAAAACAACGATTGTTAACTAACAAAGTACTCGTGTCTATTTTTTTTATTTGTCGGTTTTCAGAGAAATATTGTTTCTATAAAATAAAAGATATGTTCCAACTTGTATTTAATAAAATAATAAAAAAAAGTTCACTACAAATCTTTGTTAAAAGTGCTTTTTATATTATTTATTTTATTGCAAATAAAGAAGCACTAGAATAACGAGCTTTATTTTGTTTGTTTTGAGTGTTCATACATCACTAGTTAATTTTCTACAATTATACTATTTTTGTTAACACATAAAATGAGAAAACAATGACTGGGAATGGAAACTGGATCGCTCCTTTTCTTTTATATATTCTTTGGAGTATATTTATTTCGGCAATAGTTTCTATAAAAAAAAAATTACATTGTTTTCTTCTAAATAACACTGGCATATGCATACATACATGCATACATAAGTACACACATACATACACACATATGTACATACAGGTAAAGTTCAAAATGTAAACAACAACGAAGCAAAATTACAACAACGTCACCTTAAAATTGGTTTAAACATGGGGGCAGTCAATTTTAAAATTTGCTGATTTACGCAAGGTTTAAAAACCGTTTTTTAAGCTAAAATTCTATTATGAATACAATTTTAGCGAATTTTGCTTAAACAATATTTGAAACGCGGTTTAAAATTTTTATGAATACAGCTGTAAGTATGTAAAAATAAATAATAAAAAAAACTAGGAGTCAAGTAACATAGATTCTTACACACATACATACATACATACAATAGTACCCAGTTGGCCACGTCTTTAAGACATCTTTGACGACGGGCACAAGACAATGGTAAGTCGTAGAAGACATATTAAAGACAACTCCATACAAATCGTTGACGAAATTTTCATACAAATGGCGGCGAGGTCACACAAGACCAGATGATCGACATTGTCGCTCAGATTGTCATCAACAAGGCTTTATTGAAGACATAACGAGGGACATTGTCGCTCATATTGTCGTCAACAATGCTTTATTGAAGATACAACGAGGGACATTGTCGCTCAGATTGTCCTCGACAAGGCTTTATTGAAGACAAAACGTATGACACTGTCGCTCAGATGGTCCCCAACAAAGTTTTATTGAAGAGAAAACGTGTGACATTATCGTTCAGATAGTCATGAACGCCGATTTCTTTTAAATTGTCGATTAGAAAACTTAATCTACAGACGACATGTCGTATATGAATCGTCGAAGACAATGTCGTCTAGGACGATTTGGACAACTGGGTAGGTGAAGCTAAGGCTTAGATTAAGATATGTATGTATTTATGTTATTGAAAAATCATTTACACATAAAAAATGCATTGAAAGCATTACTTTTTTCTTAAGTACTCGTAACTTAAAAGTTTTTGTTTTTGTGATATTCACCCTTATTCTAGTTGTCAACATTGACAGCACGTCAATACGATATCAAAAAATTGGGATTTGGCTACCCGTTGTCCAAAACAACTGACTGCTATTGATAACCTAATGATTTCAATTGTTCTAGTATGATTAAATATTTGTGTAAGCTTTAACAAATGCTTATTGCATACTACTTTCAATCAATTATTATGCAGAGATTTATTTGGAACTCTCCAGTTAGGGGCTGTCCATATATTACGTAACGCTGTTTTTTCCCGATTTTTGACCCCCCCCCTCCCCCTAGTAACAGATCGTAACACAACTGTGAACCCTCCCCCCAGGAATAACGTAACAATGAGATAAAAAATAAATTAAATAGTTTAAAGTTTTTATATATAAAAAAAAAATTAATTGAATTCATTGTTTTAAATTCACTTGTTAGACTAGCACAGTGCTTAGACAAAAATTAAATAAGCTTACATATGAACGTACTCCATATATTGGCGAAACTATTTTTTAAATTTCTTCCCAAGTGTCCTCAAACTCCAAAAATTATGAAAGAGAGCTTATTCCTAAAATGTATGTATGTATTAGTTATGTGTATTGGAATTCAGCGGTTTCTAGATATTCGTATTCGTTTAAAAAAATATATAAGGAAAGTCATAAATCCAAAACGAAATTTAAATGAATGGCACACAAATATTAGTTTGTAATAATTAAATACAAATATTTTTTTATTGTTTGCTATGCGTTGTTTGCCAAATAATGTGCTATAGTTTTCCGTATTGATGACTGAGCAGTATTTGAAACACGAAGACGAGAATTGGCATTAGCCTTGCGGTCGCTTTCACTAACTTCTATAAGTGAAGTCGTCGTGTATTTCAGAGAGCTTAAAGATGACTCCGTTTGGCCATCTTTAAATCAATCTAAAATGTGCGTGAAACAAAAAAAAAAATATATCTTGGATCAGTAAAGGTTGCCATGGTGAATTATATTTCATTTTCTAAAAGAGAACATTTTCAATCCGCTTTAAACATACAGATTGTTGGGATATCAAATGAGTCAAAATGATGTCAATTACGAAAGATATGCAATTTTTCTTTTTTTTAATTTTTGTCCCTTTTACAACATTACATTTTCAATAGATAATTGCCCATTAAAAAAGATATACCTTACAAATACCTTAAAATTAGAGGGTCACACAATCTAGTTCCTAGACGCATTTCACTGTTGTTTTCATAATAGTTTTTTTAAGTTCTCTTGCATAAAAATTTAAATAATATCTTTATGAAAATACGTCTATGTGTGCAAGTTTCCATTAACACATCTCTCAAAACTTAAACATTGTAGCCTCAAGTTGACCAACAAAAATTTTAAAACTAAATAATTTGATATTGTCATGTACATATACATATGGAGGAATATATTTTTTGAAAGGACTCTTTTTTTGTCCATGAGAATTGCAAGAAACCTTTCCTTAAACTTCTGCAAATACCATTTCCTTCTATGTATTTGGTGGATTTAATGTTAATATATGCTGCAGTTTAATATAAAAGGAAGTTTTTATGTACATACATATATTAAGAATATTTCAGAATGTAAATGGATAAAGAAATATGAGGAATTCAGAACGAGTTCAATTCAGTTTGACTACAATTTATTTAATTTATTATAAAAGCTTTGTATAATTTTCACATGTTATTTAACAAATATTAAATTTTTGTATAGTTTTCATAAACTTTAAGGTACGTTTTAAATATTCGTATTCGCGGATATCGTTTTAAATATTCGAATTCGAATTTTCGAATATCAAAAGTTGACATTCGGCAGATGTATGTAATATACATACTCGTACATAATATATGTAGGCAACACGTATGATCAATTAAATAAATAAATGAGAAAAACATACGTATTTTTGCACAAAATTAGTAATTATTTCTGATACGTAACATTTTCAAAGACCCCCTCCCCCCCACCATAACAAATCATAACAAAACGCAAACCCCCCCCCCCACTCCCCTAGAGCGTTACGTAATATATGGACAGCCCCTTACTTCCGTTTTCTATTTTGCAAAAAAAAAAAAAATAAATAAATTTCTTAATCCCAATTATGAAAATTTTTCTACATTGTTTTTAACATAGTTTCCCTTATTGTCATTAAAAACAGTTTAAGAAGGCTCAGTAAAAAAATGCTGCTATTAGCGCTTAAAAGTAATTTAGTTTTATAAACTAAAAATATTTTTATTTAACAAAAAAGCACCAAAAGCACTGTAAGAAATTGTAAAAAGCACTGTAAATATCCGCTTTTTAAAAAAGGGTATTAGCCAAAATTTCGCATTTAAGAACAGGCAAAAAGCACCAAAAAATACCCGAAACGCACCAAAATACCATCACTGCTAGTAGAGACTAGTAGAGGCAAGTGAGAGTGAATAGGAGTGAGTACAGGTGAGCAGGGTTAAGTGGGGAGCCGAGCACGAGCAATTCGAGGCGCTTAGGAGCTGGTGCGAGCGAGTAGGAGCAAGTACAGACGGAAAATGTAGACTCATCTGCCATACGCTTTAAGGCATATACATATTGCACATCCAGTTCAATAGTGTCATAACTCAAAAAAAAAAAACTAGTTTTGCAGAAAACTTTTTAAAATTCACATACAACTCAATGAAGGCATGAACAAATATTCTTCTCTCTGGAGGTGATAGTACAAGCTATTTATATGAAATTTTTACGTAACATAAAATACGAAATGCATTAATGTTCTACATTATTAAGCCAAAAATTTATTTTTTGAGTTAGGTCACTATTGAACCGAATGTGCGATACATAATTAATTAATCTAAAATAAAACAATTTGTTTATATAAAAAAAAAATCAAGTTTATTAATTTTTCAACAAATTTATATTTCGATACAATTAGTTTATATTGAAAGAGAGTAAAAGTATACAATGTGCTTAAAAATTTCTATTTTTACTTGATGAAATATTAAGAGAGACAATTTTAAAAAGACAATTGCTTAGTTCTCAACCTTTTTGTAGGTGTCGTATTTTTCTATAGAAAAAAAAATTTGTTTTAAAAAAATTTTTTTAAAGAAATTACCAACAAATCATGTACGAACTACGACTCCTACAATAGCTTGTAAATTGAGCAAATATTATATTAAAATATTAATAATTTTATTATTACAAATTTATGTTAAAGCGATATTAAAATTATGTATAAAAAAAAAATTATTATATGAAAATAAGAAGACTTGTTTTATTTTTTAGAAACGAACATTGCAATCTTTGGATAAAAGCTGTTAAAAGAAAATATTGCCACATTTAAATGAAATGAAAAAAAAATATTGAAAATTCATTACAAAATGCTTGAATTTAAAAAAAAATACGAAATGTAAAAAAAAATATTTTTATTTTTCATTGTTTTGTTCAATTTAATTCAAGGGTCAGGTCAGTCTTAATTAATTAATTTTGTGTTATAGTGAAATTAAAGAGAAATTTTATAATGATATTAAAATTTATTTTTTAATGGCCTGTCCCACGATGTCGTCAGAAATCGTTCGTTCGATCGCCAACTTGTATGGAAAACCACAAATAAATAAGAAGTGTCTGTTCTACGATGTCGACATTCAAAACAAACTTTAAAGTTTTAAAATTTTGTTGTTGTTTCCAATGTAACTGTGTGACAAGTCGAACGTTGTCGACATCGTGGGACAGGCCCGAAACTTGTGGTTGCTTTCAATTTAAGTGAAATCGATCGAACGTTTTCTCTCGACATCGTGGGACACAAGCCGTAAAATTCTTTTCTTTTTTTATGTTTTTAATACTTAATAGAGTATACAAATATAAAAGAAAAGTAGTTTAGTGATAGAGAGATGATAATGATGATGAGTTTGTGAGATGAGTAATGATGTGAAAAGCTAGTGAATGTGAAAGTGTGTAATGAGCATATGACAGAGAAATGCCTTTGTGAACTGTTTTAGGAGCAGTATTAATGAAGAGATACAGTGTGTGTTTAGAATTGTTTTTTTTATATGAAAATTATTAAAAAAATCCTTTATTATTATTTTAGTGTAATGTATTCTTTTTATATCAATGACAATGATGATGATTGATTTATGGATGTTTTATAGGAAAAGCTTAAATTTAAGATTATATTTTAAAATATATTTTATCTTTTTCTCCCTAACTTGTATATTCGCTTTTTGAGAGCTTAAATTTTTTTATATTATGCGGCCCTGTTCTATAAAATGATTCGGTTTGAAATCGCACGATTTTTGGAAACTAACTCTGATAATAGAATATTTTTTCACGTTCATTATTAATTTTGGAAATCGTCCGGTTTCAAATCGATTCGATTTATAGAACAGGGCCGATAATTCAGAAAATTACTGGAACATTTCCGTTTAATTTTTTTTTTGTTTTTTCTTCTTTTTTTTATGTTTTGTTTAATATTAAATGAGTAAAACTAAGCATTCGTTTTTAACGTGAGTTTTTAGTGTTCTGTTCGTCTAATTGAGAAAGTGTGTTTGATTGTGTGATTACTTATGTATGTTCAGTGTAAAAGTGTGGGAGTGTAGGAGATATAATAAATAGCCTGAGCAGAGAGAATATTTTTTTTTAAAGGAAACACTTGAGAGTATTTAACAGCGAACGTATTTCCCGTTGAAAATACAACGCTGTCTCAACTGCCACCTGACGCTCTCTCTGCAAACGCATCTCTAGCGAACACTCCCCGACATTTCTCTGACTCGTTGATTAAATGCAATCACCTTCAACTTCTTCTTGATGCACCTCAGGATCGAATTCATCATCGGCCGTTGCTTCTTGATATTGTTGATATTCAGACACCAGATCGTTCATATTGCTTTCGGCCTCGGTAAATTCCATTTCATCCATACCTTCACCGGTATACCAATGCAAGAAAGCCTTGCGCCGAAACATAGCCGAGAATTGTTCGGAGATACGTTTAAACAATTCCTGTATGGCGGTGGTATTGCCTATAAAAGTGGAGGACATTTTCAGACCCTTGGGTGGTATATCGCACACAGCAGTCTTAACATTGTTCGGGATCCATTCCACAAAGTATGAGCTGTTCTTATTTTGCACAGCCAGCATTTGTTCATCGACTTCCTTCATGGACATGCGTCCACGGAATACCGCAGCAACTGTCAAATAACGGCCATGGCGAGGATCACAGGCAGCCATCATGTTCTTGGCATCAAACATTTGTTGCGTCAACTCGGGTACGGTCAAAGCTCTATACTGTTGAGAGCCACGTGAGGTTAAGGGAGCAAAACCGGGCATAAAGAAGTGCAAACGTGGGAAAGGCACCATATTCACGGCCAATTTACGCAAATCGGCATTCAATTGACCAGGGAAACGCAAACAAGTGGTAACACCCGACATGGTCAATGAAACCAAATGGTTCAAATCGCCATAACTTGGATTGGACACCTTCAGGGTGCGGAAGCAGATGTCATACAAAGCTTCATTATCAATGCAATACGTTTCATCGGTATTCTCCACTAATTGATGTATGGACAAGGTGGCATTGTAAGGCTCCACCACGGTATCCGAGACCTTGGGAGAAGGCACCACTGAATAGGTGTTCATTATGCGATCGGGATATTCTTCTCGAATTTTAGAAATCAATAAGGTGCCCATGCCAGAGCCAGTACCGCCGCCCAAAGAATGAGTCAATTGGAAACCCTAAAAATTAAAAAATTATCTTTAAAATAAATTTTCTTGTTAATTTGTAATCGTCTACCCATTAACTTACTTGCAAACAGTCACAATTCTCGCACTCCTTGCGCACCACATCCAAAACATTGTCCACCAATTCGGCACCTTCGGTGTAGTGACCCTTGGCCCAGTTATTTCCAGCGCCTGATTGACCAAAAACAAAGTTGTCGGGACGGAATAGCTGGCCATAGGGACCAGAACGTACAGCCTCCATGGTACCGGGTTCCAAATCCAATAAAATGGCACGTGGTACATATTTGCCACCAGAGGAACGGGTTACCGCTAAGTATAAAAAGAAGGCCAAGTAAAGTTAATAAGTTGAGTGCTAAAGTTATAGTAAGATTGGATTAAAAGTGGAGAACATTTATTCTCCATAAGATGAAATTATACCCTATATTTGTACAAGAAAAAAACTATTATGGCTGGGCATTACTCATATTCTTTCCCAATGACCAACAGATCGATTCGTGACACTGCAATAATGCAGTTCCTTAAATAAACCACTTTGTCGGAATCTGTGGTTCCTCAGAGCAACAAAAGTGTTTTTCTTATGACATAACCATACTTCCTGCTAGCTCGGAGTATTAGCCAATATTTTTTTAGGAGCTGTCTATACCTGTTGCTATCAATTGAAGGCCAAACTGAGCTCATACTTTGATCTAATTTATCACATCATGATGAAAAGAAAAAAATAATTTGTAAATACAATTAATTTTTTTGTTATATCAATTAAATAATTAATTGATTTTGAACCTACAACGATTTTTGTAAATACAATTAACGAAATTGTAGGTCACAGGAAAATCTGAAAAATATTTTCAATTAAATATATCAACAAATAATTTGTTGAAATTAACTTATTTTTTCAACATTAATTTTTGTTAGATTTCAAAGTTATTTCAATTAAAGTTATTGTTATATTGACAATGCGAATTGTTGAATTTCCATACAAATTTTGATTATCATAACAATGCTGCTTATACACAATCACAATCCTCGAAACGATATTTTATTGTCTGCGAAAAACAGTAATTGTCTTTAGGCGGAGTTGAACCGGCAACATCAACACTAATAAACTGACTCACTTACCTCTCAGCTAAAGAGCAACACTTTATTAGATACACAAATAATGAATACATACAAAACATGATTTCTTATTTTTTCTACATATGCGCATTCCGTTATGATATAATTTAACAAATAATTTTGTTGAGTAATTTAATTGACTACCAAAACTTTAATTTGTTATATCAACAATGATGATTGTTAAATTAAATATTAACAATTTGATTTGTTGGTTGCATTTCGATGATATTGTTTTCTGTGCATCAAAAACAATGTGAAATATGTTCAAAATCTAAAAATTATTTAGAAGCAAAGTGCTTACGACCGATGAAAGATGGAAACTGTTTTGGTTATATATAGTGCAGAAGGAAAAGTCCTTGATCCAAAACAAAGACAGAAAATACAGAAATGAGCTAGCAAGAGTTCTTGGAAAATATTTATATAATTTTTTGGATGTTTCTATTTTGTATTTCATACAGCCAATTCATCAGTTATTTGCTTGTCATACCCAGGCTATCTCAATGTCCACTTGTGCTCGTATCAGTTGTTGTAGGAAAGTTCCAGCGGATACTAATCCTAATTTAACATCAGAGCGTTCTCCTTCGTCGTTATTGTGTAACAGAATCATAGGCGACGTAAAATAACCAATAAAATGGCTACGAAAATTTAATACGCCTCATGGACACCAGAGGCGCTGCAACACTGCTTTAAAAAAATAACGTGCAAAAAAGAAGACTTGTAAAAGCATGCATTTTTCCTTTATTGTTCCTTCACCATTTGTATACTCTATCACTATCCCTTGCCTAAAAATTATAAACAAAAAACACCATGTCAGGTGTAATTGTGGCCAAACTGTTAACAAATCTCAATCTGTGAGATAACCTTCTGAACATATTTGATTGGGGAATCGGGGATTAGATCTCCTAAGAATATCGAGATCTACCATCTTACCCCCATTTCGGAAGAGAGACATATGTAACTGTCTTCTTAGTTGTTATCATGACTGAAAAGGATTTCATGGGTATTTTTATTTTGAATTTTAACAAATTTTAAAAGTAAAACATTGGGATTACACTCCAAAAGAACTGCTCACATTTTGAAGCCAAGAGCGAATCAAACTTATGTCGGATGCACTGTTATGAAGTGGAGTGTATTCCAGTGAGAGCGTTCTATATGAATCGAAACAAATGATAGCCGGCTAAGGCAAGGTGACGAACTGCTTATGTAGAACTTGTCAACCACTATTTTCATCATAGATTTTAACTGGTCATGTAGACGAGAGTTCTCATGATGGAATACTACGGCTTCATTTTTGGTCGCATATTCCGGGTATTTTCGAACCAGTGCTTGGTTTAAACGAATCAATTGTATTCAGTACTGGTACCCTATGCTCATCTTGACCAATTTAGCAACTCATAGTAGATGGGAAAGTTTTGTCTCCGCCAAAAAATAAATTTAAAAAAAAACATTTTGGGGTCATGGTTATTCAGCTTTAGCGTTGATCACGCTTGATTGGCCATCTGTGATTTCTTGTGCTTCAGGTTGTCGTAAAGGATAGATTTTTCATCACAAGTAATGATTTGCATGCATAATTTACTTCTTTTAAGAGGCGTTCAAGCAGCATTTAGGATGTACAAAATTGATTTCAGCTGGTGTGGTACTCAGTTTCTTTGAATGAATGCTGCTGCTGGCGAAGATTTTGAAATCGCTGCTTCCCTGGCTGTCAATAGTATTGCAATTTCTTTTGACAATAATCTGTGATGAGCAATAGAATTGGGTCAAACTCGTACAGTCGGTCATTTTAGACCTATAATCAAATCCATTTTAATTACATGTGTTTGATCAAAAGTTTGTATATAAAATGAACTTCTGAACGAGTTCGAATTAAGTCTCATCAGCAATCTATCAGCTCCGCTTTTCTTTTTCAAACCGAACACGTAAAGCGCCACCTCGTGTAGGCATTTTTGAAGCCAAAGAAAAAACTTTGGTGTTTACACTATTTCCCGCATTTTTAAGCTATATTTACATTCAATTTATCAGGGATACTATTTCCCTTAAGACATTGAAATCAGGGGTCTAATCGTCGCTTTTGATAGCGACCTGCTTCGATCACATTTTTTCAGTGTTAGATTATGCTACTCGCTATCGAACAATGTAATAATATGGTTCAATATCGAATGCTATAATTTCCAACTGAAAAAAAAAACATGATAGAATCAGCTCTTTATCGTAAGCGACGACCAACAACTCAGTTAGTTTAAACGTTAGGCTCTAATGACGGCTTTAGTGTAGAGAAATGTGTCTTCTCGCACAATGTTCTGCAAGCTATATGTCTTGCATTGGATGTACACTTCACGGTTTTAATCACTAAATCCTTTCCAAAGACCTAGACTTGAGTTGAACTCGTTCACTAGTTCATCTGTTTCTGTCAGAAATGAACTTGTGAACGAGTTTGACTCAAGTCTACAAATACCATGTTATACGCACAAAGTGCGCATGAAGGCTGTTGCTCACTCAAGGCCTTCTTCATTTTATAGTCAGTTGTGGCTTTCTCTAGAATTTCGAGTATGTACTTCACTTCTTATCGTTTATTGTTTCCCAAAAAGCAACAATTAACTATTTTATATATAGCCTCGAACAGCTGTTTGACAGTTGCGAGTGTTACATGCACACACACACACACACACATCATTTAAACTACA
The DNA here is from genome assembly GCA_949987645.1 of Tachina grossa. Taxonomy (NCBI): domain Eukaryota; kingdom Metazoa; phylum Arthropoda; class Insecta; order Diptera; family Tachinidae; genus Tachina; species Tachina grossa. Next base: position 132,639,347 of record OX465278.1, on the reverse strand, counting down.
TTCCAACAAATTTCCTCTCATCTTTCAAGAACCATTAATATTACTATACATATAATTTATTTCAATTTTATTTTAAACTGCCTACCAATTATGGCCATAACTTTGTTAAATTTGCCAAGAATTTTATTATTTATTTATGTGTGTTTCAGAAAAAAAAAAAAAAAATATATATATATATATATATATATATATATATTTGCCGTTTGCTGTTTGTTAAAGCCGACCAACAGTAGCAGTTTTTCTGTGAAATTAAAAAAAAAAAATTTTTTTAATGAATTTCACATCATATCAATTTCAATAAATCATACCTCTACAAGCCATCAACACTTATGGCCCGAAATGAACAGAGCAAAACAGCACAATAATTTTTGGTTTAAATGCATGACACGCGCGCGCCTGCGTTTAAGTAGCGAATGACTAAAATGGAAGGAAGTTCGAAACGAAATAAAGAAGTTAAAGAATGAACAACTTTTGAATATGACGTGCCTGCCTCCGTGCCAAACAAGGAATGTACGAGTACACTACTGCACAATAAAAACTACTGGAGATTGAGTAAATAATTGTTAGCAGGAGAGGAAGGAATGTGCAGTTGGTAGACGTTTATTTATTTTATATAAATGCTAACAATGCGGTCAATTACAACTATTTATTGTAAAGGGAAAGTGTGGGAAACGTAATGTTCCACCAAAATGATAATGCATAATTTGCAGTAGTTGTAAGATATTCCATATAGTTTTTTTTTTTAAATTAATCAAAGCCGAAGTAGGAAAGTCAGTGAAAATGTTATTTGTTTTTTCAATATTCAACGAATATTGTTACCTTAATATAGAAAGGCTCTAATTATTTTTTTTAAATCGAGTTTTTTATCCGATTGCGCAACGCAAAGAAGGATGATGTGATTATCAGTCTATTTATGTATGTATCAGAGAACTGTATGAGTTGATTCACTTTCGCTGTCCACACACTTTTACTCTTAACATCAATATGTAAATAATATTGCTTGCAGAGTTACCTCTCTAACAACTGACTGTCATTAACTCACTCTCTCTCTTTTTTTTTTTTTTTTTTTTGGTGCTGTTATTAAGAATCAATAAAAATTCTTGCTGTTGTTTGATTGTTTTGTATAGCAATCAAATAACTCACAAAAGCATGTTGACTAGATGAAGTCTTAAGTTAATAAAACATGTGCGAATTAATTAATAGTTTTTCTCGTATTAAAACAATTTATAAAAAAAAATGTATAATATTACATAAAACTATACTTGTTAGAAGGGGCTTTAAGAAGTATTCAAAACAATCATACTGATTCATTGTTTTAGTGAATGATATGAATGAATAGAGATTGCAAACAGTGGCATGCATTTATTAACAACAGTCTTATTGATAATAGACATGCAATAGCATCATTCATCATTTCAGCTCAATATTCATTTTAGAAAATGCAAAATTATGCCGTTTGATTTGTAATCATGCAGATCACTGGTATGTATGTGTGTTCATTTGCGGCACTATATACTAAACCGAACGTATGGACCGATTTTAATGATTCTTACGTCAATCGATTTGTCTTAATCCCGGGAGTGTCACTAAAAATATGTCAGTTGTCAAAACTCAATATGACGGCCGACAGACCCCATTTTGTAAACACGAATAAATAAAAAATCGGCGAACTATATCAAAATGGGTATCATTCGACAGGTATTTAAAAATCATATTTAGGTTCCTCTTATGATTTTTTATTTTTTTGTATAAATACTTGTTTGTATATTTCAATAGAAGAATATCTAATGTATGGATTTTAAAAAATAATGAGTTAGGGATTTTCTATAATAAGGTAACGATAAGGTTCTAACTCCATTCAGAATTGTCAGGCTCTCTCAAGTGATGAGTAATTTCTCATTGGCAATCAGTTAGAGGAATTAGTTTGAGAATCATTTGAACCATTTAAATGTTGGTGGTAAGTCCAGCAGTGATATCGCAAACCGCATTAAAGAGCCTAACAAATGCCAAGTCACTTTCGCACCGTGTTTTTTTTTTATTAAAGAGAAGTAACACTCAGTCAATGAATGCTGTTACCTTCTTTAGGAAAGGGATGGTGATCAGGGTTACCGTTGATACGACTAAAGTCGCAATTTGACCCTTTTTTTAGAGGTGTGCGACTTTTGTGAGACTTTTTTTATCACCGACTTTTGCAATTTTTTTAATTTTGTTGGAATTTTTTACCCTTTTTTATAAAGAATCTCACAGAAAATATTTAAATTGCAGAAAATTAAAAATTTCCTTATTATTCTTATCAAAAAAAAAAAAAAAAATCTTCAAAATTTAAAAGCAATTCACAGATTATTGTTATTTATTGCAACTTTGTCACGCGTACAATGTATTTAAGAAATTTTTCGCAAATTTTCAGTAGAAGTTTCAAAGAATAGTTTTAGGAAATAAAATTTAAATAAATAAAAATTGTGGGTTTTGAAGTGCTGTGTTATGAAGTATGCATTGTTTCAACTTACTTTTTTGTTGTGTTATGCTTTTTATTAATAAAAAGACGATAAAAAAGATGTGCAACTTTTATTTTCTCAAACGACTTTTATGTGCGACTTTATTTTTATAAAACGACCTTTTGTTCGACTTTTCAAAAATTCCTAACGGTAACCCTGATGGTGATAGAGAAAACAGCTGGTAAAAGAAGAGATAGAGAAAAGCTGCATTCTTCAATAACTCTGCGTTTTGCACGTTTTTACTAATGCAGTGCTGCAGCTCCTCTGGTGTCAGTGAGGCGTATTATATTTTCGAAGCTTTGCCTAGTAGCCATTTTATCTGTTATTCTACTGCTTTGCCGATGATTCTGCTACACAATGTCGGCGATGAAGGGCGCTCTGATGTTACATTAGGGATAGTATCCGCTTAAGCCGGAGTAGTTCAGTGACCAGTGTCTATTCCTTTGTCACTTGAACTTTCCTATAACAACTGATACAATGAGACACTAATTGATATCAGAAAAATGCATGGTGTTGTTACTTAATGAGTGTCGGAGACCGGGTTGCAGTCCAGGGAGTATACTCTCTAATTCTAAACGAAAGCAAATGCTTTCGAAATGCAATGTTAATAACATCAAATTCGAAAGCATTTGCTTTCGTTTCGAAATACAGAGTAGACCCCCAGAACCATCGGTTTTGTACTCAACATACAACAACCTTAAATATTCTTTATATAAACACCAACTACATATATACCATCATGATTTAAACTTTAATTCAATATGATTTAATATGATTTCAAATTTAAATTTTTGCATGGTGATTTTACATTGGTATTTTGTTCTGTCTATATATGCAATTAAGAATGCTTAAGTATTCCCATTTTCCCCTGGCAAATCGCTTACAACGGATTTACGTAGTTAAGATAAAAGAAAATAAGAAGAAAAAAACTCAATAATATTGCAAATGATTATTGATTGTTCTTGTCTTATTTGTTGACACCTGCTGTTGACTGCATGAATGCACCCACAAATCGTCACCAAGCTGACCAAATACAAAAGAAGTGTCTTTCTTTAAAAGTCTCTGCAACTATTTACTTTATTTACAACAATTTAAAGAAAAAATAAATCAACGTATATAACTTTTCATACAATGAAGGAAGGAGTTTTATTTATTTGTGTTGAAGAACTAACAGAAACCATGAGTGAAGAAAACTCTTTCTTAGACAGCCAGACAGTCAGCCAGCTAGCCGACCGTCTACACAACTATTTGAAAAAGATTTCCAGCAATACAAACCATTTTTTTTTTCTGTACGCATTTAAATGGGCGTGTAATCAAGAAATAAACAAATCGCATACTAAAATGTGATTCATCATAATACTTAAATATACTTTTAGATAGAAAAAAAAAGAATAATAAAGAAATTATATATGCAAATTGCAAGCGTGCTGGAATGTCGTGGATGATCATTTTAAGTGGCTAGAGGTTTTTTTCCTTCTTAATTCTGTAATACTGTAAACCACTTATAAATTCATGATGACCACAGTACGTGGCGGGTATTACTGACAAGGAAGACACCAATAATAATATTGCGGTCATCAGCAATTATATGCAAGTGGTTTGAAGAATACTGAAAACTACTACGAGTACCACTCGAACTCGACTCACTCACTCTAATTATAAGCATTCATGCTAATTCTTAGTGATTAAGACATGCAGGAAAAGAATTAAGCTTAAATAGATTTCTTTGAAAGTTGATCCTCAGTTTTTGAAATAGAAAAATCTGGCAATATATGAGACTTCTTGTAGAGGAAATGGATTTAATTTTTCGTATAATCAAATTATGGAACCTCAAAATTATTTTCTTCCGTATTTTTAAACGTTTTACAAAAAAACAATTTTATATGGAATTTTCTTTGTTAAGCCTTTCTTAACCCAAAATTAATTTTTATGAATTCAGTAGTTTATAATTTCTTTATGTTTTGTAACTTAAATTAGATATTGATTCGATTGATTTTCAATTTGCATTATTCTTACCTGAAGCTTCATTGTAATATACACTGATACGTTCTAATTGCAAATCACTATCACCAATATAGATACCATTGCAGTCAATTCCATGCTCTTCGGAAATAATTTCCCAAAACTGAAAGGATAAACAACAGATGAAGGAAAACATTAATATGAAGGACATTTAAATTAAAGTTGAATTTATTATATATTGCAAAATTTAATTCACCAATTTGCTTCGGAAAAAATTGTCTCAACAAAATTTTGTTCAAATCTCTCATTTACTTAAAGAACGTTATAACTCCAAAAATTTAAATTTATTTATTATTTATTTTATTATTTTAAATTTCATACAAATATCTTGTTTACTCAACTCTTCAATCAAAATGAAATTTTCTTTTTCCATTAAATTGTGTGTAAATTGAAAATTTCAAACTATTTTTCTGACAAACTAGTTTTTTTTGAGTTACTCGTATGACGTTCTTTGAGGGTGGCGTTGGCTGAAGTAGTTAGCACGTTGACTACAATACCGAAGGTCCCAAGTTTGATCACGGCATCCAACAGTCATTAAATAACAACACCACGAATTTTTTCTGGTGTGCATTAGTGTCCCTTTGTATCAGTTGTTGTAGGTAAGTTTAAGTGATGAAGGCATAGTCACTGAACTGTACCAACTTCAGCAGATACGTCGGCGAAGTAAACTAACCAATAAAATGGCTACTAAACATAGCTTCAAATAAATTTAATGCGCATATAACAACAGAGGCGCTGCAAGACTGGGGGTCTGCTCTGTAATTCGAAACGAAAGAAAATGCTTTCGAATTTACATGTAATTAACATACAAATTCGAAAGAATTTTCTTTCGTTTCGAATTACAGAGTAGAGCCCCTGCATTATTAAAACCATGCAAAAAATCAGAGTTGTAAAAGAATGAAGCTTTCCTCTATATCTTCCTTCACCGCCTGTCTTCTCTATCACTATCCCTTTCTGAAAGAAGGTAACACCAAGTAATAGTAGTAGGTATTCAATGCTTTAGTGTTACTTTTCTTTAAAAAAAATAAAATAAAAAAACAATTCTCGATATGACCTTCCTCTATATTATAAAGGGTTTTTTTTAAAGAGGTATAGAACTTTGAAAGAGAATAAAACAAAGATGAATTTTTTTTAATCGAAATTTACTTTATTCGAAACATAATATTCTGGCATTATATTTTAAATATGACTTCTGGCATATGATCGCCACGGCTTGCTCGGACGCAGTCTAATCTCGAGTTCCAATTTTCGATGACTTTTTCCAAGATTTGTATCCTCATAGAAAATAGTATAGCGGCGTTAAATCACACGATCTTAGAGGCCAATTCACGGGTCCTTCAATAAATCAATTGTGACAAGATTTGTGTGCCGTGTTGTTGAAAGCACAGCTCCTGTTCACATCACGGTTGCTCAATTCATGAACGGAAAAATCAGTACTCATGCCTCTATAGCCTGGTTATAGCCCCTACACTAATAGAAAAATAACGATCTAATTTTAAGAAAAAAAATCTTGAATTTAGATTGTAGAAATTTTAAAATTTCAATCTTGAAATTTTTTCAGTAAGATTGACGTTCTCAAATTTAAGCATAAATTCTTACGGTCTAATTCATAAAAAATATTTCAGGTTTATTACAGGTTTATTTGACAAATTTCCCATAGAAATATGTCAAATAAGCGTTTAATAAACCTGAAATATTTTTTATGAATAAGGCAGTTAATTTATAGAATGAATTCTAAAAATCAATAACGCATTCTTAGGAACGTAATCTTAACTTTAAGATTATATTCTTAAATTTTTTCTCTGCAGCAACAATGAGTTCTTCTGTACGCACTGTAAGACGTCTCTGTGGATGCGTATTATCATTGATGCGAAAACGTTCCATGGTTATCACTTAACTTGTAAATTATCCTCATCCCAATGTGTATTAGATTTAACGTAAATGCGCTAAATGAGAATGAATTAATACTGAATTTAGCTATATGATAACACGGTCCTAATATGGTAGCACCGTCAACAATCAATCAAAAATGTTGGCAAATTGTTTTCGTTTCCAAAATTAAAATGCGATTCAGCCAGGAAATATAAGTTATTTTAATTGTTTTTAGAAAAAGAACAAAGAAATATTAAAATCGAGTCACATTTTTTTCATTTAATATTTCCAAGGAAAATTATCGAAGTGTGTGGTACGAAAAGGATCACATATTTTGACGACTTAATGCAAATACTGTCGTCTGTCAGGGTAAATTTTTAATTCACATTAGTGAGATTTTAATGCAAATTAACACTGTCGTCTGTCTACGCTATAATCGAATTGATTGCTTTGTTGGACGGTTATGTTGATCGTAAAATGGACTTAGTGCGTACGTACGTATTTCGAACAGATCTACGATTTTCAAAATAAATTTGCACAATTTGTAAGCGTTGCTCAGGAGTCAGTCTAATCATGTTGAAATGGGCACAACCAAACAAAACATACATCACTTGACAGCTGACAAAATGGTTTCTAGTTAAAAAAGTATTGCCAACTTAAATTTTTGTACATCCATAAAAAAATCATTTACTTCTCTCTGACTCTCTCGCTGAAACTGAACTCACGTATTTGTTTCGTATACAATTTTTGTTCAAACAAAACTTTTTATATATACATAGATCCTCTCTTTTATTACCCTGCGGATTAATTGTCCCAAAAATGTAACATTTTCCCCCCGTTTGCCGGGAAGTCAAAAAGACCCTGCTACAAAACACCTTTAGTGTAAATGTAAGACACTTTTCGAAAGGATATTAGAAGAAAATTCAGCAACAAAACCCAAAATTTAAAAGCGTCTAGGAATTGCTTATTTTGAGATAAATGTATGTTATTTGCAATAACTGTTGCACTTTAATGGACCATGCTTAGATTTAATCTTATAAAATTTGCATTTGAAAGCTTTAGCACCTATTAGAGATGAGCAAAACTGTGATTTTTTAATAAAATTGCTCCTTGTGAATGTGATTTCAAAATTGTTGTTCTTTTAAACTGTGACTGTGATTACAGTTTAGAAGCATTTTGTTTGTTTGTAGCAGGTCTGTTATTTTGAGAAAATCTAATAAAAATAGCAGTTGTGAAATTAAACAGTGAGTGCAGTGCGATCACGGTTTAACACATTTCGGCTCTTCTGCTTTAAAAGTATTTATTAGCACTGGTATTTTAATAAATACCCAGCAAAAAATTACATATTACCATTAGAACTACTTGCCATATAATGACTTACTCTTCTGATTGCCAAGTTTCATTACTCGCTTACAAATCAATCACATTACCTAAAATTTAAAAAAATGACGTGCAAGTTGCTAAATGAAGAGAATGATTTTTTTAGACAAAATACATTACGTGAAATGTTGACAAATAAAAAAAATGTAAGTACTTCTCAAGAATCGACTATTTTAGTCTCACGCCTTGTTAAAATCATTAAGTTGGTAATCCAGTAGGGAAGTGCTTCCACCAAAAATGCTTAATTCCAAACTCGATTACCTTTTTTAAAATTTTTTGCTGGGTACTAATAAGAAGTGCGACAAAAACAAACAATTATCAATCAAATCCATCCAAATATTGAGAAAATTGCAAAAACAAAAATGTGAAAGCCTTACATAGTTGCCAGAAAAGACGATTTTAAACGATTTGACGATTTTTTCTCGACAAAAGATGAAGGTATAACTTTACTGTGAAGTAAGCATACAAGAACATTCACAGTTTATATGAAAGAACTATATTTCCAAAACCTGTTACTTGATAAATTGAGTCACAGTTGTGATTGTGATTTTTCAATCGCTGTGAAAAAGTAATAGGTTTCGAAATATGGCTCATCTCTAGTACCTATGATATCGTGAACGTTAAGTAAGGAAATTTCACGTCGAGTCCAACATAAGCGGTTGTTAATAAAAGTCATAGGCAATTTCCTAATGAATCATCGTCTTTATTTATAAATATAGAAGTTTGCCTAAAAAAATATTATTATATTTACATACTTTTCATGGGAGCAGTCAGGAATAAAAAAAATTCTGCCAAATTCTAGTCGTATCATAAAAGAACCACACAAGCTCTCTTTATATTTCTTTTATTTTTATTTATTTATATGCACATATGTACATATGTATATGTATATTTGTGTATAAGCTTTTTTGGGATGTAATAACACCATTTTCAATTTATTCGAATACTAAATATGCTTGACTTGGAATAAAAAGTGAAAACCTGCGGTGTTTGTTCATGTCTCTATGTAAATTAATTATAAAAAAGAATGACGAAAAAAAATTGTCACAAATTCGCTTTTTTATGGCCGTACAAGTGTTGCCTACTCGTACAATAGAGTGATGGATGGTTGAATGTTTGCATGTAGGCACAGCACACTCTGCCATACGTTTGCTAGCAAAAATATGAGCGCATGAAGAAAGAATACATGCTGCATATGCATGCATCATGCATACATACATATATGGATGAACGCTCCTGGGGATCATAAAGTGTTACACTGTGTGATCTATACAAAAACTCTGTTGTTTTGCTTGTGCCTTGTGCTTGTTGCTTTGTTGCTGTGTTCTTCTTGTTTTAAAAATAAACGAAAAGGAAATTTCATATTTAACTCATGCATAGCTGCCAAATTGAATAATTATCTCTCGAAGGGAATTTTTTTTTTCGTATTCCTGTTGTCGTGCATACTTTTCTTGTTTGTTAATTTAAAAATAATTTAAGAAAAAGTTTAAGGGACTTATTTTTTTATACAAAAATACCTAAAAAGAAACCAAAAAAAAGCATAATTAAAATAAGTTTTCTCTTTTCTTTTTAAGCACACCCAAACTGAAAGGAGGAACTCCCCAGTTGAGACTTTTATAAGATTATTAAAAATTTGAGTTAATGTGTTTTTTTTTTTTTTTTTTTTTTTTTTTTTTTTTTGTTCGAAATAATTTATTTATTTTTATGATCTCTCCAGACTCTACTTATTTGCAATTTTGCCTTAAAAGGGTCAAATTATTTTATTTGATATTTTCGCAAAAAATATTAACTGAATTTTTGGTGTTTTTTTATAAATAATTTTTGTGAATGCGAGGGCTATGTGACAAGTGGTAGTTTCTTAATAAACGCATAACATAATACATATTATTTTATTTCATGTTTTAACGAGATATAAACAATTCAAGTTTTTGAAAATGTTTAATTCTTAAATGAAAATACACACACACTTGGAATAAAATCAAAATTTAAAAAAAAAACTGAACCAACTTCTAAAATAAGCACTAAAGAGTTAAAAATAATTTACATTCAATTAAAATAAAACATTTTTGATGTATTACCTATAGTACTATTCGTTATTATTGTCACAAAATGTTTTATTTCGAGAGCTGTGGATTAAGTATGTAGATTTTTTTATTTTATGCATTTGTAAATCAAAGTAACGCCAATTTGAAATTTCAAATATTTCTAGCGATTTTTTTAAACTTACTTACATTTACATGAAAATAAATACAGCTTTTTTGAACAATGAAAAGGAATTCAACAAAATAGTAGCACAGCACAGTTATTATTGCTTTGCCTTCCAACTACATTCGTTTTGTTACAAATGTGCGAGTACTTTGTATAATAAATATATGTAAAACAATTATCAAAATAAAATTGTTCAATAATATTTTATGAATATTGTGTAGATACTATTAAATAATAAATTGAAGTATTGAATAAAAAAAAATAATAGAGTGATAAAATAATAGTTTTACAAACTTAATTGCATGGTTTGCAAATAAATTTTACTAGTCAAAAGCGAAATAGCAAGTACTTGATATTAGAATTGCGTTCGTTTTGTCGAAAACTCATTAGAATTAGCGCTGTGAACATTTTTATGAAAACACTGATGTCTTCTTGCGACTTGTCGTTCCAGTCAAAGTTCGTACAGCAGTAAGATAGAAAAATGCAAATCAGTGTTTTTTCGCTTTAAATTAATATACTCCGTTAATTAATCTAAACTATTTTTAACTTAAAAAAATAAGCACTGTTTTTGAAGTCGGCTGAATTTAATTTTTAATTTTAACTTCTTGGTGCCAATTTCAAATTTTCAATGGTGTGGTCATGCTTACTTTTTTAAATATTAGTGGACAGCCCATTTTTTTAAATGCAAAATTGTGTCATTTTCAAAGCTCAAGTTTTGTGCCAAGTTTCGTAAGAATTCGTCGAGTAGAAGCACGTTAAGCCAAAATGGTTTTAATGATATAATATCTAAAAATCGAATTTTTTCAGTAGAGCCAAACAATTTTTTTGTTTTTTAGAAAAAAAAAATAATCATAAAATAAATTTCAAAATTTTCTTATATGTCATTTACACCAGCACAAAATCTAGCAGATTTTAATTAAAATCTTTATGAAAATCTATGCCGTTTAGACCAACTTTTTTTGGACATTTATCAAGATTTTTTATCCAAAACAAAACCCATTAACTGAAATATATCTAAAACAACAACCAAACAACTGCAATGTAGCTAAGTCACACACTTTTCAAACAGAACGTAGCTAATTCACTCATCTTTTTCATAAATATATTGTACAGGGCAGTACAAAATAAATAAAAATATTAGGCTTTTATTAGATTTCCTACAAATCTACAGACAAAATAGATTTTGTTTTGTATGGGAAATCTAGTAAAAAGGAGCAAGATTTAAATCGAAATCTCATTCATAAGTACTAGATTTCGAGGTAATGTAAATGCCCTATTAGACCTTTTTAAAAAGCATACATATAAAATATAACAATTTGACATAATGAAATTGAAATGGGAAATATAAAGGGTGTCCCAACAAGAACGCAAGATTTAAATTTGGCGCCATTCGAAGTGTCATTGTTTGACATTTGAACAATTATTATTGTTTGCTAGTAGCAGGTACGAGGTTAGTAAAAATGAAGCGCTACACGAATGAACAACGCATTCTCATTGTGAAATTGTGAAAGTTTTGCGGCTACAGTTCGCAAATTTGCGATCAATTTGGGGTCACAATAATGCTCCAAAAGAGTCAACTGTAAAGACATTCATGGATAAATTTGCCGAAACTGGGTCTGTTAGTGATGTAAACACAACAATGCGGCTTAGACCAGGTCGATCGACCGAAAATGTCGCAGCTATACGTGATGATGTCGCTCAAACGCAGTTCAAGCGCAAAAAGTCAATGGTGTTCGGTATCGTGAAATGATAACCAGTTTTTTCGTGCCTAGAATTGAAGAAATGAATGTGGAGGGCATGTGGTTTCAACAAGACGGCGCCACATGTCATACAGCCAGAGAAACAATTCAATTGCTACATCAGCGATTTCCCGGTCGTGTTGTTTCGCGTTTTGGAGACCAGAATTGGCCGCATAGATCGTGCGATTTAACACCATTAGACTTTTTTCTTTGGGGTTTTTTGAAGTCGATGGCTTACGCGAATAAGCCGACGACGACTCAAGCCTTAAAAGAGGAAATTGGACGCTGCATTAATAAAATACCGCAGCATTTATGCAAAACGGCCATTGAAAATGTCATTAAAAGATCGCGTGTGTGCCAGCAAAGCCGCGGCGGCCATCTGCCCGATTTGTTGTTCCACACATAACCTCATTTTGTCTACTTTACGATATAATAAAGTTTCACGATTTTTTTTAAATATCTGTGTTTTATTTAAAATTTAAATCTTGCGTTCTTGTTGGGACACCCATTATAACATAGGTTTTTATTTATGAAAACCACAATATTAGTTTTAAATAGGTATAGCCCCGCCGTCCCATTTTTGTTAGCACAAAATTATGCCATTACAAGATCCCAAACTGTTTAACAAATTTCATGGGGAAACGATAAATAGAATGACATATATTTTAGTACTGAACCTTAATTTTTGAAATGCAGCATTGTGCCACTTTCAGAGCACAATGGTGTATACCAATTTCCGTAAGAATTAAGCACTTTATATATAATAGAAGCACTTGAAATATAATATAAAATTTTAATGGGGATAGCTCTGCCCACTTTCTTGAATGCAAGATTTAATCTTTTTAAAGTTCAAGGTGTATGCCTAGTTTCGTAAAAATTTGCTAAGTACAAGCACCTGAAAGATAATATTTAAATTTTTTTAGCTTTCAGATTGTGTGTTTTTTTAGTTCAGGGTGTGTGCCAATTTTCGTAAAAATCGCTCAAATAGAAGCATGTGAAACATAATATTAAGTTTTAGTAGGCGTAGCTCTGCTCATTTTTTAACTTTGAGTTTTTGTCGTTATGAGAGCATAATGTGCTGGATAAGCTTCATAGCCATCGAATTAATATAATATCATAAAATTATAACAATAGTACCAAATGGAAGCCATACCCTCTCTGAGACAAAAAAAAATATTTTCAGAATCGGTAAAAAATGTACCGAGTTATGAAGTAACAATTTTAAAAAAACAGACTAATTGGTAACCTCCTGCTTTTTTAAAGTCAGTTCAAGTGATGTGCGTGAAAATAAATTTTAAAATTTACAATCCGTCGTGTGCGACAGAGCTCTGTTAACAAAAAACCAGACCTCTGTTCAATAATAAAAATTAGTTTTTTCCCACAAGTCCATGAAGCCAGATTTTTTTAAGCAAAATGAACCAGAAAATTTTAACCGAAGTCCTTAGCTATGCCTCCTTTAAATGATATATAATATTTAATACATCCAACAACACGACAAATATATATCTTAACTCGCAGTCATAATATGGATTTTGGTAATTTTCTCTAAAATCGTAGGAAACGGTTTGTGTCTAAGTTTATAAATTTTAAAATTTATCATCATGCATATGTTCAAGAGCACATCGACTTCATGTTCCATAATAATACAATGATTTCCCAACAATATTTTACCTTTCCATAGATGGTGATGGAGTTTTTCTTAACTCTATAAAAGCAATGAAAATTCATATTCACTCAGCTCTACTTAATAGGTTTGAGTTCGTGTTTGATGGGTGTTAAGAATTATTTGACATCCGTAATATTTACAACAGTATTTAGCTGGGCATAAAAAGTTATCGAACCCATGTAATTTAAATGGGTTTTATCATAGGTTTGTGTCCAAAACTATCTACTGAATGCGTTCGACACAAGCCTAGCTCACTGGCCTCTACCATCCAAGTCAATCATAGATAACAGAAATATAGTGAGCAATATCGCTCTATCAACCTGATGAATCTATATTAAGGTGATACAAGTAAAATTTGGAAACGTGATGGTTGTTCAAACAACTGCACTTTGCTTAAATTGATGTTTTTTGCTGCCATTGTAAAATTATTTTGCAAAAATTGTGAATACGAAATTACTGCCTTTGTTTTCGACACTTGTCTGCTAACTTTAGTCGCTGGTTTTTTTTTGCAATAAGAATACTTAGGCTTTTCCGCAGCCACATCAACGGATTCCAAATGTAATCTATTTTAATTTGGACTACTAATACAAATAAATTATTTTAAGTTCAAGAAACCGCTTTTTTATCATCACTGACTTGGTGTTTACTCGCAGCGTTGTCAACTTTAAAATTTCAAAAAGCCCCGAAACCAGGAAAAAAGCGCGTAATTTAAGTAAAAAAGCACCAAATTTAAAATTTTATTGTTTTATTAAAAAAAATTTTACACATCGTCGATTGGTTATTGGTTTGCTGCAAATGTGTAATGTATAATTATACATTATAATGTATTTTGAATATACTGTGCCGCAAACGACGACATGTACATAAAAAATATTAGAATCGGTTGACCTTGCAATCTATTCCTAAAATTTCGAATTTGAGGCATCCGATACACATTTTATTTCTATAAGAATAGGTGAATTCTTAAATCAATTTGACGAAGCATTTTCAAGTAATTATAAAAAAAAAATTAATTTTTTTTTTCCCCAATGAACAAACGAATCTCTCGAATCAGATGAACTATGTGACAAAGATAATAAATTTTGATCGAAATAAAAATGGTGTCAAAAGTGTTGTGCAGCAAAAACAATATAAATAACAAAGTTAATAATTAAAAAAAGTGATTTCCAATTTTTTCAAGTTATATACATATAAAAAATATTAATATCGATTCATTCGATAGACCTCTGCGTTTAAATTTGGAAGTAACAGAAGTTTGATGGGAATGCAAGTTTTGATAATTGCATTAAGTGCTAATTCACACGGTGAAATCTATGACGGTCTATTTTTCTTAATTCTCTTTTGAAGTTGCTACCAAAAATTCCTTGCATTCATACGATGTTTTTTTTTGACGTCTAATTTTACTTCTCTCCACTCATATAGCCAATAAGCTAGAAGAGTAACAATAAAAAATAACAATAAGATAGAAGAGTAACATTGAAACGTAACAACAATAACAACAAGAGCAATGCAAAGAGAAATATGAAAAAACCATGGAAAACAGAAATCGAGTCATTTTTTCTATCCCTCTTTCCTCTCTACCCCGTTCGCTAACAAACAAAAAGTTACGCCGAAAAATCTTCGTGTGAAAAGTCTTCGTGTGAATTAGGTGTAAGTCAATCAATCTTTCTCCATCCATTGTCTCTACTAGACAAAATATCGCTATTAAGGGCTTTGGACACGATCAAAATGCTTGCTGTGAAGTTCGTATACGTGTGCTTGTCGGCTTGATGTTACCATGCTTGATGCCCCACCAAGCATTCATTTTTATTTTGATTTTGTGCTGTTCGTTTGGTTGAAAAAAAATGTATAAAAAAGTATAAATAAAGAAATTCAATAACAATAATGGCAGCACTGCTTACAAAAAAAGAACAAAGCAAAATAAGAAAGTTGTAACACTTCTTTTTTCTTCACCAGTCAAATTTATATTTTTTAATTCCATTATTTTGGGCAACAGTTCACAATGGAAATATAATTATAATGAAAATTTGTACGCGCTTGATGGGGTAACAATATACACGCATTAACAAGTGACAGCAAGCATGCCGAAAATCAAAATTTTTTGGTTTTCCATTAAGCATCGTTAGTGTCACACATACTAACAAATTTTCACTCATACTATAACCAATCTCAGCAAGCATTTTTACCGTGTCTAAACCCCTTTAGACTATATTTGAGTAAATACTTGTATTATGTCTTCTTTGTTGTATTATGTCTTTTTTGTTCACTGTTTACATGAATTATGATTAAAATGTTAAAGTTTAACTTCAGAGCTTTTGTTTTTGAATGAGACTTCCTCGAAAAAAAAATATGTAAGGAACTTTTTCTATGAATTTTTCGTTTAGTGCCACCGCCTCGAAACAAAAAGCACCGAACATGAATTAAAATAAGCACTGAGCACTAAATTCAAAATTTGTCGCGTCGAAAATTTCAAAAAGCACTAAAAACGGTGCGAAAAGCACCGAGTTGACAACGCTGTTTACTCGTGTACAACAAAGAAAAAAAAAAAACAAAATAAAAAAAGATTTCTTCTTGGGGACTCATAAATTATCAGACTGTTAAAGTTTAACACTCTGCAGCAATATGCCACATTTTATTTTGTTTACTTTACAATAATGACTGTTTTTGTACATACATATGTAATGGGTGTTTTTTATTGAGGTATAGAACTTTAAGTTGGCATCACTTTTTTAACTGGCGGCCATTTTGTCAGCTGTCAAGTGATTAATATTTAGTTTGGTTTGCCATTTCATCATGAACAGGTTGACAAAAGAACAACGCTTGCAAATCGTGCAAATTTATTTCGAAAATAATGGTTCAGTTCGCGAAGTTTACCGCAAGCTCCGTCCATTTTATGGTCGACATAATCGTCCATCAGAGCAATTAATTCGGTTAACCATGGATCGTTTTCGCACTACGTTTACTCTATGTGATAATACGCATCCGCAGAGACGTCGAACAGTGCGCACCGAAGAAACAATTGCCGCTGTAGAGCAAAGTGTTGAAGAGGACCCGAATGAATCGATTCGCCACCGTGCACAGCAATTGGAGCTGACTAACCGACTATTTTGTTCCCGAATTGGATGGCATGAATGTGGATGAGTTGTGGTTCCAACAAGACGGCGCTACATGCCACGCAGCGCACGTCACAATCGATTTATTGAAGGAAACATTCGATGAGCGCATAATTTCGCGGAATGGACCTGTCAATTGGCCACCAAGATCGTGTGATTTGACACCATTGGATTATTTTCTTTGGGGATATGTGAAGTCGCTCGTCTACGCCAACAAACCAGAAACGTTAGGGGACTTGGAAGCCAACATTCGTGGCGTTATTGCCAACATACGGCCCCATATGCTCGAAAAAGTGGTTGAAAATTGGACCTGTAGAATTGGCTTTATTCGAGCCAACCGCGGCGGCCACATGCCCGAAATCATATTTAAACATTAATGGCATAAAATTATCCTTCTAATAAAGCCAAATTGATGGACATTAAAACGATTTTCTTGTGTTTTATTTCAATTTGAAGTTCTATACCTCTAAAAAAAACACCCTTTATATATTTCTTTCGATCTTTATTTTTTATTTTTTTTTTATCTTCCCATTTTAAAATAAAATTCATTATTAATGTAGTGCCTCCTTGTCTTTATTTTTTACAACAACTGTCAAGTGGCACACATGTAACATCGCTATAAAACAACATTCCTTAACGCATATTTGTTGCTGACAGTTCAGTTGTTGCTATTTGTTGTCTATTTTGTGTGTTGTATGAAGTTCATATATAAAACAGAAAGCAGACAATACGATCTTGATCATCAGCAACAGCAACAGCAGCAACAGTATAACAGCAGTATTGTTGTCATCATTGAAGCGCAACATAATAAATCTATCAGTTGCTAACGAAGTCGCCAGAGATATACTGGAGTTGTGACTCGTTGGTTGGGCGTTGATTTTTTCTTAATAGAATTTTTCTTTTTATGGAATTGCTTCAATGATGTTAATAATATTGCAGTCTGGGTGATGCTACACATCAGCCAGAAATAATCATATAATATTTATAGAGTAAATAGTTTGTTAAAGATAGAAATGTTTATTTAATTTTTCAATGAAAAAAAAAAAAAGTTTAAAATAAACAATTCAATTGATTTTATTATCAGGTACATTGAAAAGATCGTGGGCAGTCTTTAATTTACAATTATATAATGTAAATTAAGTTTAATGTAATATAATGTGTTTAATTCATAAAATATCTTAATTAATTGTTGCTTTTCTTTTTGAACGAAGATGTAAAACAATGCAGATTCTTTTAATATATTCTTGCCTTGTTTTAATGTGACATTGTCATTAAGCGTTCTTTTTTAATTTTATAAAAGTAAAACAATATGACCTCGAATATAGCAATTTGCTTAATATTTCATGTCATGTTGTGAAATTTTTACTTATCAAATTAAATACATATAAGATAAAAGCAGTCTCTTCTTTTGTATAACAATATTAAATACGAGTTGTCCTCATATGACATGTTAAGTGCAATACACAATACCGAACATGAGTGATAGTTTTGCTAAATTTTTAAAAATTCCCAACACGACACTCCACATAACGTACAAAATCAAATTTAATAGCAAAAAGTTATTATTTTTTTCATATTCAAACAGAAACATATTTTTGTTTATTTTCAGAATTTAAAACTTAAGAGACCACCCCACACTATTAACAATTTTGTTGGTGTTGCGTGTTTGACGATAAAAAATCTTGAATTATTTTTTTTTGGGAAAATCATGCATATTTTGGTCTTAAAGTTATTGTATCGAGTAAATTTTGGTCAACACGACATAACCTGCCCATACATGAAGTCAGATTTTCTGCCCATATTAAGTGTGAGCACAAATTTTGACAAAAAGTTAGCGGCCCTATTGTTGGCACACTTAGGTAGAGCTGTGTGCAACTCGTTCAGTCTCAAACCGATTATCAAACCCATTAGACTTGTATCGAAGCTATTCAGTAGCTCGTTTTTGACACAAACCAATGATCCAACCCATTTAAATTACATGGGTTTGATGATTGGTTTGTGTCAAAAACGAGCTACTGAATGAGTTTGATACAAGTCTAAAACCCATTTTAATTACATGGGTTCGATCATAGGTTCGTGTCTAAAACGAACGATAGAACAATCCAGCTCTAATAGACAGTCATCTACTCTAAACTTGTGTCCAAAAGTTATTTTTGGACTAGTTCGAGAGCGTTTGAATAAAACGTTGTTTCAAACCCAACTGAACGAACCAGTTCAAAGTGAACTGTTGGACACAAGTCTAATGTACTCCAATTTTCTGCGATGCAACAGCTTTTGTTCAATAACAAGTAATAGATCTGGGTCAAACTCATTCAGTCATTCACTTCAGATACAAACCAGTGATCAAACCCATGTTATATTAATAGGTATGATCAAACGTTTTTGTTAAAAAGGTCCGACTAAATGAGTTCGATCCAAGTCTACAAGTAAAAAGGCTTGGATCTAGACTTGAGTTGAACTCATTTACTAATTCAATTTAGACGCCAACCATGTAACTTAAACATTTTTCAACATCGGCTTGTTTCAAACCTAGACTTGGGTCGAACTTGTTCACTAGTTCATTTTTGCCACAAACCAATGATCAAACCCAAGTCTAGTCAAACCCATTTAAATTATATGTGTCTGATTATCGCTTTTTGTTAAAAATTAACTAGTGAACTGAAGGAGTTCGACACAAGTCCAATTGTAAACGCAATAGCTCATTTCAAACTGGACTTTGATCAAACTCATTCACTAGCACAGTTGTGTAGACTTGGGTCGAACTCGTTCTTTAGTTCATTTTTGCCACAAACCAATGATCAAACCCATTTAAATTACACAAACTGATGGTCAGGCCCATGTCTACTTCAAACAAACAATTTTAATCAATCGTGTTCGCAATTAATATGAATGTTTCGGATTAATATTTTTTAGTATGAGTGTAATCGCACCAGATCACTCACTTAAAATAAAATCTGTGTTAGGTTTAAATTTATGAAATAAGCAACTTTTGGTTTAAAAAAAAAATCAAGCAAGAATTTTTGAAGCACACACTTTAGACTTATGTCGAACTCGTTTATGCGGTCACTATGATCAAACTAGTTACCCTTGTATCGAACTCTTTCGTTTTGTACACAAACCTTTAATCAAACACATGCACTTTAAATAGGTTTGATTATAGGTTTGTGTCTAAAATTCGCTTACGAAAGAGTTCGATGCAAGCCTAAAGCTATGTACAGACGATTGTCAGATCTTACAATATTGTCAGATCTGGCAATGTGCTGACAACGTACTGGCAATCGAAAATTGCCAGCACAATATTCCTTGTCAGTTCACACGGTCGTCAGAAAATCTTACAATTTTTTGCCAGACGGTTGTATGACAATAAATTCATCTGACAAAATCGTCAGTAGAAAAATTGTTAGTTCACACGGTTGTCATATGCACACATTGTTAGATTTGTTGTTATGCGTTGCCAGACTTAAAGCATTTGTTAGAAATTGTTAAATAATTATCGTTTGTGTTTGTGTTAAATGTAAAAAGTGAAAGTATAAATTATTATGGACCATAAAGAAGCAATTGAAATGATTTTTTCTGCATATATTTTATTATAAATTTTTTCTTTAAAATCAAGCGTGTGCAGTGTTGCCCATAAAAAGAATTCTCTTACAATGACGCCATTGTCAGATGCATAAACTTCGCACATCTGACAATATTTAAATGTCTGACAAATACCTGGCAATAATTTTGCAATGTGTTCACACTATTGTAAGATGTTTGACAATTTGTTGTCAGGTGCTAGTCTTGCAATGTACTGACAATGCTTTTTCTGGCAACGACGTCTGACAAAAATTGTCAGTTCACACGGTTGTAAGAAATTTTGAGCACATTTTACTGGCAATATTGTAAGATCTGACAACCGTCTGTACATAGCTTAATACCCATGTAATTTAAATTAGAACTGGGTCTAACTAGTTCAATCTAGTTTGATCATCGGTTTGTGTCTAAAATGAACGAATGAACGAGTTGGACCCAGCTCTAAAATTAGACTTGGGTCCAACTTGATCACTAACCGATGTTCAAACCTGTTTCGGTTTACTTCATACAAATATTATGGACATGAGAATTTTTGAGACTTTACAAAAGGAAACAAAATATTAAAACAAACATTTTTACAAATACTATTTCTTGATCTGCCGCATTTTATAAGGTTCATCTGTATTTAAATTTTTAAAAACAGAGCAAACAAATAATTCCTCTTTGCATATTCTTCCAACAATTTATAAGTCGTACAAAAAGTTGAAGGTTTTAATTACTCATATGAATAAATTAATGTGTTACTGAGTACTAGAAACCACGAACGACAATTAGCAGAAAAAGATCCCTTCATCTTGAATTTATGGCTAATTTAATGATTCAGTTTTATGCAAAAGAAAATAATAAAAGAAAACTTCCCCATAAAAATAAACCGAGAATGTACTCGTAGTTGAGAAAGAAGCCTTGAAATTTATTTAAAAAAAAAAAAGCAAATAAACTACAAATTGGTAATTATTAAACTGCTAATTTATTTACTTATTTTTCATTTGCTAAACTGTGAAGATCCTAAGTACGAATCTAAAATAGGTATACGAGTAGTAAAAATTTTATTTCAAACAAAAAAAAGTAAACAACCCGTCCAACAAATTTATGACTGAGACGAAAAAATTATATATTGTTGAACTTCTAACATGCACTTAAACTAGTATCTCTGGCTTCTTTTTTCTTTAATTATATTTTTATATCTTTATTTTTGTTATTTTCTTTTATATCAATATCTTAATCATCAGCAGAGATTTTGTTGTCTTTATTTTTTTTGCCAACGTTCCTCAAAGACATGAAATTTATTTCCAACTCAGTGCACATTTTGCACTGGTATTTTTAAAATATTTTACTAACTACAGTTGGGCTTTGGCTCAATAAAAAAAAACTTACAATAAAAAACTTAATTCTTTTTTTAATTATAACGAAGAAATTTTAGCAGTTCTTAGCAATTTCTAACCTGAATATTAAGCGATCTGTAAACTAAAACGAATTATCTTTAATTAAAACTAAGACTAAAATTACATTTATAGTCGTAAGAAATATACATACATATATAAAATGTATTATAATAAAAATGACAATTAATTTTTTAATGATTTTATTTATTTTAAATGTCTAGACCGGCAGCTAGGAAGAGAAACATTAAAAAAAAACTTTATAATATATACATATCGTCGGGTGGTTACTGGTTTGCCGCACAGTATATTAAAAATACACTATTACTGCGGCGAACCAATAACCACCCTACGATATATAGACTGTTCGATTGGAAACTAAACTTTCAAATATGAGACAGAGTCACCACCTCATTCAAGGGTAACTAAAATTTTATTACATGCAATTTACATTATGACTTTTTTCTATGACTAAAAAGGCATGCCTTTTTTTAAGCAAAAGATTCACAGAAGATTGAGGTGTTGAATTTGCAGGGGAATTTTTGATATTTCTTCTTTCTCTCCCTCTTTTTCTCGCATTTCTGTTGTATCACCCCTTTTAGATGCAAATTCTTAATTTAGCTGTGTGAAAGACGGAGGAGGAAATATTTTCTCTTTCTTGCTGTCGCCCATCTGAATTAAGACTTTGCAAAGTAAACTTTGCGTGTCTAAAAGGGGTATTAGACGCATATTTATTTTAAAAGCCTCAAAAAAAATATAAAATGCACAATAATAAATTTAAGAGAGAACCTACAAAAAAGTCAAGTTGAAAAACGCTCAGTGCGAATGATTTTTTACGAATGTTATTCCTTATAAAAGACTAGATTTTATGCAAGTAATGGAATAAATTGCATCATAGAAACCGAACAAATTTTATTTGACTAATTGTAAAAACTTTATTCGATTAATAAAAAAAACTTTATTCCAGTTGTCATAAAATTTTTATTCAAGTAATCGAATGAATCGAATATCAAAAAAGGAATCATCTAGATTCTACTTGAATGACTGCATGGAGCGGGCAGCCACGTAAATCAGTTGAAGGAATTTTAGACAATTAATTGAAAGAAATTGTTTGAGGTAACTAAAACTTGTACTAAAAATTGAGTAATCGCTTAAAATGTATTCGAGTAATCTAGTAATTTTTTAGCAGTATTCGATTGACCTTTATTGAAGTAATTTGAAACAAGTTGTTATAGTAATCGAATAAATTTATTTGTACAATCGACTGAATAAATTTTATTCGAGCAATCGAATAAAAAGTATACAATTAAAACCAGAAATTTTGTTTGAGTATTTGAATAAATTTTATCTGTGCAACTGACTTAATTTTAATTAAGTAGCGCCTTAAGTTATATAAATAAACAATTGTGTACTATTTTTTTGAATTATATAATTACTTTTTTGCATAGTAATCGAATAAACTTTATTCAATTCAAATTAGCTTTATTCAAGCAAGCTAATGACGGTGAAAGAAACTTATTCAGCTAATCGAATAAGCTTTGTTTAGGTAGCTGAATAATTATAGTGCGAATAGCTATCGAATCAAGTTTATTTGAATAATAGAAAACTTTTATTTGAGTAACCAAATACATTTTATTTAAGTAATCGTATAAGTTTATTCGAATAATCAAATAGGTTTTATTCGTGCTACCGAATATGAATGAATTAATTAATTAATTGTATGGGATACATATAACACTGTGAGCGACAAAGTTTTATTGTGCGCCTGGCTTGGTGCCAGAGCATCTTGTCTACACTTGCTCTCTTGAAGAAGCACAAGATTTCCAGATTTTTCTAGTGTTGGCAGTTACCAATCCTCCAGTAGGTGCTTGCCTAATTATCTATATCTTCTGTGACCGAAACCTCTACAAAATGTGCCCTGGAGTTTGTGTAACCGAATAACTTTCATTCAAAATATTTTATAAATATTTTTCGATTAAGCGAATAAACTTTGCTAGATTAATGAAATAAATTTTCTTCGATATAATATAAATATTTTATTCGAATTATAGTATTATACGAAGAACCAAAAATATTTTTCATCAAATAAGTTTTATACTTATAATCGCATATAAATAAGTTATGTTTGCAATCGGATAAATTTAATTCGAGTAGTCAATGAGTATATTTAACTAATTCAGTAAATTTTATAAGAGCAAATGTGAGTAATCGCAAATATTTGATTCACCCAATCGATTAAGATTTTTTAACGGATAAATTGTATGCTAATAGTCATATACAAATAATAAATAATTTATATAATAAATAAATACAAAATAAATAATAATAATAAATTTTATTCAATTAATCAAATAAATTTTTTGAGTTATTGATTAATCGAATAAATTTAAATCGAATAAGTGAATGAGTTTTATTCAAGTAAATTGTTTAAGCAGTTTAATCGAATGAATTTGATTCGATTAGTCAAATAAATATTATTCGAATACTCGAAAAAATTTTATTCGAGTAATTCAGTAAGTTTTACACGACCAATCGAATAAATTTTTTGCAGCAGTTGAATAAATTGATTCGTTTAGTGGAATAAATTTTACCATGATAACCGAATAAATTAATTTCAGTAAGCGAATAAGTTTTATACGAGTCGAAATAAATTTTATTCGAAGAAAATTTTTTCCAAAACACAATTTTATACGAGCAATCGTGTAAAACTTTTTAAGAGCGCGAATATATTTAATCGGTTGATGTTAAGTCGAATAGTCGGATATATTTTATTCGAATAAACGAATAATATCTTTCAAATAATCATTTAAATTTGCTGTTGTACGAAGTAGTATTAAGGGAGTTCGCTAAATCAGACAGCATTTGCATCTACATATTGCTCATTTACTCGAACAACGTCATAAATCAAAAAAAGTATTTTGCCAGAAAACGAGTTTAAAGTTTTCAATTTACCCAAAACTTAATGGAGAAAGAAAATTTTAATTTTCTCTTAAGAGCTGAGTAAACAAGATATCGTGCCATAACAGATTTTATGGACCTCGTTTTTTGACGAAAATCGATTAAGGCACGATATTTGTATGAATTTTTTACAGAATATGAATAACGATATGAAGGTTAATTATTAACTCAAAAAATCCATTTTTTAGTTATGACGACGATGTTTGAGTAAGTATAAATATATTTAATATATCTGTGGCAAAAAAAGAAAAAAATGCTTAAGTCGAGATAAGCTAATTTTGAGTTAATGATACCTCCGTAATTTGCACATTTGAAAGTAATCCTGGTCTAAATCTCAATTAATTTGTGTGATTTTTTTAGGAAGTTATAGCGCAATGAATTGCGACTTATCGTTTTTCTCATTCTAATCTCATTTGGAAAAATAGCTTAATTAAGGTTATTCTTTGGTATATTTCATTTTAAATGTATTACTTATAGTGTGTAGACCGATGTTTGCTTAAAAAAATAAAGGTTAACACAGAATTTCCCAATTTAACTGTAAAAGAAATAAATTTCTGAAAATCGACTTGAACTTTTAAAAGTGCTCTCCTGCAAAACAGTAAAATATGACTTAAGCACTTTTTCCTTATGGCAACAGATATATATGTGCATGGAAAATTTCGGGTAAATATTCCTACTTTAGGCAAGAAGTTATGCCGAATGTTCATCGTTCGAGTCATACTTTCAGTTAAGTGCTTTATCACTGAAACGAGTAATTTTCAGTAACGAGTTTTATTTTGGTTTTAACGGAACTAATATATCTCCAGCTGTATGAACATCCATAATAAAACGTCAGTCGAAGTCTAAGAAAACCTCGCCTTCCTAAAAATTCAGCGATGATTGCCAATTATTCACTTTCATAATTGACTTAAAAAATTTAACATTTTGCGATCGGGTTATTTGTTGAAAAATACCCGTCAAATGACCGCCCAGAACGTGGGAGCTAACGCCTTTGGATTATTTTTGCTAGTGTTACTTGAAATTATTCTTTTAAATTAAGCAAGAAGCAGCTTCAAAAGAATGAAAAGACCATGTTTTGCAAATTATGGTAGATATAGCGGCCCTATAGAAATTATTGCCAGCAAGAACCCAAAAAATACATAGATATGAATATATTGATACTTTCTTTTTCCTAGAAATTGAAAACAAGCTTTCATTCAATTCACAAAACTTAACTCAATACGAGTACAGTAGCAAAAATAAAATACAGGAAATAGTCAACTTGACTGACATGTTATAAACTTCCGACCTCTTAATTTTAGATAGCCAAGGCATAAATATCGGCCAACGACACACCGCAACAAATATTTGAAATAAATCTAAAGAATACCAAAAACAAAATACTACACTAAAGTCTTAAGTGAAAAAAAAAAAATAAAAAATGATCTGTAAAAGTAAAGGGTGTCCCAACAAGAATGCAAGATTTAAATTTGGTGCCATGCGAAGTGTCATTGTTTGACATTTGAACAATTGTTATTGTTTGCTAGTAGAAGGTACGAGGTTAGTAAAAATGAAGTGCTACACGAATGAACAACGCATTCTCATTGTGAAATTGTTTTACCAAAATGGTGAAAGTTTTGCGGCTACAGTTCGCAAATTTGCGATCAATTTGGGGTCACAATAATGCTCCAAAAGAGCCAACTGTAAAGACATTAATGGATAAATTTGCCGAAACTGGGTCTGTTAGTGATGTAAAGACAACAACGCGCCTTCGACCAGGTCGATCGACCGAAAATGTCGCAGCTGTACGTGATGATGTCGCTCAAACGCAGGTCAAGCGCAAACAGTTAATGGTGTTCGGTATCGTGAAATGATCAACAGTTTTTTCGTGCCTAGAATTGAAGAAATGAATGTGGAGGGCATGTGGTTTCAACAAGACGGCGCCACATGTCATACAGCCAGAGAAACAATTCAATTGCTACATCAGTCATTTCCCGGTCGTGTTGTTTCGCGTTTTGGCCGCCTAGATCGTGCGATTTAACAGAATTACACTTTTTTCTTTGGGGTTTTTTGAAGTCGATGGTTTACGCGAATAAGCCGACGACGACTCAAGCCTTAAAAGAGGAAATCGGACGCTGCATTAATGAAATACCGCAGCATTTATGCAAAACGGCCATTGAAAATGTCATTAAAAGATCGCGTGTGTGCCAGCAAAGCCGCGGCGGCCATCTGCCCGATTTGTTGTTCCACACATAGCCTTATTTTGTCTACTTTACGATATAATAAAGTTTCACGATTTTTTTTTTAATATTACCTGATTTACATTAAGCATTTTTTCATGAAATTTCATGAATTTTGTTGCACGAAACTTTTTTGATTTGTTAATTGCAGCGCTATAAAAGAGAATGTTATATAAACAAGGACGTAGAATGAATCTCTGATGCATTTTTGGTAACTTTTTTGATATAAGTTGCTTCTCCAGGCCTCCTATTGGTAAATAAAAAATTTTCATGCAACCAATTTCATGAAAAAAATGCTTAATGTAAATCAGCTATATCTGCATTTTATTTAAAATTTAAATCTTGCGTTCTTGTTGGAAGACCCTTTATAAGAGTATCACAGTAAGAAATGCCAGCCAGAACAAAAATAAGCAGAAACTGAGGAAGCAGACAGTAGCACAGCAGCAGAAAATTAAAGACCAAAAAGCTTTAAAAATAAAACAAACAAACAAATAGAAGAATTAAAAAGTTAAAGCAGAAATTATTATTAACAAAAAAAAAAAAGAGAGAGAGAAGCCAAGACACATATGTACAAACATATTTTTATCGTGATTTTAAGATTCATACACTTGAGTGGCAGTCGGCAACGAAGTTGCATACATAGTACATGCTACATGCCACATAACACAGCACAATATTTATTAGTAAATGCCTCGTTGGCGATCAGTTTTATAAGAGTTTTGTTTTCTTTGTTTTGCTGAAAACACAATGACTAAATGACTGACTAGATGACGGACCACTGCATGGTAGTTGCATGTTTAAGAATACATACATACATATGTATATGTATATATATGTATGTATGTATGTACTTATTTTTTGTTTTTGCAATTTTCTCATCAACATTTTGTTTTTCAATAAATTGCTGATGTTGTTTCATCTTTCGTTTTAACAAGAATGAACCGCAAATGCAACAGCTAGCAAACAAATAGCATGCAATATAAGTAAAAGTACTTTCAACTTGCCACAAGCCACATGCACACATACACACACTAACTTTAATATAAAGTTAACAAAAAATATATAAAAAATTCTACATACAGCAGCACTTTTTTATTTAAGAAGACAACAAAAAGTGAATAAAACCTGAAAAACAATTCTCCTTAGCAACTTGAAAAAAAATGTTTAAAAATACATTCAAGTAATATTCATCATCAGAAACAAAAGAAAGCAAGTAGAAATAAAAAAAGAGCAAACGAAGAAAAACCAACGGTATGACATGCAGTGCAGTGCAGTGTTGCAAGGCAAACAAAAACCCCAACCGAACAACAAGCGGCAAGCAGCAATATCTAACATCTCTGCAAACAGGCAAACCGAAAGTCAAGACAGCCGAAATAAATTAGTGGCAATCTTTAGAATCTTTAAATACAATATATATATATATATATATATATATATGTACGGGTATGTATCTAAACGTAGCAACACATTGTATATATGTATATAGATACCGATACACAAGGAAACCGTTTGTTTTAGCAACTTTATTAGGATTTCTTTCTTAATTTTTTTTTTGTTTTCCGCTTTAACTAGAGAAGAAATTCAACTTCATTTATCAAATCTTATAGACTCTTTTATATAAGAAATTATAGTGAGCAACTAACTAACTGCTGGCCCAACAAAAAAAGAAAAACTTGATAAAAGAAAAAGATCTTGCAAAACGTTTCATTTTATACTCAACTTTGCCGGGTCTGCCCATACATTTGCTGCAAGATGTTTTTTTATTTAATTATAAAAAAATAATAATAATTTTTTTTTTGCTTTAGTATAGAACAGGGAGGGCATTGACCCAAAAACAGAGCTATGAATGATTTAATTCTTTATAAAAAACAAAACTTGAAAATTAAGCACATAGTAAATGTAATAGTTTTAATTCAAATTAAGGAATTACATAGACTTGGCTGGAATAGAGTTGGGTCGAACTTAACGTTATGTCCAACAGCTCTTTTGAACTAAAATGAGCTGTTGAACACAAGACTGGTCCAAGACGTCAATGTAAATTGAATGGGTTGGAAATAAATTTTGTTTTGAACGCGAACGAACTAGTTCAAAAAGAGCTGTTGGTCACCAATGATGCCAACATTTTTCGCTCTAAAAGCACATCAAAATTTAAAAATACCAGTAAAAAGCGTAATTCTGAGATGTAAAAAGCGTAAAAAGTACTAACGTGAAAAACAAGTGAAAAGATCCAGACGAGTGAAGTTTAATAATGTTTAATAGTTTCTAAGCTATTCTCTATTACGACAAAAGTATCATCTTTAATGAAACATATCAGACGAAAAACGTATATTGACACTGAAAAAATAAATACATCAAGTTTTCATTAAATTAATTTTAAGAAATACACGAAATTCTTAAAAGTACTCCTGGCATTAACGCTCAAAATTTGACGTTTCGAGTATTCAAAAAGCACTAAAAATAGTGCTCAAAGCACCAAGTTGGCATCGCTGTTGGTCACTAGATTTGGGTGACCATGTAATTTAAATAGGTTTGATCATCGGTTTGTGGCAAAAATGCACTAGTGAATAGGGTGTTCATTTAATCGGGATTTTGCTTTAATCGGTTAATCGTTCGATTAATTAATCGAGGTTTTGGCTTAATCGGTTAATAATCGGTTAATTTCGGCATTAACCGGTTAACCGATTAATAAAGTTTTTTCATAAATCAAGTAATTTGAACAATTAAAAGTACATAAATTATTTATGTATGTTAATATACTTCAATAGTTTAAAGAGATCTAACACAATATTTCAGAAAAATAATTTGGGTTAAGTGTTAAGGATTTTAATTCTTTCACTTATCGTAGACGTTATATCTAATTACTCAGTGATTTTCCTGGATTTCTCTAAACATATAAAATCCTTCATTATGCCAATAGAGTCCTGTTTTATATATATATATATATATTTTTTAAATTCTTAACACTTAAGAATTCTAGTTGTTTCGGTTAATTTTGTTAGAACATTTCTTGTACTACAACTATCAATATTTTTTCTGTCAGCCTGTCGCCATCTAACTCAGCGACGAACATTCTGCAGAAAAGCTCATTTCTGAATTTCTTTGTTTCCGTTTTTGTACTTTACACTGTTGCTAGAAGAAAATATTTCAGAGATTAGGTATAAAATAATTGAATTCGTCTCTTATTAAATCGAATCCTTAACTAAATCGTTGGCAACAAAACTATTAGCTATGAATTTTTTTTTAATTATTAAAACAAAGTTCAATTAGAGTAGCAGAGTGTTTACTAAACCCTTTTATAGCCACGTCGAAAGCTTTTGAATTTTTACTTAACTTAGAATCACTGAACATACTTCTTTGTTTGTATGAATAATAATTTCGAAACACACTAAAATATTTAAAAAAATTTTACTTCGGTAAATCGCCTGAAATTAACAGGTTTAACCGTTAATCGAAAAACGGCAATTTTTAATTAACCGATCAGTTAATCGGGTAGTAATTAACCGGTTAACCGATTGAATACCCTACTAGTGAACGAGTTCGACCCAAGTCTATTGTAGAGCTGGGTCCAACTCGTTCAATCGTTAATTTTTGCCACAAACTTATAATCAAACCCATTTAAATTACATGGGTTTATCATAGGTTTGTGGCAAAAAAGAACGATTGAACGAGTTGAACCCAGCTCTAGTCTATTGGTCACTAGAACTGGGTCCAACTTGTTTAGTAGTTCATTTTAGAAACAAACGTGTTATCGAATC
Source organism: Tachina grossa (assembly GCA_949987645.1). Taxonomy (NCBI): domain Eukaryota; kingdom Metazoa; phylum Arthropoda; class Insecta; order Diptera; family Tachinidae; genus Tachina; species Tachina grossa. Next base: position 132,608,965 of record OX465278.1, on the reverse strand, counting down.
CATTTAAATTACATGGGTTTGATCAGAGGTTTGTGTCTAAAATGAACGACTGAACGAGTTGGACTCAGCTCTATTGGTCACAACTATAGTCGAACTCTTTCAGTAGCTCGTTTTTGACACAAACTTATGATCAAACCAATTTAAACTACATGGCTTTGATCATCTGTTTGTGTCTAAAATCAGCTACTGAAAGAGTTCCATACAAGTCTATTCAGTAGGTAATTTAAGACATAAACTAGACCTGTATCGAAATCATTCATTAGCTCGTTTTTGATCATCGGTTTATGGCAAAAATGAACTAGTGTACGAGTTCGATTCAACCTATTGCAAAACCTTGCAATTTCTGTGGGTTTGTGTCTAGGATGACAGACTGAACGAGTTCGACTCAAGTGTAGAACTACAATTCAAAGTTCTTGTTTTAAATGGGTTTCATTAAAGGTTTGTGGCTCGTTCGAACCTAGTCGAATTTAAGTGGATTTCATTATGGGTTTGGGTCTTAACTAGCTACTGAAAGATTTCGATAAAAATCTAATGGGTCTGATTGTAGGTTTGTATGTATCTGAGATGACCCACTGAGCCCCCATCACATATGTATGAAGTCCTTGGTTCACAGATAACTGCGTAAATGGATTTTTTAACTCGACTTATTGATGTTTCAAATCGTTATATTTCGTAATTTATTTAGTTCAGAATTCATTTCACGTTATTCAAGAAGTTTTTAGAACAAACAGCATATTTCAATTAAAAAAAGTGATGGTGGAGTAGTTTTTTATACATACATATTTCATTTCAATATTTAAATACATAGTCTTATTTTTACCCAATGGTCAACTAATTGTGAAACACTTGTAAGAAAAATAAAACCCGATTTAAAATTTAAAAAAAAAGTATTTGTTTGTAGTTTTGAATTTTTTTTTAAGTTTTTTAACTCGATATGTTTACACATTAAGTAATTCTCAATAACTTTTTTGAAATTTTTGTATAAAATTGGTTTGGTTGCAGTCTTACTGCCCACAAAAAACTCAAAATTTAGCTTAAGTGAAAAAATGTTTTTAAGATTTTGGACAAAATATTTTAACATTTTTAAAAAAATAATACCTTAAAGACTCTGCTGTCATACTGAAAAAAACATCTCATATTTTTTTATATAAATCAAGATAATAATAATTTATTTCTAAATATTTTCTTTACGTCTAAGTTTTGCACATCATAAACATTATTGTTGTTTATATTTCTTATTTTGGTATCTTAAAATCGGTGATGATTTTCAAAATAAACACTATAGTGTGGGCAAACAAACACAGTGATGCGTTGCAGAGATCAGTTAGCTAAATCTTATTAAGAATCTTATGAACGATTCTCTTACTATACGAGTATGTATGTATAGGCTGGTACATTTTAACAATAATAATGGAGAATTTTAAAATACACAAATTTTAACTACTAAGCGAAAATTTACTTAAATGAAAGGAGTGCGTTTAAAGTTTAAAATTTTAAACTATTTCCAAATTAATTTGTAAAATATTTAAATTTTTACTATTTATAAAAAATATATGTTTTTCTAATACAATAATTATGAACCATTTGAAAAAGGCAGGTTTTATAAAAATACTTCTTAGAAAATGTACTATTTACAAATTTTCCTTTTTGCAAAAGGTACTTTTTACATATTTTACTTTTTATAAAAAAGGTACTTATTGTAAAAGGTACTTTATATAAAATGTCCTTTTTAGGGTTCCGTACACCAAAGGTGAAAAGGAACCCTATTGTTTTCGCTACGCTGTGCGTCTGTCCGTCACACGGTATTTTCTCAGGAACCGTACGGGTGTTCCAAAACGCGCAACGAAAAATGCTAAAATCCCATGTAATATACATACAATTGTATGTACATATGTATATTGAAACTTGAATTTTGTAAAATTAGTGTATTTTTATACAGACTAAAACAAATAACACTAAAATTTAAAAAAAAAGTTTAAATTAAGGGGTGGTCCATCAGTTAATGCAATTTTGGCTATGTAATTTTGACAACTTGCTATATCTTGGAAACCGTAAGAGGCAAACACTTGAAATTTTGAAAAACGGTAAAACTAAAAAATCCGAAAGTTATAAAATCGCCAAACCAAAAAAAAAATCGCCAAAAATAAAAAAAAATCGCCAAAACGAAAAAATCGCCAAAATTAAAAAAAAAATTCTAACACTAAAATAAATCGCCAAATTCGAAAAAATCGCCAAAAAGAAAAAAAAAACGTCGAAAATCGAAAAAAATCGCCAAAACGCGAAAAAGGCGCCAAAACCAAAATAATTGTTTATATGAAAAAAAAATCGCCAAAATGAAAAAAATCGCCAAATTGAAAAAACGCCAAAAACCGAAAAAGTCGCCAAAACGCGAAAAAGGCGCCAAAACTAAAAAAATCGCCCAATCAAAAAAAAAAACGCCAAAATGAAAAAAATCTCCAAAATGAAAAAAAATCTCCAAATTGAAAAAACGCCAAAAATCAAAAAAAAAATGCCAAATTTATATATTATATAGGCTGAAGTTTTTATTAAATTACATATCTAGTGTTCGTACGGAACCCTTCGTGCGCGAGTCAGAGCCGCACTTTACTGAATTTTTTAAAAGGTACTTTTAGTAAAAGGTACTTTATATAAAATGTTCTTTTTTTTGAAAGATACTTTTTATAGAAGGCTTTTTAATAAAAAAAGGAACTTTATACAAAATGTGTATTGTAAAATGTGCGTGTTGTGAAAAATGCTTTTAAAAAAATGTATTTTTTATTAAAAGTACTTTTAATAGAAAGTACTTTCTATTAAATGTGGATCATGTAAAACGTACTCTTTATAAGAGGAAATTTTTATGAAATGTTCTTTTTATAAGATGAAATTTTTGTTAAAGGTACTTTTTATAAGAGGAAATTTTTATAAACGATACTTTTTCTAAAATGTACTTTTTTATACAAAATACTTCATGTTGAAGGCACTTTTTATAAAAGGCAATTTTCGCAACTTTTATAAAAGGTTCTTTTTAATAAGGTATTTTTAAAAGACAGGTACTTTTTCTAAAAGGCAATTATTCCTTAAGGTACGTTTTCAAAGATTCTTTTTATAAAAGGTGCTTTTTATAAACGGTACTTATTATAAGAAGTACTTTTTATAAGAATTATTTATTGTAAGAAGTACTTTTTATTAAGATAACTTAATGGAGAAGGTACTTTCTGTAAAAAGTATTTTGTTATAAGGTACTTTTTGTAAGAGATACTTTTTGTAAAAGTGACTATTTGCAAAAGGTACTTTTTATAAAATCTTTGTCTTGTAAAACGTACTTTCTATAAAAGGTACTTTTTATGAAAGCTGCTTTTTATAAGTCGTACTTTTTGTAAAAGGTACATTTTTTTATTAAAGCTACTTTTTGTGAGAGATTCTTTTTCTTGTCGTGAAAGGTACTTTTTATAAAAGGTACTTTTTAAAAAAGATACTTTTTATAAAAAGTACTTTTTATGCAAGGTAATTTTTATAAAAGAACGCATAATATGTTTTAATTTTTTCTAAAATTTCCGAAAAGATTTTCTTAATGTTACTTTTTATTAAAGGTGGTAGTCTTATTAAGAGTATTTTTATTAAAAGTATTCTTTATGAAAAATGCTTTTTATAAAAGGTACTTCTTCTAAAATGTAATTTTTCCCAAAAAGAGCTTTATCTAATAGGAGATTTTTTTAGTTACTTTATTTAAAAGTTCTAAGTAAAAGTACCTTTAATAAAAGTACCTTTATAAAAGGCACGTTTAATAAAAAGTACTTTTTATAAGCGTTACTTTTTATAAAAGCTGCTTTTTGTAAAAAGTAATTTCTTATAAAGTTTTTTTTTATAAAATGTACTACCTATAAAATTTTTAATTTTAAAATTAACTACAGAACTAACCAATCCTTTCGGAATTTGAATAATTCAGTTAAAATTAAATCGTTGAAAATTGATTTTTAAAGTGACATTCCAAAGGGCAGATGTTTCACTATTTGATCAACAAGAGTTGGTAAACAGTCTTTTTTTAACATTAAGTGAAATAAAAAACACGCCTGCTCAAGTACAAACAATAGGGTATTGCATGACTTTTTTTTAATTATTATTGACCTTGTACTTGCAATTTTCAATGTCTTTCTGTGTATACACAAATACACATTTGTTTGACCAAACATTTGTGCAAATGTCAAGCTGTCAAAGTTTTGCACACATGTGTGTAGAGCTGAATATACAAGTAAAACACTGGTTCGAGTAGGCAAAAGTGGATTTATGTTTGAATGTTTTTTTTTCCTTTTTATTCCAATAACATTATCTGCATTTATTTGCAGCCTCTTCGTTATTTAGTTGGGCGACTGATGGGATTTATTTCACTATTACATTTTAATTTTTCTTTGTTTTTATTGCTTGAGCAACAACAATTCCAGATGCTTTGAGCAGAATTTTTAAATTTTGTTGATTATTTCAACCCCGGTTAAATACAATATATATGTACCTACATATTTTTTTTATCGCCATATTGGTTGGCCTGCTGGTTTCGTGAGACAACACCCAGCTTATCAACTTATCAGTGAGTTGCACTGTACACTCACTTATTCTGCATCGTATGTATAAGTGAAGAAGAAAAAAAAATAAACAAATAAAAATACAAAACGAGATATTTAAATAAAAAGCAGATTTGTTTGTTATCAAACCGAAAAAAAAGAAATTTAGAAATGCCTGCAACTACTCACTCGCATACATGAGAGCATGCAGGCATGCATGTACTGTATTTGCAACATGGATGCAGCCATGTACGATTACGTGTGAATATACACTGAATATCGTTTTACATGCCTGTTTAAACACATGCTGTGCTATATTGACCATCAGACATACTGACTAAATAATCCGTTTTGAAAAAAGTTTTTGCCTAGTCATATGTACATATGATTTATTATTAGGGTTGCAAAATTTGCATTCACAAATACATGCTTATTTTTGTGTTTATACGCATTTCCTAAAAAAATATTCCATGCTTAGAAAGTATTATATAAATAAGTCCTCCAACAAAATCTAACCTTGCAGTGATTCTGGAAGAGAAGGCCTTGCATTCAGACCTATAAATTTTTAGCGCTTTCATGTACAATCCTGCGAGAAATATTTTTTGTGGAATATTTTAACTCAAGAGCGAATCTCTGTATGAGTCGTTTAAAGACGCTAAAGTTACACTTAAATGGGGAAATAACTTCTTGAAATGTTTCACAGAAACACTTGCCACATTTACTGTAAGTCTCTGAATAAATTAAATTCCTGAAATGTATCTAAAATTTCAATTTGTTTAAGGGTTAATTTCGTATTTATTTAAGCCTGCATTTTTAAGTACATGGAAGGTATTTTACAATTTTATTTAAATTTTTGCAATATTTTACTTCTCCAAAGTTACGGTAACACTTGGCAAACATTTGCCCATAAAAACCTAGCAACTAAATACTAAGTCAAATCTTTTTGGTTTAGACATATATTTATTAATTTCAACAGTTTGCAATAATCTTGGATTCTATGTTATTGTCTAATAGTTATTAAAACAAAAACGTGTCTACATCTAAAGGATTTTCATTAGTATTTAGTGGTCACGCTTATTTGGCAAATGTCTGCCCAGTATAAGCGTAGCTTAGCTTAACTCCGTGTGGGTCTTCTTTATCTCTCTGTATCGAAGGAGACAATTAGTTACCCACCAGGGTTAAAATGTTCTACAAAAATATTAGCCAAGAAATTATATTATGGGTCCTTGAACCACAGGTCGAAATTTAACTTAAGGCCCTATTATGAGTTGCATTCGATTTTCGATCTTCGCTGGTTATCGAACATATACAATCGAATGTTGATTTTATATTATGGGCATCGAAAATTTCGTTGTGCAACGAATTTTGTATCGAACAGAATTTAGCTTTCGATGAAGTATTTTAATATGAAAATTTAAAAATAAATCCAAGTGTTAAACAATGTTTGTTTTTAAGTACACAAACACATATTGTGATTTATATTTTTCGATTTTATTCACAACAACGACGTTCTTTGCAGAATGATCGTCATAATACCAAATGAAAATTCGTGCGATCATTACTTTCGACTACAGTCGAAGAACGAAAGTTGCTCATAATAGGGGCCTTAATCTAGGCATTTTCTAAAACGTCTCACACTATCTCAAGACTGCCCTCTTACTTCAAGTCAGATGCAAAGTCGTTCACTCGTCCATTTTCGACACAAACCTGAGATAAAACCCATTAAACTTGGTGCAACTCGTTCACTAACTCTAGACTAGAGCTGGGTGCAACTCGTTCAATCCTTCATTTTTGCCAAAAACTTACGAGTATGATCAAACCCATTTAAATTATATGGGTTTAAAAATGAACGATTGAACGAGTTGCACCCAGCTCTACTCAAGGCTTGAGTCGAAATCGTTCAGTCGATCATTTGTGACACAAATCTATGATCAAACTTCTGTTTCAAATAGGTGTGATCATTGGTTTATGTCAAAAATTAACGAGTTCGAGCCAAGTCTAATGATCAAACCCATGTAATTTAAATACATTGTGATCTAAGTAGACTTGGATCGAACTCTTTCAGTAGCTGGTTTTTGACACAAATCAGTGATCAAACCCATATAATTTAAACGGGTTTTATCATAGGTTTGTGTCAAAAACGAGTTACTGAAAGACTTCGATCCAAGTCTAGTGGTAGAGCAAAAATATATGGTATCAACTAGACTTGGTTCGAACTCGTTCACTAGTTCATTTTTGCCACAAACCAATGATCAAACACATGTAAATTAGATGAACTACTGAGCGAGTTCTACCCTGGTCTAATATATGGCATCAACTAGACTAGCATCGAACATTTAAATTACATGGGTTTGATCAAAGGTTTTTGTCGAAACTGAACTAGGGAACGAGTTCGATCCAAGTCTACTAGTGTCGAACATGTGTTTTAAAAATTGTTTGATATCTTAGTTCGCCGTCAAACCATCGAACATGTGTAATTGCTTTTTTCGTTCCACCTACAAGCAAATCCCCATGTTAGAAAAAACACGTTAAATATAAAATATTACGACTGGCTAGAATTTATTGAATTATATGTAGAGTTTATGCAACTGCTCTTTTTGAACTAGTTTGTTCTCTGAGACACAAAACCGGCCGAAAACAAAACAGCTCTTTTGAACTAAAATGAGCTGTTGGACACAAGTCCGTTCAAAAACTTCAATGTAAATTAAATGGGTTTGAAACAAATTTTGATTCGAACTTGAATGAACTAGTTCAAAAAGAGTAGACTTGTGTCCAACAGTTCTTTTTGAACTGGTTTAAGATCGTTTTAATCAAGAGTTGCTTCAAACCCATTTAATTTACATTGATGTTTTTGACCGGACTTGTGCCCAACTGAACGAACTAGTTCAAAAAGAACTGTTGGACACAAGTCTAAAAAAGAGCCGTTGGACACTACTCTAATTTTATGCCAGTTTGTCTGAGTTGTAAGTAATAAAAAAATTGCCTCAGGCTTTATCCATTTTTCTTGTTTACTCTAATTTTCAAATAATTCCAATAACCAATGAAGCTGGAAATTCATGCCCCATTTCTTAGCGTCCTCTTTGGCCAAAATGCTCGACAATGTGCCCACTGAATTAAATGGTTTTGAAATAGAGTTGTGTCCAACAGCTCTATTTAAAATATTTTGAGAGCGTTCGAATCAAAAGTTGTTTCAAACCTATTTAATTTACATTGACTAGACTTGTGTCCAACAGCTCTTTTTGAACTAGTTCGTTCTGTTGGACACAAGTCCGGTCAAAAACATCAATGTAAATTAAATGGGTTTGAAGCAACTTTTTAATTGACCGGACTTGTGACCAATAGAACGAACTAGTTCACAAACAGCTGTTGGACACAATTCTATTTAGAACTAATTTTTCCAAAGGGAGAGCAAGCCCGCGAGTGAAAAGTCACTAAAAATATCCTGTCTAGCCTGTAGTAAGAATGTATATGTGCGTGTGCATATACATAAATATGTATGTATGTATGCTAAAAAGCTGCTAATCAAAAACTTAACTGCTAATTAGCAGCTCATGGTACGAAGCCTATAAAGTGTCGTTAACTTTTTATAATTGTATATTTTTTATATTGTATTTTAAGCTCCCATTAAAAAACGTTGATATTTTCTTTCATTTTTATTATTTTTTCATTTGTATCTAACACACACACACACATATACAAACGTATGTTTGTTTGAAATTAATTAATTGTCTTTTGACAAAGCAAATATTTCCAAAATATTGTTTATAAATAAATTTTTGCTGCTATGAGAATAAACAAAATGAAAGAAAAAACAATTTTTTTTTCGAGCATAGCTCAAAGACAAATGTTTTAATATTCAGCTGAAATTTAATTGAAATTTTAGCTAAAATCTCACGTTGACAAAATGTTCACTAAAAATTGCTGAGAAAGTAAATAAATAATTTGAAAACAAAACCTTGATATTGATAAATTAAATAAAAAATAAACGTCTAAATATGAACAAGAGTGGTACAGTGGTACGCAAAATTAAGTGGAAAATCGTCGGTGTTCCTTATGGCTATTGTGAAAATTTAAAATTTTATATAGTATTTTAGTAATTTTTAAACAGGAATAATTTCTTAATCAGTATTCATTCAATTCATTCCAATTCAAACAAATTTAAAAAATTCCTCACGTATTTTAATAACAATATAAAAAATTTAACATAACCTTTCATTTCTTATATCATATTAATCATGTGTTTGAAATACATACAAAAAAGAATTTACAATAGGACTTGTTTTTTTATATATTTGCAATTGTTGTAGCAACGATTTTACCTTGTTTATTATACCATGCCCTAGACTATTATTTGGCTGTTGTATTTGAATTTTAAAAACAAAGTATGTATTTATCATTTAAGATGTCTATTTACCTTAAAATATAAATTCAATACACACCACTCTTACGTACATATCTTTAAATTTTTTGTTTTCTTTAGTAACTTGAAACCTCATTAAATCCATCAAATAAAAGGACACTTTATTACAAAAACAAATGGCACCATCAAGAAATGCGACACTTTGCTTTAAACAAATAATATGAAAAGCCTCAAGTTACCAGCTTAAAAAAAGTAAGAATTCCCATACCTCTACATGATTTTTTTTTTAAATTCTATAAAGTCAAAATTTGAATGAAGCATGAGATGTTTACGCATTTAAGGGTTGTTTAAAATGACTCACCTTCTTAAAAGGTTTCTTTGAAGAGAGTTTTTTTTAGCAAATTGCCATTAAATTATAGAAGTAACTAATTCAAATAAAAGTGCCGGAAATATTCTCATTTTCAACAACAACAAAAAAAGGAAGGAAGGAAGTATTTGATAAGGCTTCAATTTTTAGTTAAAATAACAATTAAATTAATGGCACTAAGGCCCAATAATCGACTTCTCAATTAAGTGTCATTTAGCTAATAGCCACTTAATTTTAAGTTGCATTTAATTGCAGTTTCATTTTTTCAGTCGTAAAATTAAATGATCACTTAAATACTATGAAAGTATGGTAGCACTGTGAAATGTTGATAGTTCTAAAAAAAACAGATGTTTAATGTAAATAAGAAAGTTAGGTTATCAACATGTAGAAAATTAAAACTGCATAAAAACACATTTTATGAAACCAAAAGAGCATCAGAACGCATTTTTCTATTTATTTATTCCATGATATGATACTATGCATTGTAGTTATATGTTATATATTTATGAAAATTAAACGAAATTCTTTTTAATACGACCACATGATGTTCACGTACATGTTTTCAATAAACACACACAAGCATAATAACATATGGTATGCTCGTAAGACTTAAGTGTGATTTAAATAGGCAAGGTTGGGCATTTAAATGGCTCTCTACTTTATACTGAACAAAATGAATTCGGTACTTAAGAGACACTTAAAGATAAATGACACATAATTGAGAAGTCAATTATTGGGTCTAAGAGGTGTTTTATAATGTTACCATAAAGCACAGTGGGGCGGAATTAACATATATATTTAAACAATTCTCGATTTTTATGAATTACTATATATATGTAATTATAAGTATACATGTGTTTAAAGATAAATTCATCGATTTAAATTCATTTTTCACAAATACCGCATGCGATATTTTTTTATGGTACGAATTTTGTACTGAAATTAAGGGGTTTCTTCACAAAATCGTTCACTATGGCCAAACCCTTTTTCCTCAGCGAATCAAACATAGTGGAAAATGAAGACAACAAATGATACTAATAAACTGCATTTACAGCATATTTGAATTGTATTTGTGGAAGTTTTTAGGAAATTTTAAAAAAATATGACAGTGAAAAAATCTTAAGGCCCAACTATAATATGAATAAGCTATCTTAAGCAACTTTGTGGTTACATATAAAACGTATGTGGCAAACTATAATGTACTTAACAAACTTTTCATCAAGTTTCGTCCAATGTCATTTGCTTAAGTAAAGTGCCAAACTGAACGCACATTCCGTAAGGAAACAACTGTTTGTGCATTTTTTAAACTCAAACAAGCAGCAGAAAGTATTCATTGATTTTAAATATTTTTTTATTGTTTCTTATTTTAAACTCGGAAAATAAAGCAAAACTTTTATTTTCATTGTTTGTTTTACAATACACATATACACACATGCACATGTATTTACTTACATATGGATATTCACTGTTGTACTTTTTAGTAGGCAAAACAAATAAAACAAGTAATAAGGTGATGGATATATTTATATGTGAATTTTTAATAGATTAGGATATTATTTCAAGTTAGTTTGATTGAATTGCATTCATTTATGAGTTATGAGAAGAAACAAAATTAATACAAAATTATTGACAATAACTAGATGTGCAGATGTGGCTAAAGAATACTTAAGTGCATGTAAGTTCATTGTGGCCACCTAAAAGTCACATTTGAATTGTTTAAGCATTTGACAGACTTATCGTTCAATTTTGACATGAGCTTAAGCCAGCTTATTCATAGTTATTATAGTTGGGCCTTTACTTTTCGAGTTCTATGAGGGAAATGGCCACCGTGACGAAACCCTTCTTCCTTAGCAAATCAAACCTAGTGGAAAATGAAGACAACAAATCATACTACTAAACTACGTTTACATTATATCTGAATTGTATTTGTGAAATTTTCTAGAAAATTTTAAAAAAAATATGACAGTGAAAAAATCTTATTTTTCGAGTTCTATGAGAGAAATGGCCACATTGGTCATGTGGTTTGCGTCCAACTCATTCTATGCGTCATTTTAGACACAAACCGATGATCAAAATTAATTAAACTTGAGTCGAACTCGTTCACTAGTTAATTTTTGACACAAACCGATAGTCAAACCCAATTCAATTGCAATTTTTGGTATAAAACTATGATCAAACCTATTTGAATTACATGGGTTTGATCGTTGATTTGTGCTAAAAATGAAGTAGTGAACGAATTCGACTCAAGTTTAATACATTTTATCATCGGTTTGTATCTAAAATGATCGATAGAACGAGTTCGAACCAAGTCCAGTGGTTATTATTGAAATTAGGTTGAGTTTAGGTTTGATACTTGCTGAGAATAGAAACTAAGTATTTAGCTTTCTTCTGTCCAAATAACAGATCCCTTTGTGCTACCTGAGGGTAGAAAAAGGATAGTGCAACCAGGGTTACCATTCATACGACTAAAGTCGCAATTTTACCCATTTTTTTTAGCGGTCTGCGACTTTTTGTGAGACTTTTTTTATGACCGACTTTTGCGACTTTTTTGATTTTCTTGGGACTTTTTACCCTTTTTTGTAAAGATTCCCATAAAAAACATTAAAATTGCAGTAAATTAAATTTGTTTATAAAAATAATAACGCCGCCAAAATTTAAAAGCAATTCACAGATTATTGTTGATTTGGAAGCACTTTTATTATTTTATATTATATAACTTGCTTGCAACCATGTCATGTGTACAATGTATTTAAGAAATTTTCCCCAAATTTTCAGTAAAAGTTTCAAATTATAGTCTTAGCAAAAAAATTAAAAAAGGATTTTAAAATAAAAATTCTGGTTTTGCATTGGTTATTTTACAAAATTATTTTTAGCTGCCGAGTCAATGAAAGAAAAAGTTGTCGTAAAACATACAAGTGTGTACCAAAATATGAACATTTTGAAATTAGCTTTGCGTGAAACTAAGTTGAAAGTAAAAACATGCAGTTCAATGCTGTCAGCTTTAAATTTGATAGACAAAGATATAGAAGAGTGGATTCCAAAAAAGTAATATTCATGTATGTTGAAGTATAAATAAATTCACCCAAAACACGGGATATATGGCGCCAAGATCAAACGAATAGAATTGAAATAAAGAGCTCACGGGGTTTTGGTTCGAAATGTTAGAATTTTGTAAAAAATATCTTGACCTCGCAGCATACGACTGCCAAATTTATTAAACTTAAGTAGATTTCTTCAGTATACATACAAGTACATACAATAATGCAAGTGTATATGTTATGAAATATGCAATAAGCTTTTTGTTTTGATTCAATAATCTTTTTTTATCAAAAAGCGTTTAAAAAGCTGTGCAACTTTTATTTTCTCAAGCGACTTTTTTGTGCGACTTTATTTTTATAAAACGACCTTTTTTGCGAATTTTCAAAAATTCCCAGCGGTAACACTGAGTGCAACTACAGATGGTGAAGTGAGAGACATAGAGAGGGAGATACGAGTTGCGTCCAACAGCTCTTTTTGAACTAATTCGTTCGCGTTCGAATCAAAACTTGTTTAAACCCATTTAATTTACATTGACATTTTTCACCGGACCTGTGTGCAACAGCTCATTTTAGTTCAAAAGAGCTGTTGGACACAACTCTAGAAAAAGAGCTTAATTAATTTTTTTTTTTTTGTTTTTACAACTCTACTCTTGTGCTTTTTGCTAATTTTTATAGCATCGTTGCAGCGCCTCTGGTATTAAGCAGGTGCATTATTTTGAACTGTTAAGCCATTTTGTTAATTATTTCACTTCACCAAAAAAAAAATTTCAATGATACCTTTAAATAGAATTTTTAATCAAAAACAAAAAGATGTTTGCACTTCTTTAGAAAATTATAACAAGTGCTTACTGCTTATCAATATTTCCAATACCAAACAAAATTAAAAAAACAAATTACAATTAACCAGCTTAACCAGGTTTAAATTAACATCAAATAGAATTTGTTTTTAAAATATATTTCTACTAAGGTAAAAATGTTTGGCTAAACTATTTTTAGCAAAAAAGAAAACCTTTCAAATGAAAGTTAGTGAGTTAGTAATATTTCTCTAAAATTAAGAAAATTTTCTTTTGCATTTTTTTTAATAATAAGCAATTAAAAACTATTAAACTTTTTCTTTAGTCTTTGTGTATATTTCAAGATTCTACTCACTTCCAAAAAGTTTTGCTTTGATCTGCTTTCACAAATGCCTGGTAATAATACTCTTTAAGTAAAACAATTTCCAGACATTAAAATAAATAAATGTAGCAATAACAAAATAAATATTAAAATTAATTTTAATTATGGTTTTGTCTTAAAGTTTATTAGCTCTGGTTTTAAATTAGCAGACGGTTACAATTAACGAGTTTTTGTTTCATGTGTGATGATTAATTTTGCTTCTATACATGTACAATATCAATTTACAAACATACATACGAGTATGTATATATGTAGGTATTTGTTTTCATAAAACACGAGTACATATTTTCTCTTACGAGGTCAGTAGCAGGATTACAAGATATGAATATAACGTTGCTTGAAAAAAAATATTATCTTCTGCATTAGACGCAACATGAATAGAATGTACAAAAATACAAAAAACACTTCACCGTTACTGTGAAATCAGCTTGATCTTTATAGAAAAAAAATTCTCTTTTCCTCCAGATCCTCAATTTACTTGGAAGTCGTAAGTAAACATTGTAGTTAGCATTGTGTGTATCATGTGCCATGAATATTTTCCAAATAATATTACAGGAAAAATTACTCAGCCGTTCATATTAGACACGAACTTGCGATCAAAACCATTTAAATTACAAGTATACTAGACTTGTGTCCAACAGTTCTTTTTTCAACTAGTTCGTTCAGTTGGACACAAGTCCGGTCAAAAACATCTATGTAATGCCCTAATTCTGTTCGACGATTGTACCGTCTTGTCTATGGACGAAAAAAAGCTGCAGTTGTAATTTTTACAACATTTATTATTTATTGTCTGTGCTAGAAGGTTCGTGCATTTGCTTTATCATTTTGTTCCAAACATTATATGCAACATAGACTTGTATCGAACTCTTTCAGTAGCTCGTTTTTGACACAAACCTGTGATCAAACCCATTTAAATTACACGAGTTTGATCATTGGTTTGTGTCAAAAACGAGCTACTGAAAGAGTTCGATACAAGTCTAATGCAACACATATTTTTTCGTTTATTTTTCAAACTATTGTATAATACTTTAATTTAATTGTTATGCTTTAAAAACATGGCAACAATATTTTTATTTGTCATTATCAAAGATAACAACAAATTTCGAAGAAAATAATTGAGCGAATTCAAACACATGATATCAAAAGTATTTTCAAACAAAAACGTCCTAAATCTTCTTACTGAATTGGGGCATAAATTAAATGGGTTTGAAACAACTTTTGATTCAAACGCTCTCAAACTACTTCAAAAAGAACTGTTGGACACAAGTCTAAAGTCTGCCACTAGCAATCAGTGATGGGAATTGGAAATCTTGATTTCGTGCCAAATCTGCTTTTAAATAGTGCCAAAATCACTTGAATAGTGCCAAACTACTTTTTATATAATTTTAATGTTGGCACTTGATTTTCATTTAAATTGGGGTTCAAAAACACGGTCTAAAATTCGTTGTATATAAACATTAATAAATTGCGAGCCCTATTTTCGATATAATCGTAAGGGACATGTAGTAAAAAATTAACTTTTTATTATCAAAATTGCAAAATTTTTGATAACTTTTAAAATACAGGCTGTAAAATTTATCCAGTTGTCGACATCGACGTCACAATATTATAAAATTGGGATTTATTTATTCGCTCTCGAAAACAATTTTATGCTTCCGACAAACTATTCCATTAACTAAGGTCTAGAAAATAGCATAAACCTGCCAACAGGAGTCAGTTATTTTCGACCACGGGTACATAACTAAGCGCCAATTTTTTGGTATTGTGTTAAAGTAACGTCGATATCGCCAACTGGAATAAGGGTAAATGCCCGATATGTATGCATCATATATTAATAATTTGTACTTATTTACAAGAAATAATAATGATTCTAAAAGACATTCTTAAAGACTATAATAAGCCTAAACTATTTTAAATGATAAAATAACTTTTTCTTGTTAGATGTATATATAATTAGCGACAATTATAGTTTGTACTTTTTTTATGGTCAATATACTATCGAGTTGTACAAATTCGTGCACGTTAAAAATATTAATAATTCCTAGCTATTTATTTTAATCACACAAAGATTCTGTCGGTATAGTAGAATTTGTATTGCTTTTTTGGTTCATAATTTTATATGTATTACGATTATAACAAGATTTATTGTTAGACTTCAGAAATCTTTACCATGTATTGAAGATGCTAAAGTTTATAATTGCATTATAATTTGACAATTTACTTTTGATAAAATTTTGAACTAAAAATATACTTTCCACGCTTGATGAAGAGTAGAGAATAAAAAGAATACTTTGACCGATTCGATAAATATTACTTAAAAATTGTTCATTCAAACTATTGTTTACGTCGCCATGTCTTTCAAAAACTAATTCACATTTAATCTCTTGAATTTTTTAAATCTTCAAAGTCTAATATGGATCTGTATTCACCTTTAATTTTTTCACGTATGTTATTTCATTTAGAAGCATTTTTTATCAAAAGGAACAGCATTATTTGTGTCTCCACTTAGAACATATTCTGGCGCACACTTTTTTCTAGATTCCAAATATGACACAAAAGAAATATAACAAGACTTTAATTCTGTTTCTGAATTCTACAACTTTATGCTGGGAAAATTAGTTTTTGATTATTAATAGTTCAATTTCAGTACCGCAATAATATTCTTCCGCTGGAATATAGTGAGAATTTCGATCAACATGAAGATCATCAATATATTTTTTGTTCAAAAAATTTCGACATAAATAAAAAAAAAAAAAAAAAAGCCTCTTTAAAATTAAATGTAGTCTGACATTTTTAGATTGTATTTCTATAATTTACTATTTCAAGGACAAGATAAATAAATGTATATGTTTAGTTTGGGGAATACTTAAGAATTTCATAAATTTCAGAGTAAATTTATAAAATCTTCTCTACGAATTGAGCTGTTACAAACAAATTTATATATTCATTTTAAATGATCGTCAATGTCTCTGGACAAACCGTTACTTTTAACTATCAGAACCGAACAGTTGTCAGCCTCAAATCCTTGTTTTCATTACTTAAAAATGTAAAAAGTACAAGAAGAATGCTTATTATTGCAATAAGAATTGTTTGCATATTTAATGGACAAAAAGTGCCAAAAAAGGAGCGAGAGTGCCACAGTGGCAGGCAACATCTAATAGTGCCAAAAATGGCACAATTGTGCCACATTTCCCATCACTGCTATAAATAGACTTGTGTTTTTGACCGGACTTGTGTTCAACTGAACGAAATAGTTCAATTTGAACTGTAGGACACAAATCTAACTAGCAAGAATTGTTGTCAAACTAAAATGAGGGCAAACGATAATTAGAGTTGTGTCCAACAGCTCTTTTTGAATTAGATCATTTGAGTTCGAATCAAGAGTTGTTTCAAACCCATTTAAATTACATTGATGTTTTTGAACGGACTTGTGTACAAAAGCTCGTTTTGGTTCGATAGAGCTGTTGCACACAACTCTACTAAAAGGAAACGTTTCAGTTAAAGCTAGCTCCAAGTCGTTCAGTTGGTCCTTATTAGTGTTGTTAATTATTCGTCTTTTATGTTTGTTCGAATGAAATTTCATAATTTTTTTCTTGTTCGAACAAACGAATAATTTTGAACTTTGTTCGAATATTTGAACGAACAAAGAATAAAAAAATATATTCGAATAATCTTAAAAAAGTTTGCAAAAAACGACTATATTAGACTGTATTAGATTAATTTTTATTATTAACAAACGAAAAATATTTCATTATACAACAAAAACAAATAATTTCAATAACAAATTTAGGAATATTAATAACAAAACTTTAAAATTTTAAGATCCTTTGCCGCAGTTGACGCTGTGGAATAGATAAGAACTCTATGTTCCACTTATACTATTGAAGTAACAGAATCGCAAAAAATAAAAGATTAAATGGCAAAATTATGATAAATTCCAATCGACTAGACCGGGTTTCTTCAAGTATAAATTAGAAGATATACGATCATGTCACCATTCAAACGAAAACAAAGCAAAATAAAAATCTGTCAAGAGCTACGGGGTCAAAGACACGCAGATCAACAGAATATATCTAAAAAATGTGATATGTTCCAAACGGCTGGACAGATTTTATTTAATAATAGCTAAGAACACTCTCGAACAAGTCATTTTTTATTTTATTTTTAAAGAGAAGTAACAATCAGGCAATGATTGCAGCGCCTCTGGCGTTAGTGAGTCGTATTAATTTGTTTGAAGCTGTGTTTAGTAGCAGTTTAGTAGTTATTTTACTTCGCCGATGATTCTGCTACACAACGAAGGAGGGTGCTCTGGTGTTACATTAGGATTAGTATCTCTTGAAGTCGGTATAGTTCAGTGACCAGTGACTATGCCTTCATCACTTGAACTTTTCTACAACAACTGATAGAAAGGGATAGTAATGCACATCAGAAAAATGCGTGGTGTTGTTATTTAATAACTGTTAGATAGCGGGCTCGATCCTAAAACCTTCGGTTTTGTAGTCAACGTGCTAACTTCTTCAGCCAATGCCACCCTCAAACAGGAAAACTAAATCAAAATCGCAACCGTTTGGTCTGTGCGTCGACTTGTACATACACAGACACAAACTACATACAAACTTATAACACCCCTTTTTTTGTCGGGAGTTAAAAACTGAAACGAAATTAGTTAAAAAGTATTGGTATTTACACACATTTACAAACATTTTTAATATGTTATTAATTTTTTGGAAAAAATCATTTAAAAACCGCAGATAACCCAAAAATTTTCTTTATGCAAGTAGTTAAGGAAATTGTTCGAATATTCGACAAAAATGATTCGAATAATTTTTTATTCTAAATTGAAAATTTTTGTTCGTTCGAACAAATATGATAAAAAGTTGTTCGAATATTCGAATAATTTTTGTTCGAATGACAACACTAGTCCTTATACACAAACCTGTGATCAAACCCATTTAAATTACATGGACTTCATCATTGGTTTGTGTTTAAAATGAACAACAACAACAATATATAAGAATACTTGGGTAGAACTCGGTCACTAGTTCATGTTTGACACAAACCCATGATCGAAGCCATTTAAATTACATGGGTTTGATCAGATATAGCTTTCTATCAAAAAGGACGGATTGAATAAGTTCGTCCCAAATCTAGATTCAGTCTGCCACAAACTCGCTAATGTTGCCAGCCAGTCGAGTTGGGTCACACTCGTTCAGCTCTTCGTTTTCAACACAAACTCGTGATCAAACCCATTTGAATTACATAGGTTTGATCACATATTTGTGTCAAAAAAGACCGGCTGAATGAGTTCGACCCAAGTCTACCGCTAAAGTAGACTTGAATCGAACTCTTTCAGTAGCTTTTTTTTTTAGACAAAAGCCTTTAGTCAAACCAATGCAAGTTAAATAAGTTTGAATATAGAGTTGTGCCTAAAGAGCTTGAAAGAGTTCGATACAAGTCTAGAGCAAATCCATTAAATCTAAATGGGTTTGATCATGGGTTTTTGTCAAAAATGAACTAGTGAACGAACAAAATTTATCAATTCTGCTATCTCCCTCGTGTTTTGACATTCAATTGGAATTTTTTAAACTCCGCAAATTACTTTCAAACTCAAATAATTACATACATATGTTTCTTTCGTTAATTTCTTTTAACAAAAGAAATATTTTTATCAAATGCTTCATATACATTTTTGTTGTTGTAATGAATGTTATTAAAAAATATAGAAAATAATAACTACAACACGACAATTTTAAAATTTGCAAAGAAAATTTTGAGAAAATAAATACCGCAACAGAAAAGTACACAAATCCACACACAAATTACCCAACAAACAAAAGTGTATACGTTTGAAATATAAGGAGAGTCATATATTTTTTTCAGGGTTCTGTTTGGTCTACGCAAAAGTGAAAAGGAACCGTATTGGTTTTGCTATGATGTCCGTCTCTCTGTGTGTTTGTTTGCCTGCCATAGGTTGTTTTCTCGAGAACCGTACATAGAAAAAAATTTTCAAATAAATGTTTGCTTGAAATTAAGTTTAGTTTCAGTAAATATTTTTTGCTGTTCCAGTAAATTGTTTGTTCCAAAAAAACTGTATAGACTAGAAGCAGACCACGAGTTTGTCGGTTTTTACGTGTACATATACAACACGATCATCAAAATAAACAACAACAAGAGCACAACAGTACATTGTATCAATCAACAAGCAAGATAAACACCAATACATTCAAATAACAAATTCTCTCAGCCGCACGCAAAGAAAAAATATGATTGAGGTAACCATAATCAAACAGCAACATACTGTGATTGAATTATATGGTTGCAGTCAAATCATATTATTGTTAATAGAAAAAAAACTTTAACAATATTATTATCTGAGTTAATTATAATATTATCTGAGTTAATTATAATATTATCTGAGTTAATTATATTATAATCTTAGTATTGCAAATATGACAACACTATTGTTAGATGTGACTAAAATATAATTGAGACTCACCATACCATGTTCTAATATTATATTAATATTGTTAAATGCGACCACAGTATTATTTAATATAATAATGCTATTTTATTTTTTAATCATATATTTATTTTAGAAATAGCTGTGCGTTAAATTCGAAATAAAAATAAATTAATATTATTGACATATAATGTATATATAGAAATTTATACTTACACGACATACAGACATGTCTGTATAAAGAGATACACAAATGTTTATATATTTTTATTGATTTACCCTTTTGCTTATACTTTATTTATTTATTAATTTATTTAACAGCACGCTTGCACTACCGATAGCTTACAAACGAAATACTGAACTAACAGATGTTTCTGAAAAAGATTTTTTTTAACTTAACATATTATGGTTTTGGAAAACATTATATTGTTATTTACCTTATGTTATTTTTAAATAATAATACAAATTATGTTGTAGTCATAAATTTTTAACAAAATTATATTGTTAAACTCTAACCATATCACACTTTTATATGGATGTGATAATGTAATTATTAAATTCAAACATTACTCTGTTTGTCGTAACGAAATAAATGTTTAAAATAACAATAACTAGTTTTCTACGACCACACATTTGTTTCAGAGAACATAATAATGTTTTCTCAACCATTCTACAACCATTTCTTTTCTTTGCGTGCGAAATCTGTTAAATTAAAATTTTTACATAATTGTTATCAGGGGTCTAATTATCGCTTTTGATAACCAGCTAATTCGATCACGTTTTTCAGTTTGAGATTATGGCATTCGCTATTGAACAATGTAATAATATGGTTAATAATTAAAACATTTAACATTAACCATTAAAATTTGCTTTTAGAGGCTTGCGTCTGAGAGAATTAACAACAATGGTCTATTTATTAGAACTTGTTTGCCACAATTATAATATAGTTGTAGTAACCATGTCACAGAAGCCAATGTAATGAACTACAATGATATTATCCATGATATTGCAACTTACTACATTAAAAAAATTAACATAATAAGGAAAATAATTAAATTTTAAATTTGCTACTATGCAGCTTAAAATTTGCTAAAATAAAAATTTAAAAATACAAAATTTACATATACGCGTATGTATGTTTTTTAATTGCTTTGAACACTCTCCTGAATAAGATAAGAGCAAGAGATCTTAGGTCATGACCAGCCATATATTATAAAACCCTGATGTGTGCTGGGTAGACACAAGCGGAGACACACATATAGATTACTTTGACATTTGAAACTAATTAAGTAATTAAGCGAATGAGTTTCATATGTAAGGCTTTCTTGTAAGTAGATACTTATATCCAAGTTATTTTGCAAATGTCTTTGTCGGTTTTTTTTAAATAAAATTTTTCTTTTTCTACCCATGTGGCTGTAAAATTTTCAACAATGATACTCAAAGAAATGTATAAGTGTTAAAAAAAAGGTGGGAAACATTGGCCAAGGAATAAAAGAAAAACCAAGCAAATCTTATGACATTTTATGATTTTCACAATTTCATTGCAGTTGTAGAACAAACATTTAAGAAATGCATCTAAATCTGTGTATTTTTCTTTTAAATAAAATTCTCAGCAGAAGTGTAATCATATATCAAAAGAATCGTTAAACTCACAACAATAATTATTGTAACAAAATATTACACTTGTCGTGAAGAATAGAAGAAATAAATAAAAACCGCAAAACAATATTTTTGCAATCGCCTAGGAAACACGCAACAATTGCAAATAAGCACATACATATCGTTGCCTTAATATAGAAAGGCCCTAACTCATTATTTTTTTATCGAGTTTTTTTTATATTTCCATAGAAGAACATGTAATGTATCAAAAAATGTAAAAATCTCAATTTCAAAAAAAATAATGAGTTAGGCTCTTTCTACATTAAGGTAACGATATGTGTGATTGAGTGTGTATTCAAATTAAACTACTAGACTATACATAATTTTCTTCTTATCAAGGCAATTGTTATGATACAAAAGCAAATATTATTATTGTTATTGTTCCAATTATGAATAATATATGACGATTCATATGATTTTGAAAATACTGCTCGTTGTATAATTGCAATCTGAGGTATATCTATTTGAAGAGTATTAAGAAGTGGTCTTAGTAAATATAGAAAAAATATCATCACTAAAATTATGAATCATTAGGAAATGAAATTATGAATAAATAGTAAACTCATGAGCCATATTTTATTTTCAGTAAAATGTTCGCATTTTCTATTTAATCGTAAGCGATATGTAGTAAAATATTAAGTTTTTATAAAAATTAAAATTGATAATGATCAAAATGCCAAAATTGTTGATACCTTTTAAGATACAGGCTGTAAAATTTTATCGTAAGCAACAATTTATGTATGTAAAATAAATTATAATATTATAAAAAAAACTTTTTCCTTAAAACTTTAATTTTTGTCGCTTACGATGAAATCGAAAATAGAGCTTTTCTCTTCTGTAGTTATTTTTTTTTCTAATCTTAGACTTGTATCGAACTCGTTGTCTTGTTTAGTTTTGACACAAACCTGTGATCAAATCTTTTAACTTAAATGGATTTGGTCATGCGGTTGTGTCAAAAACGACCGACTGAATGAGTCCGACCCAAGTTTAATCATAGACCTACATATATCGAACTCTCTTAGTATCTCCTTTTAGACACAAATACACCTCGGTTTAACTCGTTCACACGTTAATTTTTTACCCAAACCTGTGAGCAAACCTATTCACATTACATGGGTTTGATCACAGATTTGTGTTAAAGCTGAACTAGTAAACGAGTTTGAGCCAAGTCTAGACGCAAACCTACAATCAAACCCATTTAAATTGCATGTTTTTTTGTCTAAAATGAGAGTAAAATTCAAGTCTAGCTGATCTAGCAAAATGTTATGAAATCTGTTCAATGAAGTAAGTAATGCGCAAATTCATTTCGTGAGCAATGTTCACAATATTCATATTCCACCAATAAAGTATACATATATGTATATTCTGAATCCTTATTAGGGAAGACGAATAAGCGATGTACGTCTGTCCTTCCGTCCTTCTGTGGGTTGATTCTTTTCTCCGTCCATCGGTCTTCCGAATCTCCCAGAAAAGCTAGATGCTTCGGTCTTAGACTGGCGTAACAGAAATGTTGCAAAATTAAAAAAAATCAGAGCTGGAATTTTTTTTTTTTTTTTTTTTTGTATGTAAAAGTAACTAACTGCAACTAATTGTTGTTTCTTTGTTATATAAGCCTTTTTTATATATCAGTAAGAATTAAATTGATAGTCAAAATAAAAAAATTAATGAAAAGATTATTCCAGGGTTGAAAATTTTAACCCTGTTTGTTCTTTTCCTCTATAAATTAAACATATTTTATACTTCTAAAAGAATTAAATTGATATTACCAAATTGAAAAATCTAAAAGGATGAGTCCAGGGTTGGAAAGCTTACACTTTTTGGCATATAATTTGTTTAATTTTATTTTTAATAAATTAAATATATTTTGTTTTCTAAAAAAAATAGTTTTGGATAAAAAAGTAAAATAACAAAAATTAAAAATTTTAAAAACCCCCGACTTTTTTCAGAAAAGATGTTATATCTTCTAAACGGCTGGACCGATTTTTTTCAAACATAGCTAAGAACCCTCTCGATCAAGTCATCTTTCAAATAGAAAAAACTAAATGAAAATCGGTCCAGCCGTTTGGCCTGTACGTGGACACAGACAGACACACAGATACACAGACACACAGACACACAGACACACACTACAAACTTATAACACCCCTTTTTTTAGTCGGGGGTTAAAAATACAAAACACATATCCAGACTTGGACAATTTAAGCTTTTGTTTGTATACAAGAATTTATATTTTTGAATGATCTATTCTTTTCACAAAACAAATATGTATGTATGTATGTACTTACATATGTATGTTCCATAAACGTGGTAACATTCAGCATAGCCGAATATGGCACTCTTACTTGTCTATAGTAAGCTTTACATGCCATTTTAATGCGTTTTTGCGCCCTTTGTGAATGAATTACTGACCTTGGCAATGTAATGACAACTTGTTGTCAATAAGATAACTATTTGATACCAATTTGATGGTATAATTACATTAGCAACATAACCAGTGAACAGTTCTTGCATCGAGAAAAATTAAATAATTGTAATGGTTGTCCTATTTTACACAGAATTATTCATATAAAAACTTAAATAAGCTTAAAAAAAATATGAACAAATATGGTTTATTTTCATACTCGAAACAATAATTTTTTTCGACTCGAAAAGTTCTCACATTTCTTACAGAAACGAGCACAGCACTCATCGATGTCATGGCAAAGCAATTACGAACTACAACATATGTATTTTCTTTTATTGCAATAAAACTATGATTATTATTTATTATATGGTGAAAATGCAATTCTGACATGTATTATAATTATTTTTGGAATATTTTCATAGATCAATAAAAAATAGTAATATTTATCGATATATTTATTCGTTTGCGATAACAACAATGTCATTATGTAATCTCTTTTTTCAGACGGTGCTCGGCTGTGTTTTATCAATTTAATTGTATGTCATCTTGCATCTATCTCGACATGCAAAATGTCAAAATAAGCGAAAAGCACAAAAAAAGAACAAAGGAAAAACTAAATAAACTTTAGCTTGAAATTTTACGCTTTTCTAACTTAACCGAAAGCGAGTGTCGTTAAAATATATTACTGGATCGAAATTTATTATAGTGACACGATTATCGTAATAAAAATTACTGAATCCAGATACAGAGAGGCTAATTCCAAACCAATTCCAAAACATTTCCGTTCGATTTGAATTACATTGTAACGGCCCAGGGCTGCATTTTCGTCAAAAGTTGCGCGATTATATGACATATATGTACATACATAAATACATCTTTGGGATTCAATAGAGCAGCGTCATACATTTCAAACTAGAATAGAATAGAAGGAAGATCTGGTCCGGCACTGCGACACCTATTAGATCTTTTGTACCATTATTTCAAGCTACAAATAAAAAGCTTTCAAAGTAAACTTCAATCTAAATTAAAACATGTCCAAGTATTTTTCATATTAATGCTGAAGGAAAAATAAAACGTCAACGTTAATTGAAACCTTAATAAATGACAAATATTTCATTCAAACAAAAATTATATTTAATTTGCTTGCTTATTTGATATTTATGCTGCGTGTACTCGTATTGTATGTTTTTCTACAGTTCACCCTGACATTGATTTTCCTCTGACATCAGCTGAAATCTCTAAGGAAACTCGTTCAGAGAGCGTGCAATTTACAATGAAAAAAAAAAATAATTGAAAAACAAAATAAAAATTATATGTACATATGTATATTTGTATGTATGTATATACATACTATCTATATAATGAATTCGATTTTAAATGGAGTGGATTTTATTGTGTCAAACACTCTACACTACACAAGATGTATACGGTGTTTTGGATCTAAAAGGCTTTAAGTTTTCTTTTAATTTGATAGAAAAATTATATTTAAGAAATATTGAAGCAAAATTCTTTATGAAAAATAAAAGTTATAACTCATTCTCTTAAGGCTTCAAGATCTCCAAAAAAAAATTTTTAAGTGAAAGCTTACATTAACAGCGCTTTAATTGCATCTCTGAATTATTCCATTTACCTTAGTAGGCAAAAGCAATTGTACAGTCTTGTCTTTTTTAAACAAATTTAATTGATTATACACGACTTCATTTATATTTCTTATCGATAACGCTCAAAAGTGCTAAATTTTTTTTAAAATGCTCTAGAACAAACTACGTGGAATCTCCCTTAACGGACACTTCCTATAGGCGGACGCCCCCTTTAGACGGACACTTTTGACAGGTCCCGACAGCTCCATAAGCAAAGCATTACTTTCTTTGCTTTTTATTGCTTTCATTGCCAAAGAATTTATTTTATTTGAAAAAAGTCTTAAATTTTTGTTATAATAACTCTGTGTAATCAATAATAAACTTAAGAAAATTCCTAAATTTTTTTCTTTTCAGGTGAGTGCTGTCTCCACCAAGTGGAAAGTAGTCTAAGAAATTGCGAACACTCAAGCCTTCTTTATATAAAGAACTTTCTTCTGCCTCAACTTCAGGTTTGAAATATCGCATTTATATTTACAAAGAAAAATAATTCTGTAGATCTGTGTAGGGATAAATAATTTCCTGCACTTAGACTTATATACATATATTTGGAGGATTCAAACGGTAGTCTTAAGTATCATAGTGTCATAATGTTTTAAAAAATTTTTTTGTAAAGCCTGGATCACATTATCGGCACAATGTACCGATTATTTTCACAGCTCACTGAAATAAAGTCATAAGTAATAAGCTAAATTTGCCTTATTTCTTAACTAATTGAAATATTAGGACACAATGCACCACTCTGCATAAAGACATATAGGTTTATTCTGGTATTAATTAAGAAATAAGGTCATTTTGGTTTATTACTTATGACTGTATTGCCGTGAGCCGACTAAAATCGGTAAATTGTGCCGATAGTGTGGTCCAGGCTTAAAAAAATACAAACAATTATATTAAAATAAAATAAAGCATTATGGTACTATGGCAGTTAAGACTACCGTTTGAATCCCCCAGTAGTTTTATATTATTTTTTATTTTGAGTGATTTTCATAAAAAATTTTAGATGAGTCGATTGTCTGGCTTGTGGAAACAAGGGTAAAATATGAAGTGTACAATTGGTCGTAAATAAATCTACCACTAAACTTCTATAAAGATATATATTTTAAGGGTGATTCTAAAACAATAGCATGTTTGCATAAGTCAGCCAGGCGACTCGTCTAGAAAATTTGTATGGAAATTACTCAGAAAATTAGTTCTTTTCATATAAAATTTTCACCACAAGTCGATCGTCTGGGTTGTGGAAACAGGGGATAAATTTTTTAGACATTGCTTTGCCATTTTAAGTGCGATCAAAAAGTTTTGAATACTGTTGTTAATGGTTTGAACACAGCTTGAACGTTGTCCTTGGCTTTAAACTCCAGATACGATGTTTGATGTCCAGGATACTTCCCAACAAATTGACAATTTTACTTAGCCTTAGACATCCATGGGGCTTCGAAATAATAGTTCTAGCTTCTTAAATACTCGTTAAGCAAAATCTTAAAAAGAGGGGGGGGGGGGAAGGATCCTAGATACGGGAAGTGGTATTAATATTTTGAACTAAGTTTAAACAATTTATTTAAAGAGAAAATGAAGCCTTAGTCAAACAATTAACAACGGCTTAAAATTACTACACTATCAAAAAAACAAAAAGATACAGGATTAATTCCCCTTATGGGGGTTAGCGTATTTCACCTTCGACAACGAGGTTTTTGTAATAGATTAAAGAACTCCGAAACATTCACTCGCATTGCGTATGTCGATTCGAATATTTGTCTACGGAAATTTGGTACCAGATTAAATTAAACATATTCAAGTTTTCTTTAATCTACGGCAACATTTTCGTAGACGACTATTTGACTCGACATACGCAATACGTGTGATTGTTTCTTTAATCCAAGAGCAAAATGTCGTAGTAGAAGTCAAAATACATCAACCACGATAAGACCCTATATTTTATTTTTAATTGGTCTTTCTTAGGACCTATAAAAAATTGGCAATTTGGGGAAAAGTATCCTTGATATTAGAAGAAACCAAAAAAGTATCTCGGGGAGTCGCCGTATTGATGGGCCACTGAACGATCGGCAGATAGTATCTATTAGACTAAGTCTTCCCAATAATATTATATGGCAGCTGTGAAGAAAAGAAACAGAGCGAAATTTGCATACAAAGAGAATTTAAATTGTATGAAATTTTTTTAGATATCGAATTTCTTAATTTGCCCCCTGATCTGTGAGTGCCTGACATTACACACGACGCGACAAAAATGTACACTAAGCGACCTATTGGATGTATCACAGATGGATACGTGTGACCTCATGAGATAGTTCAACGCAAAGAGATAGATGGCTTTAGTGCGATTGATCGCTAGATTTAACATTGTTTCTACACCCTTGCATAGTTCAAAACTCAGGCAAGTCGACAGGTATATACCTGAAAAAACGGAATCTCACGTTTCTAATTGATTGCCAAGAAAAAACTTGCATATTATTATATTACATATTAACTGCCTCATTCATAAAAAATATTTCAGGTTTATTAAGCGCTTATTTGACATATTTCTATCGGAAATTTGTCAAATAAACCTGTAATAAACCTTAAATATTTTTTATGAATTAGACCGTAAATATTTTATCAAAAGCTTTCAAAAATTGCTACAAATTCTCAAATTCTTCTAACTATATATAATCGTAGTGTGTGTTTGTTCCTAACGCATGATATCTGGAACTATAAAAACCTGTGGAGCTGAAATTTTCAACACATGTTCGAGGCAATACTCGGTAGGTTTTCGTTTGATTTTTAGCCCAAAAAGTGACCACAGAGTGGAGTAATTTGGAGTTAAAAAGTAAATTATTGAGGGCACGACAACGGTTGCCGTGCTCAGCTAGTATTTTTATATAATTAGTATAATATATATTACTATCAATAATAATAAATTATTTTCTAATAACCCCGATTATGTACCTTGAGTTGTTAGTGACACGACTCACACGACTTACGAAAAAATACAACTCTGATCTATTTTCCCAAATAAAAATTCCCCAAAAAATACCAATATTTCATATATTTTGCTAGGCTAATATAAATGATTTTTGAGGTAGGGTATCCTAAAGCCACCCATAAAACTAAATTTTGTTTATAATTTCAATCAAACGAGACAATCTCCAAACCTTTCAACAACAACTAACGTACATATTATAAGAAAATTCGTCACAAATTTTTTTTTTGCATTAAATTAAATCATGCAACCGAAAATTAAATTAAAATTCAACTCAAACGTTATGAGTTGAAAAATTAAAAAAAAAATTAAATAAAAAATAAAAACAATTAATTGAAACGCACACTCTGACAAAAATGCCGAATAAAGCAGTAAAAGGAAACTTAACCTCTGTTACTGCGTTTGCGTGATATTCGTTATAAAAGTTAAGATATAAAAAAATCTTACCTTAGCACCAATTTGGTTGCCACATTGACCGGCTTGCAAATGAACAATTTCCCTCATGTTGCGGATTTATTTTTTGAATTAAGACTTTGAGCGTGAAAAATATAAACTTTTATTTAAGTAAAGCTTGAAAGCACTTTTTTCTTCTGTTTCGGCAAAGTAAATTTTTTTTGAACACAAAATCCTTTTTGGAGATTTTTAAAATCTTTTATTTTATAGATATCTTTTTTTTTAATATCAGTTTAATTTTCTTGAGATTCTTTTTCTTTTGTATTTGAAGTCTTATCAAAGATATATTTTCTTCAACTTTTCAAAGTTCCAGATTTAAGGGAATATACGAAGAGAAAGAGCAGCTCACTTGGTATCCAATCGACTAACAAAACTCAACTGATCGTTCTGTTTTCTGTTCAGCACACAAGAAGCATTTTTACCGGCCGCATGAAACTTTTTTTCTTTCGTTTGTTGTTATTCTTTTTATGTTTGTTGTAGCCGCTGCTACACACACACACACACACGCACACACACACACTGAAACATTCACAAAGCTGGGTGAGTGTTGCTTGCACTTTTTTTACTTTGTAGCGATTGCGAGCGGAGACATTGCAAGTACAGCAGCAAAGTCTCCAAAAATTTTTATATCGTACAACGTAAAAAATATCGCATTGCTTGGAAGAATTCACTACAATTCACTATGTCAAGAGATGATTAATTGTTGTGAATTTATAAGTTTTCTTTTACAGTCTGTCAAGCAGCAGGGATGATTCTTTGGTAAAACATATACAACCATGCAACAGAGCTGTACGATCCATAGGTACATATGTTGATTCTTAAAGAAATTATTTTTATTACATGTGCAATTAGTATTTTAATAATATTTCGATAAAAGCTGTCTAATGGTAAAATTAGTCGATTCGTATTGCAATACTTTTGAAATTACGGCATTCGATACGTTTCGAAATTTTAAAATGTTTCCATATAAACTCTATTGAAATATTTCGTAATTTCGTTCGATAACGAGTGCCGTAATTTGCCCCCTGGATGTTAAGGCTCAGTTAGCCGACTGTAATGTAATGTAACTGTAACAGTAAGAAACAGCTGATCGATTTTGTTATGTGAAAAGTAATGAAAATGGTTATAGAGATGTAACGTAGCGTAACCTACTTTTCATATAAAAATATCAATCAGCTGTTTTCTACGTTACAGTTACATTACATTACAGTCGGCTAACTGAGCCTTTAGTTAGTAGAAACGTGAACGTGCCAGCGAATGTGTCAGCTGTTGTTGTCGTTCTTTTTGCTTTATATGTTTATGTGTGTGTCCTGAAACAGTTGATCGATATTGCTATGTGAAAAGTAATGTACAAATTCTTACATTCCGGTTAAGTTGCATTACATCTCATTAACCATTTTGATTACTTTTCACATAACAATATCGATCAGCTGTTTCATACCGTTGCAGTTACATTCCATTACAGTCGACTAACTGAGCATTTATTTATGTTACTGATTTTGTCAGCTGATCCGTCAACTCACGATACGAGTAAAAAAAGCCGTCTAAAGGCTCAGTTAGCCGACTGTAATGGAATGGAACTGCAAGGTAGGAAACAGCTGATCGATATTTTTATGTAAAAAGTAGGTTACGTTACATTACACCTCAATAACCATTTTCATTACTTTTCACATAACAATATCGATCAGCTGTTTCCTTCTGTTGCAGTTACATTCCATTACAGTCGGCTAACTGAGCTTTAAGTATGGGATTTATTACAAGCCAGATGAACTGAATGAGTGAATGAGTGGTGTAATGTAGGGGTGAAATTTTCACAAGTTCTGTCTCCCTTATATCTACTAGTATATTCCTAAATCTCACGAAGAATGAGACTATCTACCAGGCCCATGTCATGAAATTAAATGCCTATTACATTCACCCACGGAATGGATTTTAAATGAAATTTAATTTTAGTATAAAGTATTAAATTTTAAATTATTTAACTCATCGTAATTTTATCATCAGGTATGGAAAGTTCCGCAGCATTGTATTTTATTGGGTTGCATTTGTTTTACCAAAGCTGTCCTCTTTCCATCATGCCATCATGAATGTTACCAGCATTTCTTTCAATGTTTCCGCTCTTCTTCCCTCCTAACTGAGGAGTGGTTTGGGTTGTGTATATATTTTTGATTGGAATTTTTAATAACTGAAGTTAGTTTTAAATTTAAATAAAAATTACCTAAATACATATTTAAATATGAAGTCAAAAACTGGACACAATAATGCTTCTTATTTTATATAATATATTTAAAAAAAAAACCTAGGAAATTAATATTATGCATTATTTCAATACTTTATTATTATTTAACGCGCGAATATTAATTTAAAAATCTTATTTGTTGTTGGTTTGTGCATTATTACTGTTATTTTTGGAAGATTGAAAACAGATCCTTCAATTGCATTAAATTAATTTCGCTTTTAAATCTTTGTTTTCCATCCCTGATAATGATACTTTTCAAACGTAAACCTCTCCATCCAACCAGGAGCTGAACATGAATAGCAAAATGCAAAGAAAATCAGTCAAGCATTTAACAAAACAAATACGATCAGTGATTTTTGTTGCTGTTCAGATTTTTATTTATTTTTTTGTTGTGTTGTATTTTTAAGTTACTCGTAGATACAATACGAGATTTTTTATTAAACGCACTCACTCACATACACACACTTTTCAAGGTAGGTGTGCATGTGTGCTATAACCAGGGCTCGGATTTTAATGACCTAAAAAAATTCCCCCAAAAAAATTAAAAACTACCTTTAAAACGTTGAAAAATGTTTTCAAACAATTTGCTGTGAATTACAATTGCTTAATTCACAACCTATTGTAGGAGTCGTATTTCCCACAAACGTTGTTAGTAATTTCT
This sequence comes from Tachina grossa, assembly GCA_949987645.1. Lineage (NCBI taxonomy): Eukaryota > Metazoa > Arthropoda > Insecta > Diptera > Tachinidae > Tachina > Tachina grossa. The sequence goes on along the minus strand of OX465278.1, from coordinate 132,576,978 downwards.
ATGTAATAGAATTGTATCGAACTCTTTCAGTAGCTCATTGTGTGATCATTGGTTTGTGTCAAAAACGAGCTACTGAAATAGTTCGATACAAGTCTTCTATGTTAACATTTGTTTATAAACAATGGCGCATAGTCACAGTCAAAACAAAGTATATATACAAACCTGGTGTGATGAATTGTTATTGTCTTTTGAAAATTTTCATAAACTCCATCATATCAGCGTTGTACTTTTTCGTAGGTCGCACGACTTTGTATGATAGTTTATCACGGCCTTTATGAGTTTAAAACTAGTATTTTGTATGGCAATAATGGTTTTAAACTCTTAAAGTGTACTTTGTTTATGACTATGACTATGCGCCAATGTATTTATTGAAATTATCAACAACTCATGTACGAAATATGACTCCCACAATAGTTTGTGAATTCAGCAAATATATAATAATAATAATTATTAAATGTTAAAAAAAAATGTTAAAACGAGTTTGGGTGGTAATGGGAAATATATCTGGAAACAAAAACTCAAAAAGCTCCGTTCGTAAAACACTCCCTTCGCTCCTTGCCAAGAATTTCTGTACATGACTTATAAAAGTACAAAAATTACAAAACAAAAAAATACTTAAAATAATAAAAAAAAACTAAATAAACTAAACTAAAATAAGCAAAAAAAATTACAAGAAAGGTACCAAAAAATTTGTAATTTTTGAAAAGAAAATCGTTTATACGGCTTTTCACCGAAATCCGATCCCTGACTATAACACACATGAGGCTAAAATAAATCTTTTATACAATTTTGTTTTTGCTCTAGATTATTTCTGTAGAGTGTATAGAATTATTATGGAAATGTTTATTTTTTAATCAAAATCAAGAAGAAAAAAGACAGATGTTTTTCTCACATATTCAGAGTTTTATGATTTGGAAATAAAATTTAATTTAATAAAATATATATACATATGAACATACATATATACATATGTATATGTATGTATATTGGTACTTTTACTAAAAAGCACACTTATGTGAAGAAGAAATGAGGCAAAAAGAAATTTTATCTTCTATATAATTAATAGCCTAACATGTTTTTTGTAATCCCTTTTACGCTGATACCATTACACCGATTTAAAAAAGATTTATATGGTTTTAAAGGATTTTCTGTACAGATGTGCAGAATCTATATTTTATTGAAATCGGTTTAGTATTTTGGGAGCTATAAGCGTTTAAAGTTTCTACTACTACATGCACACATATTACACACGCATTTATTGGCTTACAAGTAAAAAAGAAACAAAACATGAGTGTGTGTGTGTGTGTGTGTGTGTGTGTGTGTGTGTGTGTGTGTGTGTGTGTGTGTTTGTAGTATTTCTCTTGATCTAACAATTTTGTTTCTCTTATTTGTTGTTGTATGAAAGCCATAATACTTAAAGGAAGAGAATTGAATAAAGTGAATTAACTTCGTTGAAGGGATTTTGTTTATGTTTTTTTAATTTCATGTATTATTTAATTATGCTTGCATATGTACATATTATGTAAGTTTGTGTGTGGCTGTGTTTTGATGAATTTTTTATGACGTTTAGATAGGTACATTTTCTTTGAATCTTAAATGATTTACAGTTTGATTCTCGAATACGGACGAGTGTGTCGTCCGTTTGGTATATCTAGTTCTAATAAATCCACAAACTGCTTCTTGAGAATATCAGCAACTTTAATGTTTGTTTAGCAACAAGGCGTTATCAACATGTTGCTATTGGCTTGCATCTGACTAAGAGCGCACATGTTTTTTATAATAAAAGAAATAAAGAATTTTGGTTAAAAAGGGTTTTTGAATAGGAGATTGTCATTTTGGCGAGCATCAGTCAAATGTATTCATTGTTACACGCTGACTCACAACGAACTAATGTAAACTTTGCGCACGTATGAATGAGTCGTCGTAAAATGGCTACATATATGTATATGTATGTATGTATATAAAAAAAGGCTGAATTATAAAAAACAAAAATAAAAATGAATTCAGCTTATCTTTACCATCTCTACTTGCACTATTCCTATCCTACACTGAAGTACATAAAGGGACCTATTATTTGGACCCATGTAAGCTGAACACTCAATTTTTCTTCTCAACAACCTGTCAAACCTAACCTAAGCTAACCGACTGATACATACATATGTATCAAAAATATTTTTTATTCTGCGCCACTGTGCGTATGGGCTTTATATAAAGGGTCTCCCAACAAGAACGCAAGATTTAAATTTTAAATAAAACACAGATATTAAAAAAAAAAATAGTGAAACTTTATTATATCGTAAAGTAGACAAAATGAGGTTATGTGTGGAACAACAAATCGGGCAGATGGCCGCCGCGGCTTTGCTGGCACACACGCGATCTTTTAATGAAATTTTCAATGGCCGTTTTGCATAAATGCTGCGGTATTTTATTAATGCAGCGTCCAATTTCCTCTTTTAAGGCTTGAGTCGTCGTCGGCTTATTCGCGTAAACCATCGACTTCAAAAAACCCCAAAGAAAAAAGTCTAATGGTGTTGAATCGCACGATCTAGGCATCCAATTCTGGTCTCCAAAACGCGAAATAACACGACCGGGAAATGACTGATGTAGCAATTGAATTGTTTGTCTGGCTGTATGACATGTGGCGCCGTCTTGTTGAAACCACATGCCCTCCACATTCATTTCTTCAATTCTAGGCACGAAAATACTGTTTATTATTTCACGATACCGAACACCATTAACTGTTTGCGCTTGACCTGCGTTTGAGCGACATCATCACGTACAGCTGCGACATTTTCGGTCGATCGACCTGGTCGAAGGCGCGTTGTTGTCTTTACATCACTAACAGACTCAGTTTCGGCAAATTTATCCATTAATGTCTTTACAGTTGACTCTTTTGGAGCATTATTGTGACCCCAAATTGATCGCAAATTTGCTAACTGTAGCCGCAAAACTTTCACCATTTTGGTAAAACAATTTCACAATGAGAATTAGTTGTTCATTCGTGTAGCGCTCCATTTTTACTAACCTCGTACCTTCTACTAGCAAACAATAACAATTGTTCAAATGTCAAACAATGACACTTCGAATGGCGCCAAATTTAAATCTTGCGTTCTTGTTGGGACACCCTTTAGAAAGTTGGTGCAAAGAATATTACTTTTTGCTTTAAGTGTACGTTAAAACCGGGTTTTCTATGGAAATTTTGTTTTTAACGTACACTTCAAGCAAACGTTCTTATATTTTTTTTGCAAAGGGTTTTTTTTTTGTAAAAGGATATTATTAGGGCGGACAGTTATTCAACATTTTCTAAAAACCGGTTTTCTACACACGGTGTTGTGTAATTCGTGCCGCTTTTAGAATGCACAAATCGGCGAATAATGTAGTTCTAACCTTCTATGAAATTCTGACGTGCTTTTTGATGTGAAATTTTATGGATAAACTTGTTAAGATCATGTTCAATTTTGCCACTTATGCTAACTTGATGTAAATTTTTATTATCCATAAGCATTTCAGTGTCTAGTTCTTTGAGAGCATTTGAAAAAGAGTTCTTCTCGTAATTGAATAACCGCTTACGTTGTGCAACTGAGGGTTGACTTTCTTTTTAACATTTACATCACAGTATTTTAGAAAATCTTTTTGATAAAAATGTTTCGCAACTAATAATAATATTAAAGTGATCAAAAATCTAAGGTAATTTACTCATACGGTTTCCTATAGTTTTGTAGTTAATTTTATGTATCTGAATAAAATAAATTATATCATTTTATACATATTGTCCAATAACCGCCGAAAAAGCTTAAGCGAAATAATATTCGAACATAATTTTTTTACGAAAATCCAAAAAAAAAAAGACCAAAAAAATGTGGCGGTTATGCTTTTTTGAGTTGCTGTTGCGTTTTCTGACAAACAATTGGCTAGCTGAGCCCGGCAAACGTTGTATTACTCTCAATTATGTTATATTTTTTTAACTGCAAATTACTCCACATAGTGGTCACTTGTTGGGCCAGAAACAAAACAAAAACCTAACGGGTATTGAACCGAACCTGTGTTGAAAATTTCAGCCCCACAGCTTCGTTAGGAACAAACACACACTACGATTATATATATATATATATAGAAGTGAAGTTTTTAGAAAAATTTTTACATAAACTGGTTTTTTAATAAAAAACCGGTTTTAATAAAACCGAGTTTTTCAATAAAACCGGTTTTGTCTATAAAACTGTTTTTTTATAAAACTTATTTATATAAAAACTCGATCCAACTTGACTGAGCTGGCATAAAAACAGCTGCGAACCCGAAAAAATCTATTGGAAAATCGAGTCGATTCGATTGTTCAACAAATTGGTTTTGGCAGTAAAAAGATTTATTAACCTAAAAAACGAAATAATCTATTCGACATGTTGAAACCTGACAGCTTAAAATCGGCAAACCCATCAGAAACAGCCCGTTAAAAAAACCAAGTTCTATGAAATAGTGAAAACCCGTTCTATTAGGCAATAAAAAAATTTAATACAGAAAAACTGTGCTATATGTTAAAAAATGACAACTGAAAATCCAAAAAAAGCCCGTTGGAGAACTCGAGTAGAAAATCAAATTGATAAAAATATTTGGCATTAGAATAATTAAACTGTGAACAAATGTTCGATATATCAAAAAATTACATAATCAAAGCGACAAAACCGCTGGAATCTCCGATTATAAGAACGATTTAATAAAAATAGTCGACTAATTAATTTTTCTTATTATTAAAAAGATGAAGTTATAAAAAACTGATTGCTGTAAAGTACAAAAATCGGTTAATGAAAAAACCCGGTTTGGAATCCGGTTGGCATCCGTTTGGTTTACCAAAAAATGGGCTGATTTTTTTCTTAAAATTTTTTTTACAATATGGAATATCGGTACTAAAATACGACATTTGCAAACATTTAAAAAAACCGTCCATAATTGAGCCATTAGTTTGTTGTTCAAATCTGGAAATCAAAACTTTACACTGAACCGTAAGAACTTTCGCAACAAGCAATAAATAAACTTTACTTAACACATTTTGGAAACAATTTTTTATGAATTTTTATTTTATAAAAGATTCATAAATTTTGTTTCTTAATTTTTAATAGTTAAAGAAAACTAAATATAATTTTAAAGATATCTTACGTAAGATCTCATAAAAATTTTATGCACTTTTTAATGTAAATAAATACGTCTATGAAATGGGAACGGGAAGAAAAGCGAAATATCGAGCATATTTATGAGTTTTTCTTTTATTCTGTTGCTTACAACACTTACCCCACAGACGCAGCATTTTGGGCAACGACAGCAACAATCTCAACACCAAAAAGCGGCGACGAACTGCAGCAGCAAAAAATTTAACTGCATGCAACATTAATACCATGAAAATGTGTATCTGAGTTTTTTTTTTTTTTTTTTTTTTTTTTTGTTAGTTTCTTAATAAATGTACGAGTATGCAAAAGGTATTGTAAATGCTGTCTCCAAACTGTTGCAACAGCAACAACAACAATAATAAAGTGAAAATTCTATTTAAAATAGATCAACGCGCCTTTACATTCATACACACTCATGCATACGAGTATATTTTTCAGCACCGCCAAAGTTGAGAAATCAACCTACCCAAAAAGCATCTTGATGCCGCAAGATATTTTTATTCGTGTGTTTGTGTGTGTGAATCCGTATGTACGAGCGCATGGGTTAACATGTAAAATCACGTAGGGAGAATTTATTTTATTTTTCTTGTAATCTTTATTCAAGTATTTTGTGTTTGCGTCTGTCTACTAAAGTGTTGTTTCTAGGCATGATGCTATTTTTATTCTAATGACTTTTCCTGTTTTCTAATTAAAAAATTTCAAGAGAAAAAAAATTTAAACTAATTTTAATTTCGCACACAATATATTTGCAACAGAAGCCTAAGAATTACTTACTTCAGCAATTCAATTTTGTGTTTTTTTTTTGTCTAATCTCAATGATAGAAATAGTGAAGAGAATTTTAACGTCATTCAGGTATCATTCTGTCCATTTTATTCACTAAAAGCGCATTACACTTAGTTGAAAAAAAAACGATTTAATACTCTACACAACAGAATTAAGCCAGTCAATTCGTTTGGCTTGTGGTATTAATGAGATAAATAAATTAAATGAATCAAGGTAAGGATTTAGATTAGAGCCAAGTGTGAAGCGAACTGGAACAACTTTCACCAAAAATAAATATGGAAAACTTATCGCTCCTTCAAAAGCCAAATTTGACAAAATTCGATTTAAGTTTTTAAAATCTAATCAAATATATTTACGACTGCTATCAAAGAATGACAAAGCGTAGTCCAAAAAAAAATATATTTAAGTAAATAATTTTAGAAATTGGCTTGTTTTTATGGTTAAACAATTGTCTACTCGTCAGTAGACTTCAAGCCAAACAATTTTTGAATTTAGCTAACAAACTCCGTATGTTTATAGTAAGACTCTTACTACTATATTGCTTGCAGTTTTCAAACTTATTATGTTTGCATATTGTGATTTTCAATATAGTAGTAAGAGTCTTACTATAAACATACAGAGTTTGTTAGCTAAATTCAAAAATTTTTTGGGTTGAAGTCTACTGACGAGTTCCACAAGCGGGAACGAAATGCATATAGACAATTGCTTAACCATAAAAACAAGCCAATTTTTGGGGTTGGGTAAAGACATTATGTCAAATAAATATACTTCAGTAAATAATTTTAGTTTAACGGGCCTTTTCACAATGTACAATTAAAAGCTAACAGGGACTTTAACGGCAACTTTTGTATGAAGAACTGTCATACATTGTGAAAAGGGACGTAAGTAGTATAATCATAAGTGTAGGGCAAATAATTCGTACGCTCACATATTTTCTCCCAAGCAATTATGACTATACCCGATTCTAAGACACAAGAGCATCTCCACTTCGTTTATGCAAAAACTACAAAAACGCTACAACTAAAAATAAAAAGGCACCTGCGTATCAATAGCATTGACTTTCTCTATCATAAATACTTATAGTCTGAGTATGCTTGTACTCAGGGTATGGATATTTAATCGCTCAAAAAAAAATACCCTCATACCTGGGATATTTATTCATCATTCGCCACCGTATACATACATTTGCATATACATATAAAATGGATTGGAAAATGTGTGCTTGTGTACGTGGCTGTTTGAAAACATGCTTTTTTGTGTGTGTAAATAAAATAGACCTGTGCATGGTGCTTGTGTAGCCGATTAATATTCAGAGTATTTTATACTCATGCGTACGATTGTATTTCATACAGTCTATAAATTTTAGTTTTAGTTGTTTTTGTAGTAGACTGAAGAACATTGCAAAAATTTTTCTATAATCTAATACCAAATTGTCGTAGTCAAAATTGAAATACGACACTCGCAATCAGGTCCATAAGTCGATTTATTTTTAAATGTAATGCTGATAATTTTCTCAAATAGGGAACTCCAGAATTTTATTGTTTTCTCATTATAAAGTTATTAACTAACAGTTGCTTAAGAAATGGAAGACGAATCCAGTACTTGGATTCAGTAACTAATTGCTAAAAGAAAATCGTAATATTTATCGATATATTTGTTTGTTTGTGGTAACGATAATGTGTAAATATGTGCTTAATTCGCAGAATTGTATATAATGTGGCATCTCTGCAAACAAAATGTCAAAATAAACGAAAAGCACAAAAAGAATTAAAGAAAAACTAAATGAATTTGATTGAGGTACTTATTTTACTTTTTTTTACCTCAACTGACAATTAATATCGTTAAAATATGTTACTGAGGGCGTGTGCCAAACGGTAGAAAAGTACTATGGTAAAAAAATATTTGGCTGTGGGGAAATAATTTCATTTTTCTGCTGTGCCAAATGATATCTTTTTTGACAATGTAAAATTTTGACAAATTCGCTTTAGCATAGAAAGAAGCTGATGAAAAAATTGATGCGGCAAAACCTTTACTACAAGCCGCCGGCTACAAGCAAATTTTTGAGAAGACATTTTTATATAAAACAATATTCTTGTATCAAAAAATTATATAATATTATATGTATGATACAACATTTTTCGTAAATTAATATAAACAATGATTTTTTCACAGTCTAATTAAATTTAAAATACGTATAAATCTTTGTATTGGGAGACGGCTCGAAGCGAGGGCGGTGGTTTTAAATTTTATGATACCCTGTTTCTTATTTGCTACTTGTCAAAATTTTATCTGTTTTTAGCCGCTTCAACAATGTATTTTAGTAATATTTTATACAGACTACAACAATTAACACTGAAATTTAAAATGCCATAATTTAAGGTTATTTCATTAGTTAATGTAATTTTTGCTATATAATTTTGACAACTTGCTGTATCTTGAAAAAAACCGTAATAGGCAAGCAAAATAAAAATCCAAATTAAAAAAACGGCTAACGAAGAAATCGCAAAAAAAAAGCAGAAAAAAATCGCCAAAACGAAAAAAAAAATTCCAAAAACTTGATAAAATCACCAAAATTAAAAAAATTCAACAAAACCCGAAAAAATGGCAATACGAAACAAAACGCCAAAACTAAGAAAAATCTTCAAAAATTATAAAAATCGTCTAAAACTGGAAAAATAGCCAAAACGAAATAAAAATCGCCAAAACTAAACAAAAAGCCAAAAACTGAAAAAATCGACAAAAACTGAAAAAACTGAAAAAATCAGCAAAAACGCCAAAACTAAAAAACCTAAAAAAATCCCATAAAACCAAAAAAAATAAACGCCAAAAATAAGAAAAAAAAGCCAAAACTAGAAAAAATCGCCTAAAACCCTAAAAAAATGGTCTACTTAACATTTAAAAAAATTTCTACATTAACGCCAAAACTAAAAAAAACTCCAAAAAAGGAAACTAAGAAAAGGCGCCAAAACTGAAAAAATCGACAAAAATCGAAAAAATGTAAAGTGTGCACTATACTGATTGTTTTTTAAATTAAATTTTTGTATTATTTATATATCTGTAATATATACAAGTGTTACAATTTCATTAATCAAATATGGGGCCATATTTTGCATTAATTGTTATGTAAACTCTCGGTCGCTCTGTTCCTGGATTTCGCCACCGAAATAAGATTCACTAATTAAGCACTTAACAGTCCGCTGTTAACTGCAAAATGGGCTCTGAAAACGTTTTTGGTTCTTGTCTCGGCTAGTTAAATTTAAATTTATCTTTCACACACATATTAGAATTAGATTAGATAATTATATGCATAATTTTAATATATATTCTTTGGAAGCTGTAATGAAACTGTAGTTCCTTAAAAATTAACATCAATTTCTTTGCAGGACTCCTTTTCTAAGTCTTTTAAATATCATGCCAAAACCGCCAAAAAAAAGTTTGAGCGACACAATTTTCAAACTTATTTTTCTACCAAAATCGATTATTTGCGATCGTAAATAATCGATTTTCGTAAAAAAAAAACGAAGTCCAAAAAATGTGTCGCTTAAGCTATTTTAGCGCTTATGGCTCGATATAAGGGATTTTGGAAAAAAATTAGTAGAACAAATTTAGGTTTCAGGCAAATTACGGCATATCGAATGCAATTTAAAATTATTTCGATTTAAACACTATGTAACTTTTGGGAAATGTTAACTGAAATCCACTCTCTTTGCGACAGTTTTCCAAAGCCAGCGGATAAATAAGAAAAAGTAGTTTGCTAGTCGTTGTGAATTATTATTCTATACACATTCATGCCTACTTTCAAACTTTCTTTTTATAGTTTTCCTAGAATTTAAAGTTTTATTTTTATATTCTTCATATTTCGAAGACGCCATGATAAAAGTGTCACCCAAAAATTTTCCTCTTTCATATTCGTGTGGCTACTTGAATGTCTGTCGTCTGTTTTTATATAGGAAGAAATTAAAATATTTTTTGCTTCTTCTTTCCAAAAATCATCCCAAAGTGATTTTTATATTTTTAGAACTAAAACAGCAGGCAAAGAAACATTTTCAAAATTAGATACAAAATCTAGAAATCATTTTAATACTAATTGAATTGCATTTAAATACTTTAAATGTGAGAATGCATTAAAGTGTGTAAGCAGTAAGACCTTTCTTTTCATCACTTCAACCCTGGAAATCACACATACATACATACACACATACATACCATGCATATCCATGTGAGTATGTGTGTTTAATATTTGGAATTTAAATAGAAGTGATTTATGTAGAGGATTTTCTTGTGGATTAACAACCATTATCTTTTAAATTTGTATATTAAAAAAAAAAACAAAAATGCACTTTACTTGTTCAGAAAACACATTGCAACACATTGTAATTAAGGAAATTTGAATTAGATTTTAATGTTGAAATATGGTTGTTTGAGACTTTTATCTGAAAATGGAAAAGAGCTTGCGTGTTGGTTGCTTTTGCATTGCAGCTGTTTTGGCCGTTTATATGTATGCAATAAAATTGTGTTACGAAAACAAGTTTGTCTAAATGCTAGAATCTCATACTTAGTTATATTTCGAGGCTAAATAAAAACAATTTAATTTAATTTGATTACTTGAAATAAATTTGTATTAATAAACAAGACTTCCTTATTAATCTGCTTAAAAAATGCTTGATCTGCTAGGAATCATCAATTATACCAGTATTTGTATATTGGGCCTTTGACACTTGTCACTGAAAAATAATAATTTACTTAATAGCAAAAACTTACAGTACCACTCAAAATTAAACCTTTTCTAAAATAACAAGATTCTAACGACTGATTCCGATTAGGGATTGGTAAATATCTTCAAAAATCGATTTTCGATTTTTCGATCAACTTTTTTAATTTCGATTTTTGAAATCGATTAATCGTACGTGAAAATCGATTTTTAAATCGACTTTAAAATCGTTTAAGACAAATTGGCTAGTTTATAAACAAAATAATCTTTATTCATAAAAATTTAAATAACAAACAAAAACAAAAGTTAACATATTTATTTACATTAAAAATAGAAACTCACTAAGGTACATACATATGTATATGTATATTAGATACTAGAGCTGTATTTTTAAATTAAAATTATACGTAAACTTGCTTTAGTTTAGCAATTTTCTATATTACATAAAATAAATTTCAGAAATTATTTCTAAGGATTATTAGTTTAACGTCCCTTTTCACAATGTATGATTAATAGTTAACGTGAACTTTAACTGACAGTTCTTCATACAAAACTTGCCGTTAAAGTCCCTGTTAGCTTTTAATTGTACATTGTGAAAAGGGCCATAAATTTTTTAAACTAACCACCTTTACTTGTTCTTGTTAACATAAACGTCAGGCTATGCCAAAATAGGGCACTTAAGTACTATTTTTTCTCAGTAATTGTTTATTTTCAACCGAGTCTTGCTATTTTCTAGCCCTTAGAGAAAGTACGTGTCCTATTTTCGATATTGTCTTGGCATTGATGTCGACAAAAAATTACGGAATAAAGACGAATAATATTAGTTATCAAACCAATCTTCTTCACTCAGTAATACTTAAAAAAATTGCCGAAATTTTGATGATAATAAAAAATTGATTCTTATAGCCCAATAATCGATTTCAGTATAAAATTGCAGACGTAAGATCGATTACAAAAAATCGGGTTTTTTTAACATAAAATCGGTTTTCGATTGGAATCGAAATCGATTTACCAATCCCTAATTCCGATAGAGGAGTAAAAAGAAAGTTTACATGTAGATGCCTCTTTAAATTTTAGTTTTGAATCTTATTCAAAAAGGGTGGAAGCTAACTATTGCACATTTATTATGTTGGATTGGCTCATAAATAGAGCTGTGCCAAATCGTTCATTGAAATGACCGCTCATTTCCGTTCATTTTCTAAAAAGAACGAGTTCGTTCACTTCGTTCATCCGCTCTTTTTAAGAAACAGAACGAAGTGAAAGCAAACGAACAGTTGATTTGTTCCATAAAAGTGGAAAGATGCACATTGCATTTTGTTATGAATTGTTAATTAGCAAAATAATAAACAACAGAAAATATAAGAAACAAAAAAAAAATCAGCAAGTAAAAATTTTTACAATATTAAAGTAAAGAAATGACAAAAGGTTCATATTGCCAAAATAGCCACATATACACAATTTTTAATGCAAATAAACTATATACATAAATATATATTAATACCTACATTTGTTCTAAAATCTTACGAAATATAAATGGCAATTTCAGTAATTTCATAATGGTAACACTGTTACTAAAAGTATGCAAAAATTCAAATGAAAACGAGAATATTACAACAAATCCCACATGAACAAAGAAAATATCAAACAAAACACAAAAAAACAGTCAAGTATGCTCATTCGTTCATTTCGTTGACATGTACTTTTTATCAGTATTGCTGAGCATATATACATATCTCAGTAAAGTGACCGGCTAACTTCGTTCATTTCAGTGATTCGTTCAATTGCACTCGTTCGTTCACGAACGACACAGTTCCACTCATAAAACGTTGTTAGTTATAATATGTAGTTACTATTACTTTAAAGTATAATTTCTTAAAACACAGTTTTCGGAAAGTATTTATTGAAAAAGAACTTTTTTTGATATGTAAACATCTATACGCTAGGGGGTAAAAATCCTTTGACTTTGATTTCTTTGCTGAGATTTCTTTGCTTTTTGCTTTTTGCTTTTGCTTTGCATTGTCAAATCGGTGTGAGCTATGTATGAGTGTATTAGTGTTTGAAAGAAGCAATACCAAGCAGAGAAACAAGTCGACCGGCTCGAAGCCGACGGTGCGTCGCCGCCGGTTATTTTTCTGTATATTTCCGTACACCAAAGCTGAAAATGAACCGTAAGAGCTACGGACTTGAAATTTGGACACAATATGTAGACATTTGGCCACTACAACAACAAATACATGAGAGTTAAAAACTAAAGGGTGTTTCAAAACCAGCAACAAAAATGTTAAAATGCCATGTAATATACATACAATTGTATGTACATATATACACTTGAAATTTTAAAAGTTAGTGTATTTTTACACAGACTACAACAATTAACACTAAATTTAAAAAAATTAAATCAATGGGTGTTCCATCAGTTAATGCAATTTTGACTTTGTAATTTTGACAACTTGCTGTATCTTGGAAAACGTAAGAGTAAAACTCTTGAAATTTTCAAAAACGGTAAAACTAAAAAATCAAAAAAATATAAAATCGCCAAATATAAAAAAATCGCCAAAACAAAAAAGCACCAAATTAAAAAAAATCTCTAGGACTAAAATAAATCGCGAAAAACCGCAAAAATCGCCAAAATTAAAAAAATCCTTAAACAAAAAAATCGCCAATATGAAAAAATCGCCAAAATTAAAAAATCGCCTAAATAAAAAACCCCAAAAAACAGAAAAAAATTTACTAGTAATGCAAATTAAATTTCATTAGCAGTAAAAATTTACTGAATTTTTTTAGTAATCATAAATTTACTGCTTACATATACTGCAGTGTGCCCATTTACTAACCAAGTAAGTTTTAATAAAACAAGCAAAAACCAACAAATTCATATGTATTTACAATATTGAAAGTTTTGATACTTTTAATTAATTAATTTAAAAAAAGATACTAAAAGCATAAGTACTTCCAACTTTAAAAAAAATTTCATTACTAGATGTTTACACATCTCCTCTGTGATCGGACTCACATTGCTTTTCTTAATATACAATGCACTCGCGATATCGTGAATTAATTAATACTGGCAGTGTTCACGTTTCTGAGTTCACATTTTCAAATACTAAAAAAAGAAAAACAAAATTGTTAAAAATTCATCCAAGCGGATTTGCAACTTTTGTATTCAATAGGACAGTTCTTAAGACTTCTTAAGTTTTTGCCTTTCCAATCACTAAAATCTTAAGCATATGCTTACTTAAAGCATTTGCACAACAAAAGAAATTGATTCTCTGAAATTTTGCTTTACTAAAACACATTTTTCTACACTGAAAGAATTTTTTTCATAAGTTCTATGAGTTTCGACTTTAATCACATGAAAAAATTCATTAAAATTCAACCAACGTCACTCTTCGTTGGATTAGTGATTCGTTTAAATTATTTTAATGGAAACTTCGTCAAATGTATTAAACAGTGTCGTCAATGCAATGCAAAAACTTCACCGGAATAATTTAATTAAACCGACGAAATAATTTCATTAAAGCCACGAAATAGTTTCATTAAAACAACGAAATAATTTCATTAAAATAACGAAATAATATTAAAAAAATGAAATAACTTCATTAAAACAAAGTAATTATTTTATTAAGACAATGAAATAACTTCATTAAAACAATGAAATAACTTCATAAAATGCAATGAAATAACTTTATTAAAACAATGAAATAACTTAAATATTTACTGCCGTATTCAGAAGAAATTATTTTGATTTACGAGAGGTTTACAAAACAAATTTTGTATGGAAATTTGTTTGTTAAACATTTTGGAAACCTAAAATATTTTTTTTTCTGAATAAGGCCTTTATTTATTATATCTATTATATTTACATATCGTTGGCAGATTAAGAAAACTAATCCCTGAAGAAGCTGGAAAATACCAGCGAAACGTTGGATAAAATAATGTAATAATAGTTTTTTATTTACATTAATATACATTAAGACCCTAAAAGCCCATATTAGATTACTCTGTAATATCAAGAAGAAACAAATGTTTCCAGTCCAGTTTCTTAAATACGAAGGGGTTTCTTAATAATTAGAATATATTGTTGTAATAAATCTAGTGAAATATTGTTACGAAACTGGAATACCAACGAAATAATTCCAATGAAATTCTTTCAAAATATTCGTGAAATTTTCATTTGATATGTGAAATTATCATTAGATTTGTGAAAAAAATCTAATGAAATTGTTTTGTTGGATTTATGAAGCAAAATTCTTTCGGTGTAGTTCAAATGCACAACCTTTCTTAGCAATAATAAAATTTAAATGAAATTATGAAAAGAGGTGATTACCGAAACTAAGGGTGGCGTTTGCTGAAGTAGTTGACACGTTGACTACAAAACCGAAGGTCCTGGTTTCGAGCTCTGACAGTCATTAAATAACAATACTTATATCAATTTTTTTGATGTGCCTTAGTGTTTGTTCGTTTGTGTTAGTTGTTGTAGGAAAATTCATGTGATGACGGCTTCAGGTGATACTAATCCTAATGTAAAATCAGAGCACTTTCCTTCGGCGGTATTGTGTAGCAGAATCATTGGCGAAGTAAAATATCCAATAAAATGGAAAAATTTAATACGCCTCATTGACACCAGAGGCGCTGCAATTACCGCATTATTTATAAAACAGAGTTGTAAAAGGATGAAACAGCTGATCGTTATTGTTATTTGAAAAGTAATGTACATTCCAGTTACATCTCTATAACCATTTTCATTACTTTTCACTTAATAATATCGATCAGCTGTTTCCTACCGTTGCAGTTACATTTCATTTCAGTCGGCTAACTGAGCCTTTAAGCACCAGGCTAATATAGAAGTACGAAATTAACTATTTATCATACTTTAAGTTTTGACTTACTGCTGATGTATAAGTTAAATTTCAACAAGAAATAAATGTAAATAAATTAGCAAATGACTTGAGTTTGAAGCAATCAATATAAAAAAAAATACCATCGAATGAAAAAATCTGCTTATTTATTGTAAGTTGGTTACAAAGCAAACAAACACTTTGTTTAAATGCACAGTTTTGTTAGTTCTTTTAATATTGAAAAAGTTTTTGCAATTTTTAAAATTACAAACTTCTAACAATAACATCTTGTAGTATATTTCACAAATTAGAATAAAAATATATTTACATATGTCTATGTAAATATATATTTTTTAAAATGACAAATCTTTTATTGCCGCCCGCATAAGCTCTCATATTCGATAAGTAATAAAAATTTAAATTTCCACAAAAACCAATAAAGGTTAAATGGTCAAATGGACGATGATGGCATTAAAATTTGTTCCATATTTTATTTTAACACCCTGCGGCAACGCAACGACAGCAATTCAACACCATTTCGTAACCAGACGATTTGTTTGTTTGGCTGGTTGGCTGCTTGCTTGGCTTGGCTTGGCTTGGCTGGCCGTAGCAGAAACAATTACTTTTTTGGCAAAGTGAGTGAAAGTTACAACAATCCAAGAAGAAGCAAAATGAATTCTTTGTCCAACAAATGTTGCCAAATTATTTCTATTGGTAGTACTGATGTTGCTGTTGCTACTTTTATTGCGTTCGCTTTTGCTGTTTGGTAACTATGCTTTGTTGCTCTTGCAGCTGCTGTGGTGGCTTAAAGTCATAAATTACGGCGTTCTTTATTTTTTTTTTTTTTGCCATTTAAAAACATAAATTGCAACAGACGCACATACACAATATCCATCCCTACTTACCACCTTGCCCCTCCCCCCAAGAAACCATTAGAAAATATTTGTCAAACGTTGAATAAATATTAAAGCAAATTGCTGAGTGCCAAGTGAAGAGAAGGAAGAAGAATATATTTTATGTATGTATTAGCATTTGTACTTGTATAACGTAAAGGCTTGTTCTCCTTGCTTGTTTTAAGCAAATGAAAGGAAATGTATAGAAAATATTTGCCTAAAAAATCACATAAAAAATATTGAAAGTCTATAAACAGATGTTACAATTTATTATAGATATTTGCCAATATTAAGAATTTTATGTGACCAACAATCGTTACTTTGGGGGGGGGGGGGGGGGGGGAATACAATATTTTATTGTTTTTTATCCCTAAGATATTATCGATATGCCTGCAACAGTTTAATGTTGCCAAGCCATGTGATTTTAAGTAATTTGAAAAAAATATATAAACTCGTATTAAAGATGTTTTTATTTAGTTATACATATTTTAATAAAGAAGTTTTATTCTACATAGTTAAAGGGAATGAACTTTTTATTAACAATGGCTCCCAACATTACAAACGGATGCAAAGAGGAATTGGGGGTCAACAGTGTGGACGCAACGCAGTAAGACTAAAGTTAATAAATATTCCGCACATAAAAAAACCGGTTTTCGAATAATTTGAACTTTTATTATTTTATTTCAACAAAAACCGTTTGAAGTAATCCGTCCGAAAAACCGGTTCCAAATACCAGTTCCAATAACCGGCTCTAAAAAACCGATTTTTATTAAATGCTGTGATTTGCTTAGCTAATAATTTTTTATGTATATACTACAGGGCTGCGTAAGCAGTCTTGAAATGTAAATACGTCTTATATTTGTGATTTGAACAGGCTAAAGTTCGTATCGCTTTTTAAGCCAAATTACATGTGATAATTATTAATGAACAAATAACACCAAAGTTAGTTGTAAATATTCTGAAAACACATAGTTGAACGGAACAGCTAGCCGTTTAGTGGCCTTCGAAAACGGCTAGCTGTTCCGTTCAACTACGTCTATACATATGTACATATGCATGTAACTTTCCAATCACACCTGAGATTACCTAGATTTTTTGTCAATCATTGACGTTGAGCAAAAATTTTCAAAATCTTACTTCATAAGAGATAGATAGTTGTTGCTTTATTGCTTTTAATTCAAGCGGAACGGTTAATAAGCTGTGAATTTGCTTGTTTCTCTTATAAAAATTTAAATATCTTGTATTCTTAGTTTTATTATTGATTCTTTTCTAAAATAGAGCCTATTTGCGTTTAATTGATTTACATTAGCAAAAAAAAAATCATAAAAACTATTCGACCATAAAAATGTAGGCAAAATTGTCTCATAATTAAGCAAAAATTAATTTCAAATTAAACAAGACTGTTAATTTTGAAAATAAGTTTTCGTAAAATATTGAAAAAAAAACAAATTCAACAATAAAAAAGTGTCTTTTTACGTGGTACTTTTTTCACACAGATTAATTGCACAGATCAATTTCAGTGTTGCCGGGAAATCCCGAAAAAAATTAACTAAAATTTTGTTTAAAAAGAAGACTAGAAAAAGCTTTAAAAATGCTACTAAACCTTAACTCTCTTAATAACAAAGTTTTTGTATTCTATTGTAAATAAAAAAAATCTTAAGAATCTTGCAAAGTTAGTTCACTGCCCAAAAATGAGATAATATCCCTGATGATATAAAAAATTTAAGGATAAGAAATTGTAGCGATGATCGTAGTACTTTTCATGGCCGCTATTTTCATACGTTATATTTCCTGTAGTTTGAAGTTTTGTTGACATTATTTTCCGTTGCCAATCTGTCATCATTGTATTTTCGATAACTTTAAGGCTATTCGAGAAAGTTGCCATGCATAAGACTAATTTCAATTTCAGTTGCGTTGTCAACTGAAGTTTGTTTAATATCCATAATGGAGCCATAAAAGTTATCGACACTGTGCAGCTCAAAATTACGTCAAGGCGTCTTCGAAATTTCATAAAATTCAATTGTGGCGTGACCACACCAACTTTTCTAAATTCAAAATAGTGTCAATAGAAGAAGAAAGGATGTGTGAAAAATGTCAATGCAATTGGTTGGTTAGAAGTAAATGAAGTATGAAATTAAAATATAATGGGCGCGGTCCCACCCAGCTTATGAATACAAAAACGTAGGACTGAGTTCGGTATAAGTAATTCGCATACTTGGAATCATTACTTGACCCCACCTTAATCAAAAGCATCATTTTAAGTACTGAGGTCGAAAGCCAAGGCTTCACATATTTCAGAACTATATAGATTGTATTCAGAAACAATACAGTACACATGAAAATGCTTTATTACACATTTTTGAAAGTCATATATCTCAAAAACTGTATTGTTTCTGAATACAATCTATATAGTTCTGAAATATTTGAAGCCTGAGCTTTCGATCCCAATTGGCCGTATAACCCGACCATTTCGATTTTGGCCGAAATTTTGACCACCAAAAAAAGCTTTCATATACATATGAAAATGCTTTATTACACGTTTTTGAAAGTCATATATCTCAAAAACTGTATTGTTTCTGAATACAATCTATATAGTTCTGAAATATTTGAAGCCTTGGCTTTCGACCCCAATTGGCCGTATAACCCGACCATTTCGATTTTGGCCGGAATTTTGACCACCAAAAATAGCTTTCAAAAAAAAAGCTTTATTACACGTTTTTGAAAGTCATATATCTCAAAAAATGTATTGTTTCTGAATTTGGCCGAAATTTTGACCACCAAAATAAGTTTCAATATTTACATTAATATTTTTGCTTGAAAATGTTATAAAATATCTGCCCTGTTAAGTTGACAGTGTACAAGTGAGAGATTTTTTCTTATTTCACAGTGTCTGAGCGAGATATATGTAAAAATGCTAAAAACGAAGCTAACTGACGGAGCTAACTTCACACACATAAATTTACAAAGCGTGGCCCAGTCCACTTTTTAAAGTTGCGATGGTATAATTAATAAAGTCTAGGGTGTGAATTGCTTGGGTAGAAGTATATGAATACTTACTTAAGGAATTAAAAAAATTCAGTGAAGTGCGACTTTGACTCGCACACGAAGGGTTCTGTACCGACACTAGATATGTAATTCAATACGAACTTTAGCCTATATAATAAATAGTTTTGGCTTTTTTTCGTTTTTCACTTTTGAGCGTTTTTGAGTTTTGTCGTTTTTTCGATTTTTGGCCCTTTTTTTTAGTTTTGGCAATTTTTGAAACCGTTTTTTCGGTTTTTGGCGTGTTTTCATTTTGGCGATGTTTTTTTCATTTTGGCGATATTTTTCATTTTAGCAATTTTTTCATTTTGGCGATTTTTTTCATACAGGCGATTTTTTAATTTTGGCGTTTTCTTCGCGTTTTGGCGATTTTTTTCGGTTTTTGTCGTTTTATCAATTTGGCGATTTTTTTCATTCATTCGTTTTTTTTCGGTTTTTGGTGTTTTTTCAATTTGGCGATTTTTTTCATTTTGGCGATTTTTTCATTTTGGCAATTTTTTTTCATTTCGGCGAAATTTTTAGTTTCGGCGCCTTTTTCGCGTTTTGGCGATTTTTTCGGTTTTTTCGATTTTTTCGATTTTTTCGGTTTTGCCGATTTATTTTAGTGTTAGAATTTTTTTTAATTCGATGCTTTTTTTCGTTTAAGCGAATTTTTGGTTTTTGGCGATTTTTTTTTTATTTTGGTTTGGCGATTTTATAATTTTCGAATTTTTTAGTTTTACCGTTTTTGAAAATTTCAAGAGTTTGCCTCTTGCGGTTTCCAAGATACATAGAAAGTTGTCAAAATTACATAGTCAAAATTGCATTAACTGATGGACCACCCTTTAATTTAAATTTTTTTAAATTTTAGTGTTAATTGTTGTAGTCTATATAAAAATACACTAATTTTACAAATTTCAAGTGTATATTATATGTGATTTAAACATTTTTCGTTGCTCGTTTTGGAACACCCTTTAATTTTTAATTCTTGTTGTTGTAGTGGCCAAGAATCTACATACTCTGTCCAAATTTCAGGTCCATAGCTCTTACGGTTCCTGAGAAAATAGCGTGTGACGGACAGACGGTTCCTTTTTACCTTTGGTGTACGGAACCCTAAAAAGGGGCAACGTGATATGGAAATACCCATATGCAAATTCAATAATACCTTCCATAGGGATTGAAAAAAAAAAATTTTAAAAGTGAAAAGAAACTGATACAAAAATAATGTCCCTTTAATTTTCAAATCTTTTAATGAAGGTTTTGTTTTAAAAAAATTTTGCCACCCTAAAAATTTGTTAATTCAGCTAGCTGCTTGTTTTCATTCAATATATTTTTTGCAAAAGAAAAAAACAATTTTTAATAATTTTTTTTGCAAATAAAAAAATATTTATAATTTTGTTTTATTTATTTTTACAACTTTGGCCGGCCGACCAACTTTGTTTGAAAAAATATTTAAAAAATTTTAAATTTGTAAAATTTACATGTGCTAAAATTCGCAGGCTACACACACCCACACACATTTTTATTGATTTTATAAATTTTCCCATACACAAACATATGGATAATTTTATTTTAATTTCAATATATTATAATGCAAAAAGTGACTTATTTAATTATTACAAGTTTCAGGTTTTATTTTTTCTAAATTTAAAAGTAAATTTTATTGTTTTTCCAATGCTCCCTCCCTCCCGTTTTCCATGATTGTAAATCACACATTGAGCCAAAACTACTGGGAAAACAAACATAAAAACAGTTAAACAAACAAGTGGCGCAATTGCGATAAATTTGTCATATCCTTACTTAATGTCCTACAGGATAAAATAATCCAAATTTATGGTTTATAGATGTTGGTTTTATTTCTTTTGTGTTTGTGAGAATTTGTGTAATTTACACATACATACGTACAAGTATGTTGTTCATACGTGTGTAGTTTCATTTGATCCTTTGTTTTTTGTCCTTTATTCCTTGTTAAATGGTTTTTATACGGTGTGAATGGTTTTGCTTTTTTGTAGTTGTACAATATATTCTTTGCTGAATTTGAATATTAAAAAATGTATGTATTAAAGTGAAAAATTTACAGTATTGAGTCAATGTAACAACCCTGCAGAAAGTGCGAATAGTGAAATTGTGGTGATTTACTAGTGACGTTGTCAGTAGCACTACTGACCAGGTGTACCCCAGCCAATGGTATCATCTATTGACATTTAACATTAGCTTGTCATTGAAAATCAACCACTAGACTATAGCACTACTGACTTAGTAGTTCTTTCGGGACCACATGGAGACATTGGCACCAAAGATTCACTAGTAAATTTTAGGGGCTCTAGTCTACAATATCGATATATCCAATCTCGTTGTCAATAGTAAACTTATAGTGATTTTCTAGTGACATTGTCAATAGTGCTACTGACTAGGTGTACCCCAGCCAATGCAAATGCCTATTGACAAATAACATAGGGTTGTTATTCAAAATCTATCAGTAGACCTTAGCACTGTTGAGAAGGTAGTTCTTTTACGACCATATGGAGATATTTGAACCGAAGATTCACTCGCAAATTTTAGTGACCCTCGTCTACATATGTGACAGCGCATAGAGAAAGAGACCTAAGGGTAAAAAAAAAGCAATTTTCACTTTTTTTTTTTTTTTTGATGTGTACAACATCTGAGCATCGAATGAGACCGATCCCATGCCCCAAAAGTGTTCCCTCCCAGAGATATGCGCGTTTTATGATGTGATGGTACACCAAAGATACACGTATTTAAATCTTTAAAATGGCTCTCCTGAACAAAACCGGTTTGTACCATTTTTATTTTGCGCGTCACATATAAATATTTATTTAATATTATATTATAATGTTATATTACTGCACAACATAATAAAAAAGAAAAGCAAACTATTGACGCGTTCATTGACAATATCACCAGAAATACACTAGAACTGTCGTCTCTAACGTATCTCTACTCGCGCATAAAAGGAAAGTTGTCGACATTTTAACTAGTGCAATTGTCGCTGGAGAAAGAGTGTTGACATAGAGACATATGGTTCTAGGTTGACTACAGGGAATAGATCGATTTTAAAGTAATTTTCTAATATTTTTTTTTTTACTAGAAGGGTTTTACTATTTCTTATTCGATAACACAGAATCGTTCTTTGCGGAGTTATTTTCCTGTTTAAAATGTTTCATACCTTAAGGCGACAATTTAAATTATTTTTTAACAAGCAAAGCTTTCTTAAAGCTTTATACACAGTGAAAAATTGTGTATTAATTTTAATACCAAGACGGTGTACATACAGATATGCAATAGCTTTTCGTGAGCACCTGCCATTACGGCCTTATCTCACGGGTGCCAAAGCACCGGGTGCAGGTAAGACGCCAGACCATCGCCCCCATGCACCCTTTTAGAATGAACCTGGGGCCCACTCCTCAAGGTACATAGGTTGCAATCTTTGATATAGTTATCCCTGTACTATATTCAATTACCTTGCTGAGGTAATTTGAGCTATCTAAACTCTGCTGCTATGTCCGTGCCCATAGCAGCTTCTGTTGAATGGCAACAGCACCTAGAATAGTGTCTGGCTGACCGCGTCAGACCAACCACTAGCATTGATTTCACACTGGGAAGCCAAGACTATTCTCACAGCGATTTTGGTAGCAACCACAGCCACCACGATAATTCTCCGGCTTCCACGCTAAGGTGTTGTGTATACACCCATAGCGAGGTCCCCAAGACCGTTCATCCGAGATGAACCCATGCCTATGTAACCAAATAACCAGTGCCTACTCCACACATACCAAAATCATCCCTTAAACCCCGAGGGGTAGGACGAACTCGGCATTTTAGCAAAGGATCCTGACGATCGCTACATGCACTCAAAACTTCAAAGCAGCTCGGCTGTCGGCCAACCGGCACCCGTGGCACCAGAAATAGCCTCTGGTCAGACCTCGAAGTTCCACCACAAGGGCTTCA
The DNA here is from genome assembly GCA_949987645.1 of Tachina grossa. Lineage (NCBI taxonomy): Eukaryota > Metazoa > Arthropoda > Insecta > Diptera > Tachinidae > Tachina > Tachina grossa. Next base: position 132,553,606 of record OX465278.1, on the reverse strand, counting down.
CCTCTATCGTCTTTTGAACTCAGGGGCAGTTCTAGGTGACGCTGCACCTAACTGACGTCAACAGGACCTGTCTTCCTTTTATAAATATGTGCACATCCTTTGCTCTGTTGCCAGAGATCGGGTAGTAACACATAAGTTCTATGGGTAATGTACCAAAGGTACGTCAATGGAAAAAGCCACATCACCCCAGCTGGGGCCCCGGGGTTGCCACACCCGTAGTCAAAAATAGACTACCCTTGGTGGGGGGGGGGGGCGGCCGCTGTACATACATATGTATAACAAACCCAAAAAAAAAGAGTTAAATTTCGGAATTAATTTCAAATTTCAATTCCTAAATAGTTTATAAAAAAGTAATCCACAAATTTTTACTCGGTATTAATACGTGCTCTACCGCAAATAACCTAATGGAAATTTGATACATATTTGAATTTTAAAAATTTGGGTTCTCAAGAAAATTTTAGGATTCATTTCGTAGCAAAACAATTTGCTATATTGAAACTACATGAAATCGGACTTATACTTTTTGTATTATTTTGAGGTGATGCATGTTTAAGAGAAAATTTTTTATTTTAGCGAAAGAAATGAAGGCGGAATCTATTAAATCATTCTGCATCCATGTCTGGTAGCATTCATCTCATCTCCTTTTTCCTAACAATTTGTTAAGAAAGCCAAAGAGCATTTAGTAGCTCTTCAATCGGTAACGACTTTCCCGATTTTTTGAACTACAGTCAGCCATATAAACGTGTTTGGTATCACGTTCTCAATTTTTTAGTGACATCACCTACCGCTTGCATGAAAATCGACAGGCCCTTTAGACCAGGCATCCTTAAAGGATCCATATCATAATAGTTCTCAGCTTTGTGTATAATATAATATATACACAAAAAAAATTTTTCTTCTATTAACACCTTTAATTGAATAAAACATAAATGATCAATTACAAATTTAATTGGGTTAATTAAGGTTTAGTTTAAACATTTAATTGATGAAATTTTTAATTAAAAATTTAATTCGGTCAATTAAACTTTTACTTAAATAAATATTTAATTCATAAAATATTAATAAATATATATTTAATTTATAAAAAATTTTAATTGATACAAATAAATTAGTAATCGATTATTTTAATATTTTTTTTTTTCAATTAAATGTGTTAATAGGAGAAAAAATTGTTCTATGTAAGAAAATACGATTTTGAAAACATTTGTTTATTGTTAAAGCACGTCTAGGCAATACCTGCTGAAAAATATTGTTTGTTGTTGTTTGAAAAAGTTTCCTGGCCTACTATGGTTACAGTTTTGTAATTCTCAATAATTTATTGGGAATTTGTCTATAAGCATTAGAAGTTTCTTAGCTTTTTTGATTTGTTGTGGAAGAAGTCTACTGATGAGTTGCTTAAAACGAAATACATCTAGACGTGCTTAACCAGCAAAAACCAAACTTTTTTAGTTTCCTATTTATTTTGAAATTCGTTAAATAAAAATAAGAAATTACCATAAATAGTATAATAGTATGAAATAGTTTAGTTTAGTTTCCAATTAAATTTTGCAAGCTGTCACACAAAAATATTTTTAAACATTCTAATCACCTTACATAAATAATTTGAAACCAAAACCTTTGCTAATCCATCAACAACAACGAATACCACCACTACCACCTTCACGAAAACAAACACCTGTCAGGGCAAAATTTTCAAACAATTCTTCACATTAAAAACATAAATTTTATTATTTCAACAGACAAAAACCACATAAATTATTTATTGATAATAAAAACGTACAAGCAAATAGTAAATGAATTTGCAAATGAAATTCGCTTTGTGACACAAACAGAAATTAATAATCCCACTCATACCAGCGCACAAAAGGAATCAAAAACTAAATAAATAGAATACAAATGTAATTGCAATGCGACTTCAGATACGAAATGACATGCATGTGCTTGCTCATGGTATTTTTTTTTCGTAGGTAGTCAGTCAGTCTTCCTTTGTTCCTTTGAAGGATAAAAAAAATTTATATATACATAACTAGATAAAATTCTTTCATTTTATTTTAAAATAAATTAAAGAAATTAAACGTACAATATGGCCCATATGAGTAAATATCTAATGACAATAGAAAAAAAATATAATGGCTCGCTATGAGGCTTGTAAGAATACGAGGGCAGATTATGCAAAGGTAATATTTTTTTAAGAACTCTAAAAAAATATATGTTAATCCTGGCAGTCTCTTCTGCATTTTGTGTCAAAAAATTTGAGTGAGCTATTATTAGTTCCTGAGATATAGACAATAAATTGAAATTATTTGGGAAATTTGTAAACTATTTTTTTTTTAATTTTTTTTATTCCTAGTGCACGTAGGAAAAATATTCAACATTTGTTTAATGTTTGTTTAATGAATAAAGTTTTCTGTTCAATCGAAAGCAGCAATTTCATATCGCTATCAATATCTGAGGAACTAATAAGAGCTCACTCAAATTCTTTTACACAAAATGCAGAAGAGACTGCCAGTATTAACATATATTTTTTTTAGAATTTTAAAAATTTAATTTTTTGAAATATAGTTCCCCAAACTATAAATCATATGACAGTGATCTTTGACCTTTCAAAAAAAAGTTAAACTAAATGCAGTTTTAAAGCTATTCTCAATACCTATTAAATGGGACTGATTTCTACCCTGTATCTTAAAAAGTTTTGAAGATATGAGCAATAATGGCAGACTACTACTGTTTTTAAAGAATTCCCTACTTTTCGAAGCGCCATATTTCGGGAACCACAAAAGCTAGATACCCAAAATTTTTTGAATTTATATTATTTTAGTACTATAGAACATCCGTGCAAATTTTTGTATAATTTTTGTTAGATAAAAAATTGCGTTTTTTTTCGTTGATTTACAATGGAATTACCCACTTGCAAATGTATTTACCAAAAGTAAATCAATAACTGTATTCACAATATAAACATTTCTCATATTCCATTTCACTAAAAATTTACGTTAATTAGCTGATGTTAATAATAATCTCTAGACAACTAGAAAAACGTGGGTGTTAATGAAATGCTTTTAGACTTGGGTCGAACTCGTTCACTAGTTCATTTTTGCCACAAACCAATGATCAAACCCATGTAATTTAAATGGGTTTGATCATTGGTTTGTGGCAAAAATGAACTAGTGAACGAGTTCGAGCCAAGTCTAAATGCTTGGCTGTAGAGCTGTGCCAAATCGTTCTTTTCAGTGACCGGTCATTTTCGTTCAATTAGCAAAAAATTGACCCGTTCGTTCAATCATTCACTTTTGAACGACAGTATGAAACAATGCTATTTTGTAAGAATAATAAAATCGGTTGCATATACGAGTATTTAAGTAATGCGAATGAATTAATTGAAGAATTTATTAAAAAACGTTGAATTATTTATTTAAAAACCTATATTTAAATTTATTTTATAAATAATTTCTTGTTTTTTCGACTAGAATATTGTACATTTTACTTTGGCTTAATATTTAGTTTAATATTAAGATTAAGAAAGGTACTTTTGTTTGGTTTTACTATATATTTTTTCTTCCGATAATTAATAAAAGCATTGTAACTCTTTTATCGTTATTTATATATCAAAAGCGCATCAATGTTTGAATGTTACTTCTCAAAGTTTAAGTTAAAATTTTGTTGTCAAAAATATTTTACCGGAAACAAAAAAAATATCTCATGCACTACAAATTCATTTTAGATTGAGGTAATAAAATGTATGTATAAACATATATACAGTTAAGGTCTAACATCTTTACTTTGTAAAAACACTTTATAAAAAACACTAGTAAAAATACTTCTTGTGAAAAGACTATTAAATCAAATTATAAAAGTAATGGTGGCAGTGCCACAGCGATGCTAAATAGAATTCAGTATACACGTACCTAAACCTTTTAAAACACAAAAACTCAACTCAAACAAAACGACATAACATAAATAGGAAACATGAACGAAAGCAAATTTGACATAAAAGACTTGAAACACAAACTGAATGAACGAAAACATCGAGCGGTACACTACTGATCCAAAAGCGTTCAGTAAAATCACCGGATCAGTTCGTTCAATTAAGTGATTCGTTCAATTTAACCCGTTCGTTCATGAGCTACACAGCTCTACTTGGCTGCACAGAAAAATATCGGTATTTCCCCTAGCTAATAAAGTCTAGTTTAATTTTTCTTCTCTTCTTTAGAAACTCACATTAATTAATAAAAATATTTCATTCAATAAGAATTGAAAGTACTGAACTTAACCCGGATTAAGAAATTATTTCCGATTAAAATTCCAAAATTATAAAACCGCCAAGCTGAAAAAAATCGCCAAAAACTGGAAAAAATTGCCGAAACGAAAAAAAAGTGCCAAATTAAACAAAAATCTCTAAAACTAAAATGAATCGCCAAAAAAAAAACCAAAAATCGTGAAAATAAAAAAAATCGCCAAAATGAAAAAACCCAAAACCCCGAAAAAAATCGCCAAAATTAAAAACAAGCGCCAAACATAAAAAATCTCTAAAACTTAAATAAATCCCCAAAAACTGAAAAAACCGTCAAAATAAAAAAACGCCAAAAATAAAAATGCCAAAAACCGAAAAAATCCCAAAAGCAAAAAAAAGCGAATCAGTCACATACCTCGTTTATACGCAAATTTTATTTGAAAATAAAACTATTTGCAAATACTGAACTCACCGTTTATACGTAAATAGAATACGTTACTATCTGTGAATGATATTGCCACATATTGTCAAATGTGTATTACATTTCTTACAAAACAAAAATAATTGGCCACATTTTACACCTTATTTGCAAATAGTGCGTTATTTGCAAATAGTTTTCGTGAGTTATTAACTTACAAAAAAAAAGGTATACGGCAACGCTTTCCAGTTTTATTTGCAAATAAGAAGTGCGTATAAACGGGATAACAGTCGCACTTTACTGAATTTATTTTTAAAGGTACTTTTCATAAAAGGTTCTTTTTATGCAATCTATTTTTTATAAAAGGACTTTTTATAAAGGGAACTTTTGTTAAAATGTACTTTTTAGAAAAAGGTGATTTTTATAAAATGTAATTTTTAGAAAAGGTATTTTTTGTAAAAAGTATTTTCAATAAAAATTACTTTTTATAAAAGGTACTTTTTATAAAAGGTCCTTTCTATAAAAGCCAGTTTGTATAAAATGTTCTTTGTATAAAAGGTTCTTTTTATGATAGGTACTTTTTATTAAAGATACTTTTTGTGAACAGTCCTTTTTATGAAAGGCTCTTTTCTCAATAGGTGCTTTTTATATAAAGTACTTTTTATAAAGGGTACTTTTTATACAAGGTACTTTTTATGTAACTTACTTTTTATACAAGGTACTTTTTATGTAAAGTACTTTTTATAAAAGGTACTTTTTATGTAAATTACTCTTTATACAAGGTACTTTTTATGTAAAGTACTTTTTATAAAAGGTACTTTTTATGTAAATTACTCTTTAAACAAGGTACTTTTTATGTAAAGTACTTTTTATAAAAGGTACTTTTTATGTAATTTACTTTTTATAAAAGGGACTTTTTATGTGAAGTACTTTTTATAAAAGGTACTTTTTGTAAATGGTACTGTCTGTGAAAGGCTGTTTTTATAAAATATAACTCTCAAAGCAGGACCTTCTCATAAAAGGTGGTTTTTATATAAAGGCACCTTCCATAAAATGTGTTTGTTTTATTTTTTTTTATGTCAAATGTTCTTAGGTTTTTCTAATATTTTGACGTATTTACATTGTATACGAGTATAACATACAATCCTCGTATATATTTGAATAATAGTTTGTGTACTAGAATATAATAACTAACATTTACTAATACAAGTTAAATAGACAAAAACCACAGCGCCTTCGAAAATAAGTATGCTCCAAACAGATAAAAGCATACATACTTTGATAAATGTGCATTAAAAATATCCATAGAATTTTCAAAACATTTTATATTTTGATTTCACTAGCAATTCACTGCTGCAGTTAATTACAAAACTGTCAGGCGCATTTACATGTGTGAATAATAATATTTTTCATATTTTGTAGGAATGTACATGTGTATATGGATGTAATGCATGTATGCACATAAGAATACTTAACTGTTTGAGTTTAAATCAAATAGTTGTTGATTTATACAAAGTTTTCAATGTATATCGCACAATAAGACTGAAGACTATTTACTAAGGTTTGGGAATGGGAAAGTCTGTTTAGTATTCCTGGGAAATTTTGGAGATTTTTTTGTGAGAACGTGAAATTAAAAGAAAACGTGATATCATAAATACCCTGCAGAAAGTGCGAATAGTGAAATTGTGGTGATTTACTAGTGACGTTGTCACTACTGACCAGGTGTACCCCATCATCTATTGACGATTAACATTAGCTTGTCATTGAAAATCCACCACTAGACTATAGCACTACTGACTTAGTAGTTCTTTCGGGACCACATGGAGACATTGGCAATTAATGCAATTGTCGCTGGAGAAAGAGTATTGACATAGAGACATATGGTTTTAGGTTGACTAGAGGGTATATAGATTTTTGTGACATACATACATACATATGTACATATATATAAAATGACATAAGTGACATTCAAAATTTATTTTATCTGCAATTTTTATTTTTAGAGATAATTTTGCTGAAATAAAAAACTTTTCTGAACGTTTAAATAAATTTTGTTCATCTGGCAACTTAACAAACAATATGGTGCATATCATCATTAAATTGAATTTTTCAGCGACCTCAATTGACTAAAAATATATATAAAAAAAAATTAAATTATAAATGTATGACAGCATGTAATGTGTCTTCACGTATTTTATATATACTTACATATTTCATATTTTGGCCTTATTATTAATATTTTTTCCTTAAACATTTTGCTGTTCGAATATTGTTTGTCTTGCTGCCGTGGTGTGTGTATTCGCCATATTTTTCGCTTTACACAAAAATCAAATCGTTGTATAAGCCGTGCAAACGAGAAACACACAACACAAAGAGAAAAAAAAGCAAGAAAAATATTATTAAAATATGTCAGCAACAGAAGTAGAATTTTAAAATGGTACAATGCAACAGGAACACACACACACACACACACACACACGCACGCACAACAAAATATATTTAACAACTGCAATCACACTAATACTATTGCAAAAAAAAACAGCAGCAAACCGTTATATTAATGCACCTTCATACACGCACACTCATGCATGCATACGAGTAGATTTGTTACCTTTGAACGTTAAAGAAAGTGTGTTTGTAAAGTATTCGGACAAGGAGACAAAAATTGCATTGTTTAAAGTTAATAACCCAGTGGGAAAAGGTAATGAATAGTAAAGGAGAACGTAATTTATAATTTTTCATTCCAGAATTAATTACTGTTAACACAGAACATGTCCTGGGAAAGTAATAAATAATTTTAATATGTCCGAGGAATGAATTCTATAATTCATAACACTCGTCACAAGCAAAAACTATACATTCTTCTGCAGATGTTGTAATACACGTGGTAATCAATGTGTAATTATTGTGTTTGATAAAATTGCCCTTTCGTTTCTAAGGGAATGCATTGTCTTGCTTTGGAAAATAATACATTATTTCTCCTATTATTTACGTAATTAATGCCTACTTTTCCAGCTGTTAAGAGATTATTCGTTCTTTTAAGTGAGTTTCTCATTCATTAATGACACAGAAAAAAGTATTCAGCAATTAATGTTTTCAATTAAGAATTTAATTGATTCAATTAAATTTTTTTTTTAATTAATTTGAGTGTAAAAACCTAATTGATATTATAAAATTGGTTGTGGGTGAAAATTTACTTAATTTTTTGACTTACAAATATTTTAATTGATATTACAAAATTATTTATATTACTTTTTTGTGTGGAAGTGTAGTAAAAAAAATAATTCTTCTAAAATAAGGAAATTATACACAATTCTTTTGGGCCACCTTGTACATATAGACATAAATACGCGTAATATTTTAGAGTGTTTAATATTTTCACGCAGGAGCGACTACTTCGACATGCAAATGAACTGTCATATAGTAGTTCATACTTTTATTTAGCGTCTTTTGCAAACATTCTAGTTTAGAATTTAATTGAAAAATATTTGAAATATTGGTTATACACTTCTTTATACATGTCTTTCATATAAGAACATATTTAATTAACTTAATTTGTGTTGAAGTCTATTTTATTTTGCAATTTTCTTATATATTTTAAATAATGTGCATAAACTTTCTAACACACTGTTGTATGTGTACCAATGCATATAAACAAGAATTTAAGTTGTTCTACGTGCTATTATTTGCACTCATACACGCAACATTGCTGCCAGTAGACCAACAACGACAAAAGTATATATTTATATAATTGAAATTGAATTGTGTTTAAATTACAACATGATTGTAAACAACATTTTTATAAAACATACCCGTACCACATCATACGAACACGAGGGAAGATAAATTCATAACGAAATATTTTGTATTCACAATACATTTTTGTTGAGAGATTATGTATTTTCGTTTTTTTTTGCAACCAAAAAATGCTTCATCGTATTTTAATAATTGTTCGTGAAATTTTTAATTAATTTCATCTTTTACCATTTTACAACTGTATGGAATTTGTTGTGCATTAAAAAAAACAAACAAAGAACAACACAATATCCATATGCAGATTTATACATACGCAAATACATTTACACAACAGTTATGCAGGGAGTACGTGAGCGTGTGCATATGTGAGAGTTGCACACATTCACTCCTACACTTGAAATTGCCGAGATGATTAAATAATGAGTGAATCGAATGGCACCGGATGCGGAAATCATTCAAACGCACGTGTTGTAATTTAACTTTAAAAAAAACTATAATCGTGTGTAATATTTTTTTTTGTAACAAATAATGAGTAATGACAGTTGAAAAATAAATAAAAAATAAATAAATAAAATAAATGTCCGTAACAGGATATTTTCTCGAGAACTTTGGCTACTACAACAAGAAATGCATGAGAACTGAAAATTAAAGGGTGTTCCAAAACGAGCAACAAAAAATTTTAAAATCTCATGTAATATACATACAATTGTATGTATTAAGTATATAGACACTTGAAATTTGTAGAGTTAGTGTATTTTTATACAGACTACAACATTTAACACCAAAATTTAAAAAATTTTAATTAAATGGTGTTCTATCAGTTAATGTAATTTTGACTATTTAATTTTGACAACTTGCTGTATCTTGGAAACCGTAAGAAGCAAACTCTTGAAATTTTCAAAAACGTTAAAACTAAAAAATCCCAAAATTATAAAACCGCCAAACCGAAAAAAATCGCCAAAATGAAACAAATCCCCAAATAAATAAAAAGTTTCTAAAACTAAAATAAATCACTAAAACCCGAAAAAACCGCAAAAATAAAAAAATCACCAAATTAAAAAAAATCGCGAAAATGAAAAAAATCGCCCAATTGGAAAAAAATCGCCAAAATGAGCAAAATGCCAAAAACGGAAAAAATTGCCAAAAGGAGAAAAAAGCGCCAAAGCTAAAAAATCGCTAAGACCGAAAAAACGCAAAAAACCCCAAAACCAAAAAAACGGCATATTAAAAAAAGCACAAAACCGAAAAAATCCCAAAAATGAAAAAAGTTCGTAATATATCTAATGTCTGTACGGAACCCTTCGTGTGCAAGTCAAAGTCGCACTTTACTGAATTTATTTTAAAAGTTTTTAAAGATTGCACCCTATGTCCAGGATTGGTCGAAAACAGTGATATTTTTTTTTTAATTCTAAGCTATAGATAAAGGCAAAAAATTTACCATGTGCGAATATGTATAGGTGAAGAAGTGCACACGCTATTTGAAAAATGTACTCGTAGTCACTGTAGAAAATTTAATCGAAAAGTTCAACATTTTCGAATATCTTATATATATGTATACATATATATAAATACGGCACACATTTTTTGTCGTACAGTTTTAAGTATCTTATTGTCCAGCAATATTGGTGAAACGTATATGGTTTAAAAGGTATTATTGTGTAGATATGCACAATATAAATGGTTTTCCTGATTTTTTGGCTCAAGAGCAACAAAAAGCCATTGAAATTTGGTTAATTTTGCATTTCTTTGTTTTTGTTTTGTACACATTTGCTTTTAATAAATAAGGACATAGTAGATGTTAAGTGGTCTAATTTATACTACCGGGCGATCCTGGTTAATATTAATTTGCTTCAAAATTTCACCAAACTTAAATTTTTCTGTAAAGTTTTTATTTATAGTAAATTAAAAGACATTTATTTGCTGTTGGGACCAGCGATGACTTTAGTACCAGTTAGACTTCGAAGTGCTACTTTACACTACAAGAAAAATTATTCATTCAGCTAATGAGGCGGCATCATTGATATTTCTTCATCATATGAATGAATAAAATTACTCTCTTTCTGCATTTGTTAATTTTTTTATCCTTCATTGTATTTGTGATAATATTTTTGTTGATATTATGAAATTAAAGTTTTTCTTATTTTAAGAAGACTTAATGCCTTATCTCCTTAGATTTGACGATTTTAGGCAAAAATATTTTATAACACTTTATAACACATGAAATAAAATAAATTTTGATACCAAAAATATACCATTTATCCCATTTTTTTTTTCAAATTCCCTAAAAGTCTAAGAAAATATATTATATATTACCCAGACGATGGTCACACTAGCTAGTTATCTCATAGAGATATCCTTGCGCGATGTTCTTAAGCTACGGTCACACTTGTCAAACATTTGCCAAAAAAAGCGGAACCAACAAACACTAAAGAAAAAAGTTTCGATTCAGACACTTGTTTATCATATTAAACAGTTTTTGAATTGAAAGATTTTTGATAAGCATTTAGTGATTAGGCTTTTATGGGTAAATGCTTGACAAGTGTGACTGTAGCTTTAGCAACATAACGATTTTGATGTACAAAGTGTTTCCGCATGTTCAATTTCCGTTTTTTTTTTTAAACTGTTCAACAGTTTTTTGTGCTGGCAACTCCGTAATGTAGAGTCATTTTTATAATTCTCAGTGTTATATTTCATTTTGTTCGTTGCATTTACAGGTACACTTTAATTCCCTGATTCTTTTATATTTTTATTTTTCATTATCAAAGACAACAACCATTTTTAGGGTTCCGTACACCAAAGGTAAAAAGGACCCTATTGTTTTCGCTACGCTGTCCGTCTGTCCGTCACATGGTATTTTCTCAGGAACCGTAAGAGCTACGGACCTGAAATTTGGACAGTATGTAGAACCTTAGCTGCTACAACAACAAATACATGAGAATTAAAAATTAAAGGGTGTTCCAAAACGAGCAACGAAAAATGTTAAAATCCTATGTAATAGGCATACAATTGTATGTACATATGTATATTGAAACTTGAATTTTGTAAAATTAGTGTATTTTTATATAGACTACAACAATCAACACTAAAATTTAAAAAAATTTAAACTAAAGGGTGGTCCATCAGTTAATGCAATTTTGACTATGTAATTTTAACAACTTGCTATATCTTGGAAACCGTAAGAGACAAACACTTGAAATTTTCAAAAACGGTAAAACTGAAAAATCCGAAAATTATAAAATCGCCAAACCAAAAAAAATCGCCAAAAATTAAAAAAAAATCGCCAAAACGAAACAAATCGCCAAAATAAAAAAAATTCTAACACTAAAATAAATCGCCAAATTCGAAAAAATCGCCCAAATGAAAAAAATTGCCAAAATAAAAAAAAACGCAAAAAATCGAAAAAAATCGCCAAAACGCGAAAAAGGCGCCAAAACCAAAATAATTAATTATATGGAAAAAAATCGCCAAAATGAAAAAAAATCGCCAAAATGAAAAAAATCTCCAAAATGAAAAAAATCGCCAAATTGAAAAAACGCCAAAAACCAAAAAAATGCCAAAACTATATACATATTATATAGCTGAAGATTGTATTAAATTACATGTCTAGTGTTCGTACGGAACCCTTCGTGCGCGAGTCAGAGTTGCACTTTACTGAATTTATTGAAAAAAATAATTTAGAGAACTCAAAAACAAGCTCATCCTACATATTCTTCCTGATTTTTTTTTGTCTCATTTTTCCATTTCTTTTATTTTCTGGGAAAAATATATATTTACCACAATATTTTTTTTCAAGTATTTTATTTATCATCAGAAGTTATCGGTAACATTTTAACACCCATAATACTAAAACTTTAAACAATTAACCATAAACTATTGCAACTAAAAGCGTTAGTTGACTTAAAACCGATAATGGATGGTATTTTTTATTTTTAAACTCTAAAATGTTTCAACTGCGTAAACAACTTTTAAAAAAAGAGGAAAACTGAAAAAGAAAACAAGCAAAATGTAAAACCATTAAGGAAAGTAATGCATACAAAGTTGGCGGCAAGATGTATGAAATGTATTAAATTCTATTGGCATTAACTTTTATTCATTGCCAATACATGTGGCTCTGTTGCTCTTTTACTCGTAAAATTGTTCAAACTCTTATTTTTTAGTAAAAAAAAGTATTAAGGATATTTTTGCCAAAGCAAACAGATGAGCACGAGCAGTAGCTTGTTATTGTAAACCAAAAGCTAAAATTGCTTTGCTATTGCACTATTTTCTTTTTTGATTTTCCTGCATTTTTTCTTTATAAAATTTAAATGAATGAGAGTTAGAACACCAGTCAAATGAGACAACAAGGATATATTATGAAAGTTCTTAAGTTTTCTAAAAGGTGCTCGCTGCTTGGTTTAAGAAAATTTAAGGAAGTGTGTGTGTATAGCGTAAGTATAAGTACATACACTGATATGTGCATACCCGGAACTTAAGTAAAATATTCGAGTATAATTAATCGAATAAAAATTATTCTTACAAGTCTATTGCATTAAATTACTTATTATGATTTATGTAAGATGGAAGAACATATTTAATAGAATAAAATATATGCGAATTAATCTAAAAAATATTAATCGAATAAAATTGAATGCATAAAACTACTTTTCGTGAGTTATTCCAAAAATAAGAGAATTTATCCTAAGATAACTTGAATAAAATATTCGAGTATAATTAATCGAATAAAAACTGTACGTAAAAATTTTTTTGTTTAAAATTTCTTGCAATTTGTTTAAAAAGAGGGAGCACATTTAATCGAGTAATATTTACATATTTGAATTTATGGAATAAAATTTAGTGCATAAATCTACTTTTTGTGATTTATTCCAAATAAATATAAATATAAATAAACATAAATATTATTCGAATAAATTTTTTGCTTAAACTACTTTTTGTGAGTTGCTTAAAATGGAAGAGCATTTTTAATCAAATAAAATTTATTTGAATTAATCGATAAGTTCTAACCGAATAAAATTTGATGCACAAAACTACTTTTCGTGATTTATTCCAAACTAAAGAGTCATCATCCGAAAACTACTAAAATAACATATTCGAGGATTATTAATCGAATAAAAATTGTTCGAAAAAAAGTTTTTGTATACAATTTCTTCTTGTCAGTTATTTTTAAAGAAAGAGCCTATGTAATCAAATAGAATATATTCGAATTAATCGAAAAAATATCCATAGATCATAATTTAAATATGTTTTGTGATTTATTTAAAACGGAAGAGCCTTTGTAATCAAATAAAATTTATACGAACTAATCGATAAAATATTAAACGAATCAAATGGTATGCATAAAACCACTTTTCGTGATTTATTCTAATTTAAAGAGATATTATCCTAACATTATTTTAGTAAAATATTAGAGTACAACAATTAATCGAATATTTGTCGACTAAATTTTTTGCATAAAACTACTTGTTGTGAGTTACTTAAAACGGAACAACATTTTAATTAAATAAAATTTATTTGTATTAATCGAAAAAATATTAATCGATTAAAATTTAGCACATAGTTACTATAAAAAATATTAATCTAATAAAATTTAACACATACAATTTCTTTTCGTGAGTTATTTCAAACAAAAGAGCCATTATCCTAAAATAACTAATTATCCTAAAATAACTAATCGAATAAAAAATTATTCGAAAAATATTTTCTTTCTTATACAAGTAAAATTAATTTTTGTGAATTATTTAAAAAGGAAGAGAATATTTCATCATATATAATGTATTCGAAGTAAGCGAAAGCATATTAATCGAATAAAATTCAATGCATTAAACTACTTTTCGTGAGTTGTTTCAAGCAAAAGAACAAAATATTTATATATAATTAATAAAATATAAATTAATCGAATACATTTTTGTATAAAATTTTCTTGTGATTTTGTGATTTACTTAAAACATATTTAATCGAATAAAATTTATTCGAATTAATAGAAAAAATATTAATCGAATAACGCACTAAATTTCATCTTTTTGTGAGTTATTTAAAACTTCAGAAGAACTATCATAAGATATTTTTGAAATAATATCTTCATTTACAGCACTATCTCGATAATCTGAACATGGCCGTATTACTGTAGTGTCCAATTATGAATGATGGTTGCTGTTTGTTTTGTTTTGTTTTTTACTATAAATATACTTGTATACTAAAGGATCCGCCATCTAACGTTTTTTTTTTCAATTAGTGCTTATTTCGTGAATGGTAACACTTAGCTAATGTCTGATTTGACAGATAATTAGTTTTATCCTTCCGCTGAACGAGGAAACTGACCATCCAATGCGTTTTCGCTTCACTAAGTGGGCCTGCGATCGACTTACAGAAGATGCCGATTTTGCCAAAAAAAAAATCATCTTTACAGATGAAGCTAATTTTGATCTTGGCGGGTATGTAAAAAAGCAAAATTGTCGCATTTGGGGCACAGAAAACCCGCACGCATACATTGAAAAGCCGACGCACCCAAAACGAGTCACTGTTTGGTGTGGCTTTTGGTCCAGGGGCATAATTGGGCCATTGAGCAAGGAGTGGCCGTTACAGTCAATGGCGATCGTTATCGGGCCATGTTGAACGAATTTTTGTTCACAAAAATTGAAGAGGAGGATATTGGCAACATTTGGTTTCAACAGGACGGCGCTACGTGCCACACAGCCGAAGCTTCATTAGTTTTTTTTATAGCATTTAAAAAAAAAGTTATCTGGCGGACCCTTTATGTACCAGGTACATTGTACCTATATTAGGCAAAGAAAATTTGTTTCAATTAGTTTTTGATAAAAATAGAAATTCAATTAATTTTACATATACATATTTACGAAGCGCCATCAGCAAATAAATTTCACTTATAATAGAATTATGACAATATGTCGAATAACAAATTTCATGAGTTTTAGATTTATATATGAACCGAACAAAATTGTAAATACGCACATATATTGCATTATAGATGTGTTTGAATTATCGAGATATTACTGTGTAATTAATCGAGTAAAAAAAAATCGCATTAAATATTTAACTCACATATTTAATTTACATATACATATATCTGTCTGTAATCCAATGCTGCCCACATAGAGAAAACCGAGAAAAATGTATAAGCGTATGTGCATTCATTTGCACAAAAAGCCGATTGATGTTCGGCACTCTGGCGCTTCTCTTGCCAGCAGAGTAGCAATGCGACCAAAAAATTCCGGCGGCGGCTGAAAGATAAATATTTTCGGCGGCGGCGGCTGAACGGCTTAACGCCGATTTTTTTAAGCACATAAAAAAATGTTTCAACCCAGTCTGTTTCTAGAAAAGTACGTGAATTATTGCATCACCACGTTGTAACATTAATTATTTTGCAATAGTTTGAATGTTGGAGTAATTGATGCCTAAATGCCAATAAAAATAACTTCGTAAATAATTTGTTAAACCATAGAAACTAGACTATACATAAATTTCATTTAAGCTTCCTGATTGAATTAAAAATTAGTTACTTTATTGCAACACTGATACGGATGAAAATAAAAAGCTTTGATCAAATAGTTATAAAAAGTCGGCTGACTGCTGCAACAAAAAGTCTATGTAAACGTGCATGGATTTAAGAAGGGACTCCA
This sequence comes from Tachina grossa, assembly GCA_949987645.1. Lineage (NCBI taxonomy): Eukaryota > Metazoa > Arthropoda > Insecta > Diptera > Tachinidae > Tachina > Tachina grossa. The sequence continues at coordinate 132,537,567 of OX465278.1, read as the reverse complement.
ATAGAGAACGTAAGTTTTGCCGCAGCTACGTTAGTCCCGGTTCACACACTTCAACTTATGTTGATCAACTCTTAATTCAGCTGTAAGAAAAAAACGAGACATTTTTACTTCTTCCTCCGTCTCTTTTACAACTGAATTATGAGTTGATTAACAAAAGTTGAAGTGTGTGAACCAGGACTTACCGTTCATATACACATTTTCTCTCTATGTGGAAGCAAAATCAACTATTTTTCAGGGACGCTCGCTACCATATCAATACGAAATACATATAGTGGGTGTCTTTTATTGAGGTATACAACTTTAAGTTGGCATCACTTTTTTAACTGGCGGCCGTTTTGTCAGCTGTCAAGTGATTAATATTTAGTTTGGTTTGCCATTTCATCATGAACAGGTTGACAAAAGAACAACGCTTGCAAATCGTGCAAATTTATTTCGAAAATAATGGTTCAGTTCGCGAAGTTTACCGCAAGCTCCGTCCATTTTATGGTCGACATAACCATGGATCGTTTTCGCACTACGTTTACTCTATGTGATAATACGCATCCGCAGAGACGTCGAACAGTGCGCACCGAAGAAACAATTGCCGCTGTAGAGCAAAGTGTTGAAGAGGACCCGAATGAATCGATTCGCCACCGTGCACAGCAATTGGAGCTTTGTCCATCAACTTTATGGAAGATTTTGCGCAAAGATCTTGGCTTGCGACATTACAAGATCCAGCTTGTGCAAGAATTAAAGCCGCGAGACCATGCAATGCGTCGTGATTTTGGTGTATGGGCCGAAAATGAGATTGATCTCGATGCTGATTTTCATCGCAAAATTTTGTTCAGTGATGAGGCTCATTTTTGGTTGAATGGCTACGTCAACAAGCAAAATTGCCGCATTTGGAGTGAAGAGAATCCACATGAGACCCTTGAGACGCCATTACATCCACGAAGACTGACTGTTTGGTGTGCTCTATGGGCTGGTGGAGTCATTGGGCCATACTTCTTCCGAAATAATGCTGGAGAGTCAGTTACCGTTAATGGAGACCGGTATAGAGCCATGATAACCGACTATTTTGTTCCCGAATTGGATGGCATGAATGTGGATGAGTTGTGGTTCCAACAAGACGGCGCTACATGCCACACAGCGCACGTCACAATCGATTTATTGAAGGAAACATTCGATGAGCGCATAATTTCGCGGACACCATTGGATTATTTTCTTTGGGGATATGTGAAGTCGCTCGTCTACGCCAACAAACCAGAAACGTTAGGGGACTTGTAAGCCAACATTCGTGGCGTTATTGCCAACATACGGCCCCATATGCTCGAAAAAGTGATTGAAAATTGGACCTGTAGAATTGGCTTTATTCGAGCCAGCCGCGGCGGCCACATGCCCGAAATCATATTTAAACATTAATGGCATAAAATTATCCTTCCAATAAAGCCAAATTGATGGACATTAAAACGATTTTCTTGTGTTTTATTTCAATTCGAAGTTCTATACCTCTAAAAAAACACCCGTTAAATAAAAACTATAAACAAGTTGAGTAGACAAAATATTAAATATAATTCAAAAAGTATAAAAAATAAAAGACAACATATCGGCTGAGTATTAAGCCGCCAATAAGCCGAGTGGTTCGGCGGCGGCTTGGCTTGTTGGAAAAAAATTGGCTGAGTGGCCCTGCTGACCAGCAGTGCTGTAATCACAACCAGTGATGCCAACTTTTTTGGCTCTAAAGGCACATTAACACTTAAAAAAAGCACTTAAAAACGTAATTTTGATATCTAAATATCGCAAAAAGCACTTTCGTAAAAAACGACTGAAAATCCATAACGTGAATTAATGTGAAGTTTAATAATGTTTAAAATTTTCTTAGCTATTCTCCATTTAATGAAATATATCAGACGAAAAATGTATGCTTTACACTGAAAAAATAAATACGCCGAGTAATTATTAAAATAATTTTAAGAAATACACAAATTTCTTAAAAGCACTAATTAGTGCTTTTTCTTATTTTGGCACTAACGATCAAAATTTGGCGTTTTGAGTCTTCAAAAAGCACTAAAAATAGTGCCAAAAGCACCAAGTTGGCATCGCTGATCACAACCATATACTCGTACTTTATTAGATTTTAACATCAACAATTTATACAAAAATCTGGAAGAACCAAAAATTTACAATTTTCCACATCCATTGTAGAGAATTCATACATACACACATACTACATATTTAATGTAAGTATAAAAAAGATGTTGCAACTTTGTCAAAGACTTAAACATTTCTCTGGTCTATCCCCGTTACACCAGCTGCAGTGGCAAACAAAAAATATTAACAACAAATATTAAAAAAATTCCTTTTCACAAACAAATACTTGCTCCAAAAGTGCAGCAAAAAAAATAATAATAACTATGAATAATAATAAAAAACTGTTACACTAGCAAAATATTTCCATAATACCCAGCGGGAACTAGAAGGAGTAGGGATGCTTTCTAGAAGGCCTCTGTACGCCTTCTTTTGGATGTAGAGGGCCTGCTGGCTCCCTTCCATACTCATATCTTTTTTACACGCGTTGTCATTGCGGAGCAGGCCTTCTGTTCTTGCTTCTTTCGTCAGAGATTCTGGAAGGCCTACAAACTAATAGATTTTGTTTTTGGTTTGGTAAAAAAAACAAAACAAAACATGTTACTCCTTCTCTTCTCCCTTCTCACAGAAGCGAGTGTGGAATGTGTATCGTATATTTTATGCGACAGAGTCCTTTAATAAGGCCTGCACCAAGAAGGTCTTCTGAGTTTTACCGCTGGGTACATTTACACACACAGATACATATGTATGTATACCCAGCAGTAAAACTCAGAAGACCTTCTTGGTGCAGGCCTTATTAAAGGACTCTTTCGTATAAAATATACGATACACATTCTACACTCGCTACTATGAGAAGGGAGAAGAGAAGGAGTAACATGTTTTGTTTTGTTTTTTTACCAAAGCAGAATCTCTGGCGAAAGAAGCAAGAACAGAAGGCCTGCTCCGCAATGACAACGCGTGTAAAAAAGATATGAGTATGGAATGGAGCGAGCTGGCCTTCCTTCTACATCCAAAAGAAAGCGTAGAAGGCATTCCTACTTCTTTTAGTTCCCGCTGGGTATGAATACTTGTATATGAATTGTGTAAATATGTGCATACATATTTTGTTTTGCATTCATTTATTTATTCTTGCGCTCGTTCGTTCATTTATTGGCACACAAAAAACCTTGTGTACTTTATTTTCTGCTCCCAATTGTTTCAAGGATACTTTAAAGCGATTTAATCTCTTTGGAACACATTCAACAGATGTGCAGCAACATACAGAACTTTTTGTGCTATTTACATGCAAGTACAAATGCGCTTTTACACAAATATCTACATAAATGTATAGAGCAAAAGTATGCTCTAGTGAAATCTTGATTCAAACAAAAATATTGCACTGTTGATTATGGTAATGGGCGCATTCATAAGACGTAGCTGTTGAGCTCAACAGTTGTGCAAATGCTAGCAACTGTTGGCTCCAACATCTACGTCTTAGAAACGGCTTGATGTATATAATTTAATTTTATATCTTTATTTCGCTACTTCATCGCATTTGTAATATAAAATTTAACAATTATTTGCTACTGCCACCTAACAAAGCATATAAATGGCAAAGCTCTATTCGATCAGCTGTTTATGCTGAGCAAAACATGTTGACTACAGGTAGCGAAAAAATTTTGTGATGGAAAATTACTCAACTTGTGCGTTTCTAAGACAAATACTCAACGGTTGCGCAACAGCTACGTCTTATGAATGCACCCAATGAGTTGGACAATTTGGTTAATTTAACATTAATAGTTCAGTCATTAAAATTTTTAATACGACTTCCAGCAATTTTCACCAGTATGTAGTTTTGTAGATCATCAAGACTGAGCACTTGCATACTAGGAGTGCTAATACCTTAAACTATGGATAACTATTCACTTCCACGGAATAGAAAATGCAGCACAAAAGAAAAAAACGTTTGCTTAAAATAACTTGGTGTTTAAGTGTGATTTCTTTTACATATTATGCATATGGTAATTATTTATTTACTTGGATTTTAGAAGGACCTAATACTGTCTTATATAGGCCTTCATTTACTTAAATCAAATGAAATAAACTTGTTGTTAAAAGAGTTATAAAAGTAAACTTGTTCATTTAACATTATTCGAATAAAAAAATTCAAACATTTATATTACATTATCAATTGTATTCATTCAAATAGAAGTATTTGAGTATAATTATTGGAATAATTATTCGGGAAACCTAAACACATAAAGGTTAACTTCATTTGAACAATTTGTTCAAATTCATATTGACTCGCATTGATTTCATTCAATATTACTCTAACAAAAATAAACATTCGAATAAAAAATAAACGAATAAATGTTAACGTTAAATGTTAAATTAAGGTACAGTAGTTTTCCGATTTAACGAACCTAATTGTTGTCAGGCCTGTTCGTTAAAGTGAATTGTTCGTTATATCCAGTACTAACTTTATAAGGAAAAGTGTCCTCTATTTTATTAAAAACTCAAGGCATATGTTCTCGTAGTATTTTTAATATTTTATTCAAAGAAAATATTTACATACATACATATTTAATTAAAATATCAGTAAAAGAAATTTTTATAAAGCACTAGGTATAATATAGGGTGTTTTTTTAAGAGGTATAGAACTTTGAATTGAAATAAAACACAAAAAAATCGTTTTAATGTCCATCAATTTGGCTTTATTGGAAGGATAATTTTATGCCATTAATGTTTAAATATGATTTCGGGCATGTGGCCGCCGCGGCTGGCTCGAATAAAGCCAATTCTACAGGTCCAATTTTCAACCACTTTTTCGAGCATATGGGGCCGTATGTTGGCAATAACGCCACGAATGTTGGCTTCCAAGTCCCCTAACGTTTCTGGTTTGTTGACGTAGACGAGCGACTTCACATATCCCCAAAGAAAATAATCCAATGGTGTCAAATCACACGATCTTGGTGGCCAATTGACAGGTCCATTCCGCAAAATTATGCGCTCATCGAATGTTTCCTTCAATAAATCGATTGTGACGTGCGCTGTGTGGCATGTAGCGCCGTCTTGTTGGAACCACAACTCATCCACATTCATGCCATCCAATTCGGGAACAAAATAGTCGGTTAGTCGGCTCCAATTGCTGTGCACGGTGGCGAATCGATTCATTCGGGTCCTCTTCAACACTTTGCTCTACAGCGGCAATTGTTTCTTCGGTGCGCACTGTTCGACGTCTCTGCGGATGCGTATTATCACATAGAGTAAACGTAGTGCGAAAACGATCCATGGTTAACCGAATTAATTGCTCTGATGGACGATTATGTCGACCATAAAATGGACGGAGCTTGCGGTAAACTTCGCGAACTGAACCATTATTTTCGAAATAAATTTGCACGATTTGCAAGCGTTGTTCTTTTGTCAACCTGTTCATGATAAAATGGCAAACCAAACTAAATATTAATCACTTAACAGCTGACAAAATGGCCGCCAGTTAAAAAAGTGATGCCAACTTAAAGTTCTATACCTCAATAAAAAACACCCTTTATAAAAATAATTTATTTAAAAAACTGGTTAAGCACAGTCTATTTTTTTTTTTTTTTTTTTTTTTGGTATTGATATCTTTCTCTTAATGACATCTTCTTGAAGCTCTCTCCAAAGCATTAAATTTAAGATACTAATTTTGTTTTGTTGAGCCCATTGAATACAAATTTCGAAATGATTGATGATATCTTCATGTTTTATTTTCTCTCCCTTGAATTTCAGTTCCATCCAGCTCTTCTTCACTTTCGGTTTGTTCATCGGGTAAAGGGCTATTTTCTATCCATCTATCCATCTATTCAAATTTAAATTATTTTTTTTAAATCTGGTCAACCAACCATGGCTTGCATTTAACTATCCTCCATAAATTTTGTTGTGAGTTTCTTTGGCTTTGTGTTACAAATGGTAATTGCGTTGCACGAGGAACCATTGTCTTACTTTTTTTCTATTGCGATACCCAAAATGACTCTTTTTAACATTGCTTAAAAAATTTTCCTTTGATTTTAAGATTGTACTATTAGTGGATTTATGCAGCCCATATTTTTATATAAATCTTTAACCCGCAGACCATTTCGATGATCATCGATAATTTTAACTTTATCCTTTAAAAACAATCTATTTTTTTTACACATTTTGATGTTCGTAGCAAAAATTACTTCACACAACTTACTCTCAAATGATATCAAACAAACCATCAAAAGAAGAAAACAAACGGTACATTTTTATTTATATTCTTTTTTAGTAACTTTCTGGTAGCAATTCTGTTTCTTATTTAATTTTACATTTGTTCGTTATACCGAGCACAAAATAGAATTTTTGTTCGTTATATAAGGTACTCAGTAGAAAAAAATTGGATGTTCGTTAAATGCGATGTTCACTAAATCGAATGTTCGTTAAATCGGAAAACTACTGTACTTTATTTTCTATTTGCAATGCAAAAATAAAATTGTTGCTGTTCAATTTAAAACCCGCCAAAAACATTTTGTAATAATAAGTCATGTTTTAGACTTGGCAATTTTTCTTGAAGCAGTTATCTTCAATTCTCTTTTAAAACTGCTCGCTTGTTTACACTCAGACAGTTTCTTGTTCAATTTTCCTATTATTTTAATGCTGCGAATGAAATAACAAAAGAGAATTGAAGTAACTTCTCTGTACAAGCAATTCAGTACCCCTCTTCTTTCTTCTTTCCTCTCTCTCTCCCATAAACTCAGACTTGCTTCAAGAAAAACTGCCGGGTCTAAAACATGAGTATGCATTTCCTTTGTAAAAGCACCGTCTTACCATAATCGTTGAACCGCACTATCTTATAACACTGTCTGAATACTGCACTATCATTTTTGACATTTTTCAACAAGATTTTGACAACTCATAACACTTGCCAAAAGCAACTACACGAACAGTGCAGTTGGACAGAAAAAAAAATTAGAAAATGCCTGATTTATCAAAAGCTGAAAAGGACTTCTTGCTCCGCAAGCATGAGCAAACCATGAAATTACGAGCTGAGTTCTTAAAAAACATATCCAATCCGCACCGTCATGCTACTGGCGAAGGTGGCACTGTGGTAAGTTGTATAAAGCAGTGTTATGTCATATGTTTACATTCATCCATACATAAGTATGTACATCCAAGCAAGAATTGATTTAATGAAGAATAATTGCTGTTAAACATTTATTTTGAATTTTAGTTTGACGCAGGCCTAGCCCGCTTCCAGGCCATGAGAGTGTCCAACTATGAACATTTCAAACCTACAGGCTATGCTTTTCGTATTGGCATGAGTGTGGTTGTGCTGCCAATTGTATTATATGCCTGGGCGTTGCACGCGGAACGTGCACAACGTGAACGTCAATATAGAAATGGTGAAGTGGCATACAAAGATCGTCGCTTCAAATTCATTTAGGAAGCTAAAATACAACTGCCTTTCAAAGTTTCTTCAGAACATAAATATCCGATAAAAAAAGAAATTCTTTGTGAAATATAAGTTAAATTCTGCTTTAATAATTAATAATAAATGAGTTTTATTTGTCTTCCAATTGCTTATCTCTAGCAATAACAAAATCCTCAAATTTAACCATATACGTTGTACCATTATGCCAATGAGCAGTTACTTTACAAGGCTGTAAAAAATCGAATTTTATACGTGTAATAAAAATGTTAGTTATATATTCATATATGTAAGTACTTACAAAACCGCAGTGAGTCAACACGGCCTCTACTATACCAGCCGTAAAATTTGCACAATTTAAGGTGCCCTTATCCTTGGGCACACTTATGTAGGTATTAACCAGTGGCTGTTTTTCTATAATATAGTATGTAGATAAGTCATCGTTAGCCTTTTCCAATTTTTCAGCTTCTTTGCCAAACAGATTTTTCCACACCGTCGTTTTAATAAACAGCAACATTTGTATTAGTTTGGTTTCCCTCTTTGAACTACGTTCGCGCATAAAATATAAATCGATAACGCGTGTTCCCACATCTTGTCCCATTTCATGGAGTCTATTATATTGGGAAAAATTAAATATATGGAGTATTTAACTTGTAATATGACGCTTTTATACCTGTTTTGTAATTCTGGTACTGTGTGCACTTTGCTTTGGCTGTATTGTACAATTTCACTAAACAAAAGAGCCACTATACTTTGGGACACCTCAGATTTGCCTTTAGACAATGGTCTGTCCAAGATATTTGTACGTGGTCTCATAGTGGATATTTTTAAAGCTTCTAATTTTTCCATAGTACCTGAATTTTATTAAAGCATAAAACGATAAATAAAGGAAATTGTTTACATGCACAGCTGCTAATAATTTTCAGCTGCTTCTTCACTACTATTCACAATGGGTTGATGGTCTTTTACTCTTCAGGGTTTAAAAAATTTGGTATCAATCAATTAAATTAAGTCTTCAATTCAATTGGTTTTTCAATGGTTTAGATAGCTAAAGTTAATTATTTTGTGGTATTTTCCATTGTCAGGTAAAAGATAATAAGTTTTACTGGTGCAAATCATAAAAAACTCTAGGAGTGGATCTTTGAAACTGCTACTTCCTATACGAAGGTATAGGTCGATTACACTCAAAAAACTCACATAAAAACCGGGTTTAAAACTGGTTAAACAAGCAAATCCGAAACCAAAATTAACCTAACTAGTCCAAAAACTCATTTTTCGGAAAAAAAATCCGTACCAAATAAAAAAAAGCCGATTTCGAACCGGATAAAAAATATCCTGTTTGACGCTGGTAATGGTGAATGAATTTTAAAAATAAGGGGTTATTATGTAATTTGATTCGAACGGAAACTATTCGAATTTGTATGTTATTAACGTTACAATTCGAACACATTTCCGTTCGATTCGGATTACATAATAACCTCCCAGTTTAGCGGGTTGGGCGTGAAAGCGATTTGTGCGCTAAATATAAAACTATATTTCTGTTTCAGAATGTACATATTTTTCATTAATTTATTGTCAGCTATGTATATTTTTCATTACATTTAAAAACCAAACCTAACTATAACTGCCGTTTAAAAAAAATTTACCAAAGCTGTACAAAACAAATTTTGTATAGAAATTTGTTAAATAAACTTTTGGTATATCAAAATTAGTTTTTGAATACGGCCATAAATCTTTAAAATTAAATTTTATTCTAGGTGTTTGTAGCATGTCACTACAAATACATATGTACATATGTATGTATGTGAAATGTGTAACATGTGATTTTTTTAAATTTGTTCAAAAAAAGTTAACAAGTTATCTACTTAGATTATAATTACATAACTACAGTTTAGAGAAAATAGTTTTTAAATCAATTATTCTCAATTTGCATAAACTTTATAAGCCGGCTGTACCGTTTAGCAGTGAGTCGTATTGTTCTCGCGTAAGCAGTCTATAGACACCATCTTTGTTCAGATAATACAAAGGGTCCTTAATTACATCCATGTTAAATCCTTCCAACATTAAATCGCGCTTCTTCATTTTAAACGTAGCCGTACGTGGAATCTCATCCATGACACGTACAAATAAGGGTTGGGCATAGGGAGGCAAACTTCCGCGTACACCCACAGACAGCTGCTGTAAGCTAATTTTTCGATCAGGGTCTTCTATGGCAGCCATGCCAGCTTTTCCCTCCACATGAGGTATCTGCAATTAATAGCAAAATAAGTCGATAAATAAATAAAATATTTTTTTTATGTACATTATATACATATATACCTCAACACCGTATACTACACAATCCTGCAGTCCTATCACATTGGTTATTGTGGCCTCAACTTCTTGTGTGGATACGTTTTCTCCCCGCCAGCGGAATGTGTCACCAGTTCTATCCTTAAAATAGAAATAACCCAAAATATCTCCCACCACCATATCACCAGAATTAAAGTAAATATCTCCTTTTTTAAAGACATTTCGTAAAAGTTTCTTTTCTGATGCTTCCTTGTCTGCATAACCTTGAAATGCTGTTAGAGCTTTATTTGCATCTACTCTGCCTATTATTAAACCGGTTTCACCAGGTTTGCAATTAATACAATAGCCTTTGGTATTGCGCAGTGGTTCACCGGATTCTTCGTCGACACGTATCACTTGTACGGGATAGAACCTTCGTACAATAAGAGGTATGAAACCAATGGCGCCCACTTGATTGGCCATATTTGCTGAAAATAATAATTACGAAAGTGATTAGAAAGTGAACATCAAATAAAATAGATAATTCAATTTTGCAAACCAAATTGCAAAAAGTTAAAATCGGGAAATGCGTTTTTTTTTTCTTTTTGGAATTAAAAATTAAATTCTAAGTTTTACATTAAGTTTAAACATTTTTTGTTCTTTTTTAGTGAATATTTGTTGCTTCGGGAAACAAGAGTATGAATGGATTAAATTCCTTTCAGTTTCCGTGGTATTGTTCCATTTTAATTGATTTTGAAAGGTATTTTCGATTCAAGGAATTGTTGCTTTATTATAGATTTCTTTAATCTTAGTTCCCAACTTTTTCCTTCGATCTTTTTTTAGCCCCCGACTAAAAAAAGGGGTGTTATAAGTTTGTAGTGTGTGTCTGTGTGTCTGTGTATCTGGGTATCTGAGTGTCTGTCCGTGTCCACGTACAGGCCAAACGGCTGGACCGATTTTCATTTAGTTTTTTCTGTTTGAAAGATGACTTGATCGAGAGGGTTCTTAGCTATGTTTGAAGAAAATCGGTCCAGCCGTTTAGAAGATATAACATCTTTTCTGAAAAAAGTCGGGGGTTTTTAAAATTTTTAATTTTTGTTATTTTGCTTAATCTTTTCTTATCTATTTTTTGCCTTTCCAAAATATTAATTTTTTTTGCTCTTATTTAACATAAATTTTTTCAATTGGCGCAGATATAATTTTTTTCTACAGGGGCATTATGACTGGTGATTTTCACGAGAAATAATAAAATAAATAATCACATGGAATTTTTAATAATTCAACAGCAACAGGAAATTTTTTTGGGGGGCAATACACCCCCAGAATGTCCTTTCTGCGCCTATAATTTTTTTGGTTTTCCTTAGGCCTGGATCACAGACATCTTTCAGGTTTTGATTTTGTGTGATACAGATGAAAAAGAAATATACATTTTTAGTATAGCTCTCTTTTTCTTTCTCAGTGTAAAGCCAAGCTGATGTAAGAAAACTTGCTGATTATAGAACAGCGGTTAAATTATTCAATTATTTTCATTCAAATTCTCTTAAAATGTTTGGAAGTTTCCGTAATTTTCTCACATATTTTAGTTTATATAATTGAAAATATTTGCTTTTATGGCGAAATAATTATTAGGGGCGGTTTGTCACTTACACTTGAAACTAAAACAAAAGTTTAAAATTTGGTTTTAACACTTTCGAGATTGACAAACTGGTCCTTATTAATTTCTAAAGGAATTCATCTTTTCAAATTCGTGATTTTAGGTGATAAGTGAAGTCTTCGGAGTTAAATGCAATTTTTTTTAGTTCTAGTATGTTTGAAAAATCGAACTTAAAATCGAAATTTCCGAATTTTTTCCCATACTTTTATGAGTAAAAAATACAATTATGCAAAGAAGCTTCATAACTAATCATATATATTTTTTCATCAGTAAAAAAAATTATAAGTGTACGATTTTATCAGACAATGCTTACCCAAATTAGAATTTCCCTCCGTAGAGCCATACAGTTCTCCTATAGATGGTATATTAAAACGAGTTATAAATTGCAACCAAATTTGTGGCCTCAAACCGTTGCCATACATTAGGCGGACCTTATGTTGTGTGTCTTCAGGTCGTGCAGGTGAATTTAATAAGTAACGGCACAATTCTCCAATATATTGAGCACAGGTGACATTGTATTTAATACAATCCTTCCAGAAATTTGAGGCAGAAAATTTTTTGCGCAACGCAACTGTGCTGCCAACAATTAAAGCATTGCCCACGCCAACAATACCTCCAGCCGTGTGGTAGAGCGGTAAAGTGTTATAGATTATATCATCTTTTCGGGTGCCACAAAGATGATGGGTACCGGCAGCCATGAAAACAAATCTAAGTTCATATGTATGTAAATACATATATTAATGCATAAATTTAAGCGCTTTAATTTTTAATTAAAAATTATTACCAACCTTAAATTTGTTATAACGGCCGCTTTTGGCATACCTGTAGTGCCGGATGTATAAACATATAAAAGCTTATCTTTAGGTTGGCACGCATTTATGTATTCAGTTAGATTTTCAATTTCTTGTTTTTCTAATGCGGTATTCAGATCAACAGCTCCTACGAAATGCAAAAAAGTTAAATTAAAAATATACACATGTACTATATACATACGTACATACATTTATGTATGAGTGAGCTTCTCTGCTTACCTTTAATTATTTCTAAATTAGCATTAATTCTTTGTTCTACATCACTAAACTGATAAATAGCGAAATTTTTGATTTCCTCCTGTTCTGCAATATCTTCGAAACTTTTCAGCAAATCACTACCCACAATTATAGCTTTAGCTTTGGCTGCTTTTAGAGAGTGCAATAGAGTATCTCGTCTCAAATTTGTATTTATCAAGGCAGTAACTACGCCTAGTTTTGAAAGGCCCAACCAAATGGCTACATATTCAGGACATGTGGTCATCATTAAAGCCACACAATCGCCCTTACGATAACCTTTGCCTTTAAAATACGCCCCCACCTTATTTGAATAGTCCTCAACATCTTGAAATGTAAGCTTTCGATCGTCCATTAGAAAGCAAGGTTTTTCGGGGTGTTCACGACATCTCTGTTGAAAGATTCGAGCAATGGACCATTTTTTCTTTTCGATATATAAAATATGAGCATTCATGCTGACAAAGCGGATACCAACTCTGTAAGGTGAGAGAAGTTTTTTTTAATGTTTTTGATTTTAATGATACATAATGCATAATTTACTTACAGTACATCACGAACAATGGTACGGAAAAAGACATATACAAACGTGACGTTACTAAACATTAAAGCTAAGATGGCTCCCAAAGCTATGCATAAATAGGTGTTATTCCTTACCAAAAAATAAGCTAAAATACCAGCTAGAGCTGTCAGCAGTCTGGTGACACTTTTCTGATTGAAATCCAATTCCGTTAAAATATCCATTTTGTATCTGCAAATGTAAGAAAAGTTAATTTCATTGTTTTTCTAACTGAATATGCAAGTCTTATTAATAAAAAAGTTGAGAGCATTCCAATCAGCAATACCTTGTATCTTTTCACTTATAAAATAAATTTGTTTTGCAGCCACTTCCTAATTTTTTTTTAATATGTATGGTCAAAATATGTATTGTATTTCTCAGTAGATTACATGTGCACCATGAATTTCCATGGCATAATAAACAAGGTAAAACAACTGTCGCTAGAACTACAGAAAAAACGGGGCCTTTTATTAGTGTCAAAATATTGCATGTCAAACGTATGAAAAAACGATTTTACCAAGCACATTCACCAGGTAGTAGCGTAAACGCAGCTAAGTACTTTTTTTTCAAATTTAAGTTCATCTGAAATTTCAAAAATTGCTTACGAAAGAGAAATTAAACAAGTGTTAAAAAAATTCAGTATGATATTTATATAAAAAATTCTTTGAAAACAAATTTAAATATGTATATGAAAAACTTAAAAAATTATGAAAAATGCTAAACGTTGCAAATTTTGTTAGTGGTAGCTGCCGTGGAGAAGTTTTCTTAACTTTATGTGAATAATTTTTATTATTATTATGTTAAACAAATTCTATTTTAACATTTTGAATAAACTAAAAGCCGTGTTGTTTTTTATTGTTGTATACTTTCATTGTTCTTGTAATCCTGCTATCGTTCCTTGCGATTTTTCCTTGTTCTTTTTACCATCTGTACATACCTGTTTTTGATGTGCAATATTTGTTTACAAATGAAGAAGATATCAAAACAAAAAGCCTAAAAACAATTCCAACTAAACAATAAAAACAACATGGCTGCCCAGTGCTACCACCCGCTTAATTATAAAGAAGCAAAATTGAGAAGAAGCAAAATTGCCGGATTTAACTGAAATTACAACAGATCACAAATTATAGTTTTATTTTATAAGAAATCATTTACAAAAAAGAAACAGTTCAATAAAGAGAGATCAATATTAGTCATATTATTTATACTAAGTGCACACTCACGTGTTTAACGCCTCATTCGTGTCTAAGAGCTTAAACTCGATGATTTTTAGATGTTTTGCCATACATTTACTTGTTCTATTAAATATCTCAAAAGCGGTGTTTTTAATTTAAACCATTTGACAAACACGTCAACTTTGTATTGCTATTAAATGATGGCACGTGAAAAAAATTATTTAAAACACAACAATTACTCAAAAAAAAAAAAAATTGAATTATTTACTAAAAAAGTTGTTGTTTAAAAATATAAAACATAATTGTTCGAAATTTCTTACAAACACAATGGCGGTATTCGATATTTGATGCAAACGGTCTTGCGTTAGTGCAAATGCAAAATATCGTAGCTTTTCGTTAAAATCCAACAATAAATACCCACGCAATAGAAAGAAAAGCTACGATATTTTGCAATTGCACCAACGCACGAACATTTGCATCAAACATCGAATACCACCAACAATTTTTTGACAAAACGTCAACTTTAAGCATCTCAAATATAATGTGAACGGTTACATTTAGTTTTTAGAAAACTCGTCTTAAACATGTTTAAAAACATACGTGTGAATATAGTGTAACTAAATTTGTTTAGTTTATCAGACTAATATGCCAAAATACCAATATATATTATGTAAATAATTTACGCTTAAAAATAAAATTTCATCTGCATTTCCAACTTCTTATATGCTCTGGAATTTTAAAACAACAATTTTTATACAATATAAAGAAATTGACGGCCTACACACCGTGCTTAATCTCCAAAAGGCTTAGTCGAAATAATTTTTGAGCTTAATAATTTTTTTTACGAAAGTCTATTATTACGACTGTGGATAATCGACTTTGTCAAAAAGGAAGTTAAAAAAATAAGCCGCTTAAGTTTTTTTTTTGGAGGCTATGGCTCGGCATCTTAAATACGGAATACAAAAACTTATAGAAATACTTTTATTTATTCATTTATTTTTATATATATCAAGGCACATATACCAAGTAGTAGTGAAGACGCAGCTGAAATATTTTTTAAAATTTAAGTTGATCGGAAATTTCAAAAATTGTTTACAAAAAAAAAATTTAAAAAATTTATTGGAAAACGATCGTGTTTGAATCGATTTCGTACCGATCGTTTTGAAAAGTTGCTGCCATTTAAAAAACTGGAAGATAAAATATAAACAAAATAATAGACTCTGGAAAAAAATTTATCCAAACGTATTGGAAAAACTATTAAAAACAAAATTTAAGTTGATGGACAAAACGACTATAGCAAACACATCACACCTTTTATCGCTTACAAATTGGTTTTGTGTCTTAATCGTTTTTCATCATATACGTATGTACCTCAATGTTAAACGAATTTCAACATGAAAAATATTTCATTAAAGAAATTTAAAAATATAAGAAAATATGTATCAGTTAATACAAAAAAAAAACTTTTGAAAAATTGTGAAAAGTGCTAAGCGTTGCAAATTTTGTTATTGATAGCTGGCGTGGAGAAGCTTTCTTCAACTTAATGTGAATAATTTTCATTTTTATTTTGTTAAACAAATAAAATTTTTGATATTTTGGATCAATTTAAAGCCATGTTATTTTATCTTTTCATTGTTGTATTTTTGTAATTCTTATATTACTTGGAAATGAATCTGCCTTGATATGTATGCTATAGAAAAGCTGACATGTTGACAAAATTAAACAAAAGGAAAAGTTTGAAATGTAATGAAGACCGACCAATCACTTGCAATATAATTGTGCAATTTTTCGTATTGTACAATAATATCGCCAATGCGTTGTCATATTCGAAGGTGGCACAATATATTGGCAAATAATTATCAAAAGACTTTTGACCATTTATTGCACTATATAGGCCGAAACGACAATAATATTTACATTACACATAAAACAAATTAATTACCTCGCTTTATCAACAACAGTAAATATTACACCCAACTCGTATAATTACCCGTACAGTGGCAACACTGGCTGTGTTGCATTCACATAGAAGTAAGAGATAAAAGAAAAATAAAAAAGTACACACGTGCATCTAATTACTATAAAAAAAGATGCCAAGAAGCAAATGAATGCAAGAAGATAAAATACTATTGAACAAATACAAGAAAGATAAAAAAATTAAAGAAGTATGGTTGTTTGGTCAAGTAAATGTCAAATAAACCGCCTTTAATATCCTTTACAAAAAGTCATAATGGCGAATAAATGCATTGCGTGGGTTTTGTTTCTTATTAAAATTTTAATTTAATTTTATTAGTAAGTTTGTTTAAAAATTACAGAACAAAGTGCAAAAATATTTGTGTACACCTGTGTATATTTTCAAATTGGTGCAAGTGAAATTTCATTATAAAAATCGTGAAGTGCAAGCAAGTGCGGGTAAATTAAAAAAATTAAATGTTGGATATAGCGTTTTGCGTTATTATAATTAATTATTTCCTTTTAATTAGTTTTTTGTAATATGAATTTTGTAAAAAAAATCAAGCGCCTATAATTATTATTAAAAATTCATATAATAAAATCCAACATAAAGCAGAGCAAATTATCTTTAAATACCATAATTAAAAAAAGTCAGTATACGAAAACAGGCAAATATATATTCATTTAATTTGTACGAGGATCACATCGCATCATACATTAGAATCACCAGGTAAGTGAAATATATATACATATATATATATAATAGACCATTTAAATTTCTGTTTTTACTATACCATATCATTAAATTCTTTGTCGCCAGCAATAAAATGTTACTACCACCCAAGAGAGTGTTTGGTGGAAAACTATTTCAACAGTTTGGCAGTTTTACGAAGTCCTTTTCCACAAAAAGTTGAAAATGTAAGGTTTTCCCCATTAATTTAACTAGTTTTAATTAAAAATTTATTCACCATTATGCCAGTTGTCAACATCGACGTCACGTTCATACAATACCCAAAAATTGGGGCTTGTCTTTTCGCTTTTGGGAACAATTTTATGCTATTGAAATACTATTTCTGTTATCTAAGGTCTAGCAAATAGCAAGAGCATGTCAATAGCAGTCAACAACGGGTAGACAATCCCCAATTTGTTCGTATCGTATAGACGTGACGCCGATGTTTACAACTGGAATAGGGGTGATTATTTTGTAATTTAATAATAAGAATCATTAAAAAATTAAAAAAAAAAAGGAAAAAGAACAATTGTTGATGGCCTTGTCTTCTACTGGACCAGCCAAATAATCCTCCTATCCTTCCTAAGAAGTGGAGTAATTCCAAATCCACAAAAAATTACCATTAATATTAAGTTTTTTTTTGGTATTTTCTTAATTTTATTAGATGTTGCTACAAGTACTTCTATTGTTTAAAATAACATCAAATATACAGCTGTTATGATTTTTGACTATTGGACATTGATCTAGAGGCGTCCAGGAGTCTCCTCTAATATTCTTTATTCCCCATCTCCAACGATTTTTGAAAAAATTACTAAAAACCCTATTTTGACTGTGAGTTAAGATATGGATTTTTCATGTTGTTGGATGTATTAAATGTTTTATCTATATAAGGGAGGTTTAAATTTTCTGGTTCATTTTGCTTGAAAAATTGGGAATCAAGTTCATTTTTTGGCTAAAATCTAATTATTATTATTTAACAGAGGTATGTTTTTTTTTTTGTTAAACAGAGCTCTGTTAAACAAGGCGGTTTGTGCCTAGGGTTATAAATTTTAAAATTTATCTTCACGCACATTTGATTAAAAAAGTAGTACTTAAAAATAGAACGATATGCAGGTTTTTCAATAATATTACTACCACTAAAATTTTAAATACATACAGCCGTATTCATAAAAATTTTAAACCGCGTTTCAAATATTGTTTAAGCAAAATTCTCTAAAATTGTATTCATAATAGAATTTTAGCTTAAAAAAACGGTTTTTAAACCTTGCGTAAATCAGCAAATTTTAAAATTGACTGCCCCCATGTTTAAACCAATTTTAAGGTGACGTTGTTGTAATTTTGCTTCGTTTTTGTTTACATTTTGAACTTTACCTGTATGTACATATGTGTGTATGGATGTATGTACTTATGTATGCATGTATGTATGCATATTGTTATTTAGAAGAAAGCAATGTAATTTTTTTTATAGAAACTATTGCCGAAATAACAAATATACTCCAAAGAATATTTAAAAGAAAAGGAGCGATCCAGTTTCCATTCCCAGTCATTGTTTTCTCATTTTATGTGTTAACAAAAATAGTATAATTGTAGAAAATTAACTAGTGATGTATAAACACTCAAAACAAACAAAATAAAGCTCGTTATTCTAGTGCTTCTTTATCTGCAATAAAATAAACAATATAAAAAGCACTTTTAACAAAGATTTGTTGTGAACTTTTTTTATTATTTTATTAAATACAAGTTGCAACATATCTTTTATTTTATAGAAACAATATTTCTCTGAAAACCGACAAATAAAAAAAATAGTCACGAGTACTTTGTGAGTTAACAATCGTTGTTTTGCAGAGCTAATATGCAAGTGACAAATAAAGAATACAGTGTTGCCACCATATTTTAAAAAAATTTAGTTAATTGATTTTTAGTTAAAAAACTGATTATGAATACCAATATTTAAAAAACTTTATTTAGCCTTAAAACGTTTTTTAACTAATATGAATTTTAAATATATATATATTATAAATATATTTTATGAATACGGCTGATAAAATATGTACATGTTTCGTGAAAAGGGTCAATCTCGTACCATTTTCATTGAATATTGGATCTCTTTACCCAACACCATCGATATGTTTACATTAAATTGATCGCGAAAAGGGGCAATAGCTTTTCCGTTAAGTTAAAATTTTAAATTTTCTATTTCAGAGTAAATTTGTTAAACACAAAATTTAAGAGTTTCGTTTTTAAGAAACATTTGCACTTTTTTTACGAATTTGAACATAAGAACAAAAACATAAATTCTGTGGCAAAAAGGAAAAAGGGCTTAAGTAGAGATAAGCTGATTTTGAGGTAATGGTACCTCCGTAATCTGTATACTCGAAAGAAGCCCTGTTAAAATCTCAATTAATTTGTGTGATTTTTTAGAAAGTTTATAGCACTAGGACTTGCGACTTATATTTTTTATACTTCTAATCACATTTGGAATAATATCTTAATTCAGGTTATGCTTTGGTATATTTCAACTTAAATGTATTACTTATAATGTGTAGAACGATGTTTGCTTAAAAAAATAAAGTTAAACAGAGAATTTCGCAATTTAATTGGAAAAGAAAAAAATTTCTGAAAATCGACTTGAACGGTTAAAAGTGCTCTCCTGCAAGACAGTAAAATATGACTTAAGCACTTTTTCCTTATTGCCACAGAAT
This sequence comes from Tachina grossa, assembly GCA_949987645.1. Taxonomy (NCBI): domain Eukaryota; kingdom Metazoa; phylum Arthropoda; class Insecta; order Diptera; family Tachinidae; genus Tachina; species Tachina grossa. Next base: position 132,518,009 of record OX465278.1, on the reverse strand, counting down.
TAATGAACATACATATTTACCTTTCGTTTAAATTCTATAATAAAACTTATTTGTTATTTATTCTCATATAAACTTATTATACTCTAATTTTCATTCCTCATACATTTGGCATACATACTTATTTTATAGTTTGAATTAAGAGACTTTCCAACAGGCCTGAAATGAGAGATTTTAAAACATTCACTGTTTATTCATACCAAGCCGATACGTATTCAAATCAATTTCTTTATCTTTTGGATGGACCTTTGCACCATCGAATGTTTCAGTAATTGTGTAAATAAATTATCGTAAAATACTACATAACGCTCATTTACTTAAACAATGTCATAACTCAAAAAAAAAAAAAAAAACTAGTTTGCCAGAAAACAAGTTTAAAGTTTAAAATTTACACACAGTTTAGTAAAAAAAAGGAATTTTATGTTTATGTTGAGTACAAAAGTTATTTGTATGAAATTAGTGTGAAAAAATATGTATATACAACGATATGAGGATTAATTTTGCGTCATTAACTAAAAAAATTCCATGTTTTGAGTTATAACGTTGTTTTAGTAAATGAGTGATATGCATATAACTACATATGTATGTAAAAAAATTATTTTATTGTCGGTCTAAGTTACTCGTGTAGCCAACAAAAGATATTCTTTATGTTCACAACAATAATAGAATATTAAATATTTTTTGATAAGAAGAAAAAAACATTATTGTTATTTGCATCAAAGACTCTTGTAATAAAGGTTGTCCTTCAATACCGAAAAGCTTTATAACTAACACCTGTTAGCGACAAGTGATGGATACTCCAAAAATTATAGTTTATTTTTGCATATTAAAGTGATATATTAAACACATTTTCATTGTTCAGCAATAGGTGTGTTCAATTATGTACTGCGAACATTTGAAAATTTACTATCAAAAACAGCTGTTGCCGAAAAAAATACTCGAACGGGAAAATAGTAAAAATTACTATGATTAAGGAAACATCTCACTACAGATATACTTAGACTGGATTTTGTTAAAAAATGGAGATTATTCTGCAGTTTCTAAACGGACCGTCGGATTCTTATGAAATCATACAGAATTTAAGGTGTCACAGAGCTTAAGTCTGAAAATTGGACTATATATCTTTAAAGTAGGCGGAACCACAAAGTCCAAAGTGGGCAATCTAGGGTTAATGAAATATTAAAAAATTTAAATCAGCTAGGCATTGCTGATTTTTTGCAACTGGATTTTTTTTCCTATCCAAGAGTTAAAAAGTAGTCTGTTAAATTTGTGGGATTTCGCTTACAATTTAGGAAATATTCTAGAAAAAATTCTAATTTTGGCTTTTTTACCAGCCTTGGTCCACTGTGCTGCTAATAGAGAAGTCAAATCTTGTTCGATTTAAAAAAGGAAACTCATTATGAATAAGGAACAAAATTTGTCAAATTATAAAAGAATTAAGTATCAAAAGCAGAATTTTTATTTAAAAGTCATACGCAATTTTTTGCAGAAAAAAGTGGGTTAGTTATTTCGCTATTATAAAATTTTTTTTTGCAAAAATACCAACCCCATATTTTTACTTATTCAAAAGGTGTAATACTATTAGAAATAATACAAAAAAATTTTTTGACAAAATTTCCGTCATTGAAGGAGCCAGATTGTTTCGAAATAGACTTGTTTTTATTATAAATATCAAATCTATGGCCTTTTTTCTCAAATTCCCAAGCCGGAACCAAAAAATTTGTTATGCCACCTTAATATAATATACATATGTACATATGTATGTTTTTAAATATTTCCAAAAATATTATCTGTGCCTGGCGAAAGATAAGAAAAATACATAAAAAATACTAAAAAAAAAATCAAATTTTTGGGATTTTGAGAATTTATTATACATTTCGTGGGTTGGTTATTGGTTTGCGGCACAGTATATTCAAAATATATTTTGTCTGCAGCAAACCAATAACCAACCGACGATTTGACTATTCAATATTTATTATGTCGATATATGACACTCGTAATTAGGACCAATATTTTTTATAACATGAATATTTTAGAATTAAATATGGTTTTTTTTTTTGTAAAACATACATATTTATAATTAATTCTTTTTTGTATTTTATTTGATTTGCATAATTTGTTGCTGGTTAAATTTATTAAAAATTACATGACTATTTCGTCGGTTGGTTATTGGTTTGCGGCACAATATATTCAAAATACATCATGTCTGCAGAAAAAAAAATAACCAACCAACGATTTGTTAATCACTCTTATCACGAATCTTAAGGGAATAAATTCTTGGGAATAATTTTTTTATTCCCAAGAACAATTTGTTGTTCATCACCAATTGTTAGAGAATAAAATAAACATCTGTTGCCAGCAGGGTTGTCAGATTTTTCGACCTATTTCGCCAAATTTATTTTAAAAATCGCTAAAAGTCGCCAAAATCAGTTTTATGTAGTTTTTCTTAGTATATATTTATTAATAATAATTAGTTTTTATATAACACTTTTTATAATACTATAATTTTTTATAAAATGATCTTCTCAAAATTTATCAGGAAATTGCCAAAACTGGAAATAAAATCGCCAAAAATTATTTCTTGTAAATTTTTCTAACTATAATTCATATTTTTTAAACTACTCCTTCAACAAACTTGAAGTTCAATTTTGTTCAAAAATAGCCATAATAATCCCCAACAAATTTATTTATCGCTAGAAAAATCGCCATGTCGCCAAACTAAAAATTTGAACTCCAAACAAGATTTGGCGAGAAATCGCCATATCTGGACAGCCCTTGGTATATACTATAATATAAATAAATTCAAACATTTTCACTCCTTTTAAAAATAAAACCAAACAAGTTTAAAAAACATCAAGAAAACTACTTACGAGTACATTGTGCTTCTTTTTTTATTCCCAAACAAAACGTTTATGAAAAAATACACATATTTTTGAGGAAAAACTCACGGAAATAAAAATCGGCGATGCCATATTTTTTCAAACGCGAGTTTTTTCACGTGAAAATAATTCACGATGGCAACTTTAGGGAAAATGAAATTTTTCTAGGGAATAAAAATATTCACGATAGGGGTGAATATTACTGATTACCTAACAAGTGCAGTAATAAGTAACCAGATACTTCTCAGTTTTATAGCTGAATAATTAAAGCTAAGTTGAAATACATGGTTCTTATGAGGTCTGTTACATTCAGTAAGTGTCCGTCAACGCAAAGTACGAAATTTGCTCAACTTTCAACTTTTTGCGTACGTTGAGTGGTTTGACATATTTTGGTTGGTTTTTTGGTATGTTTTGATTTATTTTTTTGATTTTATTTTTTTGTGGCAGCAAAAATAAAATTAAACAAAAAAAACGAAATATGTAAATAAAAAAAACGTTGAATTTAATAAACAATATGGAAAATTAACCTATTGAAGTGCTTCCGTCAATAAAGTACTTATTGTGCCAAGCTTCTCCGTAGTTGCGTTAATGTCAGTTGAAAAAGGCGAAGTTTAACGTACAGAAGGATTAATAAAATAAATTAGAACTTGTGTGTGTATATGTATACATATATGTATGCATACTCGTATATTAACAGTTATTATAAATAAGCATACTTTATAAATTGTTTATTTTTTAATTACTTTCACAATTTTTATTTAACCTTTTCTAAAATTTTAACACTTTTCTTTTGCTTATTTTTGTTTGTTTACTTTTTGAATCCTATATTTCTATCTTACTAAACTTTATTGCTAAAAATTTCTGCAGAAGATATTTCCAAAATACTTAGTCAAGAACTTTCACTTTACTTTCTCAATTTGTGCTCGCTCTCATTAACTGTATTTTAAGATTTAGTACAATGCAGTAAAGTTCAGTAAAATTTTTAAAAACTTTTGTTTACTCGAATACACCTAATATATGTAATAAAAAAAAAAGAAACTTTGACTGCAAGTATAATTTACAAAAATGTAAATTAATCTTGGAAATTAATCTAATCTAACCGAACCGTGAAATTAATTTATAATTTTTATTAATAAAAAACGTTTTAAAAATTAATCTCGAGTTATTTTGAAGAAACCCTTTACAATTGTACAACTACATTAGTCGTGTAAATACTTTCAAAACAATTGATAATTCGTTGATAACAAAACCTACAGACAAACCTTAAGTAGAGCGTTGACCATTGCGAGTACCTCTATATTTATATAAAATGTAATTTGAATGTAGTGAATTTATGTACTCTGCTCTTAACGCAACTCAACTCTCCGATTTAGCATTGACTGTTAGAATTAAATTAACAAAAAAAAAAAAAAAAAAAAAAAAAAAAAAAAAAAAAAAAAAAAAAAAAAAAAAAAAAAAAAGCCCAATAAATCCGGTTTCTTTAAAAAAGCGGAAATTTTATAAACAGTCTTTCAAGTAAATTTTTGCAACATGACAAAATTTAAAAATATTTGAATGAATGAAAAAAATTTTAAAATATAGAATAAAGGAATAGTGAGTTGAATTTGTATACAATAATTAATATTACAATTATCTATTAGTTAGTGGAAAGTAATATGGTTCTATGGTATTGAAAAAATAACTAAACTCTTCTCACAGAGGTAGTAGTCTTGATCCAAGTGAGACATCTAACGCAAATAATCAATTCAACACTTGTTAATGCTCTATATGTATATAGAGATTTAATTTGCCAGTATTTATGAATACATTTGCGATATTGGGTTCTCCAATTAGCTGCCCTCAAAAGCTTAAAATTGAAGATAGTACTGTTGCCAAATTTTCCATCACTCGATTTTTTTATATAAACATTTTATGACTATTATTGTCGTTAAACAAAAAAGTTCACTTTTATGGTTACATACTAATTATATTTGTTAAAAGTTCTTTGTTTCTTAAAAAGTCTTAGATCATTAATCTTAAAGCTTTACAATTAATAGATGTGAACAACCTTTCCTCTGGGAGAAGCTAAGACCACATTGAGTTCTAAAGAAATATTTCTCTATTTGAAATCATTTTTCTCGAATGACAACAAAAACTAAACATTCTAATAAACTCATATATATGTACTAGAGGCCTGCGTAAACAGTCTTTAAATGTAAATACGTCATGATCAGGGAAACCGCAAATATGCAATTGCATGTTTTTTCTTGTGTGACGTATTAATGCGGTGATAAGATATTTATCCGTTTCAGATCTTTTAATGAATTTTGGCATTGATTTGTTAGTGCATATTTTTGCATATTTTACCCTTTAAAGCATGTTTTTGCATATTTGAGTCTTACACGCATATTTTTTTTAGCATTTTTCGAATTTTGAGAGCATATTTGACGCTTTTAGGGCATATTTTGATATTGTATAGAATTTTTTTATTTTAATATGCTACATGCTATTTGTGCCGGACTCTGCCCCGATTACATCAATAGACGTTGAAGGAATATTGCCAGTGTATAACAGTTTATTAAGATGTGTTAAGCAGCGATTTTTAATTGATAATATAGGTCAATATTTTATTATTTATTCCAATAAAAATTGTCTTATTTATCAAAAATATAGTTCCAAAGTTTTAATTCTAATATCGTAATCTCTTTTGAAGTTGAAGGTAAATTTTTACAGTCGTATAAATAAAAATTTATTTGTATTATTTGCTTTAGTCAAAATTTGTATAATAATTTTGTTTAACGTACACTTCAAACAAAATTATTTCTTTAGTATGGAAGTTAATTTTTTTTTGTTTGCTTTTTCTGGTTTATTTTATTTTTGCCTTATTTTATATGCAAATATTGATGATTTCGTGAATTAAAAATATATTTTCGTTTACAAATAAGCCAATTCATGTTATTTTTAAGTGCATATTTTCAAGTTTTAGGGCATATTTTCAAGTTTTTAGTGCATATTGCATGCGCATAAAACACTTTTTTTAGAGCATATTTATGGTTTCACTGGTCATGATTTTTAAATGTATTCACGTCGCATGTATTATACTAAACCAATAATAAATGCTGTCGTACTATAAGCGAAGCACGATGGATGTATAGGTGTACGTGTATATCAGTGTTAACAAGCGATGTCGCCAAGACAACAACAAACACTCAAAAGAAGTACTATTGATTAGTGTATGCTTGTTATTTTTCATATTGTACGTTTGAATGTGTGTGTAATATGTAGATGGTAAGCACTTATGTGATTAACCGCATACAACTAATGTTAATGCATGTGTGTGCCTTTGCATGTGCGCAGAAAAATAAAAGATCATACACACATACATGCATGACGTTTGTACACGCTTTACTCTTATACCTACAATACTGAAACAAATTTCTTGCAAACAGTGTTGTTAACGATTGTTTTATAAGATTTCGCTGTAGTAAAGCATTTGAAAAATCCCTCATGTCTTGAAAGTTCTTATAAGATGTCTTGTGCAGGACACTAATATGTACATATTAAACTATCAGCGCTAAAGTGGTCTAACTACAAAATAAAAATTATTTAATTTCTCTTTTACTTTGCTATATTATGTTCTGTGCAAAAACGATTTTTCAGCTTCATAATACCAAAAGGTGGTAAAAGTAGAGTAAAGTAACTTGTATATTGATTGTTAGTAGTATAAAGAGTATTTCCGAGTATAAAAAGAACTTTAAAGGAAGTCAAGAAGATCCTTAACTTGTGATCCGCAAGTAGTGCAAATTTGGATAATTTCTAATGATTTTTACAAAGGGTTCTCTTTTTGATCCATGTTAAGTGCATCCGAAGTCATTTTTATGATGCTGAGTTAATATAAATTTTCGTAGGTTTTTTTTTGCTTTTCCTAAGTTTCTTTTAAATCGTAAAATTTTTTTTAACAAAAATCTAATAATTCATGACTTGATTTCATTTTCCTAAAAAATCAAGACATATCGTAAGTATTTATTTGCGACAGTGAAAATAGCTTCTTAATTAATTATCTGGATGTTGTTAATAATCGATTCATGAAAACTCAAAAATACGCACATATTGATATTTTAGAAGTAGAGGAATATAGTTCCTGAATAATTACTTCCAATTTTTTTTCATTAAGGTATTACCAAAACAGCAAAAACCAAACATTAAATTAAAATGTTTGTTGTGAATTTAAAATTTTTGTTTGAGTCTTCTTTGCTTCTTATAATTATGAATGCAATTCTCAATAACATTTTGAGAATTTTCTTATAAACATATGAAGTTTTTGATCTCAAGTTTTGGTTTAAAAAGTGTTTAAACCAGCAAACCATATTTCAGAATTTCCTTGTTCCGGCTTTGAAATTTGAGAAAAAAAGAAATTTTACAAAAATAGGTATTTTTCGAAAAGATCTGGTTCCTTCAATAACGAAAGTTTTGAACAAAAAAATTCTTTGTAATATTTTTATAGCATTACCTATTGAATAATTAAAAATATGGGGTTTCTATTTTTGCAATTTTTTTATAGTAGCGAAATAATTAACCCATTTTTTCTGCAAAAAAGGGCGAAAATCTACTTTTTTCACAACCTTAATTTAAATTGCGTATAACTTTTGATTTAATTGTGTTTTATTTTGATGTTACAACATTTTGTTTTTAATTCATAATAAGTTTCTTTTTCTAAATAGAACAAGATTTAACTTCTCCGTTAGCAGGAATTGGACCAACCTAGGTTGGTAAAAAATTTAAAATATTAATTTTTTTCTAGAATATTTCTTAAACTATAAGCGAAACCCTCTAAATGTAGCAGACTTTTCTTTAGCTCTTGGAAAGAAAAAAAAATCCTCTTGAAAAAATCTTTTTTATCAGATCAAAAACATCAGCTTTGCATCGGTTTAATTTTTCATTAACCCTAGGTTGCCCACTTTGGGCCTTTTTTTTGTCTTCGCCCCCTTTACAGATATATACTCTAAAATTCAAACTTAAGCTTTGTGACACCTCCTCAAATGCTGTATAAAATTTCATTACAATCGGAAACTGCAGAATTATTTCCATTTTTTTTACAAAATCTCCCACTGTGTATCGGGTAAGATAGTGCAAAAATTTGTATCAATTAAAGAAAAAAATTTTTTACGACCATTCTAATGTACATATCTCCACCAACAATTCTATGGCCATTACGCACGTTTTAATTTCGCGTGGAATACAGAGCATGTCTGAATATATTTCTAACATTCATTTAATTAATTTAATTTAAATATGTTAATTTATAGCTTAATACATTTTTTTCTTGTTATTTTGAAAATTTCACTTGAAATTAAAAGCACGTTTGGCAACTTTTATTATCTGATTTATTTCTCCACGCTTTCAGAAATCCCTAACTTAATGCCAAAATTTTTACTGTGACAAATTTTTGGACTAAATTTTTTTTTACTTCTCATGCTGGTAAATTTAACCAGTCTCGATTTACTTGTACATATTTTTTGTCTGTGTATTATTAAATTATTAAACTTAAATAACCCTGACCATTGATTTTTTTTCATGGATGTTTGTAAATGCAAAGACTAAAGTTAAAACTATGTGTAAGCACGAAAACATGTGATACAATGTTCAAAAACCAATATCAAATGCAAATACGCATACAAATTCTATATAATTTAATAAAACGCTTGGTTGTGTATTCGTCACTCTATAGTACTTTGATCAGAATTGTTTGCATAATTTACATATACAATGTACATAGATATGTATGTACATAAATATGTACATATGTACGTACGTATGTATGACGTAATTACAATGTCGCTAGATTATTTTGTATGTAATCAAAAAAAAAAAAAAAAAAAAAAAAAAATACTCAAAACTCAAAACACCTTGAATTCATTCCAAATACTGTGATGATCGCTTTTTCCAGTGTTCTAATACTATGTATGTATATACTAGTCTCCTGCACAAGACATCTTATAAGAACTTTCAAGACATGAGGGATTTTTCAAATGCTTTACTACAGCGAAATCTTATAAAACAAACGTTAACAACACTGGTTGCAAGAAATTTATTTGAGTATTGTAGGTATAAGAGTAAAGAAGAAAACACTTCGTGACGGAAGAATTTGTGATACTAGCTTCTTTCTACGCATAACCGCGTGTACAAACGTCATGCATGTATGTGTGTATGATCTTTTATTTTTCTGCGCACATGCAAAGGCACACACATGCATTAACATTAGTTGTATGCGGTTAATCACATAAAGGGCTTTGGACACGATCAAAATGCTCACTGTCAAGTTCGTGTACGTGTGCTTGTCGCCTTGATGTTACCATGCTTGATGCCCCACCAAGCATTCATTTTTATTTTGGTTTTGTGCTGTTCGTTTGGTTGAAAAAAAATGTATAAAAATGTCTAAATAAAGAAATTCAATAACAATAATAGCAGCAATGCTTACAAAAAAAGAACAAAGCAAAATAAGAAAGTTCTAACACTTCTTTTTTCTTCACCAGTCAAATTTATGTTTTTTAATTCCGATATTTTGGGCAACCGTTCATAATGGAAATATAATTATAATGAAAATTTGTACGCGCTTGATGGGGTAACAATATACACGCATTAACAAGTGACAGCAAGCATCAAGCATCGTTGGTGTCACACATACTAACAAATTTTCACTCATACTATAACCAATCTCAGCAAGCATTTTGACCGTGTCTAAACCCCTTAATAGCTTACCATCTACATATTACACACACACTCAAACGTACAATATGAAAAATAACAAGGATACACTAATCAACAGTACTTCTTTTGAGTGTTTGTTACAGACATTCTGTCTTGACGTCATCGCTTGTTAACACTGGTATACACATACACCAATACATCCGTCGTGCTTCGCTTATAGTACGACAGCATTTATTATTGGTTTAGTATAATACATGCGACGTGAATACATTTAAAAATCATGACATTTTTACATTTCAAGACTGTTTACGCAGGCCTCTAGTATTTACTCGTACAATTGTACAGTGGCTTAGTTTGCGCGCCAAAATAAATTATTCAAGCATTGTGTAGCATAATAATTATTAAAACTATGGTCACACTTGTCGAACATTTGCCCAAAAAAGCGTAACCACTAACTGCTAATGAAAAAGCTTTCAATTCAGACAAAAGTTTGTCAAGTTAAAGAGAATCCAATAATGTTGGATTTTCCCTATCGGAAATTTGGCTAACTTTAAACTAATTTTAAGCTAACTATTTCGCAACTAGTACTGACATGACACTTGGATTACTTTGCAATGTAATCAACTGACTATTTTAACATTGCGATGTTCTATTCTAGGCGGTAGTCAAATGTCTCACTCTGCACTACTTTAATCTAACTTAAAGTTGACTTTTTTAAATCACCTGACTACTGACTACCAGTAAATTAAAAATTTTTTTCTGGGGCTCGAACATGTAACATCACACGTTGTGTACTCAACGGGCTACCACTTGGCTAAGCTGCCATCTAAAATAACAACAGCAAAATGTTAATATAAAACTGAAATTAGTTTTAAAGTAGCTGAGAATAAATTTGTTGGCTCTCACCAAATTCGATTACGTACTCAACTTAAGAATTAATTTTGTAATTGTTCTGGATCACTTTGCAGCTAGCTTTTAGTCAGTCTAAGAAAAGTTAACTATAAGTTAACTATTTTTGTATTCAACCACACATTCTCCGGCAGGGTTATGACATTATCTATTAGTTTGTGTTCGAAACTGTTTAATATGATAAACAAGTGTCTGGATCAAAACTTTTTTCATTAGTGTTTAATGGTTGCTCTTTTTTGGGCAAATGTTTTACAAGTGTGACCGTACCTTAAGATATTGTTTAAAACAGTGATCGGCAATGAATCGCTTTTTCGATATTCATATTCAACCTTATTCTATTTGGCGTCGGCAACATAACACGACGTCGTTTTTAATGTTTTTTGGCAAATCGGTATTCCCGTAGATAGTATTGCCATTTATCGATGACTGTCAGCATATGTTTGGTATTCTGTACGAAAAATTGATGTTGATGTTGCCGTTCATTTTGTCGTCAGTGTTTTTGATGTCGTGTTCTGTTGTGTACATGCCTCAACGAAATTCAAAAATAGTTTAAAGGGTAAAAAAAGTGAAATATAAGAAATACGAAAGAAGATATAAAAATTTACATATTTATGTGAAAAAAATTCTTAAAAATGTGAAAAATATAATATGGACAAAATTAAAATTATCAACCTCAACCAATTTGAAAATTCTTTCGGTCCACCAATTAGAAGTAGTGTTAGATGGCAAAATTTAAGGTAAATAGTGTGGTAAATAGTAAGTATACTGTATGATAAACTTATTTTTACAGATCTGGCGAGACTTGAGGTTTAAATTAAAAAAAGGTTGCAAACAGTGCTGAGTGTGAAGCAACTGGAGGCGGGGTATATAAACAATTAGCACTGACCCCCTTTGGAGGAAGCTCCAATCTCCAATAAACGTTGATCTCATCCCTTTTGTTTAAAAATTAGGCTCTATTGTATACAATACATGCCTAAATGATGTTTTGTTCAGCCGAAAATAACTTTAAAATATTAATATTATTTTCCAAAAACTTGACAGAATTTGCCACTTACTTTTCTTTGGGTAACTGGCAAATGCATGACTTTTGTCTGAGAAATCTTATTTTCACTATTAAATTTTTTATTTTCTTCGTCCCAATAGGAAAGAAAAACATTTTATTTTAATTTATTTACAAAGCTTTTACTTATTCAAAAACACTTTTACCAAAAATAGTAAACAAAATGAATCAGCTGACTCAAATATTGGATATGTGTATTGTATTTATCGATAAACAGGCAACGTCGTCATAACACTGTTAGGGAATACAAAGTTAGCATTGATGTTGTGTTATATTGATATTGTTTCAAAATTGACGACGATGTTGCCGACGCCAAATAGAATAAGGGTGATTGACTCATGAAATATTAAATATAAGTGAGTAGACATCATTTAAATTCAACTAGTCTGATTTACGCATACTCACGATGACATTGACTTATAAGTATAGGTGGAAATAAACACTCACATTCATAAATCATCTCAGTTTGATTTCTAATCTCAGGAAAATACTTATACTACTCACATTGATTCAGCTCACTCAACTCATGCATGTATATTTATTTAAAACCTTATGTGTAGTTTCTACAATGCAAGCAAGCGACTTGTCTAAAAATAAAAAAGAAAAACACTCAAATTTTTGAGCGATTCCCATACATATTTTGATGTTAATCATACTTATTTTCCATCGTCCATAGGCAGTGAATTAAGGAGAGTCGAAATCAACAACCTCATAAATGTTGCTAAATATGAGTGCGATGCGCACTTCAAACTTTCGAGAGAATATGATTTATAGACAACATTGCAATAAGTATGAGTGCGCATAAGTACAAGAAATTATAAGTCATAATTCAACTCTACTCACTTTTTCACTACCCATTTCTGTTTGCTGGTTTAGAAACCCTAAATAATGAAAGAATAATACAATAAATAAAATTCATAAGACCATTACCTAATTTACATTAAGCATTTTTTTCATGAAATTAGTTGCATGCAAATTTTTTTTTTTTGCCAATAGGAGGATGGAGAAGCAACTTATATCAAAAAAAGTTGCCAAAATGTATCAGAGATTCATTCTATGTCCTTTTTTATATAACATTCTCTTTTATAGCACTGCAATTAGCAAATTGAAAAAGTTTCGTGCAACCAAATTCATGAAAAATTTTTTAATGTATGTAAATCAGGTATATTATCTCATACTCGTATATACAATAAAGTATTAAATTGCTTTTGTGTTTTGTTTAAATATACGCGTATCGCTTGTTTGATTTCTTTCTTTCGTTTTATTAATTTTATTTATATTTTATGTGCATAAGGTTATTGGTCGATAAAGGTTCAGTTAAAAATTAATAAGGCAGTTGGTAGGGGTGTTGTGGGGAGGGGGGGGGGGGTAGATATTCAAAACGAATAAAATAAGCTTTGTCAGATACATAGTACATACACACAATTGAATTGTTATATTTGAAAGTGCTATAAGTTCATTTTTAGGGTTCCGTTTCTCTAGAGCCGTAAGAGCTACGGATCTTTAATTTGAACAGAGTATGTAGAACTTTGGCCGCTACAACAACAAATACATGAGAGTAAAAAATTAAAGAGTGTTCCAAAACGAACAACGAAAAATTTTTAAATCCCATGTAATATACATACAATTGCATGTACATATATAGACACTTGAAATTTGTAAAGTTAGTGTATTTTTATACAGACTACAACAATTAACACTAAAATTTAAAAAATTCTAAATTAAAGGGTGTTCAATCAGTTAATGTAATTTTGACAAGTTGCTGTGTCTTGGAAACCGTAAGAGACAAACCTTTGATATTTTTTTAAAACGGTAAAATTAAAAAATCCCAAAATTAAAAATCGCCAAACCGAAAAAATTGCCGAAAACAGAAAAATTAAAAAAAAAAATTTAAAACTAAAATAAATCGCCGAAAACCTGAAAAATCGCCAAAATGAAAAAATCGCCAAAAGTAACAATAAATCGCCAAAATTACAAAAAATCACCAAAATGAAAAAACCCCAGAAATCGAAAAAAATCGCCAAAACTAAAAAAATCGAAAAAATTAAAAAAAATTGCAAAAAATTCCAGATTAAAAAACGATTAAAACCGGAAAAATCCCAACAACGAAAAAAATTTTCAAAACTATATATTGTATAGACTAAGGGCAATTTTCAGAACTTACCTTTAGCTAAAGGTAGGATTTTCTCTGCCCGATAATTTTTTTTGCAGTATTACAACTTAAATTATTTATTGGTATTATTATCAATAATAATAATATTTATTGGATAAAAATATAATAAATGAAGATTTTATAAGGCGAAGCCATTTATCGGGCATACAAAATCCTACCTTTAGCTAAAGGTAAGTTGTGAAAATGGCCCTAAAGTTGGTATAGTATTACGTATGTGCCCTTAATTATGAAAGTGGTCTAAGTCATGTGCACTTTTGCTTCAAAATATGAAATAAATCTTAAAAAATCTTCAATAAATATTTAATAAATGTTAAATAAATTTATATTTATCGAGACTAGTACAACTCTAAATTAAAATGTTGCATAATATACAAATAGTATTCGATTTTTTCAAATGTAATCTACTAACGGCCGTATTCATAAAAAATATTTAAGGTTTATTAATTGCTTAATTGACATATTTCTATGGGAAATTTGTGAAATAATCCTGTAATAAACCTAAAATATTTTTTATGAATATGGGGGTAAATATCTCGACCAGAGAAATATATGACTTAGATCACTTTCATAATTAACGGCACATATCTAGTGAGCGTACGGAAGGAACCCTTCGTGTGCGCGTCAAAGTCGCACTTGACTGAATTTATTTCATGTATCGAGATAGTATATCGTTACCTTAATATAGAAACACCCTAACTCATTCTTCTATCGAAATATACAAAAAACTCGATTTAAAAGAAAAATAATGAATTAGGGCTTTTCTGTATTAAGGTAACGTTATGTATAAGAGTTTGCGTTTGAGTTAATTTAAAAATATTGGCAAACGATTATCTATAAAAGTAATGTTTTTACCACTCTACAGCCCTTAAATTTTATTATAAAAATTAATCATAGTTATTTAGAAAAATGTTAGATTTTTTTTTAGCTCCAAATGGACTTATACCACTTTTAAAAATAACTTATAAGAAATAAAAACAAGAGCACATTTAAGTCCATATTTCTATAGACATTTGCTTTAATCAAATGGGTTTTTAAGGCAATTAACATAAACAGGTTTAAATAGACGGTCAACCAAATTTATTAAGATTTAATTTAATTTACATTCATATCTATGGATTTCATTAATAACAGCGTATGTCCAAAAATCAAATTTTTTCAGTAGAGCTAAAAAAAAGTTATTATTGAAGCTTATTTAAAAAAAAGGTAAAAGTTATGTTGTTTAAAAAAATATTTAAAAGATTTCTTAGAACTTTCTAAAAAGCATTTAAAATATAACAATTTGATATCATAAACTCAAAATGAGAAACATGTATATAAAATACTTTGTTATTAATGAAAACCACAGATATGTATGTATATGAAAACTGTTGTGGTGACATAAAACAACATGAAATAAAAGTAATTGAATCTTTCACTTACTTCGCCGTTTTACTTAGCGTTGTGAAGTATTCTTGAACTCATCATGTCATTAACAATAATTACTAGGAATGGACTTATTCAACTTTCACAAAAAAAAAAAAAAAAAAAAAAAATACACCATTTTATAGTTTAAATAAATTTGTTTATTTTGCGGTCAAATCACACTCATCTATTCAAATGATAATAAATATGGAGAGAAAGTATCTATACTTAATTAATGCTATGTTAACTCATTTTTTTCAAGAATAACAGCTCAATTGTTTGGTCCATGATGCCTTAAACACATTCACCACAGCAAGCTACCGACTTCAAAATGTTAAGCATAGAATATGTGAATGAGAATGGTTCTTTATCATATATTTTTTATATACTTTTTTAATGAAAAAAAAAACTTTTTAATATCAATTGATATTTAAATAGAATTGATGAAATTGGCCCTTAAATGCCTTATGTATAAGAAAAAACTGGCATGAAGTTAGCATAAGTGGCAAAATTAAACATGATCTTAACGAGTTTTGCCATAAAACTTCTCATCACGCTAGAACTTAATAGTGGGTTAAAACTACGCAATGCACCCATTTTCAATATCAAATTGTATAGAGGAACTCGTTAACACCTAACTTCATGCCAATTTTTTCTTATAAAGGGTGTCCCAACAAGAACGCAAGATTTAAATTTGGCGCCATTCGAAGTGTCATTGTTTGACATTTGAACAATTGTTATTGTTTGCTAGTAGAAGGTACGAGGTTAGTAAAAATGGAGCGCTACACGAATGAACAACGCATTCTCATTGTGAAATTGTTTTACCAAAATTGTGAAAGTTTTGCGGCTACAGTTCGCAAATTTGCGATCAATTTGAGGTCACAATAATGCTCCAAAAGAGTCAACTGTAAAGACATTAATGGATAAATTTGCCGAAACTGGGTCTGTTAGTGATGTAAAGACAACAACGCAGCTTAGACTAGGTCGATCGACCGAAAATATCGCAGCTATACGTGATGATGTCGCTCAAACGCAGTTCAAGCGCAAACAGTCAATGGTGTTCGGTATCGTTAAATGATAACCAGTTTTTTCGTGCCTAGAATTGAAGAAATGAATGTGGAGGGCATGTGGTTTCAACAAGACGGCGCCACATGTCATACAGCCAGAGAAACAATTCAATTGCTACATCAGTCATTTCCCGGTCGTGTTGTTTCGCGTTTTGGAGACCAGAATTGGCCGCCTAGATCGTGCGATTTAACACCATTAGACTTTTTTCTTTGGGGTTTTTTGAAGTCGATGGTTTACGCGAATAAGCCGACGACGACTCAAGCCTTAAAAGAGGACGCTGCATTAATAAAATACCGCAGCATTTATACAAAACGGCCATTGGAAATTTCATTAAAAGATCGCGTGTGTGCCAGCAAAGCCGCGGCGGCCATCTGCCCGATTTGTTGTTCCATACATAGCCTCATTTTGTCTACTTTACGATATAATAAAGTTTCACGATTTTTTTTAAATATCTGTGTTTTATTTAAAATTTAAATGTTGCGTTCTTGTTGGGACAGCCTTTACATAAGACCGTAAATAGTTAATTTTTCATCAAAGTACGAAAATAAACAAACAATTTTTTTTTTGGCTCGGTGGCAAAGAAACTTTAGTTGCCTTGCCAGATGTTAAAAACTTTATTACGTAGTAAATGGCAACTAACAGCTGTTAATTTAAATTGATTTGATTGATTGAATTATCAATAATATTGGAGACCACAAATTTTCAGTTGCTGCTTATTTTTGAAGAGAAAAAGTTTATAAAATTTACAAACTGCAAGCAATGAAATTTACTCACAGTTGTATTTGAATTGTCGCTTAAGTGACACCCGATAGATGACACATTTTGTACGCTCGCAAATTTTTCTTACGAACCGTTCCACGTTAAATGTTTATATATGGCTTTACTATTTATACATACACATATATGTACATATCGAGCCATAACCGCTAAAATAGCTTAAGCGACACATTTTTTGGACGAAAATCGACTGTTCACGATCGCAAATAATCAATTTTAGTCAAAACTTTAAGTTCGAAAATTATGTCGCTTAAGCTATTTTGGCGGTTATGGCGCGATATGTACATTTCGCTCATTGTCTTCAATAGTTTCATAACTCAAAAAATGCATTTTTGAATTAATAAAATCCAGCATTTAGTATTTTATCTTTTGTAAAAATTGCATATAAATAAGTACTTTGTACTAGCTATCAAAAATTTTAGATTTTCATGCTACAAAGTATACTTCATTAGAAAGTGTGTCCAATTTTATACCTGTATGATTTATTGTACGATTTGTATGTAGTAACGTTTATACTCTGCATTAGACACACATTATTTAAATAACAACCACTTGTTGTAGCTTTTCAAATAAAAAAAAAACTCGAAAGATAACTTGTTTTTCTTTTCGATGCTCATGTTGAAGCAGCTTCTCAAAAGTATTAATTGTTGGCCAACAATCTACTTCTATGTAGTTTTCACACACAGATAAGAAAAAAAAATTGCTTCCAAAGATTTATAATTTTGTTTTTCATTATTTTTTGTTGTTGCTTAAGTGCAAAAACAGGTATGTGTAACCAGCAAACAGCTGTTTATGGCTACGGCGAATAATTAAAATTCATGACGTTATGGGGAGTCACCTATAATCAAATACATTGTTGCCCATTATTAACTTGGTTCGAACAGCTTTTTTGTATGGTTACAGAATATTTAATTGTATCTTTAGGGGTAATAAATGTGTTCAAGTTATTCTCTATTTTCGATTTAAAATGAGTTTAGGACAGCTAACAAAAAAATCAGTACAGCATTCTAACCGTCTCTAAACGTCTCTAAAATTGGACGTTTAAACTACCAATATACACCATTTTCATTCGATAGTGATGGCAACTAATAAAAAATTGCAAGCCCAATAAAGGCTCAATCAGACGTGACATATTCATAACCATAGAAAACAGCTGTTCGAACCAAACTTATGGGCAACACTGCATTTGATTGTAGGTGACTCGCCATAACGCCATAACCATTGCCATATAAATCAATTGAAATTTGGTTTGGTTATGGCTATGGCGTTATGGCTATGTCACGTCTAATTTAAGCTTAAAGAACAACAAAGGAATAATTAATAATTGCACTGGGATGTATGTCGGCAAACTGCAAATTGTAGAAACAAATATCTATCAATTTGTTTATTTATAAATTTCTTTTTATAAAGAGAAGTAACACTCAGGCAATGAATACCTACTACTATTAATAGGTGTTACCTTCTTTAGGAAAGGGATAGTGGTAGTGAAGACAGGTGGTGAAGAAAATATAGAGGAAAGCTTCATTCCCTTACAACTCTGCTTTTGCACGTAATGCAGTGTTGCAGCGCCTCTGATGTTAAATGAGGCGTATTAAATTTTGAAGCTGTGTTTAGTAGCTATTCGTTATTTTACTTCGCCGATGATTCTGCTACACACCGAAAGAGGGCGCTCTGATATTACATTAGGATTAGTATCTGCTGAAGTCGGAATAGTTCAGTGACCAGTGACTATGACTGCATCACTTGAACTTTTCTACAAATGATACACCCAGAAAAAAGATTGGTTGGAAAACTGAATTCGACATAAAAAAAATTTTTCATACATAATTTGATTTAAAATTAAAAAAAAAATTCACTAAATATATTGAGATGATAGTAATTATTTCTAATAAATTATTGATAACATGTCGTCAATACATCAATCACGGATCAATTCGTATCTCCAGAACTATAATAGTGTGAGAGTCAGTAAATTTTATATTGGCAACTCTTAGAACAAACTGCATTATCCACCAAATTCTTGTTGATATAGGAGAGGAGAGACGGGTGGTACCCTGTACTAGGTAATTATAAACTAATTAAAATGACATGATTTTTTTTATTAAAAAATTAAGAAGCAGGAATAAAATGTATATAAACGGTGCCTAACCAACAAAACAAGAAAAAATACATGATATCTGTTAATGCAGGCAGGTACCTGAAGAATTGCTTGCCATTGAATAACTTTGTATACGAATTATCCACAAATATATTATTTAACAAGCCTAAAGGCCCAACTATAATATGAATAAGCTAGCTTAAGCAACTTTGCGGTTACATATAAAACGTATGTGGCAAACTATAATGTACTTAACAAACTTTTCGTCAAGTTTCGTCAAATGTCATTTGCTTAAGTAAAGTGCCAAACTGAACGCACATTCCATAAGGAAACAACTGTTTGTGCATCTTTTAAACTCAAACAAGCAGCAGAAAATATTCATTGATTTTAAATATTTTTTTATTGTTTCTTATTTTAAACTCGGAAAATAAAGCAAAACTTTTATTTTCCTTGTTTGTTTTACAATACACATATACACACATACACATGTATTTACTTATGTATATTCACTGTTGTACTTTTTAGTAGGCAAAACACATAAAACAAGTAATAAGGTGATGGATAATTTATATGTGAATTTTTAATAGATTAGGACATTCTTTCAAGTTAGTTTGATTGAATTGCATTCATTTAGGAGTTATGAGAATAAACAAAATTACTACAAAATTATTGACAATACCTAGATGTGCAGCTGTGGCTAAAGTTTACTTAAGTGCATGTAAGTACATTATGGCCACCTAAAAGTCACATCTGAATTGTTTAAGCATTTGACAGACTTATCGTTGAATTCTGACATTAGCTTAAGCCAGCTTATTCATATTATAGTTGGGCCTTAAGAAAGTTAGCTAAAGTCACGCAAGTTATTTTTTAAATTCTTACAGCCTTATTTATAGAACTTATAAAGGCTTTTTAAGAAAAAATTTATATGAAAATTTGTTGTTATTATATAAAATGCGTGACTAACACGTGACTCACACGTGACTAATGGGTGACTCAGGCGCAATAAAACAATAACTAAAACAACAGCAATAAAAGTGTTAGCAGGTAAACTCAACGCAGGCTATTATTAGTTCGTATATACATACATATGTATGTAACTTCTAAAGCTACGGTCACACTTTTCAAATATTTGCCCAAAAATGCGTAACCAACAAACGCTAATGAAAAAAGTTTTGATCCAAACACTTGTTTATCATACATATTAAACAGTTTCGAACACAACTAATGCACAATGTTATAGAATCCAACAATATTGTTTACTCTTTAACTTGACAAACTTTTGTCTGAATTGAAAGACTTTTTATTATCATTTAGTGGTTACGCTTTTTTGGGCAAATGTTTGACAAGTGTGACCGTAGCTTAAGTCGCAACCATGCGCAGCAGAAATTTTTCTAAAATAACGCTCATTTGTCAAACCTTTAAAATTAAATTCAAATCACTGATTAATTGAGCCCAATTAATAACTTTATTATGTCCACTCACATTTCAAAAATGTTGAAGGAATGTTTTCTTTATAATGCATCGAAACCTCTATTCAATCCTCATTTACCAGATTTTAAATCCGTCGAGCCTTTGTGGGATGAATTAAGACGACACGCACGTACAAAAAACGTGCGAAAATTAACAAGAACTCATGGATGTTTGGGAATATGAAGGAAACCTAATATCGAATATAACAAAAAAAAAAAAAAAACTTCCTATTTTCTATGAATAATCAATAATTGAGGTCAAATAATGATCACCTACATACTTATATATACATACATACATACATACATACATGTATTGAGTTAATACTACATGTTTAATAATTATTTGTTTAGCTAAAGACTTGTTTTGAGGTACGTATAGTATAATTAATTATCTGTGCTGCGAAATAAATTTTTGTAATTTTTATGAATTTGAATTACATATTCAAAGTTTTTAATTAATCGATTTTTCACTGGCGAACGAACAGCTTCTTTCGGGGGTGATTATTACATGTGTTACTGTATGTATGCACAGAGAAAACAGATTCGTTGTGACAACCGAATTTGCTGCCAATTGAATTTTGGCGGTTGCAGCAAATATCATAGAATTCTGCTATAGCGACTGAAATTTTCTTGTGGTACCAATATATTTTAATTATAACCCTCAACCCAATAGTTGCAGCAACAGAAAAAATTGGTTGACAGTATGGAATTTGAAATAAATGTTGTTCTTGCTACCGAAAATTTGGTTAATATAATTAAAACAATATCATAATTGGTACCTGTAAAAGAAAAATTGGCCTTCCTTGCTGAAATAAAAATAAACAATAAACGCAAATAAAAATACACAATTTAAGAAATTTATTATTTGACATATTGTTGTAAGTTTATTTTAATTGAAATTTATTTCCTAATGGTGAAGCATGTCTATATATATTTCTTCAACCACAAATTTTGAAAAGCCACAAACCTGTTATCTTATGCACAGACTTTCAAAAACCATTTGAGAATTCAAAAATCATAATATCTTTGAAAGTCACAAAAGTTAATTTTTTAATTTTCTGCTATAAATTATGATAGTAAACTCAACCTCTAGTTAGTTGCAGCAACTGATTGAAAGTTTTTATTTTAATTTTAATATAGAACGACAATTTTTTAGTTGCTAATACCAAAAGTTGGTAGTAAAATTCAATTCATAATATTTTATTCGGTTGGGTTAACCAATCAGTTAATTAGTCATGACAAAAGCATACCCTCGGTTGATGCAATCAATTTAAGTATTGTCACAATCATATCTTTGTTACAATTATGCCCTTATGGCAATTAACATGGATTGTTTTTTGGATTAACAGAAAATTGATAGCGTGAACTGAAATATAGTTAATGCAAATGATATTTTGTTGGACTAACCGTTTTGCAACCAATCTTTTTTCTGGGTGTGTATGTCGAATATCTAATAAAAAAAACTTATTGCACAATCAATGAAGGGTTAAATATCTTTCTAAAATTTATAATGATACCCACGCATATAAGGACTGGATGAAAAAGAAGTTCCACCCTAGCTAAGAATTAAATAAATATGTACTATGTATAAATATACATTTCACTCTTTTAGATTCTGTTACGTAGTAATGTTGCGTGTTGTTGCCCCAGTTGATGTTGATGTTGCAAGTGGAAATTTTTATTTTATTTTTTGTTTGTTTTATATACAAAAATTCATCCAATGCGACGACGACGTACGTTGTCGTTCGCCACAATCCGTTTATCAGTTGCTTTTTGCCATTATTGCTGCACTTGGCTTATTTCACCAACATTTTCGTTACATACATACATATTACTTCTTTTTATTTTCGCAACAATATTTCTTTAATTTTTTTGTACTCTGTACATATTGCATAAACTATATTTCCATATTTTATTACCTTTTACGAATTCGTATTCTTTATTGTATTGTTGTTATTAATGAATTGTAATCAATTTTAATATATTTCTTATGTTTGCTTAGATTTATATACAATGTGTGTATATAATAATATCAGTGAATGTATGTGTTTTTTTTTTTTTTTGTTAAATATATATTTTAAGATTTGTAGTTTTTTATTATTCACTTCCACAAGTTTTTGCGGGCAGCTGAGCAGCCGTTCCGAATGACTCTCCCGTTTACACTGAATGCACAGCGTATATATACTTTGCGCTGAAGTGATTGCTGTTCTTGCTAGTAATTGCCTAACAATTTATTTACTTCGCTGTGTTTGTTTTTGTCGTTGCTGTTAGCATTTATAATGATAACATTTAGTAACTACCTGTTGTTCTAGTAGTTGTGGTCAGCGTTGCCAGAACTATGAATTTTTTTTCGTAACCTAAACCGGAATTCAAAAGTTTTCTCTCACGATAAGCAGTGCTCTCAGATTTGGTGATTTATACCTAAATAGGGGATACAAATTTCATGAAAATCCCCAAGTTTTTTTTTCTTGGCGAAAACGCATTTTTACGTAGGGATTTTTGGGGATAATCATTAAAAATCTTGTTTGTTGCTTAGTTATCCTTTTTTACATATTAACTATTGTTAGTGGTAGCATCGCATTAATCTCAATATATGAACATTTATGTCTGGTAACTCTAAAAGTTGTGTGTTATTAATTATTGTGAATCAAATTGTAAATGTTAATGCTAGGAACACAATTGGGACGAAGGACGAATTTCGTCCACGTGGACGAATTCGTCGATAAGAATTCGTTGCGTAAATTCGTCTTGTGAAGCACAATAATGACGAATTTACTCAGCGACTGCAGCTCTTATAATTGATAAAGTTGGTTATTGTCAGTGTGACCATATTAGCTAATTTTGGGCTAAATTTAGCTTATTTCTTCTGGACTTAGCTTTAAAATTTTTATTAAGCTCTTAGCTTCTTTTTTACCTTTTTTTTAACGCTT
Organism: Tachina grossa; assembly: GCA_949987645.1. Taxonomy (NCBI): domain Eukaryota; kingdom Metazoa; phylum Arthropoda; class Insecta; order Diptera; family Tachinidae; genus Tachina; species Tachina grossa. The sequence goes on along the minus strand of OX465278.1, from coordinate 132,494,558 downwards.
TTAGCTATTTTAGCCTTTTTTAATCCAAACTGCATATTTTCTAAAAATATATTAAAGACACGTGATTTTTTTTTAATGCATGTTTTTTATTTATTGTATCTTCATATATGAACTAACAATAAGTATTCAACTATTAAATCTATAAAAAAATTATTAGGTCCGACCAATGTCTGGCATAAGCTTAGTGATAGTTATTAATAATACATAAGTAGTGATAAGCAACAAAAAGAAAAAAGTGTTTTCAAGCAGCTTCATCATCTAGAGTGTAGAATATTAGAGCCCGTGTATCTCTCTTTTTTAAGCGGATGTGTCCAGTAAAGTTCAAAATATTACGAGCAAGCGAATTAGGATTTGACTCGAGTTTTGTTAGATATTTGCCTGCGTATTTTACAATTTCTTCAGTCACTAGTGGCATATTCAAATCGCGATGTATATTTGAATTTTTGATGTACCATGGAGCCGATGTTATCATGCGTGAAATTTTATTTTGCCTTCGTTGAATTTTCTCTACATTTGACGTGATTTAGCTTAATTTTATTTAAAATTCTGGTCACACTGGTTATTGTGTATGTAAAGAGATTGGGAGAGAATATTATTTTTTCGTCGTTCGTCGGCGTACAAAACAGTGTGCACACTTCTACCGATATTCGGTAGATTCTACCGAATATGTTTGTGAATTTAACAATCTACCAATTCTACCGAACAAGGTCTGAAATCTACCGAATATTGTTATTTAGTAATTTAAGTCGATATATGTGTAAATTGCCTATTTTGCCACATAGCAGTGCGGTCATTTTCTGGCATGAAAATCATTAAAACAGAACAAAGAAATCGGTTAAAAACTGAAACTATAAGTAACCTAATATTTGCCAAAGAATTGTGCCTTGGGGATGAAATATTTATTCCTAACAATGATTTAATAATTTTTGCACCAAAGCTTAAATTCATAAATGGATCTTATATATAATATTTGTAGTTACAAATGTTTGTCAAATAAAAGTTATCTTAGTAGCTTTATAAAACCTGTGTACAAAAACTGAATTCCTGTTATTTATGTATATTATATTATATATGCATAGCATATCTACAGGGTAGGCCAAAAGAAACCAAGGGGTGTAAAAGTTTAATAACTTTTTTGTTTATTATTTTTTTTTTATTTTTTCTTTCAGATTATATAGACAACACTTGGAGAATTTATAATGGAGAGGTTCAAAACTGAACAGAGAACCAGAACAATAGAATTTTATTATTTAAACCAGAGATCAATTATTTTAACGCAAAGAGCATATCGTCGACATTTTAACGTCAGAATTTCGCCCTCTGAAGCGATGGTTCTGGGGTTCTCAAAATCCAAGAGCCATTCATCAACGCCAATTGCACCCCATCAGGTGTACAGTATGGTGTGGGATCACATCTGAAAATGTCATTGGGCCCTACTTCTTCGAGAATGAAGATGGAAGTGCTGTAACCGTAAATGGAGAGCGGTATCGGTTTATGATAGAAAATTTTTTACGTCCTGCTCTTGAAAACAGACCTGGTATGTGGTTTCAGCAGGACGGAGCCACTGCCCATACTGCCCGAGACACAATGGCACTTTTAAGTCAAATTTTTGGAGAGCGAATAATTTCTCGAAATTCGGAAATTATTTGGCCAGCGCGATCGCCAGATTTGACAGCACCCGACTATTTTCTTTGGGGTTTTTTGAAGGAGCGAGTGTATGTGAACAAGCCAGAGACAATCCTTGAACTCAAGGCAAACATTGTTGCAGAAATTCGAACGCTACAGCCACAAGTTTTGAAAGATGTTATGGAAAATGCTCTAAAAAGAGCCCATCAGTGCGAAGCTGAAAACGGTGGTCATTTAAGAGACATCATTTTTCATACTTAGTGTAAAAAAATTTCCATTTTGTATATTATATAATCTGAAAGAAAAAATAAAAAAGTTAATAAACAAAAAAGTTATTAAACTTTTACACCCCTTAGTTTCTTTTGGCCCACCCTGTATATAAAGGGTAAGCGCAAATAACTGGGGATGACACTTTTTTTATTGGTAATGCTTCATTGTTTATGGCAGTTTAATTTCCAATCACATTTAAAGTTTTAAATACGCTTTTGGAACCTGTTTAGTTTGATACTCCTTGCACTTACCCTTTCTTTGAATTGTTATTTTTTATGTTTCTCTGATTGAAAAAAATTTTCTACCGAATTTCATTCAAATCTACCGATGTTTTTTTGTCGATTCTACCGAATTTAAAAAAAATTAAGTGTGCACACTGGTACAAAATAGAAATAAATCTATCTCAGAGTTCGTCACGCACGAAGAATTTCGTTCTACGGCGGTGTTGTGTTTATTTTCATATGAATAAATGTGTTTTATTTTTTATGACGAAAGTTCGCACCGAAAAATTCGTCGTTCGTCCCAGTTGTGTTCCTAGCATAACTCATAAAAACAATAAACTTGTTTAATTTCGGTAAAAGTCTAAGGGCCATTATTACAACTTAAAGTTAGTTAAAAGTGGGATTTTATCGGACGTATAAAAAACTTTCCATTATTCCAAATTGGATTTAACTTACCAGATAGGATAAACTTGCCTGTAATTTATCGCTCACTTAAATTTTGCAAATGATAAAGTTCTTATACGTCCGATAAAATCCTACTTTTAACTAACTTTAAATTGCAATAATGGCCCTAATTACCATTATTTACAACTTGTCGTTAGTTAAAGGTAGAATTTTTCATTATTGCAACTTTACTTTAACCAAAAGTGAGCGATAAGTTAAAGGCAAGTTCACCTTACCTGTAACTTTAAAGGTGGTGTCAGATACACCTTCAACGCTTTGTGTGACGTTTCAAACTTTGAGAAAAAATCGTGAAGCAAAATGTATATCACGCAATTAAAACTTTGACAACACTCACTGTTTGTTTTGTTTTATTCATAAAACACAGCACAATTCCTAACTCGTTCTTTGTGTAAACTTACTGAAATTTTAATACAAAATTTCATATTTACATGTGAGTTTGGTCAAACAAATTATGAAAAGTATAGCAACTGATTGTCAAAGCACGCAAAAAGTTGACATGTTTCATATAAGTATGAAAATTTCATCTTATATGTCAAATCGAATCTTCAACGCATCGCGAAGCAAAAGTTTTATCTGACATAGCCTTAATTGTTAGGTTTAGTCATTTGAAGTTGCCACATTTTCAAAAGTTACCACTGTCTGCTTTATAAATTACAGCCACATTCATTTGAACAAAATATGACACAAAACAAAAACAACATAACACAAATAATAATACAAAAAAAAAAAAAAAATTTACAAATATTTTCTCATAATGTTTATGATTTGGAAAAGAAACATAAGTAAGTTGCCACTATGTATTTTTAACAATCAATATCTACAGAAATGTTGCCACCAAACAAAAGTGTATTATTTATTTTATCGAACAGTTGTAAAAATGGAAAGATTTTAAAGGTCACCTTATAGTTCAGTTTTGATAAACTTAGGATTAACTATTCTGAACCTTAGCGTCAAGTCATAATAATGGCCCTGATGAAAATTATTCCAAAAATTTTCTTTAACGTTTTTAACAATGGCTGCCAAATGCTTATTTGAGCATAAGAAAAAAAAATAATAAATACACAACAAAAATTTTATTAAGTTATTAATCAGAAGACTTTGACTAGGAAGTTTTATAAATGATAAACATTGATACTTAATTCTTTTATTCTTGTGTATTTTTTACTTAATGAATCTGAGTAGGTCATACATTTGGCTGCCCTAGGGGTAACCTGGACTTTGCTGGGCCAGTGGGGAAAATATTACAAAAATATTTCTGTATGGTAACACCCTTAACGAGGAGAGAAGGGGTTAATATATTCTGAAAAAATGTTGGGGAGAAAGTATTAATGAGGGTCGGTCTTACATTCTGCCCTTCTGAAAACGCGCCAGGGGGCAGTTATGAGACTTCGTGTATTTTAAGGCCTTTTCCCGAATTTTGACCTCGATACGAAAATAAGTAGCAGTTCAATGTTGATATTTATTTAGTACAAATAAATCTATTTTAAAAACATTCAATAGAAATAAATTTAATCAAAAATAAATAAATAAATGCGTATTTTATTCTTGAAATCTTGATATAATCAAAGATGTGTGGATATAACTATTTTGGACATTTTTGGAGAAGAAAAATTCAAAAATGGGGATAAGTTATAAAATAAAACTGGAAACCCTGATTTGCTTCAGAGAAACATTTTGTGTGTATGTGAAAGAAAATATTGCCAGACTTGGGTACAAAGTGCAGGCAATTAATCTTTAATACTTGAAAGCTGTTAATAACGAAAATTATGTAAGCTTCCAAATAAGCTAAAATGGCACATGCTTAACGTACCAACAGACAACTATCTAAGTTTCGCTAATGCGATGCATCAGCCATACTTTTATTAATCTGCTGTTTATAATTTTTTCCCAACTTGCTCATCATCGTCATCATTGTATCACACACTTGTATGGTTTATATCTGTATTTTTCATTATCTTACAGCTGTAATGTTTTTCACCGTGCGTGATACAATTGCGAACAAACGCAAATTAAATTAGAGTCGATAACTCCAAACACATTAATTTCAATCTCTCAATAATTTGAACTCTTACCTAGATCATTTGAAAAACATTCAATAAACATAAAAATAAAATCCATGTAATCACCTCGATAATTTTAAATTTCATATATAATTTTGTGATCTTGATCTTTGCCATGCTATAATTTTAGTTTATTCGGCTTAATACTCCATAACTTGAATTATTTTAAAGTCTTGTTGTGTGTTATGAAAAAAAAAAAAATTTAAACGATTTATATTAAATTTTAATTGAACTAGAATAAATTTCAGGAATAATTTCTTAATCGGCCGTAACTTCAGTATTTTCAATTCTTTGTGCATGAAATATTTTTTTTTTAATAAAGAGAATTAACACTCAGGCAATTAATGCTTACTACTATTACTAGGTGTTACCTTCTTTAGTAAAGGGATAGTGATGGAGAAGACAGGCGGTGAAGGAAGAGACAGAGAAAAGCTTCATTCTTTTACCACTCTGCTTTTTTGCACGTTTTTAATAATGCAGTATTGCAGCGCCTCTGATGTCAATGAGGCGTATTAAATTCTTTGAAGCTGTGGTTAGTAGCCATTTTATCGCTTCTTTTACTTCGCCGATGATTCATTCTGCTACACAACGAAGGAGGGCGCTCTAATGTTACATTATGATAAGCGTCTGCTGAAGTCGGTATAGTTCAGTGACTACTGACTATGCCTTCATCACTTGAACTTTCCTACAACAACTGACACAACAAAGGGACACTAATGCACATCAGAAAATTGCGTGGTGTTGTTATTTAGTGACTGTTGGATACAGGGATTGAACCCATGAACTTCGGTTTTGTATTCCACGTGCTAACTAATTCTTAGCTGGGAAAAGTACCGGCATTTTTCTGTGCAGCCACGCAATTCATCAGCTCCCATATCTATCTACTTGGGTAGAGATTCTTATTAAAATGAGCTATTTTAAATGAATTTTTAATGAAATATAATATGAGAAATAAGCTCTGCAAACTTTTTTGGCTTTCATCTCTTCTAGTTAAATTTCAATTTATCTTCACACACATGTTAAAAAAAGTCTTGTTATTATGAAATTTCGATTATTTGAACTTTTTCTCTGGGTACCTTGATTTTCAAATTATCAAGCGTCGACTGTAATTTTACAGCCTAACCCACGATGTCGATCGACAACTCGATCGACTGACGACAAGTCACTCATTATAGTTCGTTTGGACGACCCACTAACTATCGACTTGTCGGTCGTCGGGCTTTACGTTGTTAACGTAATGCATTTACTCATTGTCAAATTAGCATATTGCCACATCAAAAATTTCACAAATAAAACGCTACTTTACAAATAAAAAGCGCTGAAATGTGAAAAGTATTCCATAAAAAATGCAACTCTATGCTACTTAAAGTTTCTACAAATAAATAATAAAAATAACAACAATAATAAACATAAGACAATTTTTTGTTTTGTCGACAAGCACAAACCAAGTGACTGATTTTGACATTTGTTGTCGTTTGAATTTTCATAGTGGGTACCAAATATGTATGGAAATGGTTACGTCATCGTTCGAATGCATTGTCGATCGACTTGTCGTGCTGAACAAGTTTAGTGGGTCCCAAATCAGCTGTTTGTCGTTAAAAATGATTGCGAACGACAACGTTCGATATCGTGGGTTTGGCTGTTGTTGTACGAGTTAATGTATTACGTCACATCCCTTAAAATTCTATTTTCAAAATTATTTATTTTCCCACAAAACTAAGCTACACGCACAACTTATTTTTTGCTGACATAGTGTCTGCAACAAGGTACTTTATTAATTTAGAATTGTAACATTAAACTATTGTTTTTAACTTTGACAGCGTTATTGCATTTCTGACCAAAAAAAGAAAATGATGACTACACAAAATTATGCTTCTTGCTAATTGGAATATTGATTTTGAAGTTAGTTAGCAATGAGCAGATAGTTAGTAGTAATCACTAAAGCCTTACCATACACCACCCTAAAAAGCGGGTCCCTGCGAAGGCTCAATAATTTAATTTTTTTATGTAAAATAAAATAAATAAAATTAATAAAAAAATTTTTATTTTTCATACAAAATAAACTTTAACTAATTTTATTGTACGTGTATGTCATCTATTAAAAAAAATTGTAAGAAATTTAAATGATAAAAATTTACATTTGTATTTCAATTTGCTCTGCAGACTTTTCGCGAGTTTCTTGTAAATGTGAATTTTCGTGATAAATTTTTTCTACTCACACGCAATCATTCCTGAACGTGAGCTAATAAAGAGGCTTTGCATTAGTAATTTTGCTTTCCCCATTAACGTGCATGATCCTGAGTAAAAAGTTACCCACGATCCCATCTTTAATATCTAATATCATCTCTTCCGATACATCTGGCAGCTCTAGATATTACAGTTCTGTTACGATGTAAATTATAATTATCAGACGAGGTTGTGAGCGCTGCCAATAAAAGCTTAGCAAATACATCAACCTTTTTTTTTTACAAGTAAGCGTAAAGAAAAAAACACGATGACATCGTAAAAAATTAAGAAAAAATTAACCAACTAGAAACATGAACATGAATGTCGAAAAATAATTAAAGGCCTTTCCCACGATGTCATCAGAAATCTTTCGATCGACTACTTGTCGACATTAGAAAATTTGTTGTTGTTTTCATCGTGGGACGACGACATCGTGGGACAGACAGGCTTTTAATTTCAATTACATATTTCTAAAGCTGTTTGAAGTAAAATAAATCTATTGCTTATACCCCAATTACTAGAAAAAAGCTTTTCTGAAATTTAAGAATAAAAATTAAATGAAATAAATAGTATATACAAAGCATGTAAAGCAAATTATTATTATCATCACACTCACACTAATACAATATTCAATGAAATTCATAAATTCAAAAGCAGATTCTGCCATTTTCGACTGTGATGCTAAATTAGTTCTGTCAATCAAACTTTAAAAGCCTTTATTGTGTAAAAATTTGTGTACACACATACATGCATTCATAAATGTTTGGGTGTGTTAATTTTTATATGTGTGAAATGTTATTAAGGTTTTTTTCTTCAGCATTTCAATACACATTATGTGACAAAATAGAAGCTTTATTTGTGTACTACTATGTCCTTTTAAAGAGATGTCTAAACAATTGTTAATTGTTACACGAGTGCTGTAAATGACATGTAAATTGTGCAAAATATTTTCAATTCAATACAAATATTTAATTACCTTTGGGATGTTAAGTTACATATATATGTATGTACATACAGACGTTCATAAAAGTTTTTATTGCTGCATTTTAGTTGGTTGAAAGTAATTTTCAAAATATTTTCCAAACTATTTACTAAGAAAAAGAAAGAAAAGTTATTTAAAATAATCATTTTGTGTTCACTGCTAAAGGCAAGCAATTTAAAAAATTATGAATTTTCTATTTCAATTTACTTTATATGAAAAAGAATATAGACAAAATAATCACCCTTATTCTATTTGGCGTCGGCAACATCGTCATCAATTTTAAAACATCAATATAACACAACATCAATGCTAACTTTGTATTCCCTAACAGTGTTATGACGACGTTGCCTATTTATCGATAAATACAATATACATATCTAATATTTGAGTCAGCTGGTTCATTTTGGTTACTATTTTTGGTAAAAGTATTTTTGTATAAGTAAAAGCTTTGTAAATAAATTAAAATAAAATGTTTTTCTTTCCTATTGAGACGATGAAAATAAAAAAAAAAATTAATAGTGAAAATAAGATTTCTCAGACAAAAGTCATGCATTTGCCACCCACGGAGAAAAGTAAGTGATAAGTTCTCTCATGTTTTTGGAAAATAATGGGTAATGTTCATCCTTTTAATATTTTACAAATATTTTAGGATGAAAAAAACATCATTTTAGGAATGTATTGGATACAATAGAGCCTAACTTTTGAAACAAAAGGGATCAGATCAACGTTTATTGGAGCTTGGAGCTTCCTCCAAAGGTACTCAAATTTTATCATACAGTATACTTTCCCAACACACTATTTACCTTACATTTTGCCATCCACCACTAGTTCTAATTGGTGGACCGAGGGAATTTAGTGCAGTCTCACTTTCCCACTGCACCTTGAAATTATTAGGAATACTGCCCCTGCGGAATCCTCTAGCAAAAGAAGGACTTTTCCAACTCTTCCACAAGCTTTTCAAATTGGTTGGGTTTGGTAATTTTAATTTTTTCCATATTATATTTTTCACTTTTTTTAAGAACTTTTTTCAAATAAATATGTACATTTTTATATCTATTTATATTTCACTTTTTTACCATTTAAATTATTTTTCAAATTCGTTGAGGCATGCACACAACAGAACACGACATCAAAAACACTGACGACAAAATGAACGGCAACATCAACATCAATGTTTCTTTCAGAATACCAAACATATGCTGACAGTCATCGATAAATGGCAATACTATCTACGGGAATACCGATTTGCTAAACAACATTAAAAACGACGTCGTGTTATGTTGCCGACGCCAAATAGAATAAGGGTGAATATAAATTAAAGAGATCATGAAAATAAAATTAAAAAATATTATAACCCTAGTCAACAAGTTTTCGATAATTAAAAAAACTTTGTCGATATATCAATTTAAGACCATCAATAGTTAGAAAAACTATCGATATATCGACGATACTATCGTGATAGTATGAAAGTTGTATGGTTCTCGTATAATGTAAAAATGTAAAACAAAATATTTAAAACAAATATTGTTGTATCATTTACTATAGATAGTGACTGAAAAATATCGATTGTTTCTAAATATTAATCGATAGCACAATAAAAGCATCGATAGTCACACAAAAAATTAACTATCTATAGTGCCATCGACAGTTTTCCACCTCTACTGTTATGTATTAAAATTAGTTTATTTAATGAACTTCTTTCTCACTAGAGCTAGGTCCAACTCATTCAGTTGGTTGTCTTAAGGTACGGTCACACTTATCAAACATTTGCCCAAAAAAGCGTAACCAACAAACACTAATGAAAAAAGTTTTGATCCAGACACTGGCTTATGAAATTAAAAAGTTTCGAACACAACTATTAGACAATGTCATAGAATCAAACCTTATTGGATACTCTTTAACTTGACAAACTTTTGTCTGAATTGAAAGAATTTTCATTAGCATTTAGTGGTTACGCTTTTCTGGGCAAATGTTTGACAAATGTGACCGTAGCTTTAGACACAAAGCTATGATCAAACCCTGGTATTTCGTCTATGACACGGAATGCCTTTCAATCAGTAAGAGCTTCTGGTCATTCGTTAAAAGAGTAAAGAATAATGCTAGTTCTTCAATTCCGACTCTTTTAAAGGATGACTTAATATTCACTGACCCGGCCGATAAAGCTAACCTATTAGCTGAAATATTTGCAAGTAATTCCTACTTGCCGGAAAGCAATCAGCCTCTGCCTATACTAGAGAGAGTATCAACTACTATGCCTAAGATATTCTTTCGAGCTCGGGCATTAAAATGGGTTTTGTCGGAACTCAACATAAACAATTCTCCTGGGCCGGATGGCATTCCAGCACTGGTCTTGAAACCGTGCTCTTCGACGCTAGCACGTCCATTAGCTAATCTCTTCAACACGTTGTACCATGTTGGTGAGTTCCCAGTGTGTTGAAAGATTGCTAACGTTACGCCAATCCCTAAAAAAGGAGAAGCTACTAACCCTGAAAATTATCGCCCAATCGCAATATGCTCTGCACTTTCCAAAGTGATGGAAAGTATGGTAAATTTCCATCTTGTAAGGTATTTGGAGTCCAACAGCTTACTCAACGACCGGCAGTATGGATTTCGTAGAGGCCGCTCTACGGGAGACCTACTAGCCCTCCTCTCGGAGAAATGGTGTAATTCAGTCCACCATTTCGGCGAAAGTAAGGTGGTGGCTCTAGATATCTCCAAGGCGTTTGATAGAGTGTGGCATGGTGCACTTTTGTCAAAATGTATTGCCATTGGTGTCGGTGATAATTTCTCTCGTTTCTTATCGAGTTTCCTCAGGGATCGCACTATAAGAGTTGTTATAGATGGGATCTCATCAAATGAGTTCAAGTTAAATTCAGGGGTACCGCAAGGTTCCGTTCTTTCGCCAACTCTATTCCTTATCTTCATAAACGACCTTCTATGTAAAACTTTCAACCCTATCTACTCTTTCGCGGACGACAGCAGCATTTGCCATTCTTTCTCATTCAGCAATAGACCTAGTCTGCCGCAGGTTGAGGCCATGCGTCAAATAATGAATGAGACTTTAAACTATGATTTAGAAAAAATTTCTGAATGGGGCCGTGTGAACAGGGTCGACTTTAACGCCCGTAAGACCCAATGTTGCATGGTTACACACAGACGTATGACCGAAAATGCTGTTGCCTCTGTAACTATGTGGGGTATAAATATTAAGGAATCAGATGCTCTTGATGTTCTTGGCAAGAAAATACAGTGTGATGTTCGTTGGACTGAACACATTTTTCAAATTGCAAAAGAAGCATGCAAGTGCCTCGGCATTTTGAAACGGTGAAAACAATATTTCACGCCATCTGACCTCCTTACTATTTATACCACCTATATCCGTCCGAAAATGGAATACAACTCTCATGTATGGGCCGGTGCTTCAAAGTCTATTTTGGGGCTGCTCGATCGCGTACAGGAGAGGGCGAAAAAGCTCATCGGTGACAGTAGGGTATCCAACTCTATTGATTCATTGGAGCATCGACGCAATGTGGGGTGCATTTCATTGTTCTATCGTTACTACAACGGAATGTGTTCTAATGAAATTAGGGAACTTGTTCCTGAAACCCGCACATATGTACGTACAACACGTGCCTCATTTAGAGCACATCCTTTTGTGGTCGATTGGCCAATGCATCGCACTACGCATTACAGAGAAAATTCCTTTTTTAGCCGCACTGTTCGTATGTGGAATCAACTACCTGCGGAGGTCTTTTCCTGTCACTACCAGCGTGGGAAGATTTAAATCAAATGTACACAGGCACTACTCCCTCTATCCTCCTTCCCTATAACCTATTTTCCTAGTTCTAGCACAATGCACTGCATGAGTAGTGGTTATCCCCTGAGTGCTGGTCCTATTAAAAAAAAAAAAAAAAAAAAAAAAATCTGATCATACGCAATAAGATGCATTTTAACTCTACTTTTTCCTGGCAGTTTGCACTACTTTTTTTAATTTATGGTTTTACAATAATAATAATTCACCTTCCTTCAATTTTTTTCTCTACACGGTTTGCAACACTATTTATTTTTTTCACCGTTTTTGTTCATCTTAAGTTAAATAGTTTAAAAGTATGCAAGCATTTTTTTATGTAAACATTTATTTTTAACATTACACCTACGATGTCTCACATGATCAACTTTATATAGTTACCACGATTACAAATCTTTATATATTTTTCAGTGATTTTTTTTTAAACTTAATTGTATTAAATATCTCTGTTTGTACTAAACATTTCTACATGCACATTCGACGAACTGATAACATTTGTTGTTTTGCAATGTTGCACGTGACATATAAATATGTGATTTTGAAAAGCAATCATTTACAGCTATTTGCAATCGCATAGTTTCTGATACATTAATTTTTGACTCTATGTACCTTCAGAAAATGTTTACAGAGAAAAATTTAATTGAAAACGTTTCTCGTTAATAACGTGCGATAAAATATTCAAATGATTGCGATTTGTTACTTTCCATTCGAATATCTTGAAATGGGCTTGGACTAAATATAAATTTTTTTACTCTGTAGATTTTAATTTAAATAGTCATGAAAATCTATTTTATACCGTTTACACCAGTTTTTTGACATTTATCAAAAATTTTCACCGAAAACAAAATCCATTAACTGTAAATTGTCCAAAACTACAACCAAACAATCGCAATATAGTCAACTCACACACCTTTTTAAGAAAACATGCTGCCTTTTTAGTAGAAAGTTGAAACAACCCACAGTTGTATCAATAAGGACTAATAAATCAGTCAAAGTTTAAACGCTGGTTTAGTTAAACTAAACTCAAATTTATATGTAGTTTAAACTCAACAGGAGTAAATCAGTAAACCATACCTTATGTGTAGTTAAAAAAATAATATTGTGGCAGCACTAGAATAAATGTCAAAAAGCAGCTGTTTTGCAGCAGGCTAACAATTCTTTGCACAATCAAAAAGGCAAAAAAGTTAAAAAAAAAACGAATTATATACATATATGCTTGGCGAAGTAGAATAGTATAAAATAATAATAAAGTGTAAGAAAACAGGTCGAACAGGATCTGAAGAAAAAGTAGAGGCTTGGAAAAAAGTTGAGTGCTCTTTTAATGCAAAACATGTGGTCTGTAAGTAACAAAATCATATGGCCTGTATTGGTAGTTTAAACGCCCAATTTTATGCGTTTACAGATGGTTTAAATACTATATTGATTAATAGGTTTGCTAGTTTACGAGTAAACAAATTTTAAACCAAAAATAGAGATTAACTTGCGCTGATTTATTAACCCTAAGTTCTACTAGATTTTAAGGAGACTTTGACAAAATCTAGTGACGAAGTAGATTTTGTTTTGTATGGAAAATTGACTATATCTTGCCCGAAATCTCTTAAGTACGAGTACTTGACTTTGCTCAAATGTGAACGCACTATTAGTTAAATTTGATTGTTTCTCTATGAAAATATGTTGAAACAAAGTATTTTCAACAACTTTTAATTTTTTGGTGTATGTGGACCTTTCGATGGAAATGTCCATATTATTAATAAGTTCTGCGGGCAAATCGCGGCACTCGTTATCGAATGAAATTACGAAATATTTCAATAAAGTTTATATGGAAATATTTCGTAATTTCGTTCGATAACGAGTGCCTCGACTTGCCCCTGGAAATTCGATTGAAACTGCCGATATCTAAACTTATCTAAACTGCCTGCAAAAATTAAAAAATTCGTGTGTATTCCAAAACAAATTTTTAAAGGAGAGTTGGGTGTCGAATGTTACGACTTTTGACTATTGCTCAGTCTTCTAGAGACGTACAGGAGACGCCTCCATTATTTTTTGGCTCCATCACCTACAGCAATCAAATAACATCCAGATAATGTGTCGAAAGATATTTTCACTCTTATTATTTCGTACATACTCGTGCACATGTATGTTATTGCAGATTAGAAAACTATTATATTAACTTGAACATACAAATATTTTTAACTCGACTAAATCATTTAGAAAGAAATATATATATACATACGTATATATATATATATATATATGTATATTGCATTAGAAATCTATCTCAAACATTTTTCTCAGAGCTTCTATTGAAATTTTGTTAACCGCACAAAACACCACTGGGTGCCACATGTACAATATGTAATAATAGAAATAAAAGCAGCAGCAACAACAACAATTGCTGCTTTCCTTTTGACCTCATCAGTAAATTAACATGCCAAAACAATCTGCTAAAGTTCAATACACCACATGTGTGTGTTTTGTTACGAGTACCCTGCTCTGCCACTGCTTCCGAATCGGCAGCATCTGTTGTTTTTCCAAAATTCAAAATGGAAAAAGACGGTATGAGAAAATAAAACAACTAAATCAGGCTGCTGCTGTATTGAAAGAAAATCTTTTGTATTTGTATGAAAATTGAGTTTCTATATTTTTTTAATATTTTTAAAATTTTCCTGGAAAAAACAGTCAAATGACGATTGATTATCTATGACTTGGGAATTTTATTGGAAGTTATTTTGCATTAGTTAAAGATTGATTTATGCTAGTGAATAGTGTCGCAAAGACAAAAATCGTTTTTCGACCACTGTTTTTTTCATTACGATTAATTAATCGATTAATTATAGCTAAAATTGGATTCTTTTGCAAGTGATGGCTTTATATTGTTATATGGAAAAAAATTATCAAATGTATTAAATTACGAGTAACTAACACCCGTGGTTTAACTAACGATTTTCCTTATCAATTTCATTTGTTAAACCACCTTCATTAGTTAACTAAAGACTGTGAACTTGAGCCTTGTAGGGCATTAACATTGTATCTACACAGAAAAAATTATTTCCAAAAAAATTTCAAACAAACGTGTGTTTTGAAATATAATTTAGTTTCAGTAAATATTTTTTACTGTTCCAGTAAATTATTTGTTCCAATTTTATTTTATGTCAAAAAAACTGTATAGAATGAAAATTATATATATATGATAAAATTTGTAACTAAATTTTTTAGATTTATTTTTTTTTTATATTTAATCTGTTATTTTCAGTTAAATTTATTTATTTTTGGTATAGTAAGAAAATAAAAAAACATGTTGATTATTGAGTTCTTGTTTCAACTTTGTTATTTGTTTCTATATTTGTGATTTGAACGGGCTAAGGTTCGTATTGCTTTTTAAGCCAAATTACATGTGATAATTATTAATGAACAAATAACAACAAAGTCTGTTGTAAATATTCTGACTAACAACACATAGTTGAACGGAACAGCCAGCCGTTTTCGAAGGCCACTAAACCTTCATCATCAGCGTTCTTTTGTGTATTGAGCTTCTCATTTGTTTAAATAAAAGTTTATAATATAATAACTCTACTTGTTCTAAGAAGCTTTGGGTAAAGGTTCCCTGATGATCCGCATTAGCAACAGTGAAATGCGCATAGGATCCAGCTGAACCCCTAAATAATAAATTTCAATGTATTTTTAATAAAAAAATATTTTACCTAATAAGTAAAATATTAATTTGGGATTATTAGTGCGTTTAAAAATTTTAAACTTAAATTTATTTTTATACACTGTAAAAAAATTTGTCTAATTTTTTTTAATTTTTTCTACAAATTATTTTATAGATATAAAAAACATTTTTTTTAAAGATTTTCGTTTGCGGTTTTCAAACTTATTATGTTTGTATATTGTGACTCTCAATATACTATTAAGAGTCTTACTATAAACTAGAGATGTGCACCTGAGTGTTTTCTGACTCACGACACGCACTCTCACGCAGAAAAATATTTTACTCACGCACTTTCACGCACGAATGATTTTGAACATTTTCACGATCACGCACGCTCACGAATAAAAATTTTTAAGCACGCACGAGTGGTTTTCAACTTATCACGATCACGCACGCTCACGAAAAAGTATATGTATAATATAATTTTCATGTTTTTTTGGGTTGAAAAATAGGTTCTTGCATAATATGTATATTGTACATATCTCGTGTTTTTGTAAAATTTATAATGTAAATTAAAATAAAGCAAAGTTAATTTCATATCGTTTTAAATATTCTTATCCGCGGATATCATTTTAAATATTCGAATTCGAATTCTCGTATATCAAAAATTGACATTCCGCACATCAATGTATGTATACATACATAATATAAATGTGATGGTAAGACGTATGATCAATTAAATAAATGATAATCAAATAAATGAGAAAAGCATATTAAATGAGAAAACATACAAATTACTAAAATTTTTCTGTTACGTAACATTTTCAAAGACTCCCCCCACCCCCACCATAACAAATCATAACAAAACTCGAACCCCACCCCTCCCCCCTACAGCGTTGCGTAATATATGGACGGCCCCTAAAGCAAAAAACATTGTCTGCGGTGCAATAGTATTGTTGACAAAGGCACTGTTGAATCAGTAGTGTTTCTCAATTGATACTTCCTACAGGGTATCTAAGAAACATACATACATCGAAACATTTTCTTAATTCACAAAACCTCTTGTATCTCTGTATCGATTGTATTATCATATTAAATACAAGAGTGTAACATTTGTTGTATGAAATTTTCATATAAAAATGAAATACACTATTACAATTTTATTTCATATGTTTTTAAAATGTTGTATTCAAAGAGAGGCTCTCTGAGAGAGTTTGTATGTAGCTTGTTCTTCTTTTTTCATTAAAAATACGAAATACATTAATACACAAAGAGGGTGTTCACAATTAAAAAACCAAAATTGTATATGATACACAAATACACGATAGATTGTTGTGAATTAAGCAATTTTGTTTGGGGATATTCATTATGTTTATAAGCTCATATTACCATACATATTACTATACATACTAGAGAGCTGCGTAAACAGTCTTGAAATGTAAAAACGTCATGATTTTTAAATGTATTCACGTCGCATGTATTATACTAAACCAATAATAAGTGCTGTCGTACTATAAGCGAAGCACGATGGATGTATTGGTGTATGTGTATATCAGTTGTAGCAAGAGATGACGTCAAGACAGCTTGTCTGTAACAAACACTCAGAAGAAGTACTGTTGATTAGTGTATGCTTGTTATTTTTCATATTGTACGTTTGAGTGTGTGTGTAATATGTAATTAGATGGTAAGCTCTTATGTGATTAACCGCATACAACTAATGTTAATGCATGTGTGTGCCTTTGCATATGCGCAGAAAAATAAAAAATCATATACACATACTACATGCATGACGTTTGTACACGCGCTTATGTGTAGAAAGAAGGTAGTATCACAAATTCTTCCGTCACGAATAGAGATGCTAAACGGGAAATCCCGAACCCGGAAATCCCGGGATTTTCGGGACTATGCAAATCCCGGAGCCCGGGATTTTTTAATTTTAAAGCTCGGGATTTTCGGGATTTTCTGAATCCCGTTTTTGCATAAATAATGTTTTTCTATATTAAAAATTATTACAAACTCCCTGTTATAACAAGTTAAAATAAAAAATTTGCTTTGAATAAATATTTTAGTAGACAATTTTATATTGTGTATACGAGTACATAATATCGGTCTAATTCATAAAAAATATTTTATGTTTATTACAGGTTTATTTGAGAAACTTCCCATAAAAATATGTCAAATAAGCGCTTAATAAACCTGAAATATTTTTTATGAATAAGTCAGTATATGTATAAAGTGTTTTTTATTGAGGTATAGAACTTTAAGTTGGCATCACTTTTTTAACTGGCGGCCATTTTGTCAGCTGTCAAGTGATTAATATTTAGTTTGGTTTGCCATTTCATCATGAATAGGTTGACAAAAGAACAACGCTTGCAAATCGTGCAAATTTATTTCGAAAATAATGGTTCAGTTCGCGAAGTTTACCGCAAGCTCCGTCCATTTTATGGTCGACATAATCGTCCATCAGAGCAATTAATTCGGTTAACCATGGATCGTTTTCGCACTACGTTTACTCTATGTGATAATATGCATCCGCAGAGACGTCGAACAGTGCGCACCGAAGAAACAATTGCCGCTGTAGAGCAAAGTGTTGAAGAGGACCCGAATGAATCGATTCGCCACCGTGCACAGCAATTGGAGCCGACTAACCGACTATTTTATTCCCGAATTGGATGGCATGAATGTGGATGAGTTGTGGTTCCAACAAGACGGCGCTACATGCCACACAGCGCACGTAAGATCGATTTATTCAAGGAAACATTCGATGAGCGCATAATTTCGCGGAATGGACCTGTCAATTGGCCACCAAGATAGTGTGATTTGACACCATTGGATTATTTTCTTTGGGGATATGTGAAGTCGCTCGTCTACGCCAACAAACCAGAAACGTTAGGGGACTTGGAAGCCAACATTCGTGGCGTTATTGCCAACATACGGCCCCATATGCTCGAAAAAGTGGTTGAAAATTGGACCTGTAGAATTGGCTTTATTCGAGCCAGCCGCGGCGGCCACATGCCCGAAATCATATTTAAACATTAATGGCATAAAATTATCCTTCCAATAAAGCCAAATTGATGGACATTAAAACGATTTTCTTGTGTTTTATTTCAATTCGAAGCTCTAGACCTCTTAAAAAAACACCCTATATATCTGTGGCAAAAAGACAAAAGTGCTTACGTCATATTTTACTGTTTACAAATATCGTTGTACACACTATAATTAATATATTTAAGTTGAAATAAACTAAAGTATAATCTAAATTAAGCTATTGTTCCAAATTAGATTAGAAGTCTAAAAAAGATAAGTCGCAAGGCATAGCGCTATAACTTCCTGAAAAATCACACAAATTGATTGAGATTTTAACCAGGGATACGGAGGTACCATTAACTCAAAATCAGCTTATCTCGACTTAAGCACTTTTTTGTTTTTGCCACAGAAAAGAAAACGCCATCTTTGCTAGGAAAAAGTATTACATGAAATGAAAATTTGCAATAAAAAGGTTTTTTTGAAACAGAGAGTTTATTAGAAATTATTGTATCACACGAACGCCAAATTTTATAGCAAAAAAATAAAAAATGCGAAACTTTTTCTAGAAACGAAAACGGCATTAGTGTTTAATATTTTAATTAAAAGTCTGAATTATATAAGAACAGACATACATACATATGTTCGTCTGTATGCACCTTTTAAATATGCAAAAAAATAAATTGTTAAATAAAAATATTTTTTTTTAATATAAAGAAAGACGCACATTTGTTCACAATTATTTCGGGATTTTATTAGTCCCGAAAATCCCGGGGTCCCGGTTCGGGATTTCGAGACACCATCACTAAATCCCGAAGCCCGGGATTTCTAAAAACCTGTCCCGATTAGCATCTCTAGTCACGAAGTGTTTTCTTCTTTACTCTTATACCCACAATACTCAAATAAATTTCTTGCAAACAGTGTTGTTAACGTTTGTTTTAGAAGATTTCGCTGTAGCAAAGCATTTGAAAAATCCCTCATGTCTTAAAAGTTCTTATAAGATATCTTGTGCAGGAGACTAATACATACATATATGCTTTTATTATTATAAAATAATTTATTTCAAATGATTGAATACAGTTCCATATGTACCTATGCAGGAATGTTTCTCGTGAGAGCGTGAGAATTCGTGCGTGATTATGAAAAAAAAGCTCACGCACGATCATGCACGAGTAAATTTTTTTCAATCACGCTCACGCACTCAAGCGTGATTAGTTATAATGTTTGATCACGAATCACGTGAATCACGCGCGACACGATAAAATCACGACATTTGCACATCTCTACTATAAACATACGGAGTTTGTTAGCTAAATTCAAAAATTTTTTGGGTTGAAGTCTACTGACGAATTCCAAAAGCGGGAACGAAATGCTTAACCATAAAAACAAGCCAATTTTTGAAAGTAAAAAAAAAAATAGTGGAACCTTTTATTTGATTCAGTTATTTTTTTAAATAAAACTTTTACTAATTTTTGATAAGAATTGTATTTGATTCAGTTAATTTATTTTCTGATAATACGAAAAATTTTAGTGAATGTGTTTGTAAATTATGAAAAAAAAATTTTTTGCTGAATAATACAAAAAAAAAAAAAAAAAAAAATCTACAAAAATGTTTTTCTGTTCCTATTAATACATTTGACTGAAAAAATATTGAGTTTCAGTTAACTTTTTTCTCTAATGCCATAATAAGTTAACTAAAAATAATTTTTTTTTCAGTTAAATTTTTAAAAATTTTTTATCAGAATCTACAAATTTCTTTGTATGTCCGCATTTATATAAAATATTTACTGATTCAATGAATTTGGTTACTGAAAACGAAATTTATTTTTTTCTGTGTAGTACTTATGAGATTTCGAGCTAAATATTGCTGTTTTTTACTAGATTTCCCATACAAAATAAATCTAAATCTAAAATCTAATTGTCAACAGATTTGTATTAAATCTACCCAAAGTCTAATAGTTTTATTTACTTATTACTACCCTGTACAACAAATTTGTATAAAAGCTAAGTGAAACAGCGTTAACTGGCTAAATTGCAGTTGTTTGATTGTAGTTTTAGAAAATTTTCAGTTAATGGGTTTTGTTTTGGATAAAAAATCTTGATAAATATAAAAAAAGTTGGTGTAGACGGTATAGATTTTCATAAAGATTTTAATTCAAATCTGCTAGATTTTGTGCAGGTGTTAATGCCCTATAAGACTAAATTTTAGATAAAGGATTTTGCCTCGGATGCTAAATTTTTAAAAATATCAAAAAAGGTTAGTGTAAACGATATAGCTTTCGATAAAGATTTCAAATAAATTATACTAGATTTCGAGACAATCTAAAAGCAGTATTGTGAAGCTAAAATGATTTCAATCATTTAATCGCAACCCAACTGTAAACAATTTATATTCGTTTGCCAGTGCTGTTGGACTCTTTTTTCCTCTACTTATCGTCAGCTGTCAATTGCATAAATCGAACAAAACTGTTTGTTTCATTGTTGATTACATGAAATATACGTACATGTGTATGTATGTAGAACCACAACACATGCATCATACATCTTTCCATTTTCATATAAATTATATTTAAAATTTTGAATATAAACGTTTGTTTTATATGTAGCACAAATACATAAGTCGAAATGATTGTGTGCAATTGGCATGTGTTACTTTTGTTAAATAATTGCAAAGGTTGGCAATTCCAACACACTCCAAGACATAAACACATACAAGTGATTTTGATGAATAACCGCGTATGTTTTAAAATCACTTTCTTCCTTTTATTTGGGAATGTGAGTCATGCAAGATCCATAAGGAAGTACTTCAAGTTAGATCTTTAAAAAAATAGTAATTAAAAACCACACTTAAAAAACATTGTAAAGTACAACAACAACAAATTTTTAAACTTACTCTAAAACAACCCATGTAAATTGAAACTTATTTCAGAGCCACTTTTAGTAGATCATGCTTTCATTATCTTTAAGCTTAAGTCGACTTAAGCACTTCTTCCATGTTTACACAGAATTTATGCCAAAATACTATAAAAACAGAGCTTCAATAAAAAACAATCTAAAATTGTTTCTCCAATTAAAACAATTTAGCATTAATTTATAAAATTCGGCAATAATGGATAAACGTGGTTATTCACAGGAATCAATGAATATGTCTGACATTTGTTTTTGTTATTTCACTTAGAAATAAAATAAGTATATATGTACATCTATATATTTGACAAAGGAATGCAATAAAATTTCTTAAAGCAAACCGAATCTATAATTTTAATAGTTGTTGCCCAGAAAAAATTTAAAATCAACTTTAATTAATATTTTAGTTAGAAATTTGTACTATTAATTAAATCCTGTACTGATTTTCGTCCTGCAAACAAATTGATAATATCAATTAATGAATTTGTAAAAATGAGGTTTTCTTGCTGTTTGAGATCAATTAATAGAGTTAATTGAAAGTGCGCGTTTAAATTAATAATTGAATTTAGAGATTTTAAACAATTAAATTGTTCGTTGAATGAATTAATAAAAGCAATTGAATTGTATAAAATTTTAAAACGTAAAAGTAAAAAAATTTTAAAAAGTAATTTTTTTATTTATTTATTTTAACTTACTTATTTTATTTATTTGTTTAATGCCGTAACTTGCGCCATAACACCATAACATGGTACCTCCATTCTAAAGGCAGAATAACCCGACTGTAAATGTAGAACTGCAAATGTAAATGTGTCAGCTGATCGAATCTGTTGCATGAAAAGCTATACAAACGCTTACCTGACTGAAATGGCACGTAAATGTAACATCTGAACCTGCAGTAAATAGAATTTCATGACGACGTTAAGTGACATTTGTAGACAGTGATGGCATGTATGTATGTATATTGAATGAAAGTGTGGCACAATAGCCCTGATTTAGTACTTTTGTTTCTTTTAATAATTTAAGCTTTTGAGTGGTTAATTTGTATACGTACATGGCATATTTAATAAATTTAGTTTTCTAAAAAAGTTTTTTTTTATAAAATCTAAGCAGAGTTTGCTAATCGTATGTGTTTATTTTTTGTTAATATACATAAATACACATGTGTATGTATATGTACATACATACCCTGCAGAAAGTGAGAATAGTGAAATTGTAGTGATTTACTAGTGACGTTGTCAGTAGCACTACTGACCAGGTGTACCCCAGCCAATGGTATCATCTATTGACATTTAACATTAGCTTGTCATTGAAAATCCACCACTAGACTATAGCACTACTGACTTAGTAGTTATTTCGGGACCAAATGGAGACATTGGCACCAAAGATTCACTAGTAAATTTTAGGGGCTCTAGTCTACAATATCGATATATCCAATCTCGTTGTCAATAGTAAACTTATAGTGATTTTCTAGTGACATTGTCAATAGTGCTACTGACTAGGTGTACCCCAGTCAATGCAAATGCCTATTGACAAATAACATTGGGTTGTTATTCAAAATCTATCAGTAGACTTTAGCACTGTTGAGAACGTAGTTCTTTTACGACCATATGGAGATATTTGAACCGAAGATTCATTTGCAAATTTTAGTGTCCCTCGTCTACATATGTGACAGCGCATAGAGAAAGGGACCTAAGGGTAAAAAAAGTAATTTTCACTTTTTTTTTTTTTTTTTTGATGTGGACAACATCTGAGCATCGAATGAGACCGATCCCATGCCCCAAAAGTGTTCCCTCCCAGAGATATGCGCGTTCTATGATGTGATGGTACACCAAAGATACACGTATTTAAATCTTTAAAATGTCTCCCCTGAACAAAACCGGTTTTTACCCTTTCTATTTTGGGCGTCACATATATTTATTTAATACTAGATATACCAGACGGACGACACACTCGTCCGTATTCTAGAATCAAAATGTAAATAATTTAAGATTCAAAGAAAATGTACCTATCTAAACGTCATAAAATATTCATTAAAACACAGCCACACACAAACTTACATACATATGCAAGCATAATTAAATAATACATGAAATTAAAAAAACATACACAAAATCCCTTCAACCAATCTAATTCACTTTATTCAATTCTCTTCCTTTAAGTATTAAGGCTCAATCAGACGTGACATAACCATAGCGATAGAAAACAGCCGTTCGAACCAAAATAATGGGCAACACTGTATTTGATTATAGTAGGTGTCTCGCCATAACGCCATAACTCTCACCATAGAAACCAATTGAATTTTGGTTTGGTTATGGCTATGGGATTATGGCTATGTCACGTCTAATTTAAGCTTTATGGCTTTCATACAACAACAAATAAGAGAAAAAAAATTGTTAGATCAAGAGAAATACTACAAACACACACACACAATCATGTTTTGTTTCTTTTTTACTTGTAAGCTAATAAATGCGTGTGTAATATGTGTGCACGTAGTAGTAGCAACTTTAAACGCTTATAGCTCCCAAAATACTAAACCGATTTCAATAAAATATAGATTCTGCACATCTGTACAGAAAATCCTTTAAAACCATATAAATCTTTTTAAAATCGGTGTAGCGGTACCAGCGTAAAAGGTATTACAAAAAACATGTTCGCCTATTAATTATATAGATTATTGCACAACATAATAAAAACGAAAAACAAACTATTGACGCGTTCATTGACAACATCACCAGAAATACACTAGAACTGTCGTCTCTAACGTATCTCTACTCGCGCATAAAAGGAAAGTTGTCGACATTTTAACTAGTGCAATTGTCGCTGGAGAAAGAGTATTGACATAGAGACATATGGTTCTAGGTTGACTACAGGGTATGTATGAATTTGTAAAATATACATACATATGTGCGTACAAAAATACATTGAAGCGTACAAAAAACTATTTTTATTTAAAAATAATACCAATAAAATTAAAAATGGGTACGTATAATCATAATAATTATAATGATAATAAAAATGTAAATATTTTTTATAATTATAATACGTTGTAATGTAAATATGTATATACGGGTATGAAGCTTAAATTGTAATTTCACTAAATGTCAAAGTCATTACAATGTTAGTAAGTATAAAATAATGATTTGATACCATTTAAATAATTTTGCTACTTTTTCCATGCAATCAAAACTAATGTGAAGATGTTGAACTCTCATCAATGTTTCGAACAGCTGTTTTCCATTTTATATGATTTTTTATACTGATAAACACCCAGCAAACAAAAAGTCCTGTATATGTACATATGTATGTATTTTTGTTAAAAAATATACATATGTATATAAACAATATAATAAATAAAACTAAATTAGGTACTAGTAGGTACGAACATTAATAAGAAAAGGTTAAAACGGGAAAGTAAAGATTTTATTGAGGTGCTACTGCATGCATACACATTCTTGGAAATTAAAGAGCTAAGGGCTAATAAATCAGTTAAAGTTTAAACGCTAGTTTAGTTGAACTAAACTTTAATTTATATGTGGTTTAAACTCAACAGGAGTAAATCAGTGAACCATACTTTATGTGTAGTTTAAAAAATTATATTGTGGCAGCACTAGAATAAATGCCAAAAAACAGCTGTTTTGCAGCAGGCTATCAGTTCTTTGCACAATCAAAAAGGCAAAAAATTTAATAAAATTTAATGAAAAGTACCCAAATTTTACTGAGAAAGAAATTATATATATTCTTGGCAGAGTAGAATAGCATAAAAGAACAATAGAGTGTAAGAAAACAAATCGAACAAGATCTGAAGAAAAAGTACAAGCTTGGAAAAAAGTTGAGTGCTCTTTAAATGCCAAACATATGGTCTCTAAGTAATAAAATCGTATGGCCTGTATTGGTAGTTTAAACGCCCAATTTTATGCGTTTACAGATGGTTTAAATACTGCACTGATTTATAGGTTTACTGGTTTAAACACATTTTAAACCAAAAACAAAGATTAACTTGCACTGATTTATTAGCCCTAAATACTTCGTCTTTCCGATGAAGTTGCTCAAAATCTGTTCTAGTAATGTACAATGACAAATATTACGGTTGAGCGTTACAGCTGCTATTAAAATTATTATAATTGAGTTCATTTGAATATAATAATAACAAAAATTAAAAACTTTAAAAACCCCCGACTTTTTTCAGAAAAGATGTTATATCTTCTAAACGGCTGGACCGATTTTCTTCAAACATAGCTAAGAACCCTCTCGATCAAGTCATCTTTCAAACAGAAAAAACTAAAAGAAAATCGGTCCAGCCGTTTGGCCTGTACGTGGACACAGACAGACACACAGATACACAGACACACACTACAAACTTATAACACCCCTTTTTTTAGTCGGGGGTTAAAAATAATAATAATAATTTTCAAAACCTTTAGGCGCATTTTCGTTCTAAAAGGTGTTATTTCAAAAACTCAATTAGTTTTTTTTCAACAGGCTAACCCCCTGTTTGTGTAAGACGTTTGAGTTAGAAATCTTGGCATTTCTGTAATAGATTAAAGAAAAATTGTAAAAGTTTCCTTTAGTCTATTACAAAAACGCCACGGTTTTTAACTCAAACGTTTTTACACAAACAGGGTATAAATCTTGCCATCAAAAGAAAGTAAATTAAAATAATTAGTGTTTTTTTATGGGAATTGTTTCAATTTAAGTTTAAAATTTTTTAAACGCACTAATAATCCCAAATTAATATTTTACTTAATAAGTAGCTGGATCCAGCTAAGCCCCTCAATAATCAATTTCAATGTATTTTTAATAAAAAAATATTTTACTTATAAGTAAAATATTAATTTGGGATTATTAGTGCGTTTAAAAAATTTTAAACGTAAATTAAAATAGTTTCAGCGAAATCTTGGATTAATTAAAACATTACTATTTTATATATTATTTACTTATAAGTTCTAATACATACATACATACTCGTGTGTATGTCCGTATACATATGTATGTAAATTTCAATCAAAATGAATTTCATGAAGTTAAATATTATACATAAGTATATGAACTTTCGCGTTTGACTTCAAATAACTCGCAATTTAAATAAAAAATGCTTGTTTGCTGGGCACAATGCAATTAGTATGTATGTGTGTGCACAAAGAAGTTTTTTTTTGTGTCGAAAACACATGACACGTTTTTAAGTATTCTATAAGCGCTCAAACGTTTACATTTACATTACATTTACATTTACCTTACATCTGCGATTTCTACAGTCGGGTAACGGAGCCTTAACAGGCTAACACGCATCCACTAGGCTATCGTGGCAAATTATTTTTCATTCAATTATTGTACATATGTAGGTATGTGTTTTTATTTTATTTTTTAACTTACAGTGCTGTCATGCTTCATTGCCCATGGGCAATACAATTGTCTCTCTGTATATCTATATTTATATATGCACACAAAATCAATAAAGCTATAGGTAAATCAAAACAATTGCATCAATCAGCGAAATTTATTTAACCCATCAGTTAAAAAAATTAAAAACTTTGCTCAGTTGAATTACATGTAAGTGATACTCGGAATTAAAAAAATAAACTTTATAGAGCAATCTCTGTGCATAATATTCGCACACACATGAAGAATTCACATTTGTTGTAAACTAAAAAATAGCTAAAACAAAAAAAATCGGAAAAACGCCAAAAACAAAAATAAAAGATAAAGCAAAAAAAAATCGCCAAAAACGAAAAAAACGCCAAAGATAAAAAACGCCAAAACTAAATAAATCGCCAAAAACCGAGACAAAGCTTAACGTGCACTTACATTAAAAAAATCCTATGTCAGATAAGATATTCTATTATATAGGCTAAAGTTCGTATTACATATGTAGTGTTCGTACGGAACTCTTCGTGTGAGAGTCAAAGAAGCACTCTACTGAATTTATTAAAATATACTTTTTAATGCAATGTAAAATTGTCCGTCATCAAACGTAAAAGGCGTTAATTTATGATTGTTTTACTTCCAAATTATGTTAGTTTCGTCCCAATGTGGTTTGAGTGCAAGTGTGAGTTTATTTTATGTTTGATTTTAAATATTATACTCATATATACACATAAGACGGCAAACAATACGACGCTGCCAACGATTTAATGGTCGTTCGTAACTGAGAAAGAAGTAAGACGATTTTCGCAAGCACACCCAAGAATACGAAATTAACAGGAAGGAAACGGATATGTATAGGAAATACTTACAACTAAGCATGAAAACTTATTTATTCTTATATGTTTGTTTATGGCTTGTAAGCTTGCATTGCCAAAAGATGTATGTATGTATGTAAAAGTATGTGTGCGTGTGTAAGTAGTTAATATAAAGCGTGTCTTATCTTGCTGAGGTATAAACCACGCGTTTTCACATGACAAACAATAAAAAATATTCATTTACAAAAATCCATATGTACATAACTAAAATTAATGTTTGTGTATATTTTTATATGTATATGTTTTCTTTTTCTTTTTTGTTATTTTTGTTAAAATTATAATTTTGTGCTAATTTAAAACTAATTTTGAGTTACGAGCATTAATATGTTTTCCTTTTTTTTTGCCAACAAAATCCCATTTGCCATAATGTAATAAAAGGCGGCCATAGTCGTTATAGGAAAAATATAATTTAATATTGTCAATGGTGAACATCTGCCAAAATAAAAGCAACAACAACAAAAACAGCAACAACGGCAATATAAAATAAGCAAACAAAAAAGCATTTTTATTGCTTTTTGCCAAAGCCAAAAACAAATTCCCACAAAACAATGTTGTGACAACGTGTGCACACGTTCAAAATTACACGAGTCGGCAATTAATCTTCATAAATGTTCACCGCGAAAACATTTTTGCGGTTGCCCCACCAACAATGTTTTTGTTGAGTGCAAAAAAAATGCCCACAACAACAATAACACAAACAAATAAAGCTTTGCATACACACAAAAAAAAAATAATAGAAGCTAAATTGCATGTTCGTGTGCATGTATATTTTTATGTAGACATGTACAATGCATATCCTGTTACGAACAACAACAACAGCAATGAGTATTATATTATTAGATTGTTATTAGATTAAATTAAAAAACAAAACATAAAATATTAGACTAAATAAGTCTGTAAATTTAATTACACAGTTTATAGGCTGTTCAATCCAAGGGTAAAAAAAATAATAGACTTTCATCGAACTCTTTCAGTATCTCGTTTTTGACACAAACCTTTGATCAAACACATTTAAATTTCACGGGTTTGATCATTGGTTTGTGTCAAAAACGAGATACTGAAAGAGTTCGATACAAGTTCAAAAAAATAATTAAAAAGCAATTTTATATCGGAAAGTTGTTTACGGGCTTATTCGATTAATCGAATTTTTTTGTATACGAATAAATACATTTATTAATTTTAAACAACATTATATGTAAATACATACATAAATACATATAACTACTAAATTTTTAAAAATTATTCGAATAGGTTTTTTTTTATTAAATTTTAAACGAACAACTTTAAGTATTTTTAATCAGAAATAATTTTTAGTCAAGCTTAAGTTCAGTAATTTCAATTCTTTTTATTGAATGCAATATTTTATTAATTAATGTGAGTTTCTAAAGAAGAGAAGAAAAATTAAATTAGACTTTTAAGCTGGGGGAAATACCGATATTTTTCTGTGCAGCAACGCACTTCATCAGCACCCTAGTCTATCTACTTGGGTAGAGATTGTTATTAACATCAGCTATTTAACGTAAATTCTAATGAAACGGAATGTGAGAAATGATTGTTGTGTACAATTATTGATTTACCTTTGGTAAATACATATGTAAGTATCACTATTTATTTCCCCTGTTTTTCCATTTTTTCATTTTTCTATTTAGGTTAGCACGAAGTTATATTACTCTACCCACGTATGTTTAACTATTCTCGCTTATCTTTTACGATCATCACATTAATTATTTTTACTTATTCGATGTACCGTCGGTACATACATATACATAAGTATTATAGTAGTGGATATTATGTTACTTTTGTTGTTGCATTCTCCCGTTTATTTGGTTTTCGAACATTAGTGATTGCCAAGTGAACAGTGATTGCCAAGTGAACATATTTTTGTCACGTGCCCATGATGAATTGAGACATTTTTCGATTTTTAATTGAACTATAGTGAATTTTTAATCAGAAATAATTTTTAGTCAAGCTTAAGTTCAGTAATTTCAATTCTTTTTATTGAATGAAATATTTTATTAATTAATGTGAGTTTCTAAAGAAGAGAAGAAAAATTAAATTAGACTTTTAAGCTGGGGCAAATACCGATATTTTTCTGCGCAGCAACGCACTTCATCAGCACCCTAGTCTATCTACTTGGGTAGAGATTGTTATTAACATCAGCTATTTAACGTAAATTCTAATGAAACGGAAGTATTTTCTTACAGATTTTGGTAAATGTGAAGCACCAGTGGGCGAACTGCGTTCAAACATGTCATATATTATTCCTAATCCTACGAAGTTATCCATCCAGCATTAATTCTGTTAAATAAACTTGAATGAATTTTATTCGAATAATCGAATAAACTTTATTCTACTAATCGAATGAAATTTATTCGACTAATCGAATAAAATTTATTCGACTAATCGAATAAAATTTATTCGAATAATCGAATAAAATTATTCGAATACTTGAATGAAATATATTCGACTACTTGAATGGAATTTATTCGACTAATCGAATGAAATGTATCTGTATAATCGAATGCAATTTATTTA
Organism: Tachina grossa; assembly: GCA_949987645.1. Taxonomy (NCBI): domain Eukaryota; kingdom Metazoa; phylum Arthropoda; class Insecta; order Diptera; family Tachinidae; genus Tachina; species Tachina grossa. Next base: position 132,464,546 of record OX465278.1, on the reverse strand, counting down.
ATAATCGAATGAAATTTATTCGGATACTTAAAGAAATTTTATTCTACCTGATGAGCAAAAAATTCGACTACCCGAATGAAATTGATTGGACTAATTTTTACCACTCGAATGAAATTCATTCGGCTATTCGAATAAAATTTATTCGACTAATCGAATGAATTTTGTTCGACTAATTTGATGAATGTAATGTAATTAATTAATTAATTAATTAATGTAATAAATTTCATTTCAGAATTATATGATGAAAATTTATTCGAAAAATGGAGCAAAATTTAGAACTTATTGTTAAGAAAATTTACTGTTTTATTCGATAAAAATGGGTCCTATTTTTAACAGAAATTTTTTGAAATATATTTGACTACATCTATTATTCGAATAATATTTTTTATAATATTAAATAATATTTTGTTAGATTGCCGAAAAGAATTTCTTTAATTTTCTTCATATAATTTATTCAATTAATTTAATATAATGCAATCCATTACTAGTGCAAAATATATTGAATAAAATTCCTATTTGAGAACAATTTTATTCGATTACTCAACAAAATTTATTTATTTAAAATTTGTTTGTATATTTCGATTATACGAATAATCTGGGGTCTAATCGTCGCTTTCGATAACTAGCTGATTCGATCACGTTTTTCAGTTTGAAATTATGTCATTTTCTTTCGGACAATATAATAATACTCGTATGGTTCGATATCGAATGCCACAATCTCAAACTAAAAAAACATGATTGAATCAGCTCGTTATCGAATGCAACCATTTGATCACTGATTGAAAATATATTGTCGCATAAAATTTATTTTATAATTTCAATAAAATTTATTCTATTACTTGTATGAAATAAATGTAGTTCACTACTCGATTAAAGTTATTTTGTATTACACCAATGGAAACATTTCAATTATTCGCATTACCTGATTTTATTGTTTTGTAATCGTTTGTTTTAATATTTCAGTGAAATTTATTCGATTACTTGTATGAAATAAATACATTGCACTATTCGATTAATTTTTATTTTGCATTATTCGAATAGTAATAGTGTGATTATTTCCATAATCTGATATTTATTGTTTGTAAATAATTTATTTTATTATTTCAATAAAATTTATTCGATTATTTGTATGAAATAAATACAATTGACTATTCGATTAATTTTTATTTTGCATTATTCGAATAGTAATATTTTTCTAATTCCCATAATCTGATATTTATTGTTTGTAAATAATTTAGTTTATTATTTCAATAAAATTTATTCGATTAGTTGTGTGAAATACATTTCACTACTCGATTAAAATTTATTAATTTTTTTTTTGTATTATTCATTGAAATTTGTTTGATTAATTTCGTCAAAATTTTTTGTATTATCCGAATAAAATTTATATATGATTTTTCTAATAAAAATTGTTAGATTACCGCATAATATTTATTTGACTACTAGAAAAAAATTTTATATAGTTAATTAAATAAAACTTATTCAATTAATTAAGCAAAGTTTATACAATTATTTGACTAAAATCAATTTGACTAATTGAAAACTTATTCGGTTACTTTGCTAAAATATTCGAAAAAATTTATTCGATTATTTATTTGACTATTCGAATAAATTTGTGCGATTAATCGAATAAATTATATTCCAATAAATTTAATTGGTCGCGTAAATAAATAAATTATGTTCTATTACTTCAATACAATTCATTCAATTAATTGTATGAAATACACTGCACTACTCGATTAAAATTTATTAAAATTGATTGTATTAAGCTACGGTCACACTTGTCAAAAATTTTGCTCAAAAAAACGTAACCACTAAATGCAAGTGAAAAATCTTCCAATTCAGACAAAAGTTTGTCAAGTTTAAGAGTAGCTAATATTGTTGGATTCTATAACATTGTCCATTAGTTGTGTTCGAAACTGTTTAACATGATAAAAAAGTGTCTGGATCAAAACTTTTTTCATTAGTGTTTGTTGGTTACGCTTTTTTAGGCAAATGTTTGACAAGTGTGACCGTAGCTTTAGATACATAAAATTTTCGATTAACGAGTAAAATTTATTTCAATACTAGAATACATTTTATTTATTTAAATAAATAAATAAATTTTATTTATTTGCTAAAATAAAATTTATTCGATAACTTGAGTGCAATTTATTAATTTCTTTGATTTAAATCTATCTGACTTCTTGAAAAATATTTCTCTCATTATTTGAGAAAAATTTATTTGATGGCCTGACTAAAACTTGTTCAATTAACCGAATAAAATACTGTGGTTACTCTTAAAAAAATTGTTTGATTATTTGAATAAAATTCGATTCTTCGAAAAATTATTTAAATACTCGAATAGAATTATTTATTTCACATAAAAATTTTATTTCTATATTCGAAATAAAATAAAATTTATTCGACTAACCGAATAAAGTTTATTTGATTATTCGCTTAAAACTTACAACTCAATCCTTCCCAACTTGTATGCATTTTAATGCTTTATTTCCTGTAAGCCTTTCTGCATTTTTTCAATTTTAAATAAATTACACGGTTTGCAATTTTTCTTTCCTCCTTCCTTGCTATTCACTTGTCAACTGCCTAAAAAAGTTTCTTAAGTATTTAAGAACAAATCTCATTTGAAAATCCTTCATAAGCAAACTAAAAAAACATCATTCCCAAATAAACATAAAAAATGGAATTTTTAATTTATTTTCCCCTAATTGAACCAATTTTAACAATATGTCAGCTTTACTCCATTGGCACCTTAAATTGGAAAAAGAGAAAAAAAAAACACAAAGTTCAAAGAAAATTTATTTATTTCTAACAACTTTATTTAATAGCATTCATTCGTTTGACAGAGTGCTGAGCAGCACCATAATTTTGCTGTTGGCATTTTTTTAATTAATAAAATTAAAAGAAGAAAAAAGAAAAAAGAAAATAACAACGAGGCGACAATTATATTTTTAACGTCATTTGCAGGTGACGCCTTGTCGTTTCCATACTCCACCACTTTAACCACTCAGACATTCATTCATTCATTTCAGCAAACAACTTTTACAGTCCTCCTCCCTGCGTTCTGGTAAGTGTGCATATTTGCCTGTTGCTGTTGATTTTTTGTTTATGCCTCTTTGCTACCCAACGTCATCATTAATATTTGTCCTTTCCCAGCAGTAACACACCAACCAACCAACCAACACTTCTCTCTCACACACACACACAGTTGAAGTGAAATTTCTTTGAGAAATATTTTTTTTAATATTTATAAATTCATTATTGAAAGAACTTTGAACGTTATTCAAATACACACGTCATTTGCACTTAAATCTTAGTCTTACTTCAATGGGTATAAATAAATATTAGTTTTATTTTTCTTACAGCTTTTGCTGGCTTAAGTAAATATTTTAGACTTTTAAAGGCTTCATAGGAAAATTTTATCTACGTGCAATGATTATTAGAAAAAAAAATAGGAATCGATTTCAAACGACCTTTGTCAAGTTATTAGCTTTGAAGCAGTTTTAGATTTCTTAGCTGATGGCTATGAATTTTGATAATTCTAAAGCTTATAACCCACAAAAGCTCAGTACCCAGTTTGGCCCAGGTTTTGTGCGACTTGTCAACATGAATTGGGAATATATATGAAATTAAATAAGGATTAATTTTGAGTTTTCTTTTACTCGTGTATCTGGTTTTTGAGAGAAATTTCGAGCTGATGTGTGTGTATGTAAAAAAGTAAAAATAAACAACACACACATCTATTTCTTTATTTATTAACTTCTCTTTATTATCGAGTAAGGAATAAATAAATACACTTTGTCTTTACTTAATGACTTATCACTTTCAACGACTACTTAAAGTTTAGGTAGTTCACACTGACCCATTCTTACACAGAGACAACAGTGCCTAATAAATACCTCATAAAATAGAACAAAATTAATAAGAAAACTCTATGGTTTTTTTTCAATAAGGAAATCTTATTAATTTCATAATTTCATTTCATATTTTCATTTTTAAAAAAATCAAGAAGAAATCTTGTAGTTCTTACGAGGTTATCTTATTGATTTTTTCAATAAGGTTTTCTTCTTGATTTTATTAGCTATCTTATTGATTTTTTCAAAAATAAAACGCAATACTTATTGATTTTATTTGAAAATTTTATTTATTTTCATTTACATATGTATTTACTTAGGAATACACACAATATAGTAATAATAAGTAAGTTTTGTTAGCAGTAACTTTTTAAATTTTTTAATTACATATTTGCTTATAAATATTGGGTAGTGGGAATAAAAAAAGCATTTGCTTTTTACTTAGAAATTTGTTTGAAACAAACAAAAAGTACATATACATTTAAGACTTTACAACAAATTTAAAAGTAAAAAGCAAATGCCTTTTTTGTATTCACATTACCCACTTATACGTACTTAGAGCCATTATTACATTATTACATTATCGTTAGTTAAAGGCATGATTTTATCAGATATATTAATGGCTTTGCATTATAAAACCTTCATTTAATATTTTTTTGTCCATTAAGTATTATTATTATTAATAATGACATCAATAAAAAAATTAAAATTGTAGCAATGCAAAGCTATTTATCGGGCAGACAAAATCAGACAAGTAGTAATAACGGCCCTTAATATAGGTATTATAATTTTCATGTATTTAAAAATTTCATATAATTAAAATTAATTAAAAATTAATCAACACACTGGTCACCCAACCTGTATTGAATATCTCCACTCCAAGGCTCTTGTATTTCCAGAGATTATTCCTTAACAAAAAACATACTACGATTATATATGTACATAAATATAATAATAATATAGATATGTACGCACTATTTATAATTAGTTTTATTTTAATATAGTTTATATTTTATGTTAGTGGAAAAATATTCAATTGTTCTTTCGACTTGTTCACTTCGTACTGGTTCACTTTCAACTAAAAGTTTAATTTTAATACATATGTACATATGTATGTATGTAAAGTAAAGAAGTAAAGTTATGAGCGGCAACACATATACAAAAAAACATAAACATACATACATAACATACCCAGTTAGCCACGTCTTTAAAACATCTTCGACGATGGGTACAAGACAATGGTAAGTCGTACAAGACATATTGAAGACAGCGCCATACAAATCGTCGACGAATATTTCATACAAATGGAGGCGACGCTACACAAGACGAGATGAGCGACAATGTCGCTCAGATTGTCGTCAACACGGCTTTATTGAAGACAAAACGGGGGAAATTGTCGTTCAGATTGTCCTCAAAAAAGTTTAATTGATGACAAAACATGTGACATTGTCGACGATTTCCTTTAAATTGTGACAAGTCGTACATTAATCGTAAAGGACAATGGGTAATATGAATAAAAAAAAGTATTTGCCTTCTACTTAAAAATTTGTTTGAAAACCCCAAATATGTGTATGTTTTTTGTATTTTTGAACAAATTTTTAAGTATAAAGCAAATACTTTTTTTTATTCATACTACCCAATGTCGTCTGCGACGATTTGGCTAACTGGGTATGAATATTGAAGTCTCTGCAGCAGAGATATTACGGAACAAAAACGAAAAAGATCATTAAAAAATTGTCTCTATGTTTATTTATATACATACATACATATATGTACGTACATACACACATAAATGAAATAACAAGAAACCTAATAAAATCAAGAAGATTTCCTTATTAAAAAAATCATTAAGATGCTTTACACATAATCATAAAGGAACCTAATAAATTCAAGAAGAAAACCTTATTGAAAAAATCAATAAGATAGCCTAATAAAATCAAGAAGAAAACCTTTTTAAAAAAATCAATAAGGCAACCTAATAAAATCAATAACAAATCCCTATAGTTTAAAATTTATAAGAAAACCTAATAGAATCAAGAAGTTTTTCTCCATGGAATGTTTTTTTGGTGCCAAAAATAACGGAAATTGAGTAAAAGTTGTGAATAATAAGATTTCTTCTTGATTTTATGTGGTTTTCTTCTTGATAAAATTAATAAGATTTACCACATAAAAACAATAAGGAATCTCTATGAAAAAATCTTCGCTTCTTTCTGCTGGGATACCCCTTAGCCTAAAAACGTTTCATAGAGAAAATCTTATTGATTCTATGAGGCAGTTTTTTCTCTGTGTAGACACTGCACTGGCTCTTAGGGGCTGCTAAAATAGCGTTACGGAATATATGAATAGCCAGTTATACCAATAACAATACTTCCAGAATTTTTGTTGTACTCATAGATGGCACAAACAAATCTTGTGCAACAAACTTAGCAAAGCCAACCAACTGACCACATTCTTCTCAACCAATCTGGAAAATTCACGTTATTGTTTCTAAAAGTTTGCGGTAAATTCTATATTGGCCATTCTTTTCAATTTCAGAGTTGCCACATAACAATTTTAATGCTGGTAATACTGTGTGCAGAGTTGATTCTAGCATGTTGTATTTTACATATAATTTTAATTAAAGTATAATGAATTTTTGATAAAGAAATAATTTTTAATAAGCGAGCTCAAGGTTCAGTGTTATAGAATTAAATATTTTATTAATGCGATTTTCTAAAGAAGGCAAGAAAAGTTAAACTAGACATAGCAAGGCGAAATGCCGTACTTTTCTGTGCGTGATGTCACAGAGCTCGATTAATAAGTTATTCCTTGTGTGGCAACTTCAACTCCCCTTTTGTAATAAATAGGTGTAGAAGTAAATTTTGAAGACACCGTTAGGGTCCGCCATCTAACGTTTTTTTTCAACTAGTGCTTATTTCGTGAATGGTAACACTTAGCTCATGTCTGATTTGACATATAATTAGTTTTATCCTTCCGCTGAACGAATATGGTTGTGTATACGCTTGAACAAGGGGGCCTAAGTGGGCCTGCAGAAGATGCCGATTTTGCTAAAAAATCATCTTTTCAGATGAAGCTCATTTTGATCTTGGCGGGTGTGTTAACAAGCAAAATTGTCGCATTTGGGGCACAGAAAACCCGCACGCATACATTGATAAGCCGACGCACCCAAAACGAGTCACTGTTTGGGCCATTTTTTTTTTTTCGAAAATGAGCAAGGAAAATGTATTTTACTAAACCAATAATAAATGATGTCGTTTAATAAGCGAAGCACTATGGATGTATTGGTGTACGTGTATATGAGTGTTAACAAGCGATGTCGCGAAGACTTCTTTTCTATAAAAAACACTCAAAAGAAATAGTGTTGATGCGTGTATGCTTGTTATTTTGAATATTGTACGTTTGAGTGTGTATGTAAGATGTAGATGGTAAGCTATTATGTGTTTAAGGGTGGTTTTTTTTTAAAAGCAAACGCACACAACTAATGTCAATGCATGTGTGCGTTTGTATGTGAGCAGAAAAATAAAAGATCATACACACAACGTGTGTGCGTATGTACATGCATGACGTTTGTATACGCGTCCATGCGTATGAAGAAGCAAGAATCACAAATTTTTCCGTTACGAAGTATTTTCTTCTTTACTCCTATACCTGCAATAACTGAAACAAATGTTTTGCCAACAAAAGAAAAATATTTCGCTGTGGTAAAGCATTTGAAAACTCCCTCATTTTGCAGGGGTATAACGTGTATCATAAAGTCATTATTCATAAAAACAGCTTACTTGCTTTGTTTACTTTCCACAAGGGTCTATTTTAATTCTATCGTTAACGTTTTAAGTTTATTTCTATAATTTTATTTATTTTTCCTAAGAAATTAGTAATTAGTCTCTCCTGTCGCTGACTTGGCATTTCATTTACTATGTAACAAATGAAGGCTTTTGGAAAAACACACGGACTGGACAGTATAGGTTCGATACTACTACGAGTACCTATTGATAGTACTACACCCAAAGAAAAGATTGGTTGGAAAACGGTTAGTCCAATAAAATATCATTTGCATTAACTATATTTCAGTTCACGCTATCAATTTTCTGTTAACCCAAAAAACAATCCATCTTCATTGCCATAAGGGCATAATTGTAACAAAGATATGATTGTGACAGACAAAACAAAACAAAATACTATCAGCATTATGTATAACGAAAAACTGGCATGAAGTTAACGTAAATGAAGAAATTAAATTAAATTAAAAATATAGTTGTACCACAAGAAAATTGCAAACGTTATACCAGAATTCTATTAATTCGATTGGCAACTAGTTCGGGTTTCTCAACCAATTTGTTTTCTCTGTTAACCAATTTTATCTGCTGTTGTAACTATTGGGTTAGTGGTAATAATTAAAAATATAGTTGTACTAAAAGAAAATTGCAGTCGTTATACCAGAATTCTATGATAGTTGCTGCAACCGCCAAAATTCAATTGGCAACAAATTCGGTTGCCTCAACGAATCTGTTTTCTCTGTGTATCTATACTCAGTCTGGTGACTTTGATGACTAATTTTTTATGGCCCTGCAAAGATTTTGAAAATCAGTGCGACCTCAAAAATGGTGTCTTCAGTTCTTGTTAACATCTTATGCCAAAAAAATAATTTCTTCTTGAATTTATTTTTTTTTTTTTTGCATAAATTAAGGAACCTTTTTTTTTGTTTTTCCACAATAACTTACAAGGACTCTTAATTTTTTGCTAAACGCATTTGGCAAAGTTGTAGCTTCGGTGAAGCTGGACAAATTTTGTCAACATGTTAATATAATCTGAACGTGTCTAGGCAACCTAAATACCACATTAATACCACTTTGAACCTTACAAATTTTCATTATATATTTTTGAAATCGAAATTTTTGCATTTTTCGATGCATTAAACGTTCTTTAATTAAAGTATACAAAAAGTTGAATTTAAAAAAAAAAAAACAAACAAACAAAAAAAAATTAGTTGGGGCCTTTCTATCTTGAGGTAACGATATGTATGTATGTATGTACTAGTGATTCACGAATATTCGTATTCGTATTCGAATTGCCTAATATTCGACCATTTTTCATGCGAATACGAAGCATTCGTATTTGTCAAATTCAGGCGAATACGAATACGAATATTTTTCCAAAAAATTAAATAAATAAATGCATAAATCCTAAACTAAATTTAAATAAATGGATAAAATATTAGTTTGTACGAATTCATTAAATTTTTTATAGAAATTTGTGCTTTATATCATTTTCAAATATTATTTACTGACGATCATTAAAATTTTTGGTACTTTTTATTAACTTTAAAGTACGCCAACAGGAGTATGAAGTTCTTTTTTATAAAAATTTTTTAATCACCCCTCGTAAATATTATGGGAACAAGTTGTTTGGGAGTAAACTTTTTTCCAATCCCAAAAAATTGGTATCGCGAATATATTGGGAGTTAAAGTTTCTATTGTAAATTATTTATAAATGCTGTATAAACAAAAGTGTTTATTGTGAATTACCTCACAAAAATTTTTTAAAGGAAAATACAAATACTTAAAAAATGAATAGCGTGTATCTTCGTTTTTTGGTGCTGGAAGAGGAGAAACAGTCCATGGAAAGGTTGCAGCGAAGATCTATTCGAGATGAATAGGATCCACTATCACTCCCGGAGATAAAGTAAGAATTATACATGCAAAAATATTTATATTTAGCTGTAAACCATGTGTTCTTCACAGATTCAAGGAATATTACAGGGTGAACAAAGAAGGATTCCAATACCTGCTGAATGTGTTGATGGAAAACTTGCCTCCTAGTGGTAAGATATTTGCCATACAACCCATAGTAAAACTCGCCGGCACTTTGAGATTTTTTGCGGAAGGCAGCTACCAAAAGGGAGTAGGTAGGCAAATTGATGTCGGTTTGGCGCAGTCTTCATTCAGCGAAGATCTTTCAGAAGTGTTAACAACGCGTTTAATTCATTCAAAAATTTTGCCACATCCTCTTTTTTTTCTTTTGAAACCTTTTCGAATATAAAGGGTTTGCTACCATCGCTTCCACCATGCAATTAATTTGCTCCTTATTCACATTTGCGTCCCTTAAATAAAAAAATGTACTTGTTTTTATAAAATCAATATAAAAACAATTTATAACTTACATGTTCCCGTCTTGTTCCCATTGACATATGTTGCGAATTTATTTTACAAAATAATTATTGGGAGTAAACATTGGCGATGCCACATTTCTTATATTTGTGAATTCGCTCCCAAAAAATTTGTTTTGGGAATGATTCACAATAAGAAATCAGAAAATTTGGGAATTTTTTTATGGGAATAGTTGTTTGCGATAGGGGTGAATATTTCATATTGCAGGCGTAAACAGAGCCCAAATTTAATGTCTATAAATTTCACATGAAATATTCATATTCGCATTCGCGAATATCGTTTCAAATATTCGTATTCGCATTCGTATTCGCGAATGTCAAAAATTGACATTCGTTACATCACTAGTATGTACATTAGAGTGGCCGTTAGTTCTATGGATAATTTTTTTTTATTTATCGGTTCAGTTTTATGTAAAAAATACAAAAAAATGCATAGCTTTCATAGGCTTGAGTGCCAACTTTGAGGGGCGGACGCAACCCCTAAAACACAATTTATCGCTATGAAATTTTTTTGTATATTTTTTTTACAGCAAACTGAACCGATTTGGGAGCAGAGAATATAAGAAATCAAAAAAGAAAATAAAATAACGGCCACTCTAATGTACATACATACATACATACATATGTATATATATTTATATTCAAATTTCTCTTTTGAAAAAAAAAGTATGGGAATGTGGGAAAACACATTCCATGCAAATGTTTTCTCAATGTGACCGTATTTTTTACTTTATTTATTAACGAAATTTCTAATGTAACAACTTGTGTCCAATAAATTAAACAACATATTAAATCATACATTTATGCACACACACCCACACACACATTGATGTCTACATCAAGGGTTTAACAAACGCTTTAACACTCAGTTGACAAAAAAGACACTCAGTTCAAAATGCCAGAGCATAAGTTCGCTTTTGTTAAATAGTTCTGTTTTATGCCATTGTTGCTGTTTTATGCCATTTTCGGTCTATAAAAAAGCCGAAAAAGCAGCACTTGCGACAAAAGAACAAAAAAAAAAGACGAAGAAAAAACACATTTCATTTTGTTTAATTTGCATTTTCATGCCGTTAGCGTAAGTAATCATTCATTTTATTTTTTGTCGTTTCGTTTATTTTTTTTTATATTTTCACAGCTTTTTTCTCTTCTTCAGAGCTGTTGTTGTTGTTGTTCTTGTTTTTGTTGTTGTGTTCAAAGTTCATGCAAAAACGCACAAATGTGCTTACATGTGTTAATAAGGTTTTTATGTTCTAGACTGCAGGGGCGTATGATTAATGTTGGAGAAAAATATTATAATTAAAAACAGGGTAAGCTAGAGATATACAGTAGATAATCATAAATTAGAACTGTCAGTAAATCGAATTTAAAATAATTGGAATGAATGTTTTCAATAGAACTTAGAGTTGGAATTTGTGACTTTTTCTTTTCCTTTTTAAGTGCTAAAAAAAAAAAAAAAGCAATCTGAGTCCGATCACAGGGGACATGTGTAAACATCTAGTAATGAAAAATTTTTCTAAAGTTGGAAGTACTTATGCTTTTAGTATATTTTTTTAAATTAATCAATTAAAAGTATCAAAACTTTCAATATTGTAAATACATAGGAATTTGTTGGTGTTTGTTTGTCTTATTAAACTTATTTGGTTAGTAAATGTGCACACTGCATTAAAAATTGCAGTAAGCAGTAAATTTAATGATTATTGAAAAAATTCAGTAAATTTTTACTGCTAATGAAATTTAGTTTGCATTACCAGTGAACTCGTAGGGCCGTATTCATAATAAAATTATAGCAAGTGGCAAAGTTTTTTTCATTCAAATTTTTAAATTTTTGTATGAAAAAAATTTAGCCACTTGGTAGAATTTCATTATGAATATAAGCATTACTGATTACTGAAAATTCAATGCACACCATCATATAACAAATCATATAGGCACTTTATAAAAATTGCAGAAAAAATTTTTAGTAATCAGTAAAAATTTACTGGTTAAAAAAATATTTTTACTGAAATTTTAGTAGTACTGCAAAGTGCCCATCTATGGTAAATGCCTTAAGTACAAATAATTAATATTAGCTTATGGTAACTAAAATAAGATATATAAATTTTTTACTCTATTGTATTTAAAAATTAATGGAAAGCTGTATCTATAGTAGTGGAATTATTAGTTATGGGGGTTTGTGGAGAATTGCTCATATGCAAGTGGAAAACGTCAAATAAAAATTTTGATAAAGCTTGCGACTGTGGGTTTGTAAAATTTGTATTAAAATCTCCACCCATAATAATTGGCATGAGATGGAGATTGATACCCAATTGTCGTGCACCAGCTTCAGTGTAAGGCAACAAACAGTACGTAATGAAGATATGTTATAATATAACATTGTAAATTCTTTACAAAGACTGCTTTTAAACAAATATTTGACATTTAAAACGCTCTTTTATTTAAAAGTTTATATATATTTTATTTATTTTATATTTTTCAAGTTTTTAACAAAATTATCCCCACTGGCAACACTATTACAATTCACAAGCAATTTCTATTAAAATTAACTCCTGAAGATATGCTTTAAAATTCGGATTAGTTATTTCTATGCAGCTGTTAAGTTTCTTTGTATTTCTTGTTCGTACCCTGTCGGAAATTATGTTAACTTTAAACTAACTTTAAGCTAACTATTTCGCAACTAGTACTGAATGAAACTTGTATTACTTTTAATGTAATCAACTGACTATTTTAACATTGCGATGTCGTAGGCGGTAGTCAATAGTCTCACTCTGCATTATTTTCAGCTAATTTAAAGTTGATTATTTTAAATCACCTGGTAGTCAGTAAATTAAAAAAAATTTCTGGGGTTCGAATATGCATCATCACACGATGTGTTCTCAACACGCTATCACTAAGCTAAGATACCGGAAAAACTTTAATATAAAACTGAAATGATTTTCAAAGTAGCTGAGAATAAATCTGTTGGCTCTCATCAAATTCGATTACGTACTCAACTTGAGAATTAATTTTGGGTTTATTCTGGATGAAATTGCAGTTAACTTTAAGTCAGTCTGAGAAAAGTTAACTATAAGTTAACTATTTTTGTAGTCAACCACACATTCTACAGGGTTTGATTACACTAATACAATCCTACATAGCTCACACCGATTTCATAACGCGTTGTGATCTTACTCAAAGTTTGTGATTGTATTGTGAAAAAGATCTTTACCCCCTAGCGTATAGATGTTTACACATCTAAAGAAATTAAAAAAATATATATATGTTTTCATTTTGCATTAGCCGGATGATAAATTCAGTAAAATGCTCATTTGAGTCTTACAGGAAGGGTGCCGTACGGACACTACATGTGTAATACTATACGAACGTTAGCCATGTATAATCGAATATCTTACCTGATGTAGACATTTAAAAAAAATAAAGTACCCGGTAAACTAGAAAATTTTGCTTGTTTTTATGGTTAATCATTGTCTATAGGCATTTCGTTCCCGTTTTGGAACTCAGCAGTAGACTTCAACCCAAAAAAAATTCATGTTTATAGTAAGACTCTTAATACTATATTGAGAATCATAATATCCTAACATGATAAGTTTGAAAGCCTCAAACAAAAATCTTTACAAAACAAGCATCTTTATTCGATTGTGCATCTATTTTATTTTCCAGCTTCTTTTTACAATTAGCTGCCACACTGGGCAACAATAATGGTATACATATTAAAAACCAAAAAGAAAAATAAAATATTTATTTTCATACATACGAAGCTTGTTAACTAACTTCAAAAAATTTTTGGGTTGAAGTCTACTGATGAGTTCCAAAAGTGGAAACGAAATCCATATAGACAATGCTTTATGATACAACAAAGTGCACACGGGCGGCCTTTTGATGATCACTGATTTAAAGACTGTTTACGCAGGCCTCTAGTACATACTTCATTATTTCGTGTACCCGGTAAACTTCTTTTCGTTTTTTTTTGCAATTTTTTAGTTTTGGCATTTTTTTGTTTTTGGCGATTTTTTTTAGTTTTTGCAATATATATATTTTAGTTTCAGCGTTTTTTTTTAGTTTTGGCGATTTTTTCGATTTGGCAATTTTTTTTTCGGTTATGGCGATTTTTTACGCTAGATATTTTACCAAAAATAAGCCCAGTAGGTTGTAAGGGGCAATTTCTAAGGTAAGTAAAACGAAAGGAACTACTTTCCTATTGGGTGTTCCATGACACTGTGTGTAAATTTTTTTGCTTAAATTTGGAAAATAATCATTATTAGCAATTCCTACCTTGTACTAAATTGTGGCCCCTGGTTAATTAAAAATAAAATTACTTACAGCCCTGAACAGTTTGGGTTCAATTCCGTTAAAGCGAGGAAAACATAAAAAAATGTTCCATACTCAGCATACTTGTATGATGATGGATTGTAGAAAAGTTTTAAATGAATGAGTATTCGGTTTCTGACGATGAATGTGAGACGCTGAACTATGTTGCCAACAACAAGGCGAGCAGTAGTTATTGCTGTAAGTTCCGTTCCTACTTCTTGCTGCTTTACATACATACCGAACATATGTACTGCTGTCATTATAATTATTGCTATTTGTGTAACGATTTGTGTTGACAGCATTCATTTAAATGTCTACAAGTGGTGCCAATGCTATGCCCCCCCGTTATGGCAAATAAATAATTCTATGGTCCATTTAATATATGTAGAATACATATATACATATGTATGTAAATATGTATGGATGTATGTTTGTATGTCTGAATCCGTGTGAATCTTGCATGTGTAAAACATAAAACTTAAGTATCGTAATTCAAGTGAAAACGTTTATCAAACGACATTTATATGTCGTTGTCACTTACCTAACTCCCAACAACTCCCATCAACTCCCACTGGCTCTCGCGACTCACACACTAACACGTCTGTTTACTCTCTGTTTCCCTTCCTTTCACGATGTTTTATAGAAATAAGCTTTTTAGTACTTAAATTTTTTGTGCATAAAAATAAGCTTTCATTAGAATACTGAGGCGAAGTGGGTGATGGCGTTGCTGCTGATGCTGTTTGCTTTTTCTATATAGTTCATTTTATTTTATTATTGCTTTTTTTTGGCACAATTGCCGGTTTCTTGTTTGATGTGTTGCGACATCGTTTGTGTGAACAACTGCAGCTGTTCAAACTTTGGAATTAGCTAGAGCGAATGCTTGGTTAAAACTTAATAATTGTATGTGCAGTATACGCTCAACAATGTTGCCGTGTATCGCAATTTTGCGTATGAAAAGCAGTTATTCTTTAACCCAGTAAAAAAAAAATTGAAGTCATTCTGAAGGAACCACATTTTCATTGCTTCCAAAAAATCGATATTTTTAATATGCCGATAGTTAGCAGAAAACCAAGTAAAAGTTTATTCTAATCACACAAAACCTTGTAGTTTTTCCATAATTTTAGTAAATACCCACCAAAACGTTCAAAAAATCGATTTTTTTAAAGAAATTTATGAACTAATTTTGGCTTAAATTTAGAAGTTATTTGCTTAAATTTACATGAAAACACTGTTTCGCGTTTAAATTCGTATAAAAAGAAACGAATTTGTTAAAACATGTGACTTTTTAAAGTTTTTCCTAGATGAAAATATTACCATAGAACACAAAAAAGGAAATTTTTCTTAAAATCGCTTCTAATTCGGTGACTAGGCATCGAAAAAGAGAACTTCTTGCAATGACAACCCTATTTAAAAATCATTAGATAGGCTCGAAATTTGAACTACTTCCGGACTGCAAACTCTACATTTTCATGACTTTTTTGGAGTGTCTTTTTTTACTGGGGTTGTTAAGAGCTTTTCTGCGTTAAATTATTCACCGTTAAATTATATCGGTATTAACTTTTCTATTATAATAATATACGATTGTTTTGCTCAACTGTTGCCATCTTCCTTTTTAGGGTTCCGTACATCAAAGGTGAAAAGGAAACCTATTGTTTTCGCTACAATGTCCGTCTGTCCGTACGTGTGTGTCCGTAACAGGCTATTTTCTCTAGAACTATAAGAGTTACGGATTAGAAATTTTCACAGAATATGTAAAAGTTTGGCGGCTACAGCAATATAAGAGAGTTAAGAACTAAGGGCTTAAAAATTAAAGGGCGTTCTGAAGGTAGCAATGAAAAATGTTTGAAATCCTAATGTAATATACAGACAATTATATACACAGACTTGAAATTTTAAATTTGTGGTATTTTTATGCAGGTTACAACAATTAACACGGAAATTAAAAAAAATGTAAGTTAAAGGGTATATTATCAGTTAATGTAATTTCAACCATTTAATGTATCTTGGCAAACTATTGAAATTTTCCAAAATGCTAAAACTAAAAAAAAATCCAAAAATTAAAGTTGCCAAAACGAAAAATTTTTCCAAAAACCCGAAACAATGCTAAAAACTGAAAAAATCGTCGAAGCGAAAAAAAGGCCAAAACTAGAAAAAAAATCTTAAAAACAGACATAAATCGCCAAAAATCGCCAAATACCAAAAAAAAGCGCTCAAACTAAAAAAAAAAAACGTCAAAAACCAAAAAAACTCCCAAAAACGGAAAAAGACCCAGAACCAAGAAAAAGCTTCAAAACTAAAAAATCGCCAAAAAACAAAAAAAAAGTTTACCCTGTATTTAAATTTAAAATAAAATCTTAACATCAGGTAAGATATTCGATTATACATATAAGCTAAAGTTCGTATAGTATTACATATGTAATGTCCGTACGGAAGTCTTCGTGTGCGAGTCAAAGTCATACTTTACTGAATTTTTGCTTCATTAGTATTTAGTATTGTTCTATTCAGAGGCACAGTAGAGTCAAAAATATTGCAGAATAATTAAGTTTTTGTTAGTGTAAAAGAATCATGCTAACGGAGTCATGTTATAAAGCAGTCACTTTTAGTCAGAGACTGAAGCCGAAAATCGGTAAAAATTTCTAAATTGGGACGAACCGCTGTGGAAATTTACTTATTAAACTCACAATGAAAAAGAATTTTGATAGTCCTGAAGAAGACAATTTATGTATTAAACAGAAGTAATAATTCGTTTATAAATATTTTTAAGGTCTAAGTTTGTAAAACGAATTCGTTAAGCGTTGACAAATTTTGTTTTTGGAATTTGAATTTTTCAGTACAAAATTTGTCAACGCTTAACATTTTCGCGTTACAAAATTTAACCCTTAATCATAAAAATCATCATCACATACATAGTTCAATTTTTTTTTTTTTTTTGTTGTATGATTCAGCCCCACTGTGCACGGTTTACAATGAGTTTTAACTGCATGCCAATGATGAGAGTCTTCGTTTCAAAATGTGAATCTTGCATCATTTTGGGTGTGATGGGTTGGAGTGTCTCTCAATTCATAATTTGAATGTCTCCTTTGTGTGTGTGTGTAACTGTTGTTGCTGGGGAAAAAAAGTCTGTTTTTAGTCTTCGTGGGTCAGTGTCAGCTGTTGCAAATTGTATTTATTTTACTCTCATGAGTCTTGATCCTAGACTGGTATTTTCATTTGTTCATTCATATTGTTTTTTTTTTATATTCCACTTCCACCCACCCATCCTATGTTGGGTGGTATTTTTATTATTGCCCCTGCTGTTCCTGTTATTGCTGCTACAGCTACTTATTTACAAATGCTGCGTCATCGGTTATTGTCGTTATTGGTGTTTTTTTATATTTCGAAATAAATAAATATATGTACATAAGAAGTACGAATGTATGTATGTTTGTGTACGAACATTTGAAAAGATTGGTTATTGGCACCATTTGGTGCCATTTTTATGTGTTGCTCACTCACGCACATTCGCACAAACAGGAATAAATAAATATCTGCATATTTATATATATGCATATTTGTTAAGATATCCAGTCATAACTGCCAAAAAAGTTTAAGCGACATATATTTTGAACTTCGTTTTTTTAAGAAAATCCACTATTTAAGATCGTGGTTAATCGATTTTCGAAAATTTTGTCGCTTAAGCTTTTTTGGCGGTTATGGCTCGATATGTTCTGCTTACAGTATTCAAAGAAATCTTTTACAATTATTTTTTTGGCGGCAATAAATTTCATAAGGTTTCTGGCAACAGAAATGCTACAATAGCAATTGCTTAAAGCAGTTGCTTTGTATCTGTAAGGCAGCCTTGAACGTGATTTAATTCATTCGATATCGAACGAAATTTCATAATAACTATTTAAATATAAATTAAATGGAAATACACATTTTTACGTGAGGTCGACAGAATATAAACATAAAACACTTGCATGGAATATAATTTCATTCGAATGTCCGTTTTGGCTCTAGGTCGTGGTATCAAAACCCAGGATCATTTATCAAAGGCTACCCTATCCTTCTGTATTTTAGACATGACCTCAAAACCTCATCAAACGGCAACTGCTACTTCAGAAAGGAGACAAGTCTAGCTTAATAAACATTGAAGGGCGATACCACGGAAGGTATGTACCCTAACATCTAATCTGCCATGCCTCACAGTAATTCCTGCTTAACTGATTTAAAACAGTCATAGTTTTTGATGCAATTAACCAGGTAAATGGTTTGTGCCATACAATTGTATGCTTCTTAAATTAGTTAAGCGTGTACAACAATTAAACGGGGATCAATTAAGCGGAAACTACTGTAGTATAGTTCGAGAGATAAATAATTTTAATTGAGAACGTTTAAAAATGTCAGCTCAACCTCATGCACTGGAGAAAATTTCTTTATTTGTAGTTCTTAGCAACCCACTTAAGAAAATTTTACCAATTTTTATGCTCATAATTAACTATAGACCAACGGCACGGCACGGGTGATTTCAATAAATTTTTTGGAATCAAACTACGTAAGCCTCAGTTTTAATGTCCTTAAATTGTTCATCACTTAATTTCACGAATAAACTAATTTTTTTTATCACTCACGCTCACGTCTTCTCACGCGTGACAACTTTTGACTAACATAAAAATAATTTCCATAATTTTTATTTTAAAAAACTCAAAAGTTTTATTAAGAAAACTTTTACTACACCCTCAATCGTTATTTGAAACCATCAGGGCTGTCAGATATGACGATTTCTCCCCAAACGTGGCGATTTTTCAACTTCTTTGCCATCCACATACATATATGTGTTTGGCGACATGGCGATTTTTCTGACGATAAATGAATTTGTTGGCTATTTTCAACAAAATTTAACTTCAAAATTTATTTAATTCAGGAAATAAATCCTACCAAAATTCGTCTGCTAGAAATTAAAACAATTTGATTTAATGATTTTTCTTATATTAATTAAAGTAATTAATGAATAAGAAAAATTTACAAACAATAATTTTTGGCGATTTTATTTCTGCTTTTGGCGATTTTCTGCTAAATATTTATACAATTATTTTATACAAATTTATTTAAAAATAGTGTAATGTAAAAACAAATTTATTATCAAATATTAAGAAAAACTACATAAAACTGATTTTGGCGACGTAAGGCGATTTTTAAAATCAATTCAGCGAAATAGGCCGAAAAAAATCTGACAACCCTGGATATCATACAAAAAAAAAAACTTGATAAAGTGACAGTAAAACAAAATGGTGGAAAAATTGTGAAAAGACTTGTTTAATTTTTTATTCCTTTTATATTAAAGCAAAAAAAAAAAATTAATTTTTACTCACGCGTGACAATTTTTAAACACTCCTTTTTAAACTTTTTTTTTAATTGTTGTAATTAAATTAATTAATTAAAAAATTTTTTTTTCCTCTTCAAGATTTAAAAAAAATTAATTTTCGATTTCTTACGAACCAGTGCAGTAAATATTTCGATGCAGTTAAGCTGAAATTATTCGAATTCGGAAGATAATTGATTTTCCTAAAGAACTGTGATGATTTACCTTAAGATCAGTTCGACCTAACACCTGAATTCACCAAAATAAATTTTAGTGGCGAGTTGGCATCACAGACTGAATCTCTAAAATGATATGTCTCTCGCAGATTGTCAACGTATTTATTACATTTATTTATTATTTATGTATGATATACAAATTGAAGTAAAACTACGAGAAGACAGAAAACTAAATAATAAAAAAATTATACAATAACAAAATTTAAAAATTTTAGAGCCGATAGCCAATGTTGCTAGTGCTCTCAAATTAAATCTAATCTTAGAATTTATTTTCTTAAGATTAGACAGATAAATAAATAAATAAATAAAAATTTTAAGAACCTCCTATGTACAGACCAAACGGCTGGATCAATTTTCTTCAGGTATAAGCGAAAAGATATTATATCAAGTAACCTTTCAAACGAAAAAAAATATCTAAAATTGGACTAGCCAAATACAAAAATAATGTGCATCGAAAATCGATTTGACAAGAAATTAGGCATGTAATATAAATTACGAAAATATTTCCCTCAAATTTTCGACAACGATATCTTTCGAACCATTTTTACAGATTTTGGTCAAATTTGCGGCATCCGATACACTTTTCAATTTTATAAAAATCCAGTGAATATCTAAAATCAATTTGACTTCTACCACCTTCACTAGTTAACTAAAGACTGTGAATTTGAGCCTTAAGCTCATAAGGTTTTGCAGTGATTGATTTTTAACATACAAATTCGCTATGAAAATTCCCTGGATTAGTTCACGTTGTTTACTCTCACTCTTGATAGTGAGCAAAGCAGATATGATTTAAAACAAATTAGAGTAAATCCAGCACTCCATAAGGTATTTCAATTGTATATTTAGTGCTGATGCGATAAAAATATGTACCCTTATGTTTGCATATCTCAATTGGCATGATGAGAATATTTATTTTTTTTAAACCATATGTGTATTATTGAACTGCTCTGCACACTCGTTTGAACAACTTTTTTACACAAGCACATTTCAATATTAAATTCCCCAGTGAACAACTTTTCGAATGTTTCAGAGAATCAGTTAAGTAGCAGTACGTGAAATATAATATTAAATATTAAAGGGCGTGAGCAAAAATAAAGTGTGTGCTAAGTTTCGTTGTAATTGGATAAGTAAAATTAGATAAAATTAAAATATAAAATATAATGGGCGTAATCCCGCCCACCTTTTTTGTAGCATTAGGACCAAATCGAAGCTATACGATCTCAGGCAAAACAAAAAGAAATTTAAATAAATTCAGTAAAGTGCGACTCTGACTCGCGCACGAAGGGTTCCGTACGAACACTAGATATGTAATTTAATACAAACTTCATCCTATATAATATATAGTTTTGGCATTTTTTTCGTTTTTGTGATCTTTTCGGTTTTTTTGTTTTAGCGGTTTTTGCGTTTTTTCATTTTTGGCGATATTTTTAAGTTTTGGTTATTTTTTTAGTTTTAACACTTTATTTTCTTGTTTTAACGATTTTTTTTATTTTTGGCGATTTTTTCCATTTTTGCGATTTTTTTTATTTAATTTTTTTTTTAGTTTTGGTGACATTTTCGCGTTTTGGCGATTTTTTTCGATTTTTGGCGTTTTTTTCATTTTGGCGTTATTTTTTCATTTTGGCGATTTTTTCGAATATGGCGATTTATTTTAGTGTTAGAATTTTTTTAATTTTGGCGACTTTTTTCGTTTTGGCGATTTTTTTTAATTTTTGGCGATTTTTTTTTTTGGTTTGGCGATTTTATAATTTTCGGTTTTTTTAGTTTTACCGTTTTTGAAAATTTCAAGTTTTTGGCGATTTTTTTAAGTTTTGGCTCTTTTTTTAGTTTTAACACTTTATTTTCTTGTTTTGGGCGATTTTTTTTATTTTTGGCGATTTTTTTCATATTTGCGATTTTTTTTTTGTTTAAATTTTGTTTTTTTTAGTTTTGGCGACATTTTCGCGTTTTGGGGTTTTTTTCGATTTTTGGGGTTTTTTTTTCATTTTGGGGTTTTTTCATTTTGGCGATTTTTTCGAATTTGGCGTTTTATTTTAGTGTTAGAAATTTTTTTTTAATTTTGGCGATTTTTTTCGTTTTGGCGATTTTTTTTTTAATTTTTGGCGATTTTTTTTTTGGTTTGGCGATTTTATAATATTCGGTTTTTTTAGTTTTACCGTTTTTGAAAATTTCAAGTGTTTGCCTCTTACGGTTTCCAAGATAATTTTTTTAAATTTTAGTGTTAATTGTTGTAGTCTGTATAAAAATACACTATTTTTACAAATTTCAAGTTTCAATATACAATTGTAAATATGTATTAGTGATGAGCGATAGCGTGATTTTTTAATAATGTTGCTCCTTGTGAACCTGATTTCTAAATCGCTGTTCTTTTAAACTGTGACTGTGATCACAGTTTAGCAATATTTTGTTTGTAGCAGTTCTGTTATTTTTGAGAAAATCTAATAAGAAGAACAGCAGTGAAATTAAACAGTGACTGTGATCACGATTTAACACATTTCAGCTCTTCTGCTTTAAAAGTATTTATTAGTATTGGTGTCTTGATAAATACTAATAAGAAGAGCGACAAGAATAAACAATTAGCAATCAACCCCATCCATACATTGAGAATTGTCGTATAACAGGCAGAGAGACAATAAAATTGCAAATATAAAAATGTGAGCTGTACATAGTTGCCAGAAAAGACGATTTGACACGATTTAACGATTTTTTCTTGACAAAAGCTGAATGTATAAAAAAAATTAATGTGGTAGCTTCATTTACTGTAAAGTAAGCGTACAAGAACATTCACAGTTTGTATGAAAGAACTATATTTCCAAAACCTGTTTTCAGTCACAGTTGTGATATGTGATTTTTCAATCGCTGTGAAAAAGTAACAGGTTTCCAAATATCGCTCAACTCTAGTATGTATATTACATGGGATTTTAACATTTTTCGTTGCTCGTTTTGGAACACCCTTTAATTTTTATTCTCATTTATTTGTTGTTGTAGCGGCCAAGGTTCTACATACTCTGTCCAAATTTCAGGTCCGTAGCTCTTACGGTTCCTGAGAAAATACCGTGTGACGGACAGACGGACAGCGTAGCGAAAACAATAGGGTTCCTTTTCACCTTTGGTGTACGGAAGCTAAAAAGGGTCTAAAAAGGACGGATTTAAGAAAAAAACATTCATAAAAAATAATACAGATGATAAGGCTTCTCCTTTTTTTTTGAAATCGGTTAAATTTTCCTATTTGTACGAAATTAATCCTGGTGCGTGTTTTTAAAGCTTTGACTCATATCTTTTGTTTGAATTCATAGATTTAATGAGTTGTGGGTTTTTGTATAATATTTTTATTCGTTATATATCTGTTTAAGGATAGTTATCTGACCCTTTTTTATGAAAGAGACAAAAAAGGCCTATACGAAGTATAAAGGGTTAAAAATTTTTTCACGAACATTTTCCTCGTAGGATTGGACATAAAGTATACTTTTAATTTTAATTTAATTTTTTTGTTTGAATTGGCGGTTTGAGATTTGAAATTGAATTTTATGGCGAATATTTTTGTAAGAACATTTTAACCCATTGTATGGCTGTTTGTGGAAACTGTTGTCTCTTTTTTTTATCAATGAGACAAAAATAAAATAAATTCAATTGTTTATCTAATTTTTTGACCTTTTTTATATGTTCAATGAAACTATTTTCTTAAGCTTAAGGCCATTTATGTATTTTTATTTCGATATTTCCTTAAACTTCGATTAATGCTAGGAACACAACTGGGACGAACGACGAATTTTTCGGTGCAAATTTTCGTCATAAAAAATAAAACACATTTGTTCATATGAAAATGAACACAACACCGCCGTAGAACGAAATTCGTCGTGCGTGACGAACTCTGAGATAGATTTATTTCTATTTTATACGCCGACGAACAACGAAAAAAACAATTTTCTCTCACTCTCTTTACATACACAATAAACAGTGTGACCAGATTTTAAAACAAAATTAAGCTAAATCACGTATGTCTTTAATATATTTTTAGAGAATATGCAATTTGGATTAAAAAAGGCTAAAAAAACCAAAAGCGTTTTTAAAAAAGCTAAAAAAAGAAGCTAAGAGCTTAATAAAAATTTTAAAGCTAAATCCAGAAGAAATAATCTAAATTTAGCCCAAAATTAGGTAATATGGTCACACTGACAATAACCAACTTTATCAATTATAAGAGCTGCATTCGCTGAGTAAATTCGTCGTTATTGTGCTTCACAAGACGAATTTACGCAACGAATTCTTATCGACGAATTCGTCCACGTGGACGAAATTCGTCGTCCGTCCCAATTGTGTTCCTAGCATAACCTTTTCAGAATATTTCTTATGTTTTTTGATGTGTAAAATACGCTAGGGGGTAAAAATCTTTTTCACAATACAATCACAAATTTTGAGTGAGATGCTTTTTGCGTTGTCAAATCGGTGTGAGCTATGTATGAGTGTATTAGTGTTTGAAAGAAGCAATACAAACTTATTTAAAATATTGTAAATACATAGGAATTTGCTGGTTTTTGTTTGTTTTATTTAACTTGATAATTGCTTTATTAGGGTTCCGTACATCAAAGGTGAAAATGGACCCTATTGTTTTCGCTACGCTGTCCGTCCGTCTGTCACAGGGTATTTTCTCGAGAAGCGTAAGAGAGAGCTACGGACCTTAAATTTGGACACAGTGTGTAGACATTTGGCCGCTACAACAACAAATACATGAGAGTTAAAAATTAAAGGGTGTTGCAAAACGAGCAACGAAAAATTTTAAAATCCCATGTAATATACATACAATTGTATGCACATATGTATAAACACTTGAAATTTGTAAAATTAGTGTATTTTTATACAGACTACACAGAAAAAAATTATTTGTAAATACAATTAATTTTTTTGTTATATCAATTAAATAGTTAATTGATTTTGAACCTACAATGGTTTTTGTAAATACAATTAACGAAATTGTAAGTTAAAGGAAAATCTGAAAAACATTTTCAATTAAATATATCAACAAATAGATTGTTGAAATTTATTTATTTTTTCAACATTTATTTCTGTTATACTTCAAAGTTATTTCAATTAAAGTTATTGTTATATTAACAATGTAAATTGTTGAATTTCCGTATCATAATTGTTATATTAACAATGCTTTTTTTATACACAATCACAATCCTCGAAACGATTTTTGCTTAACTGCGAAAAACACTAAATGTCTTAGGCGGTGTTGAACCCGCAACATCAGGACTGTTGCTAAAAAGCAACACTTTATTCAATACGCAAATGATGAATACACACAAAATATTATTTCTTGTTTCTTCTATATGTGCGCATTCCGTTATGATGTAATTTAACAAATAAGTTTGTTGAGTAATTTAATTGACTACAATCATTTAAATTTGTTAAATGGTGATTGTTAATTTTTAAATTGAAAATTAACTATTTTTTTTTGTTGGTTGCAGTTCGATGATATTTTTTTCAATTAACAATTAACACTAATACCTGATTTACATTAAGCATTTTTTCATGAAATTTCATGAATTTTGTTGCACGAAACTTTTTCTATATATTTGCTAATTGCAAGCGCTATAAAAGAAAATGTTATATAAAAGAGGACTTACAATTAATCTCTGATGCATTTTTGGTAACTTTTTTTTTATAAGTTTCTCCTCCAGGCCTCCTATTGACAAATAAAAATTTTTCATGCAACTTTTTTCATGAAAAAAATGCCTAATGTAAATTAGGTATAATATTTAAAAAAAATTTAAATTAAAGGGTGGTCCATCAGTTAATGAAATTTTGACTATGTAATTTTGACAACTTGCTGTATATTGGAAACCGTAAGAGCAAAACTCTTGAAAATTTCAAAAACGGGTAAATAAAAAAATCAAAAAATTATAAAATCGCCAAATCGAAAAAAATCGCCAAAGCCAAAAAAAAATCGCCAAAACGAAAAAAGCTCCAAATCAAAAAAAAGTTTCCAGGACTAAAATAAATCGCGAAAAACCGAAAAATCGCCAAAATAAAAAAACCCAAAACAGAAAAAATCGCCAAAATGAAAAAAATCGCCGAAATGAAAATAACCCCAAAAACATAAAAAAATCGCAAAATGAAAAAAATCGCCAAAATGAAAAAAATTTGCGAAAATGAAAAAAACCCCAAAAAGAGAAAAAACGCCAAAACGAGAAAACGAGAAAAAAGCTACAAAACTGAAAAAATCGTTTGAATTGAAAAAACTTAAAAAAAGGAAAAAAGCCACATCAAAAAAATTCTCAAAGCCGAATGTACGGAACCCTTCGTACGCGAGTCAAAGTCGCACTTTACTGAATTTATTTTAATTGCAATGCGTACACAACAACAAGGACAGCAACAACTAAACGCTGAACAACAGGAATTAAAAAGTAAAAGTAAAGGAATTTACCATAGATGAGCAGTACCAATAAAATTTCAGTAAAAATAATAAAAATTTTTTAACCAGTAAAGTTTTACTGATTACTAAAATTTTTTTCTACAATTTTTATAAAGTGCCTAAATGATTTATTATATGATGAGGTGCATTGAATTTTCAGTAATCAGTAATGCTTGTATTCATAATGAAATTCTACAAAAATTCATACAAAAATTTCAAAATTTGAATGAAAAAAACTTTGCCACTTGCTACAATTTTATTATGAATACGGCCCTACGATTTTACTAGTAATGCAAATTAAATTTCATTAACAGTAAAAATTTATTGAATTTTTTCAATAATCATTAAATTACTGCTTACTGCAATTTTTAATGCAGTACATATACATATACTGCAGTGTGCCCATTTACTAACCAAATAAGTTTAATAAAACAAACAAAAACCAACAAATTCCTATGTATTTACAATATTGAAAGTCTTGATACTTTTAATTAATTAATTAAAAAAATATACTAAAAGCATAAGTACTTCCAACTTAAAAAAAAATTTTCATTACTAGATGTTTACACATTTCCTCTGTGATCGGACTCACATTGCTTTTTTTTATTTAATTTTTTCTTTTCTTTCAATCACAATAAGTTGGGACTTTGTTTGACTCGCACACGGAGGGTTCCGTAAGGCGCTTGTTTCTTTTTGGCGATTTGTTTCGGATTTTGACGCTTTTTATAGTGTTGGCTTTTTTTCCTTTTCGCGATTTTTTCAGTTTTTGACGATTTTTTGCTTTTTTTTACAATACATATTTTTAACTTAAGCGTTTTTTTAGTATTGAGTCTTTTTATAGATTTGGCGTTTTTTTCTTTTATGGGATTTTTACAGTTTTGGCGTTTTTTGATTTTTACGATGTACATTTTTAACTTTAGCAATTTCTTTCTTTTTGGCGATTATTAAGTTCTTTGGCGATTGTTTTTTTGCTTTTTTGCAATACACATTTTTAACGTTAGCGATTTTTTAGTTTTGCCGCTTTTTTTTTCTTATAGGGGATTTTTTCAGTGTATGACGATTATTTCAGTTTCATGCGTTTTTCTT
The DNA here is from genome assembly GCA_949987645.1 of Tachina grossa. NCBI lineage: Eukaryota > Metazoa > Arthropoda > Insecta > Diptera > Tachinidae > Tachina > Tachina grossa. The sequence goes on along the minus strand of OX465278.1, from coordinate 132,437,146 downwards.
GTTTTTTAAAATACACATTTTTAACTAGCGATTTTTTAGTTTTGACGCTTTTTTCTTTTTGGCGATTTTTTTAGTTTTTATTTACAATACACATTTTTAACTTTAGCGCTATTTTTTAGTTTTGTCGCTTCGTTTCTTTTTGAAGATTTTCTTCAGTTTCGGCGATTTTTCAGTTTTTGTCGTTTTTTTGTTGCTTTTTTACAATACACATTTTTAAATTTAGCAATTTTTTAGTTTTGCCGCTTATTTCTTTTAGGGGATTTTTTCAGTTTTGACGATTAGTTCAGTTTTATGCGTTTTTCTTGTTTTTTAAAATACACATTTTTAACCTTAGCGATTTTTTAGTTTTGACGCTTTTTTCTTTTTGGGGATTTTTTCAGTTTCGACGATTTTTTTCAGTTTTTTTAGCGATTTTTTTTTGATTTGCTTACAATGCACATTTTTAACTTAAGCGACTTTTTAGTTTTGCCGCTTTTTTCTTTTTGGCGATTTTTTTAGTTTTTTTGGCGATTTTTTGTTGCTTTTTTTACAATACACATTTTTAACTTTAGTGATTTGTTAGATTTGCCGCTTTTTCTTTTTAGCGATTTTTTCAGTTTTAGCATTATTTAGCGATTTTTTAGTTTTGCCGCTTTTTTTGTTTTGGCAATTTTTTTTAGTTTTTTTTGGCGACATCGTTTGTCACTCGAAACCATAAGAGGGGTTTCCGAGATATATACAAAATTAATTCTTTTCTGTGTATTCAGACGGTGGTGGTGGTACATTTTTTTCTCTGTTATACATACAAGAAACAATAAATGGACTCTTCCACTTTGGAATTTACCTTTTCTACACAAAATTATTTACTGGGTTTCATTCGACAAGCAACCATAAGCATTTATCCATCATTTACCAAAGTGATGTATTTGCGAAAACAAAAGCAACATTTGGTATGATGTTTTTCACAAAAAAGGGTTTAATGTATGTAAGTTTGTTTAAGTGTAAGAATTTTGTGTGCTACAAAGAACACACACATACACTCACATACACACACACCATCCCCTGCTTTAACCTTTAAGCCATCACAGTGTGCATGTGAACGGAAGCTACAAATAACATAAGGTAAACTTTGCGGCAAAAAGCAGTAAAAAACAAATGTCAAAACAAAACGAATGTATAAAAAAAAAGAAAAACCCAAAATAGTAATAACGTCATCAACCATTAAGCGTAACAAGTGCAGCTGTGATAATACTCAAATTATCTCACAAACACAGACATGAATTGAGAGAGTTAAGGAGCAAAAGAAAAACAAAATCTAAAAGGAACTTCCAAATCTATTCAAAACAATTCCTAACCACACCCCGTCCGACAACTTGTGCGTTCTACTCGTGCAGCTTGCTGATGATTGTGTGTGAAAATTCACAGATTGCGGTAAGCTCTACTATTAAATATAAAGGATTTCCCATTACAATTGGGTGGTTTGTCAGCGTGTGCGTGCGTGCGTGCGTGTGAGTGCTGGTGCGTAAAAGGGATAAAAGAAATACACTTGGAAAAGGGATAAAATAATGGCAAAAGACAAAATCCTGTTTTAACTAGAAACACACTTAGTATTGCTGATGTTTTGCTGTCGTGGGTTTTGTTTTTTAATTGCTTTGTTGTTTTTTTTTTTTTTTTTTTTTTTTTGGGCGGGGGGTAAGTAAAAGCAAAGTGCTTAACGGCGAATTGTAATGAATATTTCAGTCATTTTTATTTATTCCTAACGAAACATGATATAAATTGAATAATTATAATACTTTTTTAAGTTCCACATGTCACGTCTTGCCTTCACGAGGGCATACAGCAAAAACAATTTGCTTTATCAGATTTGCTTTTTCATACATTATGGCTTAATTTTTTTTTTCAAAGGCAGATCAGAAACAAAGAAACACTATACTAATTTCCTTAACCGGAATATTATGCGATTAGTTAAGAAAATATTTCAGTTAGAATTTTTTAAGATGAGTATTCACATATTTTTGTTATAATTAAACATGGGAAAATATCAAGATATTTTCGTGTCACGCATGAATCGTGTGGAATGTTTTTAAAAAAGCAATAAATTCACAAGTGCGTGAGCACGATTAAAATATATAATATGTTGCGTGATCGTGTGTGATTTTGGTAACATGGTTGTGTATCCTCAAACGCCGTACGATTGTGTAGAATAATAAATCCTAGCCTTTACATATGATAATTTTTAAGGAACAAATAACACCAAAGTTAATTGTAACTATTCTGACAAACACTAGCAAAACGGAACAACATGCTGTTTTCGAAGAACGCCATACCGTCAACACCAGCGTTCTTGTGTGTGGTGCCAGTTGATGTAGATTTCTGCTTTATATACTCAGTTTTCATTGCAAATGGATTATGTAAATTGTTTTGATTCATCGCACTAAAATTTGCTGATAGCTTTTTTTTTTTAATGAAAGTTTAATTACAACAGTCTTGCCATTGTTGTTTGTTCTTTGCTAATTATACACATATCAGTTAAATTGTCTACTTTTGCTCCACTTGAATCAAATTTTAAACCGAATACGTATAACTATAAACAAAAATCAACAATTATGTTGATACAAATATCCTAAATTACGCAGCACAAACGACTAGAAATAAAATTTATAGACAACACGAGCTACAATCGTACGCATCATTATAAAAATACTCTGACTATTAATCGGCTACAAATGCGTATATTTTATTTACAAACACACTTAAAGTATGTTTTCAAACAGCTTCACACATTCTTTATTCTATTTTATATACACAAATTCATGTATGCGGTGGCGAATGATGAATAAATATCCCGAGTATCATGCGTATATATTTTTGTCCGACTAAATATCTATACTTTGAGTGTAAGCATACCACCCCTACTCCTATAATTATGACAGAAAATCAATGCGGTTGATACGCATATGTTTTTTATTTTTATTTTACTTTTTCGCATAAACGATGTTGAAATGCTTTTATATGTTCGAATCGGCTTTAGTCGTAGTGTCTCAAGCCAGCGTACGAATTCTTTGCGATACAATTATGATTATACGCAGTTACTAAAATTAAGTATATACTTTTTTGACTACTTAACGTCATTCTCTGATCTGAACTCACAATAAAACATGTGAAAACGATTTCTGAGCAAAAAATTAATGAAGCCATTCCACTCCACTGGTGGTTGTGATGGTCCCTTTAAACTTTTTGGTCCATTTTCGAATGAGAGGTATCCCTGGCAGAGCAATGATGTAGAATTATAATTTTTGCAAATTTCTCACACGCACAATGCGCGCTCCGGCTACGGGAAACACTGCATAACGACTGAATTCTCAAAAGCCACACTACAGATTGACATAACCCGCATGACCTTCAGATTCGTTCCGTACAACCAGTGAGCTAAATAGATGTAAACTTTCATTTGCGACGCGCTGTACGATAAACCGTTTTAAAAGATATACACACCGAAAAAAATACCAATGTAAAATCATCATGAAATAATTTTGATTTAGTTTGGCTCATCGTACTATTTCAGTATTTAATGTACGTTGTTGCAATTTGTAACAACTTTGTTTCAAAATTATTCTTCATTTTGATTTAACAGCGCGAGAATGTTAAATCAACATGAAATAAAGTTATTTCAAAAGGAAACATTTTCTTCAAAGATTACTGTAAATCATGTTGATTCAACATGATAAACACATGAAGCAAATTCATTGCCGAAAAATTTTAAATTAATCTTGTTTGCGTAGATTTTAATGTGTAACTTTTCTATGTGTACTGCTTACGTATAAAAATCAAAAGCTTGATTTAAATACAAATATTTTTTTTAAATTCCACCTTTATTTTTTAAATTTAAATTTTATAGCAAAAAGAAATTACGATATAATTTGGAATCGTTTCATTTTGTAAAACTAATATGGACATTTTTTCCAAAAAAAAAAATCAAGTTGCTGTGCTCAGTCTCATATGATATTCCTTGAAATGGTGATGGAAATCTTCCTGTCCTATAACGTTTTTCTGACCACATATTTTTTTTTAATTTAAAAAAAAATCCATTAATGCTTTACGACTTTATTAGCATCATTATCGTCAGCATTATTTTCTTCATCTTGATTATCGTAAAAACGAATTTTTGTTTTGTGGCATCAGATTCTTCAACTGTGTAAAGCTGTCATGTCATATTTGTGTGTCTGTCGTTTCATCTAGCTCTCTTATTTAGTTAGAGGAATATTTCTTTCTATTTGTGTTCTGCTTCAATATAACGTAGCAGAAGTGTATCTCTGCTTTTTCGATTGTTGTTTGTCTATATTTTTTTTTTTTGCTGGTGTGTGTGCAACACGTCTGTGCGTATTGTTTCAAGGATAATTGATTACATTTTTACAGTAATTGAACAGATGAGGTGTTACCACAAACAACTCTTGAAAGTTAAATGGGAAGTATGCGAGTGAAAATCTAAGGTTTACTAAGCAATGCATACATTAAATTGAGAAATATGGCATGAATAAAATTCAAAATAAATTCTGGTCATTCACAATGATAGTGGTTTATTAAAACTTTGTTTTGTTTCAAAATTTTAAAAGCTCCAAAGGACATTTTTAATTTGATTTGTTAATACGATTTTTACTTACTTTGGAAAAATTACTCGTACTAAGGGGATATTCACAATACATATTACGAAACGCTCGCGTGCGGAGTTGGGGGTAGGTAAATATTTTTTACGGACTAGATAAACTGTATTTATTGAAGGTTTATTAAACTCCCTAGTCCCTAATATCAATATTCAAAAACCTAATGCAAAACTTAATGCCGAAATTTGGCACGTGCTTATTAATTCGTCTATAGATCTGTTTTTCCAAATTAGATGTCATTATAGGTATGACTCGCGCCTTCCCTCATGTGTTTAAGCACATTACGTTTTTTGGATCAAACGTGCATTTTCTCCGATTTTTTTTTTCACACAAATAAATTTGTCTTAATTGCAGTGACAAACTTGAACACTTGTGCCACTATAAAATATATATTTATATATAAATTCACAGTTTGTCAAGAAATTCTTTGCAAAATTAAAGAAGAAGAAGAAAACAAACAAAACGTTTATTGCTTACAAAAGTCTTCTTGCAATCTTCCAGAAGAATCTTTTCTCAATCTCGCATAAGGGTTTTATTCAATCTCCCAAAAGAAACTTATTTCTGTCTTACAGAAGAGTACTTTCTCTCCATTTTAAGAAATAATCTTTTTTCAATGTTAATCGCCAAAAACCGAAAAAATACCATCACAACGAAAAAAGCGCCAAAGCTCAAAAAATCGCTAAAACTAAAACTAACTAATACCTGATTTACATTAAGCATTTTTTCATGAAATTTCATGAATTTTGTTGCACGCAACTTTTTCTATTTGCTTATTGCAGCGCTATAAAAGAGAATTTTATATAAAAAAGGGCGTAGAATGAATCTCTGATACATTTTTGAAAACTTTTTTGATATATGTTGTTCCTCCAGGTCTCCTATTGACAAATAAAAATTTTTCATGCAACTAATTTCATGAAAAAAATGCGTAATGTAAATTAGGTATAAGTATTGTAAAAAAAAACAAAAAAAATTACTTAAAACCGAAACGCTAAAATTAAAAAAGCGTCATTACCAAAAAAATCGCAAAAAACAAAACAAAAATCGCCTAAACGACACAATTGCCGTACAAAACCTGTCGTGTGCTAATCAAAGTTGCACTTTACTGAATTTATTATATTTTGTAAACGCCTTTTTGACAAACTGTAAATACGTAATAAAAATATCTTAAGTGCCCTTTAAATGTGTGAAAAGTGAGAAAATTTGCCAAAGGGCATTAATTGCCGACCATTCTCTATGCTGATTGTAACTCTTATTTGTAGCTCCTTTATGTTAGTGGGCGCTTTTGTGTGAAAATGTGTTCGTGTGGGTGTCTCTCTGAGTGCAATATCTTCGTCTACCTCGTCGTGTTCTAACTGCTGTCATTTGTTGTTCCTCCTGATGTGATTTGTAGTCAAAGTACATGTTTGTAATTGTTTATGCATGTGTTTGGGGTTTTCTGGTTGTCGTTATTGTTCGTTTTTGGAATTTTAACAGCTTTTAATGATTGTTTAACAAGTTTTTACTACGTTTTGTATTTATAACTAGTTAAATACACATATTTTTTAAGGTAACATATTGTTAGTTGTAGTTAAGTTTTTTTTTTTAGTTTTACTTTTCACATTTATGTATATGTGTGTTAGTGCAAACTAAACACCCACACGCATTCGTATGTGTGGGCATTTTCCCCATGTGTTGGCAAAACCTTTTAGTGGTTTTATGTTTGCAAATTGCACCCTCGCTCGCATGGTTTCTGCATGTCGCTGCTATTTTAGGTTCTCGCTTCAAAACGTGATGAAATATTGAAACTTTGTTTAAACTTGTTTGTGGCATTCGGTTCTAACGTGTGTGGTAGACATTCATGCTCGTCATTGGCAGATGTTTAGGTGACCACTTGATGCAATACTGATGATATTTTGCAACCAACGCATTCAATAATGGCTTTGAGGGCCAAGAATGGTCATTAGCCGGAACAATCTTTAATTTAATACGAACGTTATTACGGAATATTAAATGCAATTATGATTATTCCATCAAAACTACAATTACAATTTCAACTGTTAAATGTTCGCAAAGAGAAAAAATAATGTAAATTTGCAATTAAATAAGAAATCGCTGATAGCATGAAAAAAGTGAGCACCCAGTAGGAACGAAGTCTTCTCTTTTAAAATTTCAAATAATTTTTTATTGCAAAAATTTTTCGCTTAATAATGTTTGAAGTTATATTCAGTTTCCACAAGTCAGGCAGACGTTTCTTCAAGAAAAATTTTTATGAAAATCACAGAAAATAATTTTATAAAATCATTTGAAATATTCGAACAGAATTATGCATATAAAATAATAATAATTTAATAAAAAAAAATTTCGCATAAATTTATTCGAATAAAAGTATTCCAATGAAATTACTCGAATAAAATTACTCAAATGAAATTATTCAACTTTAACTATTAGAATAATCGTTTTATCATTAAAAATTTTTTCTGTTAAAAATTATTTCAAAGTTTTAAATTTCTGTAAAAAAAATTATTCGAATAACGCCAATCGAAAACTATTGATTTTAATAATTTTAAGATGAATGAAAAAAATTATGTTATTTATTATTGTTCGAGTAAAAGTTGTACGCATAAAATTAATCGAATAAACGCCAATCGAAAAGTATTGATTTGAATAAATTTTAAATAAATGAAAGAAATTTTGTAAATTTCTCTCACAAAAAATTTATAATTGCAAGAGTAAAAGTTATTCGAATAAACACTATGTGGATAATAAAGTGGTATACCGGTTTGATGAAACCCAGTCTAAATAATTTCCGATATAAAGTTACGTTCAGTTTTTTGCATTGAATAAACATCCCACATAATGAACGAACCCATAAACTGTGTACTGAATATAACAGATTTATTAATTAATTGCCCAGAAGATACGATAAGTATGCGAAAATAAATGCAAATACATACATACCTAATTTTTTTTAACATATCGAACAAAAATCAAAATGTATAAACTTCATAAAACTTTTTTTATTTTTAAGATATAAAAATTTTCATCTTCCGTTTTGCTGTGACATTTTTGTATATTTTTCATACATATTACATCAATGTTGGATTACTTTTCAAGTTTTAATAAAAAATACATGAAACTTTTTTAACAAAAATTTTTTTTTTCTAGATTCAAGTAAAGGAAAAAATTTGTTAACGGGCGAAAATTAACGCTTCGGCCTGACATTATATCGTTCGTTCAACTGGAATACCACTGTACTTAAAAAAAAAAATTATGCATTCGAATAAAATTAGTATGAAATTTGATCTTGCAATAATTTTTATTCATATATTGTTTAAAAATATCGATAAAAATAATTTTTATTCGAATAATTTGAGGGCGAATGAAATTTTTTGGAAAAATATTATTTCTATATTTGTTCGATGAGATTATTAAATTAAAATTTATTCGAAGAATAATTTGGAGGCGAATAAGAATCTTTCGAAAAACTATTATTTCTATATTTTTTCACAAAGTTATTCGGGTAATATTTATTCGAAGAAAATTAGGACAAAAATATAATCGATTTTATAAATCATTTGAATATTATTTTTTTCAAATAAAAGATATTTTAGTGTTTTTTATGGGAATTGTTACAATTTAAGTTTAAAATTTTTAAACGCACTAATAATCCCAAATTAATGTAAAATATTTTTTTTTATTAAAAAAACATTGAAATTAATTATTGCGGGGTAAAGGTTCCCTGATGATCTGCATTAGCAACAGTGAAATGCGCATAGGATCCAGCTAAACCCCTCAATAATCAATTTCAATGTTTATTTTAATAAAAAAAAATATTTTACTTAATAAGTAAAATATTAATTTGGGATTATTAGTGCGTTTAAAAATTTTAAACTTAAAAAGATATTTTAATTTGAATTTGTACGCATACATTAGAATAATATCAAGGCAAATAAAATTTTTTGGAAAAGGAATCATTTCAAATTTTTTTTTCATAAATTTATTTGCGTAAAACTTACTCGAAGGAAATTTTTACATAGAAAAGCGATTAAAAATTTTTTTTATTCGAATAATTTGAAGACGAATATAAACTTTTTTTTGGAAAAGTGAATATTTCTATTCTTTTTTCATAAAGTTATTTGAGCAAAACTCATTCCAAAAAAAATTTAAAAAAATTTTAATCGAATAATTTTAATCGAATAATTAGAGTACGAATAAAATTTGTTATCAAAAAATTGTTTCTATATATTTTTATTAATTAATTTGAATAAAATTTATTCGAAGAAATCTTTTAAAGTGATTGACAAATTTTTTTATTCGAATAATTTGAAGACGAGTATATACATATATATATATTTTTTTTTTTTTTGGAAAAGTGATTATTTCTATATTTTTTTCATAAGGTTATTTGAGCAAATCTCCTTCCAAAAAAAAATCTAAAAAATTTTCAATCGAATAATTAGAGGGCGAATAAAATTTTTTATCAAAAAAATATTTCTATATATATTTTATTAATTAATTTTAATAAAATTTATTCGAAGAAATCCTTAAATCTGTGGACAGGAAAAATAATTTTAATAAAAATTACACTGTGCAACAGTAAAAAAACGCACGGATGTAGGTACTGCTATTGAAAAACGTTTTTATTACGATAAAAATAGTTTGAATAACTTCAGTGCAATATTTTAAATGCTCATAAAAAAATTTTATACGAATAATTTTAATCAAATGATTCCTGATTAAGATTTAAATAATTTTTTTTATATTAAAATTAAATGAACACTTTATGTGAAATAAATACATACTTCGTATTTCTTATAAATTTTGTTCATTTAAATTAAAAATTAAGGTTTAAAATTTTTAAACGCACTAATAATCCCAAATTAATATTTTACTTATTAAGTAAAATATTGTTTTATTAAAAATACATTGAAATTGATTATTGAGGGGTTTAGCTGGATCCTATGCGCAGTTCACCTTTACCCAAAGCTTCTTAGAACAACTAGAGTTATTATATTATAAACTTTCATTTAAACAAACTTTCATCAAACTAAACTCAAACTAAAACTATTCTTAAATAGCTGTTGTTGTTATTTACATTTATTTTCTTTTACATACTCTTACGACTACAATTTGAAGCTGGAAAAAAAGTCAGCCAATGTAGCAATGGTAAAGTAAGAAAATAAAAAACATGTTGATTATTGAGTTTTTGTTTCAACTTTGTTATTTGTTATTGAGCTTCTCATTTGTTTAAATGAAAGTTTATAATATAATAACTCTAGTTGTTCTAAGAAGCTTTGGGTAAAGGTTCCCTGATGATCTGCATTAGCAACAGTGAAATGCGCATGGGATCCAGCTAAACCCCTCAATAATCAATTTCAATGTATTTTTAATAAAACAATAATATTTTACTTAATAAGTAAAATATTAATTTGGGATTATTAGTGCGTTTAAAAATTTTAAACTTAAATTGTAACAATTCCCATAAACAACACTAAATTAAAAATTATTGGAGTAATTTGAAATAAATAATATATTTTGCGGGTTGCGTTGGTTGAACTAGTTAACTCGTTGACTACAAAACTGAAGTTCTTGGATTCGAGCCCGCTTCTGACAGTCTCATTAAATAACAATACCACGCATTTTTCTGGTGTGCATTAGAGCCCCTTTGCATTAGTTGTTGTAGGTAAATTCATGTGATGAAGGCATAGACACTGGTCACTGAACTACTCCTGCTTCAACTGATACTAATGCTAATGTAACATGAGGTCGGCCTCCTTCGTCGTAAAATAGCCAAAAAAAAAAAAATGGCTACAGCTTCAAAAATTTAATGCACCTCATTGACACCAGAGGCGCTGCAACTCTGAAGTATAAAAAAAACGTGTAAAAAGCAGACTTGTAAGAAAATTAAGCTTTCCTCTATCTCTTTCTTCACCTAGTTTCGACAAAGTAATTTCAACACGAATAATTTTTATACCAATACCTTTAAACCGAAAAAAAGCTGGAAAATATATCCACGTAGAAATCAGCTCCAAATCATTTGTTATGCTGCATATTCCTTCCAGAATTTAAAGGCTGATAGTTTTTGCCATGCAAATAATATTTCTCAATACAATTTAAAATTCAGTGGCTGCAACACAAAATAAATGAATAGCTATAGTTTTTTGTGTGATGCTGGCGCTGCTGCTGCTGCTGCTTCAGCTTGTTTTAAAAATAATCGCATGTTTATTTTGTTCTGACTACTTTGGTTGAAACCAAAGTTACAACTTTTTACATTTACCAGTCATGTTCGACAAATTTTGTATGTGTTTTGTCACAGATGGTGTCACTATTTATAGGTGTAAATGACGACAATGACAACAGAAAAAAATTGCATTAAAGTTGGTAACAAAAAAACACTATATTGTGTCTCCCATGTTTTCAATTGTCCGAAAATTATATATAAAAATATGTTTTGGTTTTGGCTTTAACTTTTTTGTCAACAAAAAATTGTTTTGGCAAAATGTAACGTGTGTTAAAGTGCTCATACATTCAATTCAATGGTTTAATGATGAATGTTGAGCTTAATGCATTTGCTATGTGATGGTTGTGGATTTTTTGAGATTTTTTTTTGCGAGTAGCATTAGATGAAAAAGGGAAGGCAATTTGTGTGCCGATTGATTTTAAGATTATATATACACTTCATAATTACTCCAGTGTTCGCAACACCCTGGCTGTCAACAAGTCTAAAAATATAAAAATTACTGAAACAATTTAAAAGTTAATTGTTTGCTATGTGGAAACAAAAATATCTACTTTTAAGGATAAAACAAAAAGTATTCTTTAGAGTTTGAAACCTTTAAAACATGCTTTTCACTTCCTGAAATCTGATTTTAGGTGTTTTTCTCTCAATTAATTTTTTGCCCTCCTGTTGCTGAAGAAACGGAACATAAAATGCCTGCTGGTGATGCCACTTGCAGATTCAGTTATGAAATTGTTTTTTTTTCTGTTTACATTTTACTTTTGTATTTACATTTCCGTTACAACAAAAACAAACAAGAAAAACAAGAAAATAGTTTTCCATACATCACAGTAACCGCATTTTTACTACCAGAACTAACTTAAAACAAAAGCCACTCAAAAATGAAAAAGAACAAAAAAACTACTCAGTTTATTTTAGATTCAGTTTTTTCCCCAACAAATTCACATCAATTTTGGTAAAAATTTATTTAATTTTTTTTCTTTTGAAATAGAATGTTTTGTTTAGAAAATGCGTTTAGTGATAGTTTTTAACTCCAACGATTGCAAGGTTTTGCAAGTTACACCCTACAGTAGGATTTTAACTTTTATGCTGATGCTTGTAATAAAAAATAAATTATGGCTTAAAGTGAAAAGGATTTTTGCAATTTCAAAAGCAAACAAAGATAAAAGTTATCCAAAAAAATTAATGCATCCAACACATGAAATAATAACAATGTTCTGCCAACTAATTCTTTTAGAGAGGACTAAAAAAAGTTATAGTTGTATCGGCGTTTTATAAGTTCACATCTGAAACTCATTTTACGGCCTATTTAAAGTTGCACCTTTGTGATGTAAAAAATGTGGAAATCGTGTGATATTTATTCAAAACAATGCAAGCAACATTTTGTTGGCATACGTTAACCCTCTAATTGGATTCGTAGCTCCAATCAATGATTTTTGCATTTAAAACTTTACATATATAAATTCTTGTGCTAGTTCTTTTTGGCCAAATGCGGTCGTCTTTTTTCAAATCCTCATTAAATAACCTTGATAAGCTGGGCATAATATTACCCATTGAATTGTTTACCCTCTTGAAGGTAGTCAATGTGCTTTCCGCGTGCTTTCCAAAAAAAAAAAAACGGTCGACATGTCTTCTTTGGCTCATAAGCCAACTTTGGCCTTCTTTGGCTCCGAAACACCATCAGAAATCCACTGTTTCTATAGCTGTCTTCTTTGGCTCATAAGCCAACTTTGGCCTTCTTTGGCTCCGAAACACCATCAGAAATCCACTGTTTCTATGGCTGTTTGGTATTTGGTGTGTTGAAGCACGCTTACGAAACGGCGTAAAAACTCGTCTATATTGCGATTGAAGAACGCCAAACAATGCTGCAAAGTAGTCGCACGCAGCCTCTTGCTGAAAGCTTTCTCATACCTAAGCTTTCAATACTGAATGATTCAGTATTGAAAGCAACTCATAAAAAAATTTTAAATTAAAGTACACGAAAACAAGATTTATTTATCGTTTTTCGGTAACGGCAATGATTTTGCTTTATATGTGCTTCATGTTAATCTAATATGATTTACGGTAATCTTCAAAGAAAATTTTTCCTTTCGAAATAACTTTATTTCATCTTGATTTAACATTCCCGTGCTGTTAAATGAAAATGAAGAATTATGTTAAATGAAAGACATGTGGAGTTGCAACAACGTAAACATTATATTTTATTAATTATTTAACTTACGTGTGCATATTTTGCAAAAGGCATCGGAAACAAGTTTGTATGTTTACAATTGGCTTCCCCGGCCAAGATTTGAGTTCGGAATTCATCACGTGGTAGTCAACAAGCTTACCGCTGCAGTCACAACAATCTTAAATATCCTTTAGATACACACCAAATATATACCACCATGACTTAATCTTTAATTCAACATGATTTGAAATCAAAATTTTTAATGGTGATTTTACATTGGTATTGTTTTCTGTGCGAGATGCCTATGGCTTTCACAATCTCTCTCACTTGCAATCTCCAAGCGGCCAGTATCATATCGTGAAATTTTATCAATTATTTCGGTTGTTGAGATCCCAATTAGGCGTTCACAACGTTCGGAATCTTTATTGGTTGTAAAACCACATGCAATTCAATAAACCTTTTTAATACCATCACTATTGGTGGTGAATAGTCGTCCTCATAGTACAGTCCTCATAGTATTTATCAAGCTTAGATCCGCAAAAAATTATTAAATTCACCTTTTTTTTAATTTTCTTCTCAAATCGGTAGTTGTCAATCAAATCTAAATTACCCAGCTCAGTTAATACATCGAAAATTTAAGAACTCACGGACTTTGCTGAGCTGCACTAATGTTCATATATCCTGCTCGTATTGTAACTTCACTAAATTTAAAATTTTTGTATTAGTTTTTTTTTCAGTGATCACGTCCCAGTTCTAAGATTTAGCCTCTGATCTCTTTTGCGACTCCTGTTAAATGATTAACAGTGCTTTGTTATCTTCAAACATATATGAGACAATGGTTTGTGTCCTTGCTAATTAAATTCTTATCTCTAGCTGCTGTACAACAGTTTTTGGTATTGTTAAGCAGCTTTGAAATTTCGTTATTTTTGTTAAAAAAAAATATTTTTTTCCACTCTACATATGTACATTAGGCTTATGCAGAAAATAAAAAAATTGCAAAACGCGAAGGGCTTACTAGGTTTTCATATGCAGGAAAAAATTCTAAGACAGACTGCGTTTTTACTTTTTTGATATCTTAAAAAAAAGTTCCGCACCAAATGCATTTTCTGCAGCAAAAATGTGGATTTTTCAAATCCAAAAAAATCTCATATTTTCGTAATGACAAAAAATTTTTTTTGTTAATAAACCGAATTTTATAGATTTTGATCCGCTGATTACGAATCTGCTGTTTATTTTAAAATCCATTAAGTGGTATTCGAGATATGACCATTTGCAAATTTGTGAAATTATCACTGTTTCTTTTGCTTACAGAATTACTTGTTGTTTCCTATTTCTTGAAATTGGCATTGACTTTTACATCATTTCAGAATGGTTTTTATTGTATAATTCAGTTGTAAACTGTGTGCGTTGTAAATTTCATACCTTTTTAATTCTGTAAATTTGAGAATAAGTATGTCTAAAAAAAAGTTATAACGCAGTTGTCATCAACAGTGAAAAATGGCAAAGAAATTTGATGAGTGATACCCAAAATTATCAATTTTGTAAGCCGTTATTTTACTTACACCAAAAACATAGTGAAGATTATGTTATTGAACGATATTTGACATTGAAAACAAACAACAAAAAAGTAAAAATATCCTGATAATATATAAAGAGTTAACTAGTTTCTGGCTAAATGTTAATGAGCCAACAACGAAGAAAAAAATATGATCAGAAAAAAAATCCAAGCACCTCCAAAATCTTGAGTTACGGGTAAAAACCGGTTTTTCGTACCCGTAGGCACTTATCAACCTCTAACTACGTTAAATGTACACCGATTTTAAATTTATAAACGGATTTAAAAAGAAGAGACTAAGACCTTTCGAACCATATTTCGGTGAATTTCAGATATATGTATGTCCGTATTTTTTTTATCAAATTTAATTTTTTCGGTTTTTTTCGACACTTTTTTACTTTGGACTCGTTCTTAGGCAGTATTTTTGTACTGGAACCGTTCTGTTTATAAATTTATTTTTAAAACATAATTGATTTAGAGTAATTCACAAGTTTGTTTTAAAAAATTCCCTAGAAATTTACTGAGTTATTAATCATTTTATTAGAAGACTTTTTATTAAAAAACTACCTGTATGATGTATTTTGCGTTCTATTTATACGCTTTCGATGTATTTACGCTTTCAGGATGATGTAAGTACAGGGTGGGCCAAAAGAAACCAAGGGATGTAAAAGTTTAATAACTTTTTTGTTTATTATTTTTTTTTATTTTTTCTTTCAGATTATATAGACAACACTTGGAGAATTTATAATGGAGAGGTTCACAACTGAACAGAGAACCAGAACAATAGAATTTAATTATTTAAACCAGAGATCAATTATTTTAACGCAAAGAGCATATCGTCGACATTTTAACGTCAGAATTTCGCCCTCTGAAGCGATGATTCGTTGCTTAGTTAATCGTCATCACCAACATGGCAGCGTAAGAGATTTGCCTCGAACCGGTAGACCACGTTTAAGTCGCACTGCGGAAAATATTGAACGAGTACAGCAAAGTGTTAACGAAGCACCAGAAACATCTGGCAGAAGGCGTTCTGCTCAGCTAGAAATGTCTCGTACGTCACTACGGCGTATTTTAAAAAAAGATTTACAGTTATACCCATATAAGGTGCAATTGGTCCAAGAATTAAAACCCGCAGATCATCGGCAACGTCTAAATTTTACAGTTAAATTTCAAGAATTGGCCAGAAATGAAATCAACTTTATTGAAAAATTGATTATGAGTGATGAAGCTCATTTTCATTTGAATGGCTTTGTTAATAAGCAGAACTGTAGGTTCTGGGGTTCTCAAAATCCAAGAGCCATTCATCAACGCCAATTGCACCCCATCAGGTGTACAGTATGGTGTGGGATCACATCTGAAAATGTCATTGGGCCCTACTTCTTCGAGAATGATGATGGAAGTGCTGTAACCGTAAATGGAGAGCGGTATCGGTTTATGATAGAAAATTTTTTACGTCCTGCTCTTGAAAACAGACCTGGTATGTGGTTTCAGCAGGACGAGCCACTGCCCATACTGCCCGAGACACAATGGCACTTTTAAGTCAAATTTTTGGAGAGCGAATAATTTCTCGAAATTCGGAAATTATTTGGCCAGCGCGATCGCCAGATTTGACAGCACCCGACTATTTTCTTTGGGGTTTTTTGAAGGAGCCAGTGTATGTGAACAAGCCAGAGACAATCCTTGAACTCAAGGCAAACATTGTTGCATAAATTCGAACGCTACAGCCACAAGTTTTGAAAGATGTTATGGAAAATGCTCTAAAAAGAGCCCATCAGTGCGAAGCTGAAAACGGTGGTCATTTAAGAGACATCATTTTTCATACTTAGTGTAAAAAAGATTCCATTTTGTATATTATATAATCTGAAAGAAAAAATAAAAAAAAGTTAATAAACAAAAAAGTTATTAAACTTTTACACCACTTGGTTTCTTTTGGCCCACCCTGTACAATTTAATAGTCATATATCAACAAACAGTACACAATTGGTATTAGAAATTTGCAAAGAGAGCTTAATTTATGTAAAAATGCTATAATTAATAACAATTTTGGCGATTATTAAGGTTGGTATATGTAAAAAATATAGTTCTCAAGAAAAAATTTTGGCGACCACTGTTGCACAAATTTTGTACTCTTGGTTGGTATATGTCTATTTAATTGAACTTACATCATCCTGAAAGCTTAAATACATCGATAGCGTATAAATAGAACGCGAAATACAATTTCACAAAAATTTGTCACATAGTGTAATATAATAATAATATGCAGAGATATCTCAAATGACCTTATGCAAAAATTACTCAATATATTGAAAAATAAATGATAGATTTATAATCAGCGGACCAAACTGTATGAATGTGCATAAATGATATTGTGCTGAAAAAATAAGTAACTTTTTGCAAAACCTGAATTAGCGAATAAGTGGAAAACTACTCATCATATCTCGAAAACCACTTAATGGATTTTAAAATAAACAGCAGATCCGTGATCAGCGGATCAAAATCTTTAAAATTCGGGTACTAGTTGATGGTTTATTAACAAAAAATTGTTGTCATTAAGA
Source organism: Tachina grossa (assembly GCA_949987645.1). NCBI lineage: Eukaryota > Metazoa > Arthropoda > Insecta > Diptera > Tachinidae > Tachina > Tachina grossa. The sequence continues at coordinate 132,420,009 of OX465278.1, read as the reverse complement.
AAATATGAGATTTTTTTGGATTTGAAAAATCCACATTTTTGCTGCAGAAAATGCATTTGGTGCTCAACTTTTTTTTAAGATATCAAAAAGTAAAAACGCAGTTTGTCTTAGAATTTTAGCCCACATATGAAAACCCAGTGAGCCTTTGTGTTTAAAAAATACGCATAAGCCTAATGTACATATAACACATTTGTTTATTTTCACCAAATTCAAAGCTTTATTAAAAAGTAATTATCCCTCGCATTCATTCATAAAATTATACTAGTCTCATAACACAGTACAACAGCCAATCTGGGGGGTGAGAAATTCCAAGTCAGGGTGATGGTACTAGGTCAGTATAGTAAAACCCTCAAAGGATTTGGCGTTCGTATGTGTCAGTTTTTTTATGACCTTTTAAATTTTTTCCTTATCTTGATGTTTTTTCGCTTAGTTGTAACATTTTGGCAAAAACGTAGTTTAAATAACTCGAGAACCACTTGTCCGATTTGGATGAAACAAACTCAAAAAAATTTAGAATTACAATTTCTCTAATCTGTTTCTATACCGTTTTCCTATATGTGCAACACTTTCGAAGTTAAAAATGAATGTATGAATTTTTTGCCTAAAAATTTAAATATTTTTTTTTTTAAATTCATAAATAATCCAAAATGGAAAAAAGTGCCAAAACTAATTACTTTCGCGTAAAGTCACATCACAAACTCATTTTAATAAAACAAAAACTTACAGATATAGAGGCAAAAAGTCGCCGTAAGTAAGCTTGTGTGGCAAGACAAGGATGATCTTGATGATAAAGAATTTTCAGGAGATGCAGAAGGGCCAACAGTGGAGTCACACATTGACATTATGTGTGGTTCAGAAACTGATGATAGCGATGAATGCGATGCCACTAGTCCCGAACAACCACTATCGAAAAAGTCTAGGCAATATTTATTAAAATAAATAAAAATAAATAAATAAAATAAAAATTAAAAAATTATAAAAATGTTTACTTAATTTTTTTAGTAGTTTATGGCCAGAAGTCTGGAGTTATTGGGGAAAATTTATAAAAAAGGCGATAAATGCCACTTTTTTGAATAAAAACAAATATCAATATTCTTGTCAAAATGGGATACCTTCACTTAATTGTAAATAAAAGCAGAACGCGTTAATCGATTTCTATGATCTATGTCGCATTTTATTTATAGGTTATGTGACTTTACACGAAATTAATAACACTTGATCCTTTTTTCCGTTTTGGATTTTTTATGAATTTAAAAAAAAAAAAAATTTTATTTTTAGGCAAAAAAATATTTTTTTGCCTCCACAAATTTATTTTTACCGGCAAAACTGTTGATTATAAAGAAAAACGTTATATGAACGGATTAAAAAAATTGTAATTCTAAATTTTTTTGAGTTTGTTTCATCAAAATCGGACAAGTGGTTCTCGAGTTATGTTAAACTACGTTTTTGCCAAAATGTTACAACTAAGCGAAAAAACATCAAGATAAGGAAAAAATTTAAAAGGTCATAAAAAAAAACTGACACATACGAACGCCAAACCCTTTGAGGGTTTTACTATACTGACCTAGTACCATCACCCTGACTTGGAATTTCTCACCCCCCAGACAATAATCCCAAAAATGTTCCATAGTGTAATAAGCCGGGAGTATGTTAATGATTCGACCCCTATGAACATGACTTTTGTGTATCGTATGTATGTATGTATGTATGCATGTATTTCGTATAGCTTTTGTTTGTGATTATTTGAATGGCTGTTGTTTTAAATTGTGTTGGCATTTCATTTGCATGCCACCGTAAGGGACGCTTTGATTTCGGTTCTTTATTATAAATTGTATTTCAAATGTTCTTTTTTTTTTTTGGTTGCTTCTATCTGCTTGCGCTGCTTGAGTGTGTGTGTGTGTGTGTTTTTGGTTTGTTTAAAACATCACTTGCAGTTTTTCCAGTTATTTAACAAAAATAATAAAGGTTTAGCAAAAATTCAATTTGAAATTGCATAACGTGTGGAAAATAGTGAAATTTAAAAAAATGTTGCCTTAAAGAACATGTGTATTTGTTTTATTGATATGCACAAAAAAAAAGAGATAAATTTTCATTGAAATTGTTTCAATTTATAGATATAATTTTCTGTGAATATTCTGTAGATTTATAGAATTCATGTTAGCAACATCCAGAAACTCACAACACATTGAAAAACTTCTTAAATATGTACTAGTTTTGAATCATGTTACAATTTATTTTGCTGGTTTGTGTGTGTCAAATATTTAAAAAACTTCTTAAGGTACGGTCACACTTGTCAAACATTTGCCAAAAAAAGCGTAACCAACAAACACTAATGAAAAAAGTTTTGATCCAGACACTTGTTTATCATATTAAACAGTTTCAAACACAACTAATCCAACAATATTGGCTACTCTTTAACTTGAAAAACTTTTGTCTGAATTGAAAGATTTTTCATTAGCATTTAGTGGTTACGGTTTTTTGGGAAAATGTTGGACAAGTGTGACCGTAGCTTTAGATTATGATAGGTAGGCCGGAGGTCGTGAGTTCGATTCCCACCAAAGGTTGTGGTACTTGTATTTGTAACATTTAATAAACAAAAAAATAAATAAAGGGGTAAAGGTTCCCTGATGATCTGCAATAGCAACAGTGAAATGCGCATGGGATCCAGCTAAACCCCTCAATAATCAATTTCAATGTATTTTTAATAAAACAAAAAAAAAAACAAAAAAAAAATATTTTACTTAATAAGTAAAATATTAAGGGTTTTCATGAGACCTCTTAAAATTCCGATTTGTGCAATAAGGCAAATATGCGAGACTTGTTTCATGAAGCCCCTTTTCAACTTTTGCGCAAACAGTAAAATTAATTTGAATGAAATTTCAAAAAAATTAATATAATAAAAATAAAAAAATTAAATTTCAAGCAGTTTTAAATTAAATACATATTTATATATTTCTATTAAAATAAAAAGTGCGTATGTGCATCTAAAAATGCTTCAAGGAAGCAAAAAAACCAAAAATTTGTTGTTGAATAAATGCACAATTGCACAGCTTAAATTTACGAGTGAAAATTGTGGGGCAAAGTTAAAAGGGTTGTGTAAATAAATTTCCATACAATTTTTGACATATTATTTACGAGAGTGTAAAAATGCACAATTGCACAGTTTGCGAGACTTTTGAACATTCTCATGAGAACCCTTATTAATTTGGGATTATTAGTGCGTTTAAAAAATTTTAAACTTAAATTTTAACAATTCCCATAAAAAAATCACTAATTAAAAAAATAAATAGTTGTGATAATAATAACAGATGAGTGTGGGTTAAAACACCAAAATTCCCACTTTAGCAAGACTTTTGTTAATGATATCGATTTCCAATATATCTCGGAACATTTATCGTGTAAAACTATCGGGAATGACACTCAAAAATTAATCGAAAAAGTTTAGCTGTCACTCTATTCTATTTCAAAGAACTATTGACTTTAAAGGTTCGTTAGCACTGTTAAAAGTGAGCCAATATCGAACTAATTTCGATAAAACAAAAAAGCAAAAACAGAAAGAAAAACTAAAATTAATTAATTAATTAATTTATTTCTTTTATTTATTTTTTAATTACTTACTTACTTCGAAAACGGTACGTCCAGGCTAACAGACTAGCACACAGTCACTGGGCTATCGACACACATTCGAGAAACTATCGAGAAAAATTTTTTAGATTAGCGAACATATGTTTAACAATTTGTTCGAATATTTCTTCGCTTTAGTGAGCATTCGTTTATATCGAATCTCAGGTCAAGTGAATTGTCCACGAATAAAATTTTTCCATGATAAGTGAAAAACTACTCAACACTACCCATCTCTATTAGGAATTAACACCTACCAATTCATCATAATAATAAAGTTAACACCGTTTTACGTTCAAATATTTTAAACTTTAATAATGTTTGCCTGAAAATCGGGACCCGCTTTCTTCTTAACCGCATGCATACAAACTCTTAATCGACTTGAAAAAAGCAATCATAACAAAACTCACACACAGTTCATACTTACAAGCATACATACACATATATTTTCACACATGCAAACAAACAAAGAACACACTTTTCTCAAACAGAAACCAACAGTTTTTAGTGCCACACAGAACCACTACACTACAGTGATGGGAAATGTGGCACAATTGTGCCATTTTTGGCACTATCGGATGTTAGCTGGCACTGTGGCACTGTGGCACTGTGGCACTCTCGCTATTTTTATGGCACTTTTTGTCTATTCCAGCCGTAACCGCAAAAAAAAGCTTAAGCGTCATATTTTTTAAAACTTCGTTTTTACGAAAATCGATTATTGGCGATCGTAACTAATCGATTTTTGTAAAAAATGAAGCCCGAAATTCATTTGTTTAAACTTTTGGCGGTTATGACTGGCATTAGTTTGCCAACTTTTTTATCCCAATAAAAGTATTCTTTTAGTATTAACGTTGTTAAGTACTGAAAACTTACGGCCCTTTTCACAACGTGCAATTAAAAGCTTTCAGGGACTGTAACGGCTAGTTTTGTATGAAGAACTTGCAGTTAAATTTCATTTTAAGTATTAATCATACATTGTGAAAAGGGACGTCAGTAGGGTTTGAGGCTGACATTTGTTCTCTTATGATGGGGAAAAGTAACCGTGTTCAATGAATGTTTGTTACGAATTATTAAAAGAAATAACAGATGATATCGTAAACTGTTTATAAATATCCCCAAAACGTTGATTGTTTCGTCAAACTATTTTATATAGAGTCCTGGAACAATGGAAGTCCTCATAATATTTCTTCTCATTGTTAAATGCTTAGTCAAAATGCAATGATAAAACTTATGTTCTTAAAATAATTAATGATATTAATGTCGAAACTATCTGAAGATGTAAGGAAGAGTACATTTAATTTTTAGGAGGATTTCTTTTTTATTTCGTCATTTGTGTCTACATTTTTTGAACAAAATATATATTGATGATACCTATGTTGATAATGTACATACATATGTATGTATGTATTTCTAAATTCTCACCATCTTTAAACCGAAAATTTAAGCATAAAGTTGAAGAATTTAAAAACAGAATAGTATTTTTTCCTTTTTTTCATATTGGAACACTAAATATATCTTCAATGGTCTCAATAGAGACATAAATATTACTGTTCCTTTTGTTACACAAATGTATCCAATTTAAAGAAAATATACTGAAAAGTTAAAAGTGAATCCAGATCTATATCCTTATCATAAGTGAGAGCTAGTTTTGGAAAGATATCGGAGACATGAAAAATAATTTCAATATGCTGGCATAACATAGCCCTTGTAGGCAAAATCGGTGAAGAAAATGGGTTTTAGGTTTTATGTTTAAAATAACAAAAATTGTGCCGCTTAAGAAATGTTTTCGACCTTCACCACCTGTCTTCTCTATCACTATCCCTCTGTCTTCTGGGCATGCATTGCCTGATTGTTACTTCTCTTAAATTTTTTTTTTATATATTTTGGAAATAAAGAAGAAGTAGTTCCTGATGAATTACCTCCAATTTAATCACTGGAGCGATGTATCCTTTAGAATCATGTTTTGTTTAATTATGTAAAAGACTAGCTGAGGCCACTATATACATAAAAAGCATTTGTTTCCATTTTCATAAAAATCAGTTCAGCAGTCACTTTAACGTTCGGTTAGGTGACAATCGAGCGGACAGATAGACTGGAGGCGGAATGTAGGGTGAACAGCATATTTAGGTTAAAATAATTTTATTTTTATTTCCAGTACGTAAGCTATTGCTTTAATAGATCTCTTCTAAAATGATAATTCATATTTTCTAAGTATAGGAGGTTTGGCGCTCGTGGACCCTGACGAAGGCACATTAGTTGAAGTTTACTTAGCCTATGTACGTAAGGAGGTTCCATTCTTCATTTTTTTTTTGAAAAAAAAAATTTTTTAATCGAGCCGGCAGTTTCGGCGATTACCTTTTACAAACATATAAACATAGAAACTTTTACCATATTTAGGTTAAAATAATTTTATTTTTATTTCCAGTACGTAAGCTATTGCTTTAATAGATCTCTTCTAAAATGATAATTCATATTTTCTAAGTATAGGAGGTTTGGCGCTCGTGGACCCTGACGAAGGCACATTAGTTGAAGTTTACTTAGCCTATGTACGTAAGGAGGTTCCATTCTTCATTTTTTTTTGAAAAAAAAATTTTTTTAATCGAGCCGGCAGTTTCGGCGATTACCTTTTACAAACATATAAACATAGAAACTTTTACCTGTTCAGATCACTTAGTTGTATTTCTTGTAAATAAGTAGAAAGTATTAATAAATTATACATACATATACAATGTACATATGTATGTGTGTAAACATATGGAATTTTCTAGCTGTACACAATAATGTATCATTAAAGGACCATAGTATACTAAACGAACATCAAGTGCCAACATTTAAATTATATAAAAAGTGGGTTGGCACTATTAAAGTGATTTTGGCACTATTTGGAAACAGATTCGGCACGAAATCAAGATTTCTACATAATTCCCATCACTGCTACACTACCGTTGTTACATGTTATTAAAGATTTTGAATACCTAATTATGAAACTGTCAGATGCAAAAGTTGTTTTATTTCTTCTGGCTCTCCAAGTCTTTTATTACATTTTACTCTCTCTCTTGTGTTAAAATAACAATGCGAGTGTATGTGTGTAAGTTAATTTTGTATGAAAGCTTTTGGATTAGTGCCAGTCAGTGATGGGAATTTGAAATCTTGATTTCGTCCCAATCTGCTTTTAAATAGTGCCAAGATCACTTGAATAGTTCCAAACTACTTTTTATATGTATAATTTTAATGTTGGCGCTTGATGTTCATTCAAAATATGGTTCTGGAATGATAATTTATTGTGTTTATAACTAAAAACACTTACGAATAACATAAAAAACGCACTCTAAAATTAGTTGTATATACAGATTAATACATTTCCAGCCCTATTTTTGATTTAATCGTGAGCGACATGTAGTAAAAAATTAACTTTTTTATTATCAAAATTGCAAGACTGTTGATAACTTTAAAAAAAAAATTTTTGTAAAACGTATCGTAAGTGAAAATTAACGTACATATGTACTCGCAAAAACCTTCTCCTAAATCGAAAATAATAATGCTCGATATTAATAATTTGTACTTATTTACAAGAAATACAAATACAAAAAGATTTTTTACGTTATAGTAATGATTCTAAAGGACATACTTAAAGACTATAATATCCCAAAACAAATTTAAATGATAAAATTATTAGATGTATATACTGTCGAGTTGTATAGGGTGTTTTTTTGAGGGGTATAGAACTTCGAATTGAAATAAAACACAAGAAAATTGTTTTAATGTCCATCAATTTGGCTTTATTGGAAGGATAATTTTATGCCATTAATGTTTAAATATAATTTCGGGCATGTGGCCGCCGCGGCTGGCTCGAATAAAGCTAATTCTACAGGTCCAATTTTCAACCACTTTTTCGAGCATATGAGGCCGTATGTTGGCAATAACGCCACGAATGTTGGCTTCCAAGTCCCCTAACGTTTCTGGTTTGTTGGCGTAGACGAGCGACTTCACATATCCCCAAAGAAAATAATCCAATGGTGTCAAATCACACGATCTTGGTGGCCAATTGACAGGTCCATTCCGCGAAATTATGCGCTCATCGAATGTTTCCTTCAATAAATCGATTGTGACGTGCGCTGTGTGGCATGTAGCGCCGTCTTGTTGGAACCACAACTCATCCACATTCATGCCATCCAATTCGGGAACAAAATAGTCGGTTAGTCGGCTCCAATTGCTGTGCACGGTGGCGAATCGATTCATTCGGGTCCTCTTCAACACTTTGCTCTACAGCGGCAATTGTTTCTTCGGTGCGCACTGTTCGACGTCTCTGCGGATGCGTATTATCACATAGAGTAAACGTAGTGCGAAAACGATCCATGGTTAACCGAATTAATTGCTCTGATGGACGATTATGTCGACCATAAAATGGACGGAGCTTGCGGTAAACTTCGCGAACTGAACCATTATTTTCGAAATAAATTTGCACGATTTGCAAGCGTTGTTCTTCTGTCAACCTGTTCATGATGAAATGGCAAACCAAACTAAATATTAATCACTTGACAGCTGACAAAATGGCCGCCAGTTAAAAAAGTGATGCCAACTTAAAGTTCTATACCTCAATAAAAAACACCCTTTACAAATTCGTGCACGTTAAATATATTAATAATTGTTAGCTATTTATTTTAATCAAACAAAGATTTTGTCGGTATAGTAGAATTTTTATTGCTTTTTTGGTTCATAATTTTATATGTATTACGATTAGAATAAGATCTATTGTTAGACTTCAAAAATCTTTAACATATATTAAAGATGCTAAAGTTTATAATTGCAGTCCATTTAACATTTTACTTTTGATCAAATTTCGAGCTAAAAATATACTTTCCACGCTTGATGAAGAATAGAGAATAAAATAAATACCTTGAACGGTTCGATAAGTATTGCTTAAAAATTTTTCATTGAAACTATTGTTTACGTCTCCATGTCTTTCAACAACTCACTCAAATCTTCAAAGTCTAATATGGATCTGTATTCACTTTTAATTTAAGAAGACATTAAAGTCTATTAAAGTCTATATTTTTTAATTCTACAACTTTATGCTGGGAGCATTAGTTTTTGATTATTAATAGTTCAATTTCAGTGCCGCAATAATTTATTTCCGCTAGAAGATGGTGAGGATTTCGATCTATATTGTCAACATGAATATTATCAATATATATTTTGTTTACAAAATTTCAACATAATTGACGAAATAAAAAAATCCCTTTTAAAATTATATGTAGTCTCACATTTTTAGATTGCATTTCTATAATTCAAGGACATTAGATAAAAATACATTTTGCTTATATTATCCGTTAAACTATTTAATATGAATAGTGTTTTATCATTGCATTATGACTGAAAATTTTAAAATGTGAAGAAATATTTCACTATTCAAAGACTCTATCTGCAACAACTTCGGGAATACTTAAAAATTTCTTAAATTCAAGAGTTGAAATATTTTTAAACATTTATAAAATTATCTCTACAACATGAGCTGTTACAAACAAATCTATATTAATAGACCATCAATGTCTCTGGACAAACCGTTACTTTTAACTATCAGAACCGAACAGATGTCAGCCTCAAATCCTACTAAGTTTTCATTACTTAAAAACGTAAAAAAAACAAGAAGATTACATATTATCGCAAAAAGAAAAGTTTCCATATTTAATGGACAAAAAGTGCCAGAAAAGGAGCGAGAGTGCCACAGTGCCACGCAACATTCAATAGTGCCAAAACTGGCACAATTGTGCCACATTTCCCATCACTGGTGCCAGTGTGCACACTTCTACCGATATTCGGTAGATTCTGCCGAATATGTTTGTGAATTTAATAATCTACCAATTCTACCGAACAAGGCCTAAAATCTACCGAATATTGTTATTTAGTAATTTAAGTCGATATACAGTGTAAATTGGCTATTTATCCACATAGCAGTGCGGTCGCAGAGCGGTCAAAAACTGAAACTATAAGTAACCTAATATTTGCTAAAGAAATTTGCCTTGAGGATGAAATATTTATTCCGCCCAATGCTTTAATAATTTTTCCACAAAAGCTTAAATTCATAACTGGATCTTACATATGTATAATCTTTGTAGTTACAAATGTTTGTCAAATAAAAGTTATTTTAGTAGCTTTATAAAACCTATGTATGTTCAAAAACTGAATTCCTGTTATTTATGTATATTATTTTATGTATGCTTATCATATCTATATAAAGGGTAAGGGCAAATATCTGGGGATGACTTTTTTTATTGGAAATGCTTTATTGTTTACGGCAGTTTAATTTCCAATCACATGTAAAGTGAAAAAATGCGCTTTTGGAAAAAATTTCTACCGAATTTCATTCAAATCTACCGATTTTTTTTGTCGATTCTACCGAATTAAAAAAAAATTAGTGCATGTATGTGTGCCAGTAGCTGCCCTGTCGGAGAATAATATGTGGTTGACGACAAAAATAGTTAACATGTAGTTAACTTTTCTTAGCCTGACTAAAGGCAGAATTAGTTTGTACGTGCTGTTCTTTTGAAATCTTTTGAATCAGCTGTTTTGTTTCTGTTGAGTTGAAAATCTGTATGTGTGGTTAGTTTTTACTTTTTCGTTCTGTTCTGTTGCGAACGAATCTGTAGAAAATAGAATTCAACGTTAAGTGACAGCCAAAAGTGTGTATGTATTAGTGTGTTGTGATATTTTGTGTACAAGTGTAATCAATTCTATAGGTTGCCAGCTGATTTTTTTCACAGACAAAGTAATTGCAAATTATTTTATACAGAAAGGAACGGCACAGAACAGCAAAAGAAAGTAAAGACTAATGAAGCCTTAAAAGCTAACTGTAATGTCATCCAGAACCAGCGTTGCCGTAATATTTTTTTGGAAAACTGAAAATTTAGAATAAAAAAACTGATTTTCATGTGAAAAAACTGCTCATAAAAAATTCTTTAGTATTTTTTATATTTTAACCATACGTCTATACCTGACATATTTTTATATCATGACCTGATAATGTTTGTCAAGTTGTTACGTTTTACCATCTCAAAAGCCTCATCGGCATCAGTTAAAAAAATATGGCTCTACAAATTTAAGTTTTAAGTTTTAAGTTTTTAATTAATTGAAATGGAAGTGTATTAGTTGCACTATGGAATATTTCGCATTAAATTACGCAGGGAAATTCTTTTTTTTTTTCGAATCAACCTAAAGAAGTAAGTGGATCAAAAATTCAATAAATATATTTTACCTTATAAGGTAACTAAAATGTTTGCTTTTGTTTTTTAAGATTTTGTTTTATTGCACAATGATTTATTTATTTAATACACTTGCTTAGCCAAAATAAATTGTTGTTTTTTTCTGTGAAATACTGAAATTTTGCTGAGAGAGTTCTGAAAAAATGTCTATGGCATCAAATTCTATGGGGTCTATCCTTTAATTTGGTATATATTTCATCGTGTTTTATCTCATTCTATAAGGGATCGAATTATTTCAATGAAAAAACTTGTTTTTCTCTTTTCAATAAGGCAATTCGAATTCATATGAATAAAGGAAGTGCTACGTCCGTATGAACCCAACTTGCAAACAATAAGACCAAATCCCATAAGGAATTTTCTCTTGGTGTTTGCAAAAGTACTAACAAATCTTCAGCAATAAATTATTATTAATTATTATATTAAGCAAAATGGGTAAAACTATGGCTTCAGATATCAGAATTAAAATCACAAACTTGAGATAAAATAAAAATTAAAAACTGCTCAATTTATATAAAAACTTATTTTTTAAGCAAAAAACTGCAAAACTGCTCTATGCTTAAAAAAACTGCTAAAATCAGTTAAAACGGCACATTTGGCAACGCTGTCCAGCACAAACCCAAAATTAATTCTTAAGTTGAGCACGTAATCGTATTTGATGAGAGACAACAAATTTATTCTCAGCTACTTTGAAACTCATTTCAGTTTTATATTAATATTTTGCTGTTATTATTTTAGATGATACCTTAGCTGGGTAGTAGCGCGTTAAGTATTAAACGTATGATGTTTTTTTTTTTGATTTACTGACTACCAGCTGATTTAAAAAAATCAAATTAAAGTTAGCTGAAAGTAATGCAGAGTGAAACAATTGACTACCGCCTAGGACATCGCAATGTTATAATAGTCAATTGATTACATTGAAAAGTAATCCAAGTCTCAGTCAGTACTAGTTGCGAAATAGTTAGCTTAAAGTTAGTTTAAAGTTAAAGTAATTTCCGACAGGGTATGCCAGAGTGTATGTTTGTGTGTGTGTGTGTGCGCGTAAGGGCTTTAATTCAAGTATTATTTTTGACTAAAAGAAGCAAAAATTATTATTAAGAGCAAACTGGTTGTATTAGTTTTTATTATTTTTTTACAGCTTGTCTTACATTTATTTGGTATTTTTATGAATTTATCTCAGACAAAAATGTTTATCTGTATATCTGCTGTTGAGGTGCTGCCACATTACTTGACATTTTGCAAGGTGGCCATACTTTCCTAAAAGAATTTTCATATGAGATATATTTTATATATCATTTCCGACTGACATTCATATGCATACGCAAGTGCAGTAAGAAATAACTTCACCAACATCAATGTTAACGAACATGTTGTACCCTACAGTAACTGAGTTGGTATGTGCCACTTAGTCAAAGTGTTTGTAACTCTATATATATTATGTATGACAAATCGTTACACCAGCAGTCATGCACATTCATGATAAATAACTGTCACTTATGCACCCTCACGCAAATTTTTAGGGTTCACCAAAGGTGAAAAGGAACCCTATTGCTTTCGCTACTCTGGCCGTCTGTCCGTCACAGGCTATTTTCTTAGGAACCGTAAGAGCTACGGACCTGAAATTTGGACAGATTATGTAAAACCTTGGCCGCTACAACAACAAATACATGAGAGTTAAAAATTAAAGTGCGTTCCAAAACCAGTTACGAAAAATGTTAAAATCCCATGTAACATACATACAAATTAGTGTATTTTTATGCAGACTACAACAATTAACACTAAAATTTAAAAAATTTTAATTAAAGTGTGTTCTATCAGTTAATGCAATTTTGACAACTTGCTGTATCTTGGAAACCGTAAGAAGCAAACTCTTGAAATTTATTTTCAAAAACGGTAAAACTAAAAAATCTCAAAATTATAAAATCGCCAAATTGAAAAAAAAATCGTCAAAAATTTAAAAAAAAAATCACCAAAACGAAAAAAATCGCCAAAATTAAAAAAATTTTCTAGCACTGAAATAAATCGCCAAATTCGAAAAAATTGCCTGAATGAAAAAAACGTCAAAAACCGAAAAAATAGCCAAAACGCGCAAAAGGCACCAAAACTAAAAAATTGCCAATTGCCTATATGAAAAAAAATCGCCAAAATGAAAAAACGCCAAAAACTTAAAAATTGCCAAAACGGGGAAAAAAGTGTCAAAACTAAAAAGGCGGCAAAACTTAAAAAAAATTGCCAAAACCGGAAAAACCCCAAAACTAAAAAACCTTCAAAAACGAAAAAAAACTGAAAACGAAAAAAAAAATGCCAAAACTATATTTTTTAAAATTCGTATTGAATTACATATCTGGTGTCCATGCGCGGGTCAGAGTCGCACTTCATTAAATTTATTAAACTTAAACTTAGCTACACTTCTTCGAAAGCAGGGGGTTTCCACCAAATTCCTTTTCACGGATCCCATGTAAACATTTTTATGTCGTGATCCCCCTTTGAAGCCTAGGATGCATATTGTTTTTTAGGTTGTATTAAAAACGCAAAAAAAGGAAAATACAGAAACATTTATTTATTTATTTACTACATATTCTACAAAGTAAATTTAGTAGAATATGGTTGCACAAATATAGACGGAGTAAGTAGACCATAAGCCCAAGATGTTATTAACAGAATTTTAAAAAGTTTTTGTGACTCACTATACACGACCTATGCCTTCACATAGGAAGAAACATATTTTTTATTTTTGTTCTAAAAGTGTTTGAAAATACAGCATATTTGCTTCAATATGTAAACCCAAATTTTAAATAATCTTCAAAATGTTGTGTCTCCTTTGACATATGTGCCCTTAATTATGAAAGTGTTCTAAGTCAAATGCATTTTTGCTTCGAAATATTAAATGAATCTTAAAAAAAAACTTCAATAAATATTGAATAAATATTAAATATATTTATATTAATTGTGGTCAGAACAACTATGTATAAATTAAAATGTCGCATAATATAAAAATATTTTATCACTTGTTCAAATGTTATTTACTAAATACCTTGAACAGAGAAATGTATGCTTACACCACTTTCATAATTAAGGGCACATATTTAAGTTTCACTTCACTTTCTATCAAACTGAATGAAATGGAAACGAAAACAATACACTAAAAGAAAAAATATGGTTGAGGCAACCATAATCAAACAGCAACATACTATGATTGAATTATGTGGTTTCAGTCAAATCATATTATTGTTAATAGAAAAGCAAACCTTAATTATGTTATTATCTGGGTTAATAATAATATTATCTACAAGAGCAATTGACTTTGTTGTAACTAATCTTATTATTGTTAATATGACAACACTATTGTAAGATGTGACTAAAATATAATTGAGACTCACCATACCATGATCTAATATTATATTAATATTGTTAAATACGACCACAGTATTATTTAATGTAATAATACTATTTTGTTTTTTAATCATATATTTATTGTAGAAACAGCTGTGCGTTAAATTCGAAATAAAAATAAATTAATATTATTGACATAAAATGTATATATAGAAATGTATACTTACACGGCATACAGATATGTCTGTATAAAGAGATACACAAATGTTTATATATATTTTTATTGGCCAACCCTTTTGTTTATACTTTATTTATCTATTAATTTATTTAACACCACCCGTGCACTAGTGATAGCTTACAAACGAAATACCGAACTGACAGATGTTTCTGAAACAGATTTTTTTAAACTTAAAATGGCATGGTTTTGGAGAACATTATATTGTTATTTACATCATATTATTTTTAAATAATAATACAAAATATGTTGTAGTTATAAATTTTTAACAAAACTGTGTTGTTAAACTCTAACCATATCACATTTTTTTATGGATGTGATAATGTAATTATTAAATTCAAACATTACTCTGTTTATCGTAACGAAATAAATGTTTAAAATAAGAATAACTAGTTTTCAACGACCACACATTTGTTTCAGAGAACATAATATTGTTTTCTCAACCATTCTTCAACCATATCTTTTCTTTGCGTGTACCATAGTGATAGTGACAGCAATGAGTGTTTTATAGTGCCGAGTGTGGGGTACTTTGTATAAAAAAGTGGGGAATAAAAATTTCCACTAATATTGAGTTGTTTGTGCTGTAAGGTTTCTATATAAGAAGATTGTTATGTAAATTAAATAAATTCAGTAAAGTGCGACTGTGACACTAGTGTTACACTAGATATGTATATATAATATATAGTTTTTGGGGTTTTTTCGGTTTTTTTGTTTTGGCGTTTTTTCGGTTTTGGCGATTTTTTTAAGTTTTGGCTGTTTTTTAGTTTTGACACTTTGTTTTCTCGTTTTGGCAATTTTTTTCGGTTTTTGGCGTTTTTTTCATTTTGGTGTTTTTTTTATTTTTGGCGATTTTTTTTTATAATTTTTTTTGTTTTGGCAACATTTTCGCGTTTTGGCGATTTTTTTTAGATTTTTGGGGTTTTTTTCATTTTGGCGATTTTTTCGAATTTGGCGATTCATTTTAGTGTTAGAATTTTTTTTTAATCGTTTTGGCGATTTTTTTTAATATTTGGCGATTTTTTTTTGGTTTGGCGATTTTATAATTTTTGGTTTTTTTTAGTTTTACAGTTTTTGAAAATTTCAAGTGTTTGCCTCTTACGGTTTCCAACATATAGCAAAATTACATAGTCAAAATTGCATTAACTGATGGACCAATTTAAATATTAAATTTTTTAATATTTAATAATTAAATTATTTAATTTAATTAAATAATTTAAATTTTTTTTAAATATTAGTGTTAATTGTTGTAGTCTGTATAAAAATACACTAATTTTAAAAATTTCAAGTTTCAATATACATATGTTCATACAATTGTATGTATATTATATGGGATTTTAACATTTTTCGTTGCTCGTTTTGGAACACCCTTTAATTTTTAATTCTGTAGCGGGCAAGGTTCTACATACTCTGTCCAAGTTTCAGGTCCGTAGCTCTTACGGTTCCTGAGAAAATACCGTGTGACGGACAGACGCACAGCGTAGCGAAAACAATAGGGTTCCTTTTCATCTTTGGTGTACGGAACCCTAAAAACAAATTATGCAGAATAAAAATAAAAACTTATATCTTGCCATAAGCACAAAAAAAGCTGAAGTGACAAAATCGACTATTTGCGATCGAAAATAATCGATTTTCGTCAAAAAATACGAGGTCCAAAAATGTGTCGGTTGATTTATTTTTGGCGGTTATTGCTCGATATTATTAAAAAAAAATTTGGCTCTAGGTGGACCCCTTGGATGATTGAAACGGACTTCCAGAGGTCCGTTTACCACCGTGAACCGTTTTGTGACACGTTTTTTATATTAATAATCTATATCAAAATGTGCATGATTCAAATGTTGCTGGATCCCTATTGGCGAGTCATCGCGCAAAGCCATTAAGCTATGTACAGACGATTGTCAGATCTTACAATATTGTCAGATCTGGAAATGTGCTGACAATGTACAATAATATTTCTTGTCAGTTCACACGAATGTCAGAAAATCTTACAATTTATTGCCAGACGGTTGTATGACAATAAATTCATCTGACAAAATCGTCAGTAGAAAAATTGTCAGTTCACACGGTTGTCATATGCACAAATTGTTCGATCTGTTGTTATGCGTTGCCAGACTTAAACCATTTGTTGGCCATTGTTAAATATTTATCGTTTGTGTTTGTGTTAAATGTAAAAAGTGAAAGTATAAATAATTATGGACCATAAAGAAGCAATTGCAATGATTTTGTCTGCATATCTTTTATTATAAACTTTTTCTTTAAAATCAAGCGTGTGCAGTGTTGCCCATAGAAAGAATTATCTAACAATGACGCCATTGTCAGATGCATGAACTTCGCACATCTGACAATATTAAAATGTCTGACAAATATCTGGCAATAATTTTACAATTTGTTCACACGATTGTAAGATGTCTGACAATATGTTGTCAGTTGCTAGTCTTGCAATGGACTGACAATGCTTTTTCTGGCAACGTCGTCTGACAAAAATTGCCAGTTCACACGGTTGTAAGAAATTTTTAGCACATTTTACTGGCAATATTGTAAGATCTGACAACCGTCTGTACATAGCTTTAGAATTAAAAAGAAGTAAACTCCATTATGTAGCACGATTACTTTAACTGGGCATTTAAAAATACTGTACTGTTGTACATGTTGGTTAAAGCTGTCACAACATCATTTTTAATCCAATAAAAAGTTCAAAAATCAAATCATCAGGCTGTCCACTGTGTGTGGGAGCAGCAAGGCTCCCACGTATGTATGTATGTATTAGTGTTTTACTTACAGCAACACTAAAATGCCTGTTGCTGTTATTGTGTTTATTGTTCCTTTGAATGTTACATTCAGTTAAGTCAAGTTAAATCATCATCAACACAACAATTCAATAAAAGAGCGTATTTTGTTTTCTGTGGTGTGTTTCGTGGCGATAAAGAAGTTGTTCAAATACAAACACACACACAAACACTCGCTCAAAAACACACATCTTTATATGCCTTCATTGCTTTTACAGCTGGTGTAGAGGATTTTTTCCTTTGGCTTTTGTTACATATATTGGTCATATCATGATGTAAACACATTTATTTATACGAGTACAAATAGCACACACACACATATATACATAAATAAAAGCACACACACTTCGACATTTATGCAAACTCAAAGATTTATTCATACGAGTGCACCAACATCAACTAGCTCGTTTTGAAAAGTGAATGTCTGTCTGGCTGCTGGTGTTTGATTGTCTGGCCTCATGGCTGCTGGAATAGTATATTTGCAGCTTCTTTTTTTTTTTTTTTGTTTGTTTGTTTATATGTAAGTTAGAATTTTAGAGAATTTACTCTGAGTTGGGTTGGTTTTTGGCAGAAGTTTGAATGAAATCTATTATCTTTCGTTTTCTTACTCATGCTTAATGCTGCAGCACACCGAACTATTTGAATTTTGCCTTTTTTTTTTGTTTTCCTTCCTGCTGCATAAAGTTGTTGATGTTGCGATTTTCGTTAACAACGGTTTGACAAGTGCTCAAAGATAACGGTAACTTGATGTTGTTATTACTGCCGTAAATGAAGTAGGCAGGACGAGTCATGGCAATGAAGGTTGAACTGACTGACTGTCCTTTTAAGTGGTTTTGTGTGTGTGCATTTTGATAACAGCTTTAATAATGTTTGTTGGATTTATTAATCACAACAGTTTGCTTAAGTGACAATTTGTCTATTTTCCTTTTATTTTTGTCTAAATAAATAAAAAAAAAGGACGAGAGTTGGTAAATTTGTTGCTCTTAAATTAAATGTTAAGTAAGAATAATTAATTTGAAAGGTTTGCTTTTTGTTGAGCGCCTTAAACCGATGACAAATTTTGTTTACACTACAATAAAAGGGTTTGTCTTTGAAATAAAATGAAAAAAAAAACAAAAAAAATTTTCTGATTATTTCTGAGAGTGCAGTTAAAAAATATATGTTACGTAACACATTTTGCTTGATTCCTTACACTTCTTCCTATCCCTCCCCCTCCCCCTCCCACTCTCCCACTAACAGGTCTTAATAAGACCAGCCCCCGTATTCTGTAACTCGCTAAAGCTAAATATCTGTCGCTAAAAATCTTAAAATTCAATTTATCGATTTTCGAATGAAATTTTCAAACGTGAATTGATAAATCAGGCATTCGCTTAAAAATGTAATTCGCGGACATTTGAGTGTTTTATGTCATCGCCAAAAATTTTAAATTTTTCATTTGTTCAGCATTTTAGCGATTGGATTTAGCTTTAGCTTTAGCGAGTTACGGAACACGGGGGCAGGATACTCTTGATTGATTGCGATGTGAATCCAAAAATGCTTCGATGGCGTTGATGTATTCTGTGTGGTGCATAGGATTGCGAATGTTAAATCTTGTTTTAATTAAAAAAAAGTCAAGCTTAACAATAAAAGAGAACCGTTCGCTCTGTTATTGTTATAGTGTTTTCACACTGAAAGTTAAAACCTGGTTTTAACGTTAAACCCATAAACAGTTTTTAACTCACAGGCTGTCTAGTAACTTTGCTCAAAATAAAATAAATCTCCTGCCGAAATGCGTGTATTTGTTGTTGCATTTTTTCTGCTTTTTAATAACTCTTGTTGGACATACTGTTCAACTGTTTTTGTTTGCATGAAAAACTGAGATATTTCACAATGCGCTCTAAAATGAAAATTATTTTATATTTTGTAAATAAAATTTTTTTTAAATTATGGAACTTCTTATACAGAATGAAGAAGTGCTTGGAAATATTGTTAATAATATAAAAATGCACAAATACATTATAAGATAAACCTTTTTTTATAGGCAGGTGAATGTCAGTCATATTGTCTATTTTCACTTTCCACAGTTCAGTTTAAATTATTTTCGTTGTTTTCCTTCCAAAAAACTCTTTTTTCCATAATTTTTTGATTATTGTTGCTGCTGCATTAATTTTTAAGTTGAAAATTTTTCAGGCGCCATCTATTGTTATTCACTGGCATACCATTACCAGCTGCTGTCGGTCATTTCAACTTGGCAGCACTGAATTTATTACAGCGAAAGCAAGGTTGCATTTCATAAAACCAACTTAAAACCAATTCAAAAATGGTTTTAATTTGGTTTAAACAAAAACAATTTGTATGGTAAAACCAGGTTTTAACAGTTGGTTTTAACGTTAAAATCAACTTTTATTAAAACCATGTCAGTGTGAAAACACTATTAAGCTTTTATCATTTAAAAACGTTTTTCTGTATACTTGAAAATTTGCATATGAATAAAAGATCCCAGTGTACTAATTAGGGTTAAGAGTGACACTTTATTTGCTTATTATACATATAAATCTAAAAAATGAAGAGCATAAATACACACACCCACAACTTAAAATACTTAAATAATTTACAACTGGCTGCCACGACGTCTACTCCGCTATTGTATATTCACGTCTCACAAAACTGCTTCTACTGGGCTCGAAGCTATATTCCCTCTCTGCTGTTCTTCACACAAGGCTCACTCTGCCGACGCACACAGGGACAAATGACCGAATTAGGATGACAAAAATGGGATTTTTTATTTTGTTAAATGTAACCACTATTGCAGTTTTAATATGTTCTATATGCCAGTACGCAATCAACTTATAAGTATTTTTTTTATGCATCACGTTAGTCTGTACGTGCGTATAAAGTATTATTATCTGTTAAATTCACTTATACCTGTCAATAGCATCACTTGCTACACTCGACATTTTTTTTTTTTTTTTTTTTTTTTTTTTTTTTTTTTTTTTGTAAATTTACAGTTTAAAGTTTTTTAAATATATTTTTAAGCATCAGGTATCTAATTTGATTTGCAGTTGTTATTGAAACAACAATTAAATTAAATTTACTTAAGCTAGAGCTATAAAAAAAGTTCCAAACAGTTCCACGACTTTTCCTTATAAGTTAAAAATCACAACTACTAATAAGTATAAAAAAAGTCAAGTAGTGGTCCACCCGTTTCCCCCTTCAATAAATAGAGCATATTTTCCTCAGGTAGTACACCTAACTACCGTGCAATAAGTTTTAAGCGAATTTGATCGATCTTTTAAAAATTGTGCGCCATATTGGAACCGCAATTTTAAATTTTTAAAAACTGACATCATATTCGCAATCAACGACTCTAAAAACCTTGAGGTACATAGCTTTATTAAAATTTATTGAGTCCATGTGAAGTAAATAATTTTGTAGCACTAAATTCTCAATTTGTCCCTGTGTGCGACGCTCACTGTTTGTACAAGAAGAATGACTCACCGACTTTGCTTTCAACTGTGATTTACTCTTGCTTCACTATAATGAACTGAACTCTTAATAGACAACTACTCTTCACAATAAACAACTAAACTTCAGACTGACTTCATGATAGACTGAACTGCCAGCAGATGCGTGGCGCTTTTTATATTTGACACAATACTTCCAGAATGTTACAGCAACGTCTAGACAATCTCAGCAGCATCTCTGATGCTTACTTTCGATCGCGTCGTTAGTTCATGTATTAACTATATATAAAAGCAATTCATTCATGGTGGTTGTTTAATTTATTTTTAATTTTGTCGCACTACCATGTATGTAGTGTATAACAAGCAGAAGCTAACACATGTTCACCAACATCTAATGTCACTAATTGTTATCATCATAATTATATGTTTCAAAGCAAAGCTTTTTCATAGTTAACATGTTCGAATGACAGATTTTTAACAAAGAAATTTTTAAAGTAAAATTCTCGTTGTTTGTACCTCTATTCACTTGTACGATTACAAGAGTTGGGTCATGTTTACATGAATGCTTTAAAGCATACATGATTGTTAAAAATATTTCATTTTTAATCATGAATTAAAAAATATTGGAGTTCATATAAAAAAATTAATTTTCCATTTTTTATCAAAATTATTGAAATTAAAAAAATGCAGAAAGTAATTTTTTTAATTAAAGACTAGAAATTATTTAAAAGTACTGCAGTCACTTTTCCATTTTTCTTTGATCACCATAATCTTGAAAATAGCATATTTTTCTAAATTTATTTATTGCACTATTTTGTACATATGAGCGTAATTTCTACATACAGGTAATTTACTTAAGTTTTTTACCTACGATTTTTTCTTATAAAATTTAACTTACATTATGGATATCTGTACAGTAATAAATAGATACACGTATCTATGATTAGAAATAACGGGCATTAATGTAAGATTCAATTATCGTGGTGATAGCCCTAGGCGGCTAACAAGCAAAATCATATAACCCAAAAACGGCAAATAAAGATTATGGGTTATTTAATCTAAAATCTTGAACTCAAAAAGTTACCATCAGTATTTAAAATAAAAACGTTGTTGACGTACATGGTCTCTCTTCTCATGACCTTCAAACATTTTAATTTAAAAAAAAGCAATCTGAGTCCGATCACAGGGGAGATGTGTAAACATCTAGTAATGAAATTTTTTTCTAAAGTTGGAAGTACTTATGCTTTTAGTATATTTTTTTAAATTAATCAATTAAAAGTATCAAAACTTTCAATATTGTAAATATGTACATAGGAATTTGTTGGTGTTTGTCTTATTAAACTTATTTGGTTAGTAAATGGGCACACTGCAGTATATGTATTGCATTAAAAATTGCAGTAAGCAGTAAATTTACCGATTACTAAAAAAATTCAGTAAATTTTTACTGCTGATAAAATTTAGTTTGCATTACCAGTAAACTCGTAGGGCCGTATTCATAATAAAATTATAGCAAGTGCCAAAGTTTTTTTCATTCAAATTTTGAAATTTTTGTATGAATTTTTGTAGAATTTCATTGTGAATACAAGCATTACTGATTACTGAAAATTTAATGCACCCTATCATATAATAAATCATTTAGGCATTTTATAATAATTGCAGAAAAAAATTTTATTAATCAGTAAAAATTTACTGGTAATTTAGTACTGCAAAGTGCCTATCTATGGTAAATGCCTTAAGTACAAATAATTAATATTGGCTTATGGTAACTAAAATAAGATATATAAATTGTTGATATATAAATTGATACATAAATTGTTGACTGTATTTAAAAATTAATAGAAAACTGCATCTTTAGTAGGGGAATTATTAGTTATAAGGGTTTGCGGAGAATTGCTCATATGCAAGTGGAAAACGTCAAATAAAAATTTTGATAAAGCTTGCGACTGTGAGTTTGCAAAATTTGTATTAAAATCTACACCCATAATAATTGGCATGAGATGGAGATCGATACCCAATTGTCGTGCACCAGCTTCAGTGTAAGACAACAGTACGTAATGAAGATATGTTATAATATAACATTATAAATTCTTTACAAAGACTGCTTTTAAACAAATATTTGACATTTAAAACGCTCATTTATTTTAGTTTATTATTATTATTATTTTATTTTTTAATTTATATATATTTTATTTATTTTATATTTTTCAACTTTTTAACAAAATTATCCCCACTGGCAACACTATTACACTTCACAAGCAATTTCTAATTATTAAAATTAACTCCTGAAGGTATGCTTTAAAATTCCGATGATTGAATTTCTATGCAGCTGTTAAGTTTCTTTGTACTTCTTGTTCGTACGCTGCAGTCAGCCTGGGGCCAAGTGTCTCTATGTCAACACTAAAATTCTAGTAGTAGTTACATTGTCTACAATTTCTCTTCTATTCGTCAGTATAAAAGAAATAGAGAAAACAGATGTGGTGTATTTCTGATGGATTTTGCAACAACTTGTCAATATACAAAAATTTGTATGTACGTAAGGTATAGAAATGTACCAGTAAATGTCTGGTTGGTATGTCTCCATGTTCCCATACACAGAAAAAATTATTCCCAAAAATGTTTAAACAAATATTTGTTTGAAATCAAACTTAGTTTCAGTAAATATTCTGTATTGTTCCACTAAATTAATTTGTACCAAAACACTGTATAGAGAAGAAACTGTCCACGACGTTTGTCGGCTACTTTTCGGCATTTACATGTATACAACACGATCAATAAAAATAAACAACAACTAAACAACAACAACCGCACAACAGCACGTTATTCCTATCAACAAGCAAGATAAACACCAACACACTGAAATAACATTTTCTCTCAGCCGAACTGTGATTAATTAAAATTTTTACAAAATTTTTATCAGAATTTACAAAATTATTTGTAGGACCGCATTCAAATAAAATATTTACTGATTCAACGAATTTGGTTACTGAAAATGAAATTTAGTTTTTTCTGTGTAAGAACTATGAATTCACTACCTAGTCAATTGTTTTCGTGTTACTAGTAGATTTTCAATGACAAGCACATGCTAAATGTCTATAGCATAAAGTATTGTATGGGGAATAATTGTAGAGTAGTACTGGTGACAAAGTCAAAAGCGACTTAGTACATTTTCACTATTCGCATTTTCTGCAGGGTATGATTACACTAATACACTCATACATAGCTCACACCGATTTCATAACGCGGTGTGCATCTTACTCAAAATTTGTGATTGTATTGTGAAAAACATTTTTACCTCCTAGATGTTTACACATCAAAAAAGGAAAACAAAAACCGGATATGAGAATAATACGTTTTATCGCGTACGTGTGTAAACCGGTATCTACCATACCATACCATCTATAATAGACGACACATGCAAGTTTGTATAAACATACATATGTATGTGAGTATGTATGTATGTGTATAGTGTGTATGTGTATGGTATGTAGATGACATTTTCGAAATGGCTTATCAAATTTTTACATTTACTTCGATTATTGTTTTATTTTTCCATTAATGGCATTTGACTACAAAAGCTAATAGAAAATTAAACTGTTTGTCCATAATCAATATCCTTTTGTTACTTACTACCACATACACTTGAAGGTACGCTTGCAATCTGAACAGCTTTCTCTCCCTCTCTCCCACACACACACGTACATACACAAGCCCATACATGCATCACAAAATTTAACAATAGACGACACATGCTTACGGCAAACCAAAAATAAAAAAAATAAAAAAAAATGAAGCACGAAGTTATACAATATCAAAAGCCATCACTGTCAAATGAAGGAAAAGGAATTCGCAAAAAATACACACACACACATACATATGGACATGTGCAATAATAAAGGTGTATTGTGTATGAAGAACTAACTGGTAATTGTTGTAGCAAATATACGAATTACAGTTACTAAAAAAGACAAGTTTGTATGTGTGTGTGTGTGTGTGCTCATCCTAAAGCAAACAGTTGTTCGTATGAAAGTTAAATATTTGCCAACTACTTACTCTTCATTGCTAAGGAACATTAAAAATGTAATTACAATGATATCAAATACAAAAACAATTATCTTTTCTGTGCAAATACATAAATATGTATGTATGTACATATGTACCTACTACATGCATGCCTAGTTACATAAATATGTAAGTACAATGTACATTGTACATACATAGTTGATCATTTATTCTCTGTAACTTCTATTACTAGTTTATATTTTGATTTAAAACATCATTAAAAGTTTACCACTTGTACTTCGAAAAGTGGGCGGAACCACGTCCATGAGAGTTTAACTTAACATATTAAGAACTTCCTCTTAATATAGGGTGTTTTTTATTGAGGTATAGAACTTTAAGTTGGCATCACTTTTTTAACTGGCGGCCATTTTGTCAGCTGTCAAGTGATTAATATTTAGTTTGGTTTGCCATTTCATCATGAACAGGTTGACAAAAGAACAACGCTTGCAAATCGTGCAAATTTATTTCGAAAATAATGGTTCAGTTCGCGAAGTTTACCGCAAGCTCCGTCCATTTTATGGTCGACATAATCGTCCATCAGAGCAATTAATTCGGTTAACCATGGATCGTTTTTGCACTACGTTTACTCTATGTGATAATACGCATCCGCAGAGACGTCGAACAGTGCGCACCGAAGAAACAATTGCCGCTGTAGAGCAAAGTGTTGAAGAGGACCCGAATGAATCGATTCGCCACCGTGCACAGCAATTGGAGCCGACTAACCGACTATTTTGTTCCCGAATTGTATGGCATGAACGTGGATGAGTTGTGGTTCCAACAAGACGGCGCTACATGCCACACAGCGCACGTCACAATCGATTTATTGAAGGAAACATTCGATGAGCGCATAATTTCGCGGAATGGACCTGTCAATTGGCCAACAAGATCGTGTGATTTGACACCATTGGATTATTTTCTTTGGGGATATGTGAAGTCGCTCGTCTACGCCAACAAACCTTCCAATAAAGCCAAATTGATGGACATTAAAACGATTTTCTTGTGTTTTATTTCAATTCGAAGCTCTATACCTCTAAAAAAAACACCCTATATAACATATAGTATTACGAGACTTTGTATGTCGTCACCTTGCGTTTTTGAACATAGCTTTTAAAGAAGTAGCCGGTGAAACGACCATTAAAACTTAACACAATGTTTAATGTTATTTTATTTGACTGTTGCCTATGAAATTTTACTTTTGTTGTAAAAAAAATTTGGGGGAAAAAGTTTGCGATAACATAAATTTCATCAGTGCTGCCAGATTTTTTTATCCATATTTTTTCCAAATAAATTTGATCTAAGAAGTAGTCTGTATGAGCAATTGAGATGCCTAGACACGTTCAGATTTTATTAAATGTGTTCATAAAACCTGTTCAGGGTTAGAGTAGCTACAATTTTGCCAAATATTGTAAGCAAAAAATTAAAAGTACCTGTAAACAGTGGCGCTGCCCTAGGCTCTCTTTGACATGCCGCACTTTTAATTCAATACAAGTAATCGAAGTCGCGGGATAGGGCGATAATTTTTTTAATGTAAATACATAAATGATTGCGTATTAATTTTATCAGTTTATGTATAAGTAAATCGCTCATTTACTTCAATAGTGGCACAACTCAAAAAAACCAGTTTTGCAGAAAACGCGTTTTAAGTTTTCAATTTGCATACAACCCAATGGAGAAATGAAAAAAATTCTTCTCTCAGGAGGTGATAGTACAAGCTATTTATATGAAATTTTTACACAAGATAAAATAAGAAATGCCGCATCTTTCTGCATTATTAACTTAAAAAACTCATTTTTTGAGTTATGCCACTATTGAAGTAAATGAGTGAAATGTATTTATTTAAAATCCAAAAGACTCTAACTGCCAAATAATTCAAAGTTGACTTTTTGATTGACAATGATGCAAGTAACAAAAACACATCATTCCTTAAAACTTCACACGGATACGTTAAAAAATAACGATTTTATTAACTGAATGCAAAAGACTGTGACTACATTTGCCAACAAATGCGTAAGCCAAAAACAGTGGGCTTGGCCTGTTCGGAGATGCATCACTAATCTGCATAACACGAGCAAACTTTGATTTAAAAGTTCTCTAATAAACTTTTTTGGAACGAGTAGTAATGATGTTGTCATATTTAACATTTATTTGTATATTATCTGCTATAGTGAAGCACTTTCGGACATTTAAATTTCCATTTGCAACGCAGTGTTGTATTTCCTAACAGACCCAGTAGCTACGCATACATACATATTAGTGATGCACGAATATTCGTATTCGTATTCTAATTGCCGAATATTCGGCCATTTTTAAAGCGAATACGAAGCATTCGTATTCGTCGAATTCAGCGAATACGATTACGTATATTTAAAAAAAAAAATTAAATAAATAAATGCATAAATCCTAAACTAAATTTAAATAAATGTATAAAAATATTAGTTTGTACGAATCCATTAAATTTTTTATAGAAATTTGTGCTTTGTATCATTTTCAAATATTATTTACTGACGATCATTAAAACTTTGGGTATTTTTTATTAACTTTAAAGTACGCCAACAGGAGTATGAAGTTCTTTTTCATAACAATTTTTTAATATTTCATATTGCAGGCGAAAATATAACCCTAATTTAATGTATATAAATTTCACATGAAATATTCGTATTCGAATTCGCGAATATCAAAAAATGACATTCGTTACATCACTAATACATATATAAAAAAATTAGAACAAAGATTGCTTTCGTGTTGAATTTTTGTATGATTCAAAAATTCTCTCTAATAAAATAAATTTCGCTCTAATTTTTTTTCAATAGTTTTAATGAATTTTGTATATTTTATGTTAAAAACGAAAGGAATACAAAGTAAGTAACAGAGTTTGACTAAATATACATCCATCTTGTTTTTTACTTTTATTAAAAAATCAATGTAGTTACAACTTTTTATTAAAAAAAAAAAAAAAAAACGAAAAAAAAACGATTCTAAAAGACTAGGAAAAAGGACTCTTGTTTCTTTGCTTCTCCTCTAAAAAATAGTGCAGTTACGTCCTTTTGGATTTTAGGTATCGATACCAATATGTATATACGTTTTTTTTTTAATTGACGTATGTATATTTATCCCCATCTTTCGGCCACTTATCATATCAATTTTCTTTTGCATTAATTTCATAGAAACTTCGTATTCTTTTAAATCAAACCTTAACCAAATAAATTTTCGAATTTCGTTTGCACTTACATTCTTTTATTTTTAAATTTTGTCGCCCTTTACATTATGCTGCCCTAGACCCAGGCATCACAGGTCTAGGGCTTGATCTAACATTGCCTGTAAGTTATTCTGAAAAAAATTAAAAAAAAAAATCGCTTTCTTTAATTTTTGAAAATAAAAATTGCACTAGGAAATTATATTTTTTTTGTGGCATAATTTGTTAACAACATTTTTCTTGGTAGGCACCAAGATATATTATTGCCATATATAATTTAGAGCTATCACCATGTCTGAACTACATGTTGGCCAAAAACTGATCACACCATTTTTTGAAAGCGCATTGAATTTGGAAATCTTTGGAGGCCCATAAAAAAATTGATGACCAAAATCGCCAAACTGAATATACGGTTTTACTACCCTTTGGTAGTACCATCAGCCCTATACTGTCCAGTCTGTGTGTTTTTCCAAAAGTCTTCATTTGTTTCATAGTGCAATTAAAATTAACTTAAATTCGTATTCATTTTGATACTCGTTAAATAAAAATAAAGTAATGAAATATGTATTTATTTAACATAATTATTTTTAATTTTAAATTCGACTTTGAAGTGAAACAACTTGTTGAGATTACAGTAAAGAAAATTACCTTGAGAAGATATTTAAAGTGTGAACTATATGTTCATAAATGATGTATGTACTATAGCCTTGCACAGATACATCTGTTTGCACTAGTTTTGCATGTTTTTGGGTTCTGGTATGAACAAATATGTTATTTATCGTTTTATGTTACTAGTTGTAAATGTTGATTTTTAAAGCAATTATTGTATGGTTGGGCAATGAGCAAATGAAAACAACACATTTATTTTTTTTTTGTTTTTCTAAGGCAAATAAGATACATAAAACTGCTTTTACTATAAGTGCCTTATGATGTGTTGAGAAAAATGTAATTGGCTGATGAATGAATGAATGAAAGCAAAATTCCACATACATATGTAAGTAAATGATACATGTACATGAAACACATGTATTTGTAATTACTCTCAGAGCAAAATTGTCTCTTTCTCTCTCTATACTTTGGCTGCGCCACAAAATAACATAACGAACGTCCGCACATACATCTGCACATCATGTATTTGTTTCAATAGCGGTTTTTTCATATATTTGTATTACAATATGTATTTTTTGAGCAAAAACAGATCAAACAGTTGCTCAGCAGCAATACAATAAGCAATTGTTATTTGTTTTCAATTGTATTTTAATTTGGAAAAGCACGCACACACAATAACTCTTATACTAGTTCTGTCGCTCACACTACAATTTGTTTTGTCTATACAAACGAGTATACAAATGCAACCCTTTAAGTATGTACTGCAGTACTTGTCCTTCAGAGAGTGTTTGACTCTGCTAAAAATAGGTTTGAATTTAAATTTACAATTTAACCTTCAAAAATTAATCAGCGTTTTTATTAATGAACAAAAATTAGTACATTCATATATATTTACATATATAAATATGTATGTAACTTGTAAAGTTTTTTGTTAAACGATTTCTTATAGTATCAATTTCTTAACAGTCAACACATACCATCATTATCATTATTATTGGCATCCTCCAGCCATCCATTCATTGATGTTATAGAGAGGCAAGCTTTTATGCTGGCTGTCTGTATTACTTCATAACTACTCTGAGCGTAGCAGTGTTACCATTTAAATTTTTTTTTTTTTTTAACGAAATTGTATGATTATGAATTTAACGAGTGTGATTATAACACTTGATATCCATGAGGTGTTGCGGTGTCCGTCCGTTTAGCAGTTGTAACTGTAGTTTCTTTTACAACAGTCTTGTGAAATAGTAAAAATAAAAAATTAAAACATTTTAAATCGTTCATTTGCAATTTTTTCTTCTAAATTTAAATGCTAGAATATATGTATACTCTTAATTAGTATTTTCTAAATTTCAACTTAAACAGGTGTGATATCAAAACTGACAAGAAAACTATTAAAAACGATCCGGAAGCCAGAACATACACAATGGGCCTTTGTTTTGAGTCTAACTTCATAATGGTAGCAACATATTGCTTTCCCATTCATTCTACTGCTTCTTTCGGTGTAAAAAATAAGCCAAATATATACAGTCGACTCCGCTTTACTGGAAATAACCAAAACACAATTTTTCTTCAGTTATACGATTTTTTTTTCCTAAAACGTAGTTCGGATTACTGAAATTTTTTACAGTTAAGCGTACTACTTAAAATCAGTAAATTGCCAGCCACTTGCATTGACAATATAATAGAAAAATACAATAAAGTACGTAAGAGCGAAAAGGAAAAATACATTTTGCCATTTAATTTTTTAACGGACAAAACATGAAAAATTTTTTCAGCCTTAAGTTATGCAATCGGTTTCTAATAAATAAATTTGTCATTGTTTATTTTTTCACTAAAGCGTAGTAACTTTCATACAAAACGTAGTTGTAGGTTTGCTTTTGGTTTTCAAAAAAGCGATGTTTCGCTAAAGCGAAGTGAATAAGACTAGCTGCGTTTAAAGTTAGTTCGGGGACTTGTATCGCTTTCAGTAATCCGATTTTTTTCAGTAAAGCATATTGCGCTAAAGTGGATTCGACTGTACACTACATGCATAGAAATAGAGATGGAGAAAAATAAAAAAAATTTAACAACAGAAATTTTTTTAAAATACAGTAGTTTTCCGATTTAACGAACATTCGATTTAGTGAACATCGCATTTGACGAACATCCAATTTTTTTCTACTGAGTACCTTATATAACGAACAAAAATTCTATTTTGTGCTCGGTATAACGAACAAATGTAAAATTAAATAAGAAACATAATTGCTATCAGAAAGTTACTAAGAACGAATATAAATAAAAATGTGCCATTAGTTATCTTCTTTGATGGTTTTGTTTGATATCATATAAGAGTAAGTTGTGTGAAGTAATTTTTGCTGCGAACATCAAAATGGATAAAACAAATTACAGCTTTATGTGAAAAATATGGGCTGCATAAATCCACCATTAGTACAATCCTAAAATCAAAGGAAAATTTTTTAGGGAATTTTGCAAACAATCATTTTGGCTATCGCAATAGAAGTGCTGTAAAGCAAGGTGTGGTACCGAGAGTGGAAAACAAACTTTTTCAATGGTTCCTCATGCAACGCAATTGTCATTTTGTAACACAAAGCCAAAGAAACTCACAACAAAATTTATGGAAGATAGTCTAATGCAAGCCATGGTTGGCTGACCAGATTTATAAAAAATTTAATTTAAATTTTAATAGATGGATCGAAAATAGCCCTTAACAAAAGGAAAGTGAAAAAGAGCTGTATGGAACTGAAATTCAAGATCCCAAAATAAAACACGAAGATGTCATTAAGCATTTTTAAATTTGTATTAAATGGGCTCAACAAAACTTAGTATTTCAAATTAAATGCTTTGGAGAGAGCTTCAAGAAGATGCCATTAAGAGAAAGATATCAATTCCAAAAAACAGACCAGTTTTTTTAAATTAATTATTTTTGTATTATATTGCTTTTTGAATTTTTCTTTTACTGATATTTTAATAAAATATGTACATATGTTCTTTTAATAAAATATTAAAAATACTACGAGTACATATTCCTTGAGTTTTGAATAAAACAGCAGGACGCTTTTCCATTTTAACTTAGTACTGAATATAACGAACAATTCACTTTAACGAACAGGCCTGACAATAATTAGGTTCGTTAAATCGGTAAACTGTACTGTATGTATGACTTTGTAAAGCGTCAAATATGATCTAAAAATTCGAAAAATGCTAAAAAAATGCGTGTTAGACTGAAATATGCAAAAACCGGCATACCAGGGTAAAATATGCAAAAATATGCACTAACAAATCGATGCCAAAATTCATAAAAAGTTCTGAAACGGATAAATATTTTATTTCCGCATCAATACGTCAGACAAGAAAAACATGCAATTGCATATTTGTGGCTTCCCTGGACATAATCATATAATATAATATAATTTTATTGCATTTTTATTTAGCACATTAAATTTGTTTTATGTAGCTAAAAAGCATAGCTATAACCGGGTATCCTCAGACACCTCTCTTCTATTTTCCTTAAAAGTTTTATAAGTACAGTAAGGCATCGATTATCCGTGATTCTATTAACCGGGAAAGAAATATTGCAATTATTTTTCATTTTTGCCTATCCATTTAATTTTTTTTTTGCATCGATCAACCGTGATTTTCTATTTTATCCGCGATTGCAAGCACGGAATCGTACATATTTATGCATTTTGTGATTAAACACAAGCATATAATGCATGAATTTTTCTTTTATTATATGCGCTATATATGTAAATAAATACAAAAATATAAATTCAAAAATATAAAAAAACAATAAAAGCTATAAATCCATTAACCGGGAAAATCGATTATCCAGAATGCTACCGGTCCCACCCATTACGGATAATTGAGGTCTAACTATACAAATTAAATTAATATGAATGTTAATATGGCTACCGATAAATTCAATAAATATATAATTTTTGTTATTATTTAAAAAAAAAGAAAAATTTAAATCAAAATTCAATTTGGGGATTATCGGTGATGTCAAATCGAAAATTGGGGATAATCTCTCAAAAAATGGCAACACTGGCTGTCGTTAATTATTTAATGCATAACTAGCGTTCTCCACTAGCCATGAACTTGGTATGGGCATCATGTCAGACATCGCAAATGGCTAATGGAGAACGCTCATGTCCAACTTTCGTCCATGCTCTGACATCAATGCCCGAGCATATGTCTGAGCAAAAATGTTCGCCATGAGATTTGACGTTCGCAACCATTTGCAATAGAAAGAAAAGACAGACCAAAATTGGTAAATATTCCATCTCTATTGCACTACCGCAAAATACTTTGATATGCCTGAACATGGACATCGCACGTGTTCACCACAACAAGGAAGTTGATTAATTTTTAACAGTTGCTCTGCCGGCGTCATGTCCATGTCATGTCCAAGTCGATGGCTAGTGGAGACGTAGGGTAAGGATAATTGCTTGTAATTTCGCTTGACGTTATTAAGTGAAAAGTTGTTCAAAATCTTATACTCGTATCTATCTCTAAATATTTTTAAAATAAAAGCTTTGACGAACTTTGCACTTAAAGTTTGTATTATCATTACAATAGTAAAATTAAAAGAGCCTTTAGGACATAACGGTATCCGAAAACTTCCCTTGGCAACACTGCTCTTGGCACAACTAAAGGCTTTTGTTTTTTGTAAGAATATACTTATGTGAGTGAATTGCAAGTTTTGTAAATTATTGTTGCATTCTTTAGCACGCGTTCCTGTTTCAATTGATTGTGCGAAAGAATCATCATAGACCACCTGCTGCTGCATCATTTGTCAGCCACTTGCTTTTCAAAACTTGTGGTCTGCGTCAGAATTATTTGCCTGAATGCCGCTGCTGCTGCTTCTGCTGCCGCTGCTTCTGCTATAGCTGTTATCGTGCTATTATAGTTGTTGTTGCCACTGATGCTGCTGCTGGCCGTTTGGTTAGTGGCCATCACTCAAACATTTTGCAATAACTTTTTGTTGGTTGCTGTTGTTGTTGTTGTTGTTGTTGTTGTTGTTGTTGTTGTTGTTGTTGTTGTTGTTGCTGCTGTTTATTGAAAACATTAAATTTTAAACAGTTTTTTCTCGCTTCTCTCCTTTTGTCCATTCATTTTTGGGCGGCTTTATGGCGATCAATTTATTTTCATACCAACAGCTGTCAGCTGTTACAAGTGGCCAATCATTTGTTAAATGAAAAAAATATAAAAAATAAAATTAAAATAAACAAAAATATGTGTAATAAGGAAATGCATAAAACAGAAGGTACTGATAGATATAATTTAGTTCTCTAGTAACAGATAATTACAGTATTGAAAGTGTAAATGAAATGGCATTATTATTATTTTATAAGAAGTTTAAAGCAGTTCAAATGTTTTAGATACATACATATTTTTCAGTAGGAATTTTTTTTTGAACAAATACATACATATTCCATTATGACGGGTGTGACCTTGATACTGACATTTTGTGTTATAATTCAAAAATATAAAATATATGATTTAAAAAAGTGGGCTGTTGTCAAAGATGTTAATCTTAAAAAAATTTAATAATAGATAGGTCATTGCTAAGAATGGCCATCAGAAAGCTGTGACAGGTGTGACTTCACAAATCTCAGTTTTTATAGAATTATGTATTACTTTTAGAATTTATTCTGTAAAATTTTCCATAGAACGAATACAATCAGGTATGTGAGGAAGAATGATTGAGACACAAAAACGATTTGAAAACTATAAAAAGTGTGATGTGTTTTCTATAGTCGTTTTGTTTTACTTTTTTTCAATAATTTTTAATAAATTTCTTTTCGCGGCTCCATTGTATTGTTTAAGATTGGGTTAAATCGATCGGAAATCATCATAACTTTTCAAAACCATCATTTTTAAATCGTTTTGAAAACGACAATTTTCCATCACATAATTCTTATAAATTGTTCAGTGTTTTTGATTGTAATATTACTACTGCTTAGAAAAATTGTTTTTCCTAAAGAAAAACGGGTGTGACATCTTCATGCGACCGGCGTGACATAGTATGAAAACTGGAAAAGTTTGAAGAAATAAAATTTTTTATAAACTTCTTGCATATTTTCAATTTAAAGGCATTTTGATGCTTGTACTTATTGGAGGCCCCAGAGATTCTAAAAGAGGCTCTTTGATGAGTTACTTAGTATAAGCAGTTATTTTTGATGGCGATTACAGGGAAGGTTACGTTTAACTTTAGAGACAAACGCTGTGATTCCAAACCACCAATTTTAAATGTATTTCAAAACGCTTACAATTTTACTTTCTTGGCATATTCTTTTCATTTTTTCTTTTCCTGTGCATTTCTCTCTCTAAAGCTAAATGCACTTTCTATTTTTATTTTGCTTTATTTCTGTTTCTTTTTTATTTTTGACATCCATTGAAAAATTAGCTCTTCAGTGTTGGTGGTGTGAGGGGTGTGACCAAATATTTACTACACCAAATAACTCGAATATTAACATGGAGGCTCACAAAGTTTTATTATAAATATTGCTCATTTACTTAGGTCCTGTTTGTCAATGTCGACAACGTTCGACTTGTCGCGCACTTACATTCAAAACCGAAACAAATTTTAAAATTCTGTTTTTGTTTCAGAGGTTGTCGACATTGACCAACAGGCCCTTAAACAACGTCAAAAAAACAGTTTACCAAAAAAAGAGTTTGAAGATTTAAATTTACACTCAACTTAATGGAAAAAGAAAATAGTTGATTAAACAAGATATTTGTATGAAATTTTGACACAATATGAAGAACGATATACGGATTAATTCTGTATCACTAACACAAAAATTTAATTTTTTGAGTTGTGACGTTCTTTGAGTGAATTATCAATTGCGCTTAATTGCTTATTGTTGGAAAGTAAAAAGTATCTATAACCTACACTTGAAATATTATAAGACTTTATAAATTTTTTTTAAAATTTTTGCTGTGGCGGGTGTGACCAAATGCTTACTATAACAAGTAACTCGAATTTGAACCTTGAAGTTCACAAAATTTAATTATATTATTAATTGCGCTTACTTTTTAGGGTTCCGCACACCAAAGGTGAAAAGGAACCCTATTGTTCTCGCTAAGCTGTCCGTCACACGGTATTTTCTCAGGAACCGTAAGAGCTACGGACCTGAAATTCGGACAGGGTATGTAGAACCTTGGCCGCTACAATAGCAAATACATGAGAATTTAAAATTAAAGGGTCTTCCAAAACGAGCAACAAAAAATGTTAAAATCCCATGTAATATACATACAATTGTATATTGAAACTTGAAATTTGTAAAATTAGTGTATTTTTATTATATAGACTACAACAATTAACACTAAAATTTAAAAAAAAAAAAATTAAATTAAAGGGTGGTCCATCAGTTAATGCAATTTTGACTATGTAATTTTGACAATTTGCTATATCTTGGAAACCGTAAGAGGCAAACACTTGAAATTTTCAAAAACGGTAAAACTAAAAAAACCGAAAATTATAAAATCGCCAAAATCGAAAAAATCGCCAAAATGAAAAAAAAACGCCAAAATGAAAAAAACGCCTAAAATCGAAAAAAATCGCAAAAAACGCGAAAATGTCGCCAATACTAAAAAAAATTTTATATAAAAAAAAATCGCAAAAATGTAAAAAATCACCAAAAATAAAAAAAATCGCCAAAATGAAAAAACGCCAAAAACCGAAAAAAAATCGCCAAAACAAGAAAATAAAGTGTCAAAACTAAAAAAGCGAAAACTTAAAAAAATCGCCAAAACCGAAAAAACGCCAAAACAAAAAAACCGAAAAGACCCCAAAAACGAAAAAATGCCAAAACTTTATATTATATAGGATGAAATTTGTATTAAATTACATATCTAGTGTTCGTACGGAACCCTTCGTGCGCGAGTTAGAGTCGCACTTTACTGATTTTAATTATTGTTGGAAAGGACCAACTATTTATAATGTACATTCGAAATTGTATTAAGTTTTAGTGTGACGGGTGTTACCGAAATTTTTAATATTTGAATTAGTCCACAAAACTCTCATTATAAGGCCTACAAAGTCGAAACTGCAGCAAAAAAATCAAACAGTTTAATTATTTGAGAGATAATAATTTTTTATTAAAGCTGAGAAAGTGAATAAAATAAAATGTATAACAAGGACCAAAAATACAAAGAAATAGATAGAGAGCAGAGCGTTCATTATGGCATGCCGTGACCGTGACCGCCAAAAAGAACTTAAGCGACATAATTTTCGAACTTCTTTTTTTTTACGATCGCAAATAATCGATTTTCGTAAAAGAACAAAGTTCAAAAAATATATCACTTTAGTTTTTTTTTTTGGCGATTATGTCTCAATATGCTCATTTCAAAGCGTTTCCGATTTTATAAAAATATATTTTTTTTATTTATTGAAATAAGTAAATAATAGAAAAAGTGCTTAAGTCAAAATAAGCCAATTTGGAGTTAAAGACGCTCCTATAATCTTCATATTTACAAGCATCCTTGGGTGAAATCTCGTCTTGATATTATGTGTCATTTTTCAAGAAGTTTTGGTGCAATGACTGCTTGCTTATCGTTTTTCGACTCATAATCTCTTACGGAATAATAGCTAAATTTAGATTATCTTGTGTATATTTAAAATTTAATGTATTATTTAAACAAACACAGAATTTTCCAATTTAATAAAAGAGAAATTAATTAATTTTAAAAAGAGAAATTAATTTGTGAAAATCGACTTGAAAGTTTAAGGGTCAATTTCACCAAGTCGATTTAGATTCAATTCGTATTTAAATGTCGATTTTCATTAATTTTTGGAATGAAAAATTACTTTTAAATATGAATTGATGTTAACATAAGTTGGTGAAATTGGCTCTAAAAGCGTTCTACATACTACAAAACTGAAAAATATGACTTAAGCACTTTTTCCTTGTTGCCCCATTATTGACATTATCTTGCGGACATTTGTTGAACGATTTTTATTTAATTCTATTGCGTCATACTCATTAAGCCCGAGGTCATTTTTTTATGTAAAATTTTAATAGATTTTTTTTATTTTCGAAATTTCTTTGAAATAGTGTTAACAGCGTCAAGAAGTGAACAATTTAATTTGATATATGTGCTTTAATTTAAAATATATCGAAAATAATTAAGATAAATTAAAAAATTAAAATAAAATGACCTTGAGCCTTAAAATATAAAAAAAATTAATTAAAAAGGTCTGAGAAAATATGATAAAGATTCTCATTAAAAAAAACTTAATTATTATATTTTTCTTGTGGAGGGTCGTTTTGCGTGGAATTGCCCATATGTATATTACTTTTTTTTACTATTCTACACAATCATGCGACTTTTGAGAAAATACAACCCTGGTATGATGTAGTTTATGAAAATGTTCAGAAGACAACAAGAATTCATTATATCAGGTTAGGATAGTGAGTACCAGCCTTTGTATTATATTGTAGAAAAAATTAAATTTAAAATAAACTGTGCATCTAAAGGCCAAAGTGATGAGATTAGGAAAAACTATAAGCAAATTTGTAATAGTCCGCACCAGAAACTCTTCAACTATTTTGTGTGATTCTGCTGGTTTAGTTAATTTGAATTTGTTAATATAATTATAATTTTATTCCACTAAAAAACTACCTTTAAACCTATCAAAAGCAGAAATAGTCAGCACGAGCTGCAATTAAAACGCACGACCAACAACTATCACATCAGAACGAAACAGGAAAATTGATTAAACAAAATCAACGTTAACAATCCCTTGGGCTATTTTTGCCGACATCATATAGTGCTATTCATTGGCAACTGACATTTTATATCGCCAACAAAATTAAATTCACCAAAGCCTGCAGAACAATACAGCGAGCGACAAGAGCAGCTACAATTGACAATGATGCACAATGTGCAAATATCAAGCCTGCCTGCCAGCAGACAATAAAAGGCTGTTGTTAATGACGTAGCCACCACTTTGGCTAAAAATAAAATAAAGTATTAAAAAAAAAAACACAAAAGGAAATGAAACGTCATCTGTGCTGTGCACAAGGAGCCTGATAAAAGACTGCTGCGACTGTGTTAAGAAGCAGCAAATTATGAACATCAATAGTCTTAGCGTATGCAACAAGAAGAATATATATAAAATAAAATAAATAAAAATACGCAGAAAAAACTACTATCAGTTTTTCCTTCCATTACCGCCGTTGTTTGATATTAATTAAGTCATTGATTGATGCAATCATTTTCTCATTAGCCGAAAAATTTAAATTTTTGATGTGTAAACATCTATACGCTAGGGGGTACAAATCTTTTTCACAATACAATCACAAATTTTGAGTGAGATGCACACCGCGTTGTCAAATCGGTGTGAGCTATGTATGAGTGTATTAGTGTTTGAAAGAAGCAATACAAACTTATTTAAAATATTGTAAATACATAGGAATTTGCTGGTTTTTGTTTGTTTTATTTAACTTGATAATTGCTTTATTAGGGTTCCGTACATCAGAGGTGAAAATGGACCCTATTGTTTTCGCTACGCTGTCCGTCCGTCTGTCACAGGGTATTTTCTCGAGAAGCGTAAGAGCTACGGACCTTAAATTCGGACACAGTGTGTAGACATTTGGCCGCTACAACAACAAATACATGAGAGTTAAAAATTAAAGGGTGTTGCAAAACGAGCAACGAAAAATGTTAAAATCCCATGTAATATACATACAATTGTATGCACATATGTATAAACACTTGAAATTTGTAAAGTTAGTGTATTTTTATACAGTCTACAAAAATTAAAACTAAATTTAAAAAATTTAAATTAAAGGGTGTTCCATCAGTTAATGCAATGTTGACTTTGTAATTTTGACAACTTGCTGTATCTTGGAAACCGTAAGAGCAAAACTCTTGAAATTTTCAAAAACGGTAAAATTAAAAAATCAAAAAATTATAAAATCGCCAAATCTAAAAAAAATCGCCATAGCCAAAAAAAAAATCGCCAAAACGAAAAAGTACCAAATTAAAAAAAATTCCAGGACTAAAATAAATCGCGAAAAACTGAAAAATCGCCAAAATGAAAAATCCCTTAAACAAAAAAATCGCCAAAATGAAAAAAATCGCCGAAATGAAAAAAAACCCCAAAAACAGAAAAAAATCGCAAAATGAAAAAAATCGCCAAAATGAAAAAAAAAATGCGAAAATGAAAATAACCCCAAAAAGAGAAAAAAAAACGCCAAAACGAGAAAAAAGCGACAAAACTGAAAAAATCGTTTAAAATGAAAAAAACTTAAAAAAGTAAAAAAGCCACATCAAAAAAATTCTCAAAGCCGAATGTACGGAACCCTTCGTGCGCGAGTCAAAGTCGCACTTTACTGAATTTATTTTAATTGCAATGCGTACACAACAACAAGAACAGCAACAACTAAAGGTACCAACAGACGACATGTTTTTCACATTGTATGTGCCAAAATTTACATATTTAAACGGAAACATGTCGTCTGTTACCTTTAAAACATTGCTTGTGTAAAAAACATGACAAAAGACATAAGACATTATTTGAAATAGAGCGTGCTCTATTTTCTTATGTTAAACATACATCTCCAAATGTCTATGTGTTGCGAACAAATTCGTCGGCGGTTGATTATTTGCACTATCATTAGCCGTCTGAATGAAGTATTTTGCAAGACAAATAAATTATATTTTTTTTTTTAATTTAACGTTGTAGTTTTATTAAAATGAGTCCAAAAATGTATAGATTTTTAGATACAACCTCAACGTCTTGTTTAAAAAAGAAAAAATTTAAAAAGCACATTTGCGTCGCCAGTACTTCAGCGACGGAAACAAAAATATTTCGACGACTGCAAGCCATTTATAAAACTAACTACGTGGATATTTATGTACTGAAAAAGAAGAAGTGATACTACATGTACGTTTGTGACCAAAAACTATAAACCTTATGTAAATTAATCAATATTGACAAGCATAAAGAAAAACATACGAATCGAAAACTTAAAAAACACATGTAAAAAACATGTCGTCTGTTGGTGCCTTAAACGCTGAAC
This sequence comes from Tachina grossa, assembly GCA_949987645.1. Taxonomy (NCBI): domain Eukaryota; kingdom Metazoa; phylum Arthropoda; class Insecta; order Diptera; family Tachinidae; genus Tachina; species Tachina grossa. The sequence goes on along the minus strand of OX465278.1, from coordinate 132,379,442 downwards.
AACAGGAATTAAAAATTAAAAAGTAAAAGTAAAGGCATTTACCATAGATGAGCAGTACCACTAAAATTTCAGTAAAAATAATAAAAATTTTTTTAACCAGTAAATTTTTACTGATTACTAAAATTTTTTTCTACAATTTTTATAAAGTGCCTAAATGATTTATTATATGATGAGTTGCATTGAATTTTCAGTAATCAGTAATGCTTGTATTCATAATGAAATTCTACAAAAATTCATACAAAAATTTCAAAATTTTAATGAAAAAAACTTTGCCACTTGCTACAATTTTATTATGAATACGGCCCTACGATTTTACTAGTAATGCAAATTAAATTTCATTAACCGTAAAAATTTACTGAATTTTTTCAATAATCATTAAATTTACTGCTTACTGCAATTTTTAATGCAGTACATATACATATACTGCAGTGTACCCATTTACTAACCAATTAAGTTTAATAAAACAAACAAAAACCAACAAATTCCTATGTATTTACAATATTGAAAGTTTTGATACTTTGAATTAATTAATTTAAAAAAAAGATACTAAAAGCATAAGTACTTCCAAATTAAAAAAAAAATCATTACTAGATGTTTACACATTTCCTCTGTAATCGGACTCACATTGCCTTTTTTTACAGTCATTTTGATTGATTTAATAATTTTCTTTATTTGACGAAAAATGCAATTTTTTCAATCAACTTTTCGATTGGTTTTGAAATAACATTGAATTAAAATATTAATTGATTCAATCATTCTATTAATTCTATTATTTTAGCTAAAGTGTTTTATTGCGAGTCTTTTGGTACGTTGGCATTAGAACTATCGATCTGCAGAAATAATGAGATAAAAGAAATCTAGTAAATTTTAATTGAAATCTTTACACCCAGTTGTTTTTTTTTTTTTGATGTTTATTAAGATTTATTATCCAAAACAAAATTTATTAACTAAAATTTTTCCAAAACTACAACCAAACAATTGTAAACAATGTACCTGATTCGTACACCTTTTCATACTCGTATACACAGGCTGACTTTTCAATACAAATTTGAAAAAGAAACATAGTTGTATCACTAAGTTCTACTAGATTTCAAGTAGATTTTGACAAAATTAAGTGACGAGGTAAATATTGTTTTGTATGGCAAATCTACTACAATGTCAACGCACTTTAAAAAGATCTTGATAAATGTCCAAAAAAAAAAAAAAACTTAGTGGAATTGGTGTAGATTTTTATAAAGATTTTAACTGAAATCTGCTAGATTTCGTGCTGATGTAAATGCCATATTAATCATTCGTCATATTCTTTCTTTGTATGTGAAGGTCTCCCTATATACATTCACGTTTCAAAACACAGAAAGGGATTTTCTTTAATAATTGTGTATTGCAAACAAACATTTTCGCAAAAAAAAAATGCCAGATGCACTTATGTCCGATTTTCTCATGCGTCCATTAGGTGAAATGTGTACCATAATCCTGAATGAATGAATGGATGAATGGATGTACGAACGTGTGATAATGTTAATAATGTTCATGTGTTTGTATTTATTTATTCGAATATGTGTGTAAATTGTAAATACTCGTGCATATGCAGCATGTCCGTATGAATAAATGAACAAACATTGTTGTTGTCAAATATATCGTACGTGTTTTTTGTTCCTATCTGCATACATTCATGCATAAGTAGTTGCTGTTGTTGTTGTTGTTGTTGTTGTTGGGGAATAATAATGCAGTGAGATGATGACGATAATGATGTAGTGTTATTTATAAGCTTGAGTAATTAAACAAAATTTTAATTTTACATCAATGATAAAATAAATGTTGGCAACATATTTATGTACGTTCACAAATCCATACATACATAATCGTCCACAGCGTTGCCAGAATGATGATTTTATCATATTTTTGATGTTTAATACATATATACATAATTTTATGTTTTTTTTCGCGAATGATGATTTTTAATTTTTAAAAACCCGAATTTATACGATATGCCTCGTTTAAGAATGCTGAAATTCTCATGAACGATAGATAACTCAATAAAAAATATTTGAAGCCCTGCACTTTTAGGAATACGCCGACTTTAAATTCACAATTGACGGTTCTTCGTGCTCTCCTGAAAAGTTCAAATTTGCATATTGGATAGTATGACGTAGTAGGGACGATATGTATGTATATAAAAAAATCAAGTTTTGTACCGGCTTGCTATATATTTATTTTATTCACTTTACTCTGTGTCTTAAATCCACAAAAATGCATCATAGTTTTCAGCATAAGAGGCCTAATAAATAAATTTTTTAATTAATAACGATTTGTTTAAGCTTGAGATCAACAAAAAATTATGATTAATTGTATAAAACAATAAAGATCGAATAGCCAATCAGCTTAAAATCAATAAAAACCACATTGAATTAATGAGTAACAATAACGAAAGTCTAGTCTTGTTGAAATATCTTATTTTAATCTGGAAAAATATTATGCCCCTATTACGGTTTACAACTCAACTAAGTTTAAATGAAATTGTAACAACTTAACCTTAAAACAACTTTACTGTTTTTTGGCATTGTGAATTACAACTAATTTTCGTTGTATTCGAAAAAATGCTCTAAAAGAAAAGGCTTTTATCTTTACTATGTTTTTTTGAAACCACAGTAGCCATCATAAAACTTTTTAAATAGTTTTAGTTTTGCCCTTGTATTTTTTTTTTTTTAGATTTCACGTTTTATGAACGTGGCAACAATGTTGGTTGACAAATGGAATTGGTTGGCGCCTGGAATAATGAAGCAAAGCTAATACAATACTTGACATAAAAACCAAAATACAACTGATAAAAGGCAGTTGCCTGATGGTGAAAAAAGTTGTAATCCATAATACAAATTTTACAACTACAACTTAACTATCCATTTAGTTGTAAATCATAATAAGGCGCCTTAATGTACAGTATTAATTTATTAATTTTATTTATTTTTTTATATCTCAATATACATTTTCTTTTATATGGAAAATTATTGAATTACTATGACGAGTTCTGATTTTGAAGTTGCAGCTTTTCCCTGAGTGTACTTGTATTAAAATTTATTTATCTATTTTTTCGCCCATTTTTGTATGTTCAATTAAACTACTTTTTCAAGCTTTATTTTTTAGTTCGATACTTCGTTAAACTTCGGTTAACTTCTTCAGAATATTTCTTATTTGTTTGCTATTTTATTTTTTCTTCTGCCTTTTTTCCTTTCAATCACAAAAAAATATTTTTTTACTATAAAGGGTCCGCCAGATAACTTTTTTTTTAAAATGCTATAAAAAAAAACTACTGAAGCTTCGGCTGTGTGGCACATAGCGCCGTCCTGTTGAAACCAAATGTTGCCAATATCCTCCTCTTCAATTTTTGTGAACAAAAATTCGTTCAACATGGCCCGATAATGGTCGTCATTGACTGTAACGGCCACTCCTTGCTCATTTTCAAAAAAAAAAAAAAAAAAAAATGGCTCAATTATGCCTCTGGACCAAAATCCGCACCAAACAGTGACTCGTTTTGGGTGCGTCGGCTTTTCAATGTATGCGTGCGCGTTTTCTGTGCCCCAAATGCGACAATTTTGCTTGTCTACATACCCGCCAAGATCAAAATGAGCTTCATCTGAAAAGATGATTTTTTTTTTTTTTTGGCAAAATCGGCATCTTCTGTAAGTCGATCGCAGGCCCACTTATCGAAACGAAAACGCATTGGATGGCCAGTTGGCTCGTTCAGCGGAAGGATAAAACTAATTATCTGTCAAATCAGACATGAGCTAAGTGTTACCATTCACGAAATAAGCACTAGTTGAAAAAAAACGTTAGATGGCGGACCCTTTATAAATGAATAAATCAGGAAATAACTCTTATTTAAAAAAAAAAAAATAATAAACAATAATCAATTAACAATTACTTCTGCTTGAATAAATAAAAATCAGGAAATAACTTTTATTTATGCCAAAAAAATCAATAATTCTGCCAAAAATCCCGACTTCAATTAATTTTAAATGTTCGCCAAATTTTTAAATGAAAGATGGTGTCTATTTTAAAGCTCAAGGTGTGTGGTAAGTTTCGCAAAAATCGGTTAATCGGTGGTTCTACCACGTGAAAGGGTACATTCGGTGGTGTAGACCCCCCTCCCCAATGTAATAACAAGAACCAAAGGAGTTTGCTAGGTTTCGCAGCAATCAAATGGGTAGAATGTCTTAAAATCAAATTAAAAAATTTTGTGGGCATGTCCGCGCTTAATTTTTTACAAAAGGATCGATTGGAAGCTATACCCTCTCAGAGGAAAAATAATTCTTAAAATCTGTCTAAAATTTAGGGAGTTATAAAGTAAAAATGTTAAAAAAGAAAAATTAAAAATGCAGAATTCGGTTAAAAACTATTTGTGCTTAGAAAAATAAAAATAAAAAAATTTCAATAGCACTCGAGTTTCGAAAAATCTATTTCTAAACAACTAAAATTATGTGATTGGCCTCGTTCTACGATGTTTCCATCTGCTTGATTTTTTTATTTAAAAATTCAAAAATAATTTTTATTCTCGGTCCCTGATTTATTTATTGAGTATTTTGTTAAATTTTACATTGTGACATGTAAGCGAATATAAAACGATTGTGGATCTTTTGACTATTTGAAGACTACAAAAATTAAAGTTCCTTCTTTGGCAGGTTTAACACAAAATCTTCCAAACTCAATTTATCAAAATGACGAGTTCAGAGAGCTTTGTTTTTTTTAAGTAAAAAGTGTCAAAACTCACTAGGGCTGATAATATGTCTTCCCACATCTTCTTTAAGTATTTGAAATTTGGCTTCTGGCAACTCAGCTTATTCATACAAATATGCTGATGGATTGCGAACTGGAACATCCCAGCAAAAACTTTGCTTATTAGAATGCAAAAAAGTGTATGTAGTCGACAGTCGTAAGTACTTACAATTTATGTGGTAAAAAGGATAAATTGTTTAACTCGAGATTATTTGATTTCCAGTTAACGTAATCTTCATATTCAAAAGCATTGAAAATCTCGATTATTTTAAAAATTTAATGAATCATTTATAGTGTGTATAACGAATATCCGAATTTAATTAAAAAAAAAATATATATATCTGAAAATCGAGCTGAAAGTTTAAAAGTCTTCTTTTACAAAACTGTCAAATATGACTTAAGCACTTTTTCCTTATTACCACAGATTTTTAAGAAATAAATTCCCAAATAATTAAAAAATATTAATGCAAAAAAAGGGCTTAATTATTTGAGAAACCTTATATAGGGTGTTTTTTTTAGAGGTGTAGAACTTCGAATTGAAATAAAACACAAGAAAATCGTTTTAATGTCCATCAATTTGGCTTTATTGGAAGAATAATTTTATGCCATTAATGTTTAAATATGATTTCGGGCATGTGGCCGCCGCGGCTGGCTCGAATAAAGCTAATTCTACAGGTCCAATTTTCAACCACTTTTTCGAGCATATGGGGCCGTATGTTGGCAATAACGCCACGAATGTTGGCTTCCAAGTCCCCTAACGTTTCTGGTTTGTTGGCGTAGACGAGCGACTTCACATATCCCCAAAGAAAATAATCCAATGGTGTCAAATCACACGATCTTGGTGGCCAATTGACAGGTCCATTCCGAATAACCGAATTAATTGCTCTGATGGACGATTATGTCGACCATAAAATGGACGGAGCTTGCGGTAAACTTCGCGAACTGAACCATTATTTTCGAAATAAATTTGCACGATTTGCAAGCGTTGTTCTTTTGTCAACCTGTTCATGATGAAATGGCAAACCAAACTAAATATTAATCACTTGACAGCTGACAAAATGGCCGCCAGTTAAAAAAGTGATGCCAACTTAAAGTTCTATACCTCAATAAAAAACACCCTTTATTAACCACTGACATACAAACGTTATAGTTGAAATGTTTATGTGGTTGTTGAATATGCTTGATGTTGTTATTGTTGTTTTGAATATGCTTGATCTTTTTGTTGTTATTGTTTTTGTTGCTGCTCTAGATGCTAATAGTTGCATATTTAACAGCATCCATCCCATTTGATAATGTTATTTAATGCGTGTTGTTGATGCACAAACATTCAACGAAGCATTAAGCACAAGATGATAAGTAATATGTTTATTTGCTTTGTTTGCTGCAATTGCTCTTACACACAGAGAAAAAATATGGTTGAGGTAACCATAATCAAACAGCAACATACTATGATTGAATTATATGGTTGCAGTCAAATCATATTATTGTTAATAGAAAAAAAAACTTTAACAATATTATTATCTGAGTTAATTATAATATTATCTGAGTTAATTATAATATTACCTGAGTTAATTATAATATTATCTGAGTTAATTATAATATTGTCAGAGTTAATTATATTATAATCTTAGTATTGTAAATATGACAACACTATTGTTAGATGTGACTAAAATATAATTGAGACTCACCATACCATGTTCTAATATTATATTAATATTGTTAAATATTAATATAATAATACTATTTTATTTTTGAATCATATATTTATTGTAGAAACATCTGTGCGTCAAAATCTAAATAAAAATAATTTAATGTTGTTGAAATAAAATGTATATATAGAAATGTATACTTACACGACATACTGACATGTCTGTATAAAGAGATACACAAATATTTATATATTTTTATTGGTCTACCCTTTTATTTATTCTTTATTTATTTATTCATTTCTTTAACACCACCCGTGTAATACCGAGCTTACAAACGAAATACTGAACTGACAGATGTTTCTGAAAAAGATTTTTTTAAAAACTTAACATAGTATGGATTTGGATAACATTATATTGTTATTTACATCATATTATTTTTAAATAATAGTACAAATTATGTTGTAATCATAAATTTTTAACAAAACTATATTGTTAAACTCTAACCATATCACACTTGTATATTAATGTGATAATGTAATTATTAAATTCAAACATTACTGTGTTTATCGTAACGAAATAAATGTTTAAAATAACAATAACTAGTTTTCGACGACCACACATTTGTTTCAGAGAACATAGTATTCTTTTCTCAACCATTCTACAACAATATCTTTTCTTTGCGTGTACCACCACACACAGCTATGTATAGAGCTATTTGTCATTGTTGCCGCATGCTTGTACAATCCTTCTAACAAAACCAGTTGTAAGTGTGGGTGACAACAACGATAATGATTCTATAATATGTATAAAGACTTGTTGTAGTGGAAAAGACAGTTGTTCAATGGTATTGTCGAAAAATTGAAAGAGGAAAATAAATACATTAAATTTCCAGGAATATTGATTTAAAAAAAAATAATAGCTTGCTGGTAATTAGCTTCATAGAAAATTCTTAATTCAACCGAGCTTTTAAGTCATGTAAGAAAATGTAAAAAAAATGTGTACAAAAGCCTTTTCAATGTAAAATGAATTTGAAGAGATACTGAGTAATAGTTTTTAAGCATTAACAATTTTCACCACTGCAAGCTACCGACTTCAAAGTGTCAAGGATAAATTAAATTTTATTTAGCTTGCAAGATATTTATATGAAATTTTTACATAATATAAAGAACGATATTAGGTTTAACATTTGTTAACGCACTTCATAATCCCAAATTATTATTTTACTTATTCAGTAAAATACTTTTTTTTATTAAAAATACATTGAAATTGATTATTGAGGTGTTTAGCTGGATCCTATGCGCATTTCACTGTTGCTAATGCAGGGAACATTTACCCAAAAATTTCTTAGAACAACTAGAGTTATTAAGAAATATTTGTTTCGTCTGTTTTATTTGCCCATCAAAGCCATATACATATACATATATATAATTCATTAAAAATACAACATTAGCAATAAGAAATGAATTCATTAAAGTGCACCTTTGACTCTGACTTTGAACCTTAGCCTATAAAATCGAATATCTTACCTGCTGTAGATCTTCTTTGAAAAATTTTTGAGTAGCCGGTAAAGTTTTTTTTTCGGTTTTTGGCGATTTTTTTACCCTTTTACGCTTTTTTAGTTTTCGACATTTTTATCTTATCATGGAGTTTTTTTACTTGAAGTATTTTTTTTTAGTTTTTGGTGATTTTTTCGGTTTTTAGCGATTTATTTTAACTCTAACGATTTTTTTTAGTTTTGGAAATTTTTTTAGTTTTGGCTAATCGCCAAGATTTTTGTATTTTTCTAATTTTTAGTTTTAGACTTTTTTAAAAATTCGAAAAGTTTCCAAGATACAGCAAGTTGTGAAAACTAAAAAAAATAAAAATTACATTAACTGAGGGAATGCCCTTTAATTTTGACTTTTTTTTTTTAAACTTCAATGTTAATTGTTGTAGTCTATGTACATATATAAAAGAATATCTTACCTGTAGTGCGATTTAGTAACTTTTAACGATCGGACAATCGTAATTTTTGTCTATACATTTTGTCGCTTGCAATAACAATTGTGTGATTCCGTAACTTCTTTTTAACGCTAGTGCGCAGCTGATATTTTCTGTTGATTTTTGTCGATCAAATTACCAGCGCACAAATTATTGTCGCTTAAATAACGACACAGCTGACATTAACCTACAGCGAATATCGTTAAAAATGTTACTGAATAGCAAATTCGGTAAGTTTTCGTTATAATTATTTTAACGATGCGATTATCGTTAAAAAAGTTAGTGAATCGCACTACTGGTGTAAAAAATTTTTAATTTTTTTCTTTTTAGCGTTTTTTATTTTTTTTAACGATTTTTTCGATATAACAATTTTTTTCGGGTTGTGATGGATGATTTATTTTAGTTTTATCGATCTTTTTAGTTTTGGCTCATGTTTTTTGTCTTGGGGATTTTTTTTTGTTAATTTTGGCGATTTTTTTTTGGTTTTTGTTTTTTTTTATTTTAGGATTTTTTAATTTTAGCAGCTTCGGAAATTTCAAGAGTTTGCCTCTTACGATTTCCAAGATACAGCAAGTTGCCAAAATTACATAGTCAAAATTACATTAACTGATAGAATGCCCTTTAATTTTGATTTTATAATTTTCAGTGTCAATTGGTGTTGTCTGTATAAAAATAAATTAACTTTGAAAAATTCAAGTGTCTAATATATAATTTTTTGTATACTTTGTTGCTCGATTTAGAACACCCTTTAAGTTTTAACTGTTTTTATTTGGTCTTGTAGCGTCAAAGTTCTACACATTCTGTGAAACTTTCAGGTCTGTAGCTCTTACGGTTCTCGAGAAAATAGCCGACGGCCGAACGGACATCGTAGCGAAAATAATAGGGTTCCTTTTCCCGTTGGGCGTACGAAACTCTAAAAATTAAAATTAGTAATTAATCAATAATTTTTATTGTAAAAAAAATTCACTTTACTCACACTTGTCCGCAGCCGTCCGTCACAAACCACTTAAAAAAAAATTGTTTAACATCAGTAAAGTTATTTTTTTCTTCTCTCAAAATTTTTTGTAAATATAATTACCAAAATTATTTGGCATATTTTAGGTACATGGAGAAGAATTCAAAAAGAATGCTTTAAAAATATATAAATTTTAGGAACGAGCACAAAAATATATAATTACTGCCATCAGCACATGCTGGTCTGGATAAAAGTGAGAAATGTTCTAAAACATCTAGGAATGAAAGCAAACAAATTATGGTAAATATCCTTAGCACAGTGGCATAAGGTTGAAAAATATTTGTTACATATTTATGTGATTTCGAATTTTTTTAAGTATTTAGTAATATGTAGATAATAGAAATGGCATGTGTAAAAAACATAGTTCATAGAAAATATGTATCTTTTCTAATTTAGAGCTACAAAAAAATTGGTAAGCCTGGATGTTCATCATTCCTTTTTGGCGGTAATGATCTTGCCCGATTAATTTCTAAAAACATGGCGACCAATAAATTCAGCAGCTTCTTAGTCTCACGAAACAGATAATTTTTTCTGTTGTGCTTTCAGTTTCAGTAAAATGTGGTAAACATTTTTTATAACCATATGCATTCAAAATTTGTGTCTAACAAGGTTGTCAGAAAAAGAATTGGCAGTCAGTCCACTGTAATACCACCAGCTGACAACAAATTGTGAGACATCTGGCAATACTGTGAACACATTTCGTTGCCCTTATCAAATTATTGTCAGATATTTGTCAGAAATTTTATTATTGCCAGATGAGCGAAATTAATGTATCTGTCAATGACATCATTGTCAGAGATTTCTTTTAATTGGTAATACTGTACACACCTGTTTTTACGGAAAGCGAATAAATATAATATTACATGTGCAGGTTAATTGTTGCAATTGCTTCTTTATGGTCCATAACAATTTATATTTTCATTTGTTTACATTTACCACAAGCACAGATGAATGATAATTGACAATTTCTGTCATATTGTTTTGAGTATGGCAATACCTAACCCTACCAACAGATTTGGAAATTTTTGCATATGAAAGTGACATTATTTTGACTGACAATGATATATTTATTGTCAGACAATCGAGAGATCTGCCCCCGTATTCTGTAACTCGCTAAATCTAAAGCTAAATTCGATCGCTAAAACGTTGAACAAATGAAAAATTTAAATATTTTGGCGATGACATAAAACAGTAACATTTCGGCAAATTAGATTTCTAAGCCATTGCCTGATTTAGAAATACATGTTTCAAAATTGTATTCGTAGCCGAAATTCGATAAATCGACTTCATATATTTTAAGCGATAGCGATTTAGCTTTAGCGAGTTCCAGAATGCGGGGGCTGATCTCTGACAACCTCTGACAACCTCTGACAACATATTTTTTTTATTACACCCCACTGTGCACCGTCTTATAACAACAAACTCACTACGTAAGCATTGGAAAAATATCTCGCAAAAACACACAAACACTAATTCATTTATTTTCGCACACAAAGCGGGCAAACATTAAGTTATTTACACAAACAAACTTTAATTGAGGAAGGAAATAAGCAACCAAAATTAAAGAAAAGAGGAATTTTAGGACGAAAAAAAGTCACTAAACGAATTGAACTGTTGGCACTAACGCTTAACACAAACACACACACACACACACACACCCACTACACACATAGTATTACCCCCCAGTTGACCAAGACTTTCGTTATAGATATCGATTTCGAATATATGTATCTCCAAGATTTATCGTGTAAAACTATCGAGAGTGAGACTCAAAAATGAATCGAAAAAAGTTCACCTCTCACTCAGTTTTGTCCCAAAAAAATATTCGATTTCGAAGATTCGCTAGCAATATCAAAAGTGAGAGAATATCGAACTAATTTCGATATCGCAAAAACGCAGCAGAAAAAGTAAAAATGTAATTTTTTTCTTTAATTTATTTATTTTAAATTACTTATTTTATTTTATTTTTTTTAATACCTTAAACTTACACTGCAGGATTTGAACATGGTACCATTCCATTCTAACAGACTAGCACACATTCCCTAGGATATCGTGGCAAATTTTTTTCTGTTCAATTATTGCACATATCCAGCCATAAGTCCTCGTCCATACAGTGAAACATTTGCTGCGAAACATTTTTGATTTCTCTTTTGAAACGGCATTCGTGTCCACACTGTGAAGTTTTTGTTTTGCAGCTTAATACATTTTCTCATATATTTCTTATGAGAATGAGACGAGAATGACGTACTCAACAAGTACATGCTGTAAATTAAACAAAGTACCCTTTTCCATTTTCCTTTCGTTTTTTTTTATGAAAATCGATTATTTACGATCGCAAATAATCAATTTTGGTCAAAAATTGCTGTTCGAAAATTATATCGCTTAAGCTACTTTGGCGGTTATGGCGCGATATATAAGTATGTGTCTTTATTTTATTTTTCAACTTACTGTGCTGTCATGCCTCGAAACTTGGTACCTCTAGAATAACATGCTGCTGGCACACATCAACTCGGCTACCGTCACACATTCGAAAAACTATCGAGAGAAGTTCAAATCTCGAAGCTTTTTCGAACATTTGAATTTTCTTAGATTAGCGAACAAATATCGAAGAATTTTGTTTCGAAATTTCTTCGCTTTAGCGAGCATTCGTTTTTATCGAATCTCAGGTCAAGTGGGTAAACACAACCAGCGTACCAACACTATTAAACATTGGGAACACTTTTCGAGTGCATGTTTGTTCATGACTTCAACAACTCTCAGCAGAAAATACAATTATGACGAAAACACACACGCATTTTGGAAAAACTTAAAAAAAAAGAAACTGATTACAAAGTTAGTCATGAAGATACAGTAGGTTTGCAATGAAAATCTGTTTAACATTTTAGTGGAAAAAGAGACTCCATTAGGCTCGGTGATAATTTTAAAATTCCTTTGAAATGTTTTTTTTTCAGGAGCTGTAATAATTGGAGGTGGTATATATGTATACATACATAAGTATAAAGGCTAGTGAGCATTATCGTATACATTTCTGAAAATATGCAAATATTAAAATACACATTGCTTCGGTCTTGTGTGGCAAAATAGTCGGCGAAGTAAAATACCCAATAAAATAGATACCAAACCCAGCTTCGAAAATTTAATGCATGCCATTGATATCATTAGTACTGAACCTTGTCTTGTAAAAAAATAGTGCAAAAAGGAGAGTTGTAAAAGAATCTCTTCACTTCTTTTACCACCTGTATTCTCTATCACTATACCTTTCCTCAAGAAGCTAACCCCTAGTAGTAATAGTAGACAGTGATGAGTGCATACTTAAAAAAAAATAATATGTAATAATAATAATATCAAACATATTCAATTAAAAATCGCATACAGAAAACTTCATAACAATTCGCACTATTTACATATGTATCAGAGAACTGTATGAGTTGATTCAGTTTCGCTCTCCACTCACTTTTACAATGCTTTTGTTTTGTTCCTTAACATCAATATGTACTAATGATATTGCTTGCAGAGTTAGGTTAGGTTAGGAAGGGTGGTGCTTTACCGCACCTCCACTTGGATCCATTGTGATTCCCTTCTGTTGCCCAAAAAGTAATATTTACCCTGCCATTTGCAGCCAGAAGTGACCCTATTATCCATCACTAAGCCACCGAATTCCCATGATGAAGCCCCTGATGTCCTCTAGTTTAGACTTCCCGACATCAGTAATGCTTTCATGGAAATGTCTGCTCAGCCATCTAAGCCTATGACGTTGCAGCTTCGGGCAATGATAGATAATATGTTCAATGGTTTGTGGTTCCTTTTCATTCCCGCACATTCTGCAAAAACCAAGAGTGCCAGTCTCCCAAATGCTGGTTCTTGCTCTGACCGAGCAGTGACCTGTCAACACGCTTATCATGATTCGCATCGCCTTCCAAGTTTTGGCCAAAAACCCCTCGAGACTCTACAATCCACCCTACTTCGCCATGAATTGTTGGTCCTGCTTTATACCAAATTACTAAGTTCTTTATAGTAATGACCTGTCGGTAATTTCACCACTCTGTCCGACATTCTCTCATCTAACGCCGACCCTATTCTTGCCAGCTCATCGGCAATTTCATTTCCCTCAATGCTGCTGTGGCCAGGAACCCAACATAGTCTGACACTGTACTTATCCATAAGCAAGTTGAGGGCTTTCCTACATTCACTAATAAGTTTCGACATTCTCACCACAAAGTTCTCTATAGGAAGTAGATGAAGAATGCCGTCCAAGGCAGCCTGAGGTGTGCTCCTCTGAGCACCTGTGATGCCCATCGAGGTACATCTCTGAACCTTAGCTAGCAATCTCCTGTGAATTTTTTTCCTCAATGCCTCCCACCATACCACACAACCATAGGAAATAACCGGCTTGACAACCGATGTGTAAATCCAGCTTACTACCTTCGGTTGCAGACCCCAGTTCCTTCCTATGGAGTTCCTGCACGCGTAGTTGGCATTGAGCTCTTCCTTTATCCTTTCCTGCGTGTTCATTTTCCAAGAAAGCTTGCTATTTAAGAAAACACCCAGGTATTTGCAGGGTTACCTCTCTAACAATGGCTGTAACTAACTTACTCTCCTGATTTGAACAGGCTAAAGTTCACTGTGTGTGGTGTCAGTTGATGTAAATTTCTGCTTTATATACTCAGCTTTTATTGCAAATGGAATACGTGAATTGTTTTGATTCGTCGTATTTCAATTTGCTGAAAGCTTGTTGTTTTATTGTTTTGTATAGTAATCAAATAATTCACAAAAGCACGGTGCCCAGATGGAGTCTTAAGCTAATAAAACATTGCGTATTAACTAATAGTTTCTCTCGTATTAAAATAATTTATAAAATAGAATGAGCCTAGCTATTTTATTTTATGTATTAGATAAAACTACATACATATATTTGTCAGAAGGGGGTTGTAAGAAGTTTTCAAAACAATCATACTGATTCATTGCTTTAGTGAATCATATAAATTAATAGAAATTGCAAGCAGTGACATGCATTTATTAACAACAGTGTCATTGATATGAATCTTTCATTTTTTTTAATGTTAAGTGCTAGCTCCAATATTCATTTTAGAAAATACAAAATTATGCCATTTAATTCGAAATCATGCAGATCTCTGATATGTATGTAGATGTTTTTAGGGTTCAGTACACCAAAGACGGTTGTCCGTCTGCCCGTCACACGGTATTTTCTCAGGAACCGTAAGAGCTACGGACCTGAAATTTGAACACAGTATGTAGAACCTTGGCAGCTACAACAACAAATACATGAGAATTAAAAATTAAAGGGTGTTCCAAAACGAGCAACGAAAAATTTTAAAATCCCATGTAATATACATACAATTGTAATTATATTGAAACTTGAAATTTGTAAAATTAGAGTATTTTTATACAGACTACAACAATTAACACTAAAATTTAAAAAAAATAAAATTAAAGGGTGGTCCATCAGTTAATGCGATTTTGACTATGTAATTTTGACAATTTGCTATATCTTGGAAACCGTAAGAGGCAAACACTTCAAAAACGGTAAAACTAAAAAAACCGAAAATTATAAAATCGCCAAACCAAAAAAAACAAAATCGCCAACATTAAAAAAAAATTTCTAACACTAAAATAAATCGCCAAATTCGAAAAAATCGCCAAAATAAAAAAAAACGCCAAAATGAAAAAAAACGCCAAAAATCGAAAAAAATCGCCAAAACGCGAAAATGTCGCCAAAACTAAAAAAAAAATTTAAATAAAAAAACAATCGCAAAAATTAAAAAAATCGCCAAAAATAAAAAAAAATCGCCAAAAGGAAAGAACGCCAAGAACCGAAAAAAATCGCCAAAACAAGAAAATAAAGTATCAAAACTAAAAAAAGAGCCAAAACTTAAAAAAATCGCCAAAAACTTGAAATTTTCAAAACGGTAAAACTAAAAAAACCAAAAATTATAAAATCGCCAAACCAAAAAAAAAAATCGCCAAAAATTAAAAAATCGCCAAAACGAAAAAAATCGCCAAAATTAAAAAATTAATTTCTAACACTAAAATAAATCGCCAAATTCGAAAAAATCGCCAAAATGAAACAAAACGCCAAAATGAAAAAAAAAACGCCAAAAATCGAAAAAAATCGCCGAAACGCGAAAATGCTGCTAAAACTAAAAAAAATTTAAATAAAAAAACATCGCAAAAATTAAAAAAATCGCCAAAAATAAAAAAAAAATCACCAAAACCGAAAAAACGCAAAAACCGCCAAAACAAAAAAAAAACCGAAAAGATCCTAAGAACGAAAAAAAAATACCAAAACTATATATTATATAGGATGAAGTTTGTATTAAATTACATATCTAGTGTTCGTACGGAACCCACACACGGACTACAACAATTAACACTAAAATTAAAAAAAAAAATTAAATTAAAGGGTGGTCCATCAGTTAATGCAATTTTGACTATGTAATTTTGACAATTGGCTATATCTTGGAAACCGTAAGAGGCAAACACTTGAAATTTTCAAAAACGGTAAAACTAAAAAAACGAAAGTTATAAAATCGCCAAACCAAAAAAAAAATCGACAAAAATTAAAAAATAAAGGCCAAAACGAAAAAAAAATGCCAAAATTAAAAAAAAATTCTTACACTAAAATAAATCGCCAAATTCGAAAAAATCGCCAAAATGAAAAAAACGCCAAAATGAAAAAAAAACGCCAAAAATCGAAAAAAATCGCCAAAACGCGAAAATATCACCAAAACAAAAAAAAATTTAATAAAAAAAATCGCAAAAATGAAAAAATCGCCAAAAATAAGAAAATCACCAAAATGAAAAAACGCCAAAAATCGAAAAAAATCGTCAAAACAAGAAAATAAAGTGTCAAAACTAAAAAAGAGCCAAAACTTAAAAAAAATCTCCAAAACCGAAAAAACGCCAAACAAAAAAACCGAAAAGACCCCAAAAACAAAAACGAAAAAAAATGCCAAAACTATTTATTAGATAGGATGAAGTTTGTATTAAATTACATATCTAGTGTTCGTACGGAACCCTTCGTGCGCGAGTCAGAGTCGCACTTTACTGAATTTATTTTATTTCAACTGAAAAATAAAACACGAAAATTCACGCAAATTTTCTGACAGCACTAACTTCAAATTGTCTGAACTAAAATCAAACCCACTGTAAGTGTTTTATAAAGTAAAAAAGAAAAAAAAAAGAAATTATACAAACGAAAGTTAAGCTTTAGTAACGAACAAAATAGCAGCAACAGCAGGAGCATTAACTATGTATAGCAAAAGTAAAAGCAAGAACAGCTTTATGGCAGAGCCAACAAACTGTATCAACAGCAGCATCAGGCGGCAAATGATGAAAAACGCCATTAGGTGAGATTTACTCATATAAGCAGCAATTGGGGAATCACAGAGGCAAAATAAAAAAAACAAACTAACACCAAAAAACCTTAAATAAAATTACAAACGACTGGCTTTGGTCGCTTTGCCTGCTGCTCCAAAGGGAGTGCGATGTGTGCCAGTGACAGCTTTGCGAACAAAAAACACACTCGCACATTCTGTGTGAGTGCGTCTGCTATGGAAGCAGCGGCTTTTAAGGAAATGATAGAGAGGGGAAAAGAGAGAAAAAATTGGAAATAAAATCAACGTTTACTTCTTGTGGTGTTGGAAAAGTAAATTGTCCGCACAACTGTTCACAAAAATCCTGCTGTTGCTGCCTTTAGTACGAGTATTGTTGTTGTTGTTGTTGCTTTTATTGGTAACATTTGCTAGAGCTGCCATTACCATTCTAACTGCTGATGTGGCAAATAAAACAGACTCCCGATTATAACCAAATGACTACAAAGTATGTGTGCTGGCAGAAGCTGTATTTGTGCGCCAGCAAGTGTTTGTATAAGCGCACGTGTGTGTTTGTGTAATAGTGTGTGCGTTAAACATAAAATATGTTTGCAAGTGTTTGCTTTGAAATCACTTGCAGGTTATGGCTGGGGCTATATTGAGAAATAGAAAGACAACATTCTGTAGCATATAAATACACTGTCAGAAATTAATATTTGTGTTATTAATGAGAAGATTCCAAATCGATTAGCTCTTTTTTTGGAATCTACAAAGTGGGTATCGAATTTTCGTTCCAATGAAGATATAAAATTCAGTAAAGTGCGAATATTTTAGTTTTGGTGCTTGTTTCTTATTGGCGTTCTTTTTTGTTTCTGGCGATTTTTTCGGTTTTGAGGATTTTTTTCGTACTTGGCAATTTTGTTAGTATTGGCACTTTTTTAGTTTTGTCGTTTTGGAAACTTTTTTCAGTTCTTGGGGATTTTTTGCTGTTTTTTTTTACAATTCATATTATTAGCTTAAGCGATTTTTTTAATTTTGGCCCTTTTTGGTTTTGACGTTTTTTTTTCGATTTTTGACGATTATATTAGTTTTTAACCGACTTCAAAAAAGGAGGGGGTTATCAATTCGTCTTTATTTTTTTTGCCGTTCATATTAGACCGATTGGAAAAACTTTTTATTGTCTGAGAGGGTACAGCTTCCCATTGATCCCATTGCAAAAAAAATTGGGCAGGGATACGCCCACAAATTTTTATATTTTATTTTATGATATTCTACTTATTTCACTGCTGCAAAACTTAGAAAACACTTTGGTTCTTGTAATTACACAAAGTTGAAAAAATGGGCGGGGCTGCGCCCATTAAAATCTATTATTATATTCACAATCTGCAGTTTAAAAAAATGGGCGGAGTCACGCCCATTAATATTTTATTTTAAGTGGTTCTACTGTAGCGATTTTTACAAAACTGAACACACACCATGAACTCTGAAAAACACAAAATCTTGCATTTAAAAATTAGTAAATTAAAATTTAATTTTATATACCATAATTTTTTTCCGAAAATGTTCTATCAGATCTTTGCATTGAATTCGGTTTTTTTTTGGCAGAATTATTATTTGGCGACCGTTTTACTTTTTTTTACATTCAAGCAGTTTATTATATCGCTTGAATTATTTTGGCAATTTTTGGTTTCGGCATTTTTTTAATTTTAGGATTTTTTAGTTTTAGCATTTTTCAGAATTGCCAGAGTTTTGCCTCTTACGGTTTCCAAAATGCAGAAAGTTGTCAAAATTATATTATCTGATTCAATACCCTTTAATTTTGATTTCTTAAGTACCCAGGAGACGATCAAATAAAACCATCACTCGGTGAATATGTATTAGTGACGTTTAATTGAAGCTTTTTCGGTGACGTTCAAATAAAATCGTTAATCAGCATTTTAATTTTGTGTTCGTTGTGTGCGGATGCAAGTGTGTCTTCCTCGGATGGACAAAAAACTCTTTATGAAATCTTGGTACTCGTATTAAAAAGTTCATTGAACAAATATTATACAGAGTTAAATAATAATTTTTCCAGCTCTCGCTCGAAATTTTCATTTATTATTATCTATAATAATATTTTTTTTAGTTTTTCAAATAATTACAAAGAACAAAAAATTTTCAATATAAACACAAGAGACCTTGAACTTAATAAAATTGGAGAATGTTATATATATAATAATAATAAAAAAATGTTGGTAGAATTTTAATTTTTTGTTTTTTTTTTACAAAGAACAATGATTAATTTTTATGAAATGCAAAATGCATTTTTTTATACGCGCACTACTCCAGATTTGGAGACGATCAAATGATCTGCTGTCAAATAAAAATATCAAAATGTTTTGATTTTCATCAATCATTGCCGACAACGTGTACATGTGGCCGAAAAAAAACGAATGTACACACACAACTATGTGATTGATGTTTTTATTTGAAAGTCTCCTGGACACTTTAAATTTAAGTGTTAATTGGTGTAGTCAATAAAAAATAAGAAACATTAACGAAAGTCTATTCATGATGAAATTTCTTACTTCAATATAGGAAAATATTAATTTACAGTATTAATTTATTAATTTTATTTGTTTCTAAGTATCTCAATATACATTTTCTATTCTATTATATTAAAAATTATTGAATTAATGTGACGCGTTCTTATTTTTAAGTTGCAGCTCTTCCCTGAGTGTATAAATTTATTTTATTTTATATAAAGTTATTTTATTTTATTTATTATGTTATATACATATTATTAATTATTTCATCTAATTGTCAGTCGATTTATTAAGTGTTTTCTTCTTTTATATTTCTTTACAGGTAAAATCTTGCAATTAGAAGAGGGCAACTTTAAATATATGCAGTGCATATTAAAACTTCGATTGTTTAGAAATCTCATTTAACGCATATTCTGTCAAGGTATTATAAAAATATTTTCTCTCTGTGCACTAACTGACAAAATCACAGCAATTGTACAAGTTCACTTCAGATTGCCAGTATAAGTCTGATGATGCTGAATTGCACAAAAAAAAAGACACAGAAAAAAAATTAAACGAATAAAAAAGAAATAATAAAAAAGTGCAAAGCAAACAAACATTTCGCATGTTTAAATGAATAAATTTTGTATGGGAAATGTTGGTGGCCAAAATGTTTACTTTTCCGTTCACATGGGACGATATCAAAATGTTCAATATTTATGTGTGTTCGTGTGTGTGTGTAAGCGAAAAGTGCTTATGCGTTTGTGTATGTGTAGCCTGAATGCTACAGAAGCTGCCTTATATTCCATAGCAAAGAGACACACACACAAATAGGGTGAGGATGAGCAAATAACAATGTGTGAACTTTCTGCAAAGAATGTGCGTCCTAAGTGTGAGTTTTTATTTTATTATACTTCGTTTTTTTTTTCTTTTTTGCTTGTACAAATGTGGGCAACAAATATTCAATTTAAATGTTTGTCGTTAGATAACAAATAAAAACACTGCGGCACGCTACTAAATACATTACGCTTATACATACAAGGGAAATCCTTGTTATTTCGTACACACAAAGATTCAATATCAATAATGTTGTGTGTATTTCTGAATTGGTTTTCTATCGTGTTTTGTACTGAAAATGCCAGATTTCGTATATTGGAGATTGCAAATTTTATAGTTCTTCAATTGTATTTAGAAATCGCAGGCAGAATCCTGATTGATCCTGTTGCATGTGCCGGCAGGGACTAAATTTTGTTGGGATTAGTTTTATTTTTATTTTTGTTAAGAGTAGGATTCCCTATCTTGCACAATCGTAGAACATTTAAAAAATACAACTCTGGTATGTTGAAGTTTATGCAAATTTTCAAAAAAAAAAAAAAAAAAACCAACGACATGGCAACATTTCTTTTACCACCCCCACCTCTCCCACTCCACCCACACTATAGCCAATTCTGTACAAATTCGTTTTAAATGAGTGTGCTTCTTTTAAATAATATATATATTTTTTAAGTTTTGTATCATTGTTGTATGTTTTGGAATTTCCCAATTCCATAGTTGAGATGAGGCATCATGTGGCAAATGTTTTGCGTTGACACACTTTTATGTGGCATTTGGAAATAGAAATAAAAATCGAATTTCGTTTTAAACGTACAAAAATATTTCTATTGCTGTTTTTTTTTTTGCTTTATCTTCGTTTTTTTTAATAACAGGCCATTTATGCATTTGACGCTTAAATCACACCAAACGGTTTATCTTTGGTAACAGAAAAGCACACACACGCGCTCATCCTGTCGTATGCAAACTCTGTTACACACACACACACACACACACACGTTCGCACAGAAGTATATTTCGATTCGTTATCAGTTTTTTATTTGAAAATTGCTTTTCAATTTAAAAATTTTCTTGCTAGGATTAAGGAAGAGTTTTTATTTTTAAATATTTTAAATTTGCGAGCAGGGATTTCAAGCCATAAATAATTTAAATGTAATAAAACTTTTGTTTGTTCGGAACAGTATTTTCCCCGAGCGCTTTTTTATACACACATATATACATACCAGTATGTACCTTGCAGAAAGTGCGAATAGTGAAATTGTAGTGGTTTACTAGTGACATTGTCAGTAGTACTACTGACCAGGTGTACCCCAGCCAATGTAATCATCTATTGACATTTAACATCAGCTTGTCATTGAAAATCCACCACTAGACTGTAGGACTACTGACTAAGTAGTTCTTTTGGGATCACATGGAGACATTGACACCAAAGATTCATTAGTAAATTTTATTGGGTCTAGTCTACAATATCAATATTTTCTCGCTCGTTGTCAATAGTAAATTTATAGTGATTTTCTAGTGACATTGTCAATAGTGCTACTGATTAGGTGCACCCTAGGCGATTAGCCTATTGACATCTACCATAGGGCTGTCATTGAAAATCTACCAGTTGACTATAGCACTATTGAGAAGGTAGTTCTTTTACGAACATATGGAGATATTTGAACCAAAGTTTCACTAGTAGATTTTAGTAACCCTCGTCTACATATACTTTTTTAATATTATTGCACAGCATAATAAAAAAGAAAAACAATCTATTGACGCGTTGATCATTGACAATATCACCAGATATACTCTAGAACTGTTGTCTCTAACGTATCTTTACTAGCATATAAAAGGAAAGTTGTCGACATTTTAACTAGTGCAATTGTCGCTGGACAAAGAGACATATGGTTCTAGGCTGACTAGAGGGTATGTACCCGTATCTACATATATGCATATGTATGTATGCGATATGTAAATATTTTTTCAGCCTTTTGTTTGCAACTAGATTAAACAACACTTTGTTATCATTTTGAGAGCTACAAATGAAATCCTGGCAGTTATGTACGTACATACATATATTCAAATTAATAAATATTAAATCAACATGGTGACGCTGATGCTCCCGGATTTACAAATAATTTAGAACTATTATGAATATTTAATGCTGAAGAATTTTTACTTTGAGTACATACATGTTTACATGCATGTACATATGTATATATTTATGTCCCTTAATTAGAAATAAGTTCAGTGAAGTACGATTTTGTATCGCACACGAAGGCAACCTTAGGCACAGACCGCTTTTATAACTATGGGCACATACAAACGTGTTCGTAATGCCTGCCGGACAAACTTGAGACAATTCAATAAGCCTAATAGTGCTTTCACACACTACTATATGGTTGGTTTTAATAAAACGTGCTTTTATCATGCAAGATAATTTTTAATTAGGTTTTATCAAATGAACCTTGTTTTCGTTGTACTAAATGCGGTGCTGCCAAGTCAAATAAACGAAGGCAGTTACCCATTTAAACATTTAAACTTAAAAATTAATGTAGCCGCAACAATAATTAAAAAATTGCTCAGAAAAAAATACGAGGGTGGATCATTAAATCAGTGTCTTTTTGAATATCCCGCTTCTTGATTAAAATGGCAACACTGCTCCTGTCAATAAGCAACTGTCAGTTGACTCCTGTCTAAATTTTAACAAACTGTGTCATTTAGTTTGTGTTTGGCAGCCGTTGATAACAGACTACCTCGCCTTTTGAGAAGAAAATGGAAAAAGTGAATTTCGAGTGCTCATTAAACATAATTTTTTGCGAGAAAAAAGTCAATCAAACCAAAAAGAAGCTCGATAAATACTATGGGGGCTCTGCACCATCAATTTCAATGTTAAAAAAGTGCTTTGCTGACTTTCGTTGTGGTCGCACAAGTACAAATGACGCTGAACGTTCTGGACGGCCAATTGAGAACAGTACACCCGAAAATGTCGAAAAAAATCCACGATATGGTGTTGGTCGATCGAAGAGTAAAAGTACATGAGATTGTTGATGCCATAGGCATTTCATATGGCAGTGTGGTTTCGATTTTAAGTGATCAGCTGAGTTTAAGAAAGTTTTCTGCAATATGGGTGCCGCGTTTGCTCTCAATTGACCATAAACGTAAACGTGTGACAACTTCAAAGGATTGTTTGGAGTTGTTTAAATGTAATCCAAATAGGTTTTTGTGGCGTTTTGTAAGTGTTGATGAAACATGGATCCATTACTGTACTCCAGATACCAAGCAGCAGTCTAAACCTGCTCCGAAGACGGCCAAGAAGAGTTTGTCGGCCAGTAAGGCGATGGCAATAGTTTTTTGGGATGCATGCGGCATAATCCACATCGATTACCTTCAAAAGAGAAAAACAATAAACGGCGAATATTATGCCAACTTATTAGACCGATTTAATAAGGACTTAAAAAGAAAACGATCCCATATGGCCAAGAAAAAAGTTTTTTTTCATCAAGATAATGCACGAGTGCACACGTTTGCAGTGTCAATGGCAAAACTGTGAATTGGGCTACGAATTGGTACCTTATCCGCCATATTCTCCGGACTTAACCCCTAGTGACTACTTCATATTTCCAAACCTAAAGAAATGGCTCGGTGGAAAGTATTTAGCTCCAACGATGAAATTATTGCCTTATTTTTAAAAACCTTGAAAAATCCTATTCCTTGGAAGGGATCCAAAAACTGGAGAAACGTTGGACTAAATGTTTTGAGTTAAAAGAAGATTATGTTGAAAAATAAATTTTTGTTTTGCAAAAAAAAACTGTGTTTCATTCAAAAAGTCGCGGACTTATTGATCCGACCTCGTAATTATCAGATGTAATTTGGCTTACAAAGCGATACGAACTTTACCCCAATCAAATCATAAATATGGAAACAAATTAGGTTCGAATAATAATAATAAAACTAAAAAAAAAAATATCCTTTGGACGGAAAACAATGAAAATATTTTTATTGACTTCTGGGAGGAGAAAATAGACGTTGTGGCTGGCATTCATCTGCCAATTATTTTAATAAGGAAAAAAATGTGTTTTGCATTCTATTAAAATTTTACGAATTTTGCTTTCTAGTTTAACACGAATTCTGTGGTAGATCCTATTTCAGTAAAAATATTACTTGAGATTTTAAATTTAGTAATTAAATCCAAAATAATTTGTGAACACTTTCAAGGACAAATTCATTGAGCATATTCTAAAGTTGCAGATATATCTATTGCATATATATATTATATATATATACATATATATATATATATATATATATATATATATATATATATATATATATATATATATATATGCAATAAAGAGTGATTTCATTTCCGTTTGTGTATTTTATTTATAAAAATTCAATTCTTCTTTTATTCAATTTAAATCAGTTTGAAATTTGCGATATTGAATAACAACCAAAACATAAATAAATAATTTTTTTCAAATCACCATTAAGTCAATTAGCCCTGCATTCTTAAATTAGGGTTGTTATCCGTCCTCTTTTTCCCGTGCACTGTCCTCTTTTTGGGATCTCTGTCCTCGGAAAATATTAGCGTCCGGGAAAGTTCTACTTTTTAAGGAAATTTTTTCACTTTTGAATTGGTTGAAAAATTGTATTTATTAAAAGCTAAACTAGAAAGGGAAGTAATTGGTATTGGATGTCCAGTTAATCTTATAAATATTACTGTTCATGAGGGTTGTGGTATTTTATTTTAAGACGTAGAATTATGAAAATTCATTTGAAATATGGATGGAGCTTAGTAAAAATGGCCAGAATAATATAGTACGTAGCTTTAAACGAGAGTTAAAAATCTTTATTTTATGAATAAACAAGACATATTAACTTAATAATGAAAGTTTATTTAAAGTCGGTAGCCCTATCGTTTGATGTGTATTCGGTTGCACTTTGATGTTTGAAGTTCTATTTCTGTGCGTTAATGTATGTAAATATTCTTAAATGTGTAAATATTTATATAGATACAATTTAATTTAAACATTGATGGTGTTGGGTAAAAAATATCCAATATTCTATGTAAAATTGTGCGAGATTGACCCTTTTTACAGAACACCATCGATATGTATTTAAGATTTTAGTGTAACTAATCACCCCTATCGTGAATAATATGTGAATTTTTGTTTCCATGAAGAGAAATTTGCTATCTTGAATTTCATGGTGAATGTAAAAAGCGGGAAGAAGACTTGTAAATCTTAGAAATTAATTGAAAATCTGAAATTTTAAGAAATATTTGTGTATTTAGTGCTCGAAATTAAATGTTTCTATGTTTTTAAATATTTTATGTGCCGTGGAAAATGATTTAATATACAATCACCATAAAATTTACTGCATGTAAACCAAAGAGGTTCATATTCAATGCAAAAGGTGTTGGTGGGAATTATTGTTATTAATCGTGGAAACTATTTACTGCTCTTATACAGGGTGGGCCAAAAGAAACCAAGGGGTGTAAAAGTTTAATAACTTTTTTGTTTATTAATTTTTTTTTATTTTTTCTTTCAGATTATATAGGCAACACTTGGAGAATTTATAATGGAGAGGTTCACAACTGAACAGAGAACCAGAACAATAGAATTTTATTATTTAAACCAGAGATGAAAATTTGATTATGAGTGATGAAGCTCATTTTCATTTGAATGGCTTTTTTAATAAGCAGAACTGTAGGTTCTGGGGTTCTCAAAATCCAAGAGCCATTCATCAACGCCAATTGCACCCCATCAGGTGTATGGTGTGGGATCACATCTGAAAATGTCATTGGGCCCTACTTCTTCGAGAATGAAGATGGAAGTGCTGTAACCGTAAATGGAGAGCGGTATCGGTTTATGATAGAAAATTTTTTACGTCCTGCTCTTGAAAACAGACCTGGTATGTGGTTTCAGCAGGACGGAGCCACTGCCCATACTGCCCGAGACACAATGGCACTTTTAAGTCAAATTTTTGGAGAGCGAATAATTTCTCGAAATTCGGAAATTATTTGGCCAGCGCGATCGCCAGATTTGACAGCACCCGACTATTTTCTTTGGGGTTTCTTGAAGGAGCGAGTGTATGTGAACAAGGCAGAGACAATCCTTGAACTCAAGGCAAACATTGTTGCAGAAATTCGAACGCTACAGCCACAAGTTTTGAAAGATGTTATGGAAAATGCTCTAAAAAGAGCCCATCAGTGCGAAGCTGAAAACGGTGGTCATTTAAGAGACATCATTTTTCATATTTAGTGTAAATAAATTTCCATTTTGTATATTGTATAATCTGAAAGAAAAAATAAAAAAAAGTTAATAAACAAAAAAGTTATTAAACTTTTACACCCCTTGGTTTCTTTTGGCCCACCCTGTACTACAATAAATTTTTTATAACTTTTAATATATAATTGAAAGTATAATATTGAAATAACGCGATGTATTAAGTCAGTTCGCCACGTACACGGCAATTATGAATAAAATTTGTCCCTTTTCCAATTTGAATTTTTTGTTTCCCTATTTTTGCTATTGCTTGAAATTGTGCCCCGCGAACATTAAGTGAACAAAACCAAGGGAAAAGTGAAAAATCCCCATGAAAAATATTATTCACGATAAGTGTAATTAAAAAAGAGAACACCTTTCAAGGGAAAAGTTGTTCACGATTGCAATTTGAGGAAAAGGGAAAATTTTTCGAGGGAAATCTGTTCACGATAGAGGTGAATATTATTGGAAAAAAAATCAATTCCGTTTAATTTTTAAGTCCTACTTTTTTAAGCAAATGTCCGGGTTTTTTCCTTCTGCTGTCCTCTTTTAATAAATTAAGTGATAACAACCCTACTTAAATAGACTTGTAGTGAACAGTTTTAAGGAATTTTTTTAGTTACACCAATTATTTTCTTAATGAAACTAATTATACGTATTCTACAACAGAAATACAAATTTTGTTATAAACATTCCATATTTGACTCAAATGATTTTCAAATAAAAACTGAAAGAAAAAAAATAATAATAAAATAAGTAAATAAATCGACGTAACCTGCTGTTTCTAACATAAGTAGTAAGTAAGTAAGTAAGTGATTGTGAAGTGCGGACTGTGTGAGTTACTTGGAAAAAATCTCGCTTGCAAGGTCTGCAAGTAATTACTCTTACAATATTTCAATATCAAATTATATATTTGCTTAATTCACAACAATCTTTATCGTGTATTTGTGTATCAAATATACTTTTGGTTTTTTAATTGTGAACACCCTCTGTGTTGTGTATTAATGTATTTCATATTTTTAATGAAAAAAGAAGAACAAGCTACATACAAATTCTCTCAGAGAGCCTCTCTTTGAATACAACATTTTAAAAACATATGAAATAAAAGTGTAATAGTGTATTTCATTTTTATATGAAAATTTCATACAACAAATGTTACACTCTTGTATTTAATATGATAATACAATCGATACAGAGATACAAGAGGTTTTGTGAATTAAGCAATTATATTACATATTCATACACAAACTTATTTAAGTACTTTGCATGCATATATTGATGATTGGAAGCACTTTTTAGTACGACATATTTTTGTAAATTTTTTACTCGACATCTTAAATTTTTTTCTTCTGAACGTTCCACTATGTGTTTAAAACTCGAAATTATTATTATTAATGATTCATAATTCATAGCTGGCAGGAAGCTTTTCCTTTCAGTGTAGCCTAACCCATTTTTCGCCGACCGGTGGTTATAATTACCAGAAGTTCTACTGTCCATAACCGACAAACAAAAACGGCTGGCTGTTCCGTTCAACTATGTGTTTTTAGTCAGAATATTTACAACAGACTTTGGTGTTATTTGTTCATTAATAATTATCACATGTAATTTGGCTTAAAAAGCAATACGAACCTTAGCCCGTTCAAATCACAAATACAAAATAGTTTTGATTCGATAGACTTTTTTTAATAAGTTATTTGGGGACTAGAAAATTTCTTATTTTGGGTAATTTTAGAAATAAGTAATTAAATGGAATTGAAAAACATGGAGATAAAGTAGCAAGACTTTATTATATCTATCAATTACACCTATTTTTATAAAACTAAACGTTTACTTTTATCTTTTGTGTACTATTTACAAAAAATAATATCCATATATAATATAAAAGCTCATTATTTATATTGTGGTACTTATAATCACCATTGGCGAAAAACGTATATACCTTATAGTCAGTGTGCACACTTAATTTTTTTTAAATTCGGTAGAATCGACAAAAAAAATCGGTAGATTTGAATGAAATTCGGCAGAAAATTTTTTTTATTCAGAGAAACATAAAAAATAACAATTCAAAGAAACATAAAAAATAACAAAATATATGTACTTATATATAAACAGTAAGTGCAAGGAGTATCAAACTAAACAGGTTCCAAAAACGCATTTAAAACTTCACATGTGATTGGAAATTAAACTGCCATAAACAATGAAGCATTTCCAATAAAAAAAGTGTCATCCCTAGTTATTTGCCTTTACCCTTTATATAGATATGCTATGCATACATAAAATAATATACATAAATAACAGGAACTCAGTTTTTGTACATAATTTTTATAAAGCTACTAAAATAACATTTATTTGACAAACATTTGTAACTACAAAGATTATATGTAAGATCCATTTATGAATTTAAACTTTTGTTCAAAAATTATTAAATCATTGGTAGGAATAAATATGTCATCCCCAAGGCACAATTCTTTGGCAAATATTAGGTTACTTATAGTTTCAGTTTTTAACCGATTTCTTTGTTCTGTTTTAATGATTTTCATGATAGAAAATGACCGCTCTGCGGCTGCACTGTTTGTGGCAAAATAGGCAATTTACACATAATAATATATATAAATATATAATAAATAACAATATTCGTTACATTTCAGTCCTTGTTCGGTAGAATTGGTAATTGTTAAATTCACAAATATATTCGGTAGAATTACCGAATATCGGTAGAAATGTGCACACTGCTTATAGTATGTCTTATTCATATGCCTTGTTGTACACGCTCTCTCTGAAGAAGTGTATAGTACATAAATTGACCTCGGTTCTCTCGCGGCCTTAAACTTGATCGAATATGTGAAGCATCCTGAGCGTCTGCCTACTATCTGAAATGAAATTTAATGCAGTTGGCTCAGTGCGCAAAAACAGATTGCCAGCTAATTAATCTAGAAATGAAATATGTCGAAGGTAATACTGCATCGAACTACCGCACACATCACATGTTAGAAGCAAGAAGTGGTTAGGTTAGGTGAGGTTTGCAGCCTGCTGGTAAGGAAGGGTGAAATTTAGAGTCCACTTGGTCACTTGGGTCCAATACAATGATCACTGTGTGCTACCTTTGAGTGAGAGGGGGATAGTGACAGTAAATACAGGTGGTGAAGGATGAGATAGAGTAAAGCTGCATTCTTTTACAGCTTTGCTTTTTGCACGTTTTTAATGATGCAGTGTTGAAGCGCCTCTGGTGTCAATGAGGCGTATTAAATTTTGAAAGTGTATTAGCTTGCCATTTTTAATTTTTATTTTACTTCGCCGATGATTCTGCTACACAATACCGACGAATGAGAGTGTTCTGATGTTGGCGGATTAGTATCCGCTGTACCCGATATAGTTCAATAACCAGTGTCTTTGCCTTCATCACTCGAACTTTCCTACAACAACTGACATAAAGGGACAAGAACACACATCAGAAAAATTACTGGTGTTACAATTCAGTGACTTCGTCAGTGACCGGGCTCGAACCCAGGGCCTTCGGTTTTGTAGTAGACGTGCTAACTACTTCAGCCAACTCCACCCTCATCGAGAAGTGGTGACGGTCTCATTTTTCGAAAGTAGTGAACTCGGTTGTTGTGAATGCTTGCAAGTTAAACCTTTTTTTTTTGTGCAACATTAGAAAAAAATTGAGGGAAAAGCCAACACTAATTTCGGTCGGAAATGACTAGAACTCGTCTGGTTTGCGAGGATTCCGACGAACAGTAAATGGAAACAGAGTTACCAAGACCAAAACGCATGATAGTGACCCAATACGTTATTGTAAACAAGATGAAGGCGAAATTATCGGTGCAAGAAATGCCATATCCGCACCCCATTTGTATATAAAAAATGTGAGAAGCACCTGCTTACCATAATAAAAACATTTTATCATTAAATAAAATGTCTTCTAGTTACCTTTGAAAAATCGTACACCTGTATACATATTACGCCGATGGTGATTATAATTACCAGTTATTTTCTAGAAAACGGGAAAAGCCACTTAGTCCAAAGTTGGAAATTTTCTTATTTAGTATCAGAATATGTTCTATATAAAATTTTATTCAAATCGGTCCACAGGAACTTGGTGCGGCGAAAAATGGGCTAAAAAAAGACAATGCAACCATGAATAAGTGCCAAATAAATCCTTTGAATTTTGACTTATTAATGTTGTTTAATTTTGATTTCGAGCTTTGCTCTATATTCCGTTGCATATAATAAAATTTTATACAAATATTTTTGAAGCACACTTTAATGCATTATATGACCGTTTAAATGTACTTAATTAACATATTCGAATAATTCTCTGAATACGTCAATTAAAAGTGAAAGATATCAATTATATTTTCTGAAATTTTCGAACGGAAACAAATTTTAAGGAGCTGGCAAATTTAGATGAGAGAACAATGGGAACGAAACCCAAATAAGTACGAGTATAATAACTTTGTAATTGTTTTAGCTAATACATCTGTCTTATTTAAAATACAGAAAGAGGAAAATAATAATAATATTAATAGTTTATTAAAATGTGTGTTTGTATCATCTCGTTTATTTATTCAATAATTGAACCACAAGGTGTTCCAAATACGTACGAAATAATACAGCAGTAATGTGCTTCCAGGGTCGCGACATAGTATTTGAAATGACAGCAGCAGCTGATGCTGCTGCAGACACAAGTGTTACTTAAGCGGAAGGATGGTGTTTTAAAGGCAAGAGTGTACAAATAAAAAGATACATGCAATATAGTTAGATAAATTGTTGGATAAATGCACGTGTGTGCTTAGATATGTATGCATATATCGTCGCTGTTTTTACTAACTGACCTAACTGACATATTTTTGAAAAATGAGTTAAGTCCTCTACTACACTCAAAAAAGTTTTACATTAACTGTATGTAGGTTATTTCAGAAGTTTTCCGTGAAGTTAAATTTAAGGTAAAATTTAGTTATTTTACCAAACTATTTATATTTTAACTTTTTGTGTATGGTTGTTTAATAAACAAACCACAACATAATAATGTTTTTCTGTGCAGTTAATATAATCAGTTGTTTACAATAGACATGTATTCAGTAAAACTTAAATAATGAATTCGTTCTGAAAGTATTTTCATTTAATTTTTATTGAAGTTTTTATCATAATAAACTTCAAAAATATTAAAAAAATCAAAAATCATAAAACCGAAAAGTCGAAAAATTTTGTATGCGAATAATTTAAGTAAAATCACTAATATTCTTACATACATACATACGTATATATTAAACATATGCGCAAAAGGTTCAATATTGCCAAATATCACAAAAATGAAATTGGTAAGTAGTAAATTTGTTACATAGCATACATACATACATATCGCACACTAAATTATGAACAGTGAAAACTTGAAAAATTCTAGGTGCTCAGGAGTGGCAAATGGCGCAAGTATGTAACATAAAAAAGCGCAGAACGGTATTTTTTATTGTTCAAGAAGACTGGCTTTCTGATACTTCTGGTATGTGCTCCGGGATTTTTACAGGTATTGTTTTTTTTATTATTTATATACGGCCAGGTTCTGAAAACAATTTTTTTTTTCAATCGACAAATTCCAGAAAAAAAACCAACAAGAGAGCGCACTTATTGCATTGTTTTATTTGGTTTTAAGATTTCATATGCTTGAGATATCTTATCTCAAGTTAATTTCGAATAATAATAATAAATTATCCGATAAAGAGAACACCGTTTTCCGTTTTTGAAATTTTGCGATTTCAAAACGAAATGGTTTTGAGAACATGTATCCAAATAGTCTCCCAGTTGCAATATAAAATCTCTGCTTTTAATTTTGCTGTTATTTATGTCGCTCATTTACTCAAATAACGTCATAACTCAAAAAAAAACTAATATGCCAAAAAATAAGTTTAAAGTTTCAATTTACACACAACTTAATGGAAAAACAAAGTTTTATTTTGCTTTTAAGATTTTAGTAAACAAGACATTTGCATAAAATTACACAACATGAAGAACGATATAAGGATTATTAACTTAAAAGTTTAATGTTTTGAGTTTTGACGTTGTTTCAGTAAACGAGCGATATGTTTATATAATAATCATGAGTTTATAGCTGCTAAATATACATACATATTTATATGTGTGTATAAGGAACTAAAAGTGTGTGTACTCGCCAACATCTAGAACACGGCTGGTCAAAGTAGCACCAGAGTGCCGAACATCAATCGGCTTCTTATACAAATGAATACACACATGCAAATACATTTCTCTCTGTGGCCAGCATTGATAGAGATCCTAGATTCTAGACCAGCTACGTCCAAACACATGCTCTGATATTTGCATTTGAGGTAAACACCTTTGAAAGCTCTTAAAATTTTTTACCATATTTGTGTGATTTTGAGCTCACAAGATCTTTATATATGGGGCGAGTACTTAACACACTCGTAGTGAATTCACACCAAACTTTGGAGATCATGGCAAACTTATCTCCACTCAATCCTTAGTAGCATAGCAATTTGATATAAGTTGAATTTTTTTCATTAAATCTGCGTATTACAAACTGTAATACAATTGTAATTTAACAAAGGGGTGCCAGTGCCAAAACTGAAAAAAAATATTATGTATGACCGAAAATTTTACTTCTAGCAAGAATTTAACAGGTAAAAATAATTTCAAGCCCTTTTGCTTTTAATCCCCTATTATGAAAAATTAAAAAAATAGTCTAAAGCTTATCGGACTTAAAAAATATGAGGTTATGGACTATCATAGTTACATGCGAACTTTCGGCGCCTCTAGAGCTGAAAACAATTTTAAATAATATTTATATTGCCGCCTTCCAATATTAATATCAATTTCTGAAATCATATGTATGTATCTATGTAGTGCAAGTTTTTAATATTTCAATGCATTATCTTCTTACAGAAAAACATTACATTTAACCAGCAAAAATATCCATCAGTAAGCATATACGAGATCTTGGAAGAAGAATTCAATTCATTGAGAAGAGTATTGTGTGACGGAGTTCGATCAATAACATCAGGTTTAATTGTAAAATTTAAAATTTGCACATATAATTACGTATACATATAAGCAATAAAAATTTTTTGTAAGAAAACATCTTTTAAAAAGCCTTGTATTTTGTGGGGTTAAATTATTGTAGTAAAAAATAATGTAGGAAACAGGAGTCTGAATTGATTCGTTAGGTTACTTTTTGTCAGCCAAAACAAGTGAAAAAAACAACAGTTTTTACAGTTTTGGACAGTAAATTTATGAAGCTAAAGCAATTGAAAAACACAGTAATTTTTACTGTTTTTGTGAGTTGTTTTCAGGCTGTTAAAACAGTTGTTTTAAATGATATGTAAGTTGCTTTATGCAGTTTAAAATAAATGAAAAAACGTTTGTTTTTAATACAGTTTTATGTTAAAAAATTAACATTAAAAAATAACTGAAAAAATCGTTTGATTTAAATAAAATGTAAGCGAAAGGGTTTTTAAGTGACATTTTACTTATTCCAAACGATTTTTCATTTAAATTTACCTACATAATTTTTTGAGTGCAGACTTTATAAGTCATAATACACATTGTCTACAATTTCTGTGTCTATATAAGTAAAAAGATTTCTGACGCAGCCATAAGAATGAATGTATAAAGCAACCATAAAAGGTGCCCTCCTATAAAATTTTTAAAATGTTAGTTGGGTCAGTTAGTTAAAACAGCGATGATATTGTACGTATGCATATGTTCATAGGCATTTACATACATACGTACTTGTGTTATATAATATATACCTACAAATGCATTCCAATATGTACATACATACATATGTACATATACATATTTGTATTTACTTATTCACATTTTATCTTGTGGCAAACACAGTTTGTTGGCTGGCACAACAAAACACCGGCTGATACAAAACAGCAACAGCAACAACAACCCAAAAAAAAAACTTCAAGTGGCCAAACAACATTCTGAACCAACTGAACAATCTAAAATACACACATACATACATACATACATACACACATAAATATGTACATACACACATATGTGCATATATGCGTTTGTATGCACCCTGCAGTCAGACTGGGACCAAGTGTCTCTATTCAGAAAACAGATGTGGTGTATTTCTGGTGGATTTTGCAACAACTTGTCTATATACATAAATTTGTATGTACGTGAGGTATAGAAATGTACCAGTAAAGGTAGAGGTCCATAGCTCGCTATTTGCGCGTTACGCTTTCTTTGCATCTGTCAAAAAAGTAGAATCAATGTAATAGTATTTGACAAGTTACATTGCAAAAAGCGCAGAACGCGTAGGCGCGTTCAAAGCAAAAAGTAGGTCTACTTTCTACTTTTGTGCGCGTTACAAGCACCATGAGAGAAAGTCAGCTATTTTTTAAAGCTAATGATGTTAAATAATACTTTATTTCTTACGTTATCGATAAATATTATTTTGCCGTGGATAATTTGTTTCTTTTATTTTTTTTTTCAATAAAAAAAATTTCTTAGTAAAAAAAACTTGTTTAATAAAATATGTGAATATTTTCATTAATGCGATGTATTTTCATTAATTTTTCACCACACTTTTCTCAGTAACAAATTTTGCATATTATTTGTGGATTACTTTTACGTACTGAGAGTCATCTCCGCTAAATCTGTATTATTTACTTTGTGTGCATTACATTTAAACAATAAAATGGAAGAAAATTTAATAAATTAAGTATAAAAACTCGACTAACTCCACAAATTCTTTTAAAAACTCGATTTCACTATCCATTTTTTCTTTATAAGTATTTATAAACAAACGCACACAGCTAATCAAAACAAGAATAAAATGGCGCATAAAAAGCAGTGCATGTAACTCAACGCGAACAAAGTATAGAATGAAACAAGAGGATGAAACGCGTGTAAAGCATAACGGGCAAAAAGCGAACTATGGACCTCTACTTTAAATGTCTGGTTGGTATGTCTCCATGTTCCCATAAGAACTATGAATTCACTACCTATTCAATTGTTTTAGTGTTACTAGTAGATTTTCAATGACAAGCACATGCTAAATGTCTATAGCATAAAGTATTGTATGGGGAATAATTGTAGAGTAGTAGTGGTGACAAAGTCAAAAGCGACTCAGTACATTTTCACTACTCGCACTTTCTGCAGGGCATGTATGTCTATGCACGCACATGCTTTATAAAAAAAAGTACTGATGCAGAAGAGAAGTTGTCTGTCTAACCAAAGTAGCGATGCCCATTTAGTGCCTTTCGTTTTAAATTTAGTGCTTTTTGAGTCAAAACAGTGCGCACTTTTTTCAACTTAGCGCGTTTTTTTTTAAGTCACTGTTTTATTTTCAACTAGAGATCGAACACGATTACCAAGACGCACAATCAGATTTGTCAGATTTTTTCCGACCTATTTCGCAAAATTGATTTCAAAAATCGCCAAAAGTCGCCAAAAACCAGTTTTATGTAGTTTTTCTTAGTATATATTTGATAATAAATTTTGTTTTTATATAACACTTTTTTTTAAATAAATTTATATAAAGTGATGGCCCAGCTAAAAAAATCATATATGGTCCATATATTTTTAATATATGAATGTATATAACTATATATGAATATGTATGAATTCATGTATGGAAATGTATGGGATTTTACATTTTTTTTTTTTTTTTTTAATGCATGTATTTATTTATTGTATCTTCATATGTGTACTAACAATAAGTATTCAAATCTTAAATCTATAAAAAAAAATTATTAGGCCCGACCAGTGTCGGACATAAACTTAGTGGTAGTTATAAATAATACATTAGTAGTGATAATCAAAAAAAAGGGGGGGGGGGAAAGTATTTTCAAGTAGTCCCATCTGGAGTGTTAGGTATAAGAGCCCGTGTGTCCCTCTTTTTTAAGCGGATGTGTCCAGTAAAGTTCAAAATATTACGAGCAAGCGGATGTGTGTGGGATTTTACATGGCAAAACTATTATATATGAACTAATATATGTACTAATATATAAAATAATACACGAGCTCATATATAGAAATTTAATTATGAAGATCTTCAGATGTGGATCCATATATAGATATAAGATTTAATAACGGGTATTTTTTTAGAGGTATAGAACTTCGAATTGAAATAAAACACAAGGAAATCGTTTTAATGTCCATCAATTTGGCTTTATTGGAAGGATAATTTTATGCCATTAATATTTAAATATGATTTCGGGCATGTGGCCGCCGCGGCTGGCTCGAATAAAGCCAATTCTACAGGTCCAATTTTCAACCACTTTTTCGAGCATATGGGGCCGTATGTTGGCAATAACGCCACGAATGTTGGCTTCCAAGTCCCCTAACGTTTCTGGTTTGTTGGCGTAGACGAGCGACTTCACATATCCCCAAAGAAAATAATCCAATGGTGTCAAATCACACGATCTTGGTGGCCAATTGACAGGTCCATTCCGCGAAATTATGCGCTCATCGAATGTTTCCTTCAATAAATCGATTGTGACGTGCGCTGTGTGGCATGTAGCGCCGTCTTGTTGGAACCACAACTCATCCACATTCATGCCATCCAATTCGGGAACAAAATAGTCGGTTATCATGGCTCTATACCGGTCTCTATTAACGGTAACTGACTCTCCAGCATTATTTCGGAAGAAGTATGGCCCAATGACTCCACCAGCCCATAGAGCACACCAAACAGTCAGTTTTTGTGGATGTAATGGCGTCTCAAGGGTCTCATGTGGATTCTCTTCACTCCAAATGCGGCAATTTTGCTTGTTGACGTAGCCATTCAACCAAAAATGAGCCTCATCACTGAACAAAATTTTGCGATGAAAATCAGCATCGAGATCAATCTCATTTTCGGCCCATACACCAAAATCACGACGCATTGCATGGTCTCGCGGCTTTAATTCTTGCACAAGCTGGATCTTGTAAGGTCGCAAGCCAAGATCTTTGCGCAAAATCTTCCATAAAGTTGATGGACAAAGCTCCAATTGCTGTGCACGGTGGCGAATCGATTCATTCGGGTCCTCTTCAACACTTTGCTCTACAGCGGCAATTGTTTCTTCGGTGCGCACTGTTCGACGTCTCTGCGGATGCGTATTATCACATAGAGTAAACGTAGTGCGAAAACGATCCATGGTTAACCGAATTAATTGCTCTGATGGACGATTATGTCGACCATAAAATGGACGGAGCTTGCGGTAAACTTCGCGAACTGAACCATTATTTTCGAAATAAATTTGCACGATTTGCAAGCGTTGTTCTTTTGTCAACCTGTTCATGATGAAATGGCAAACCAAACTAAATATTAATCACTTGACAGCTGACAAAATGGCTGCCAGTTAAAAAAGTGATGCCAACTTAAAGTTCTATACCTCAATAAAAAACACCCATTATATGGAGCCATATAAGAATGTATGCTCACATGATATCTCACATAAGATAGTTTTTGCAATCAAAAAAGGAATTTGGAATTTTATCACTGGTGAATTGGAAATTCATTAGAATATACATACGGTATGCAAAGTTTGCATGCGTACCCTCAACGTTTAAAAGAGAAAAACTTTTGTTACAAAAAAAAAAAAACCATTCTTGTATGATTTGATACATTGTGGCTCCATTTAATATATCAAATAATCAAAAGGATAATCCAGTCATTAATTTTATAGAAAATAACAAAATTCTCTAGATAAGAAACAAAGTTCATATTACTGCAAAAAATTATATTGAAAATTGCATTAGTTTTTAATCTGATTTCTTAAATTAAATTTTATGTACGAATATGAGTTTTGTGTTTTTTAAATAATTGATTCACCTTTTGACTTAAAATGATGAATGAAATGACTTTTAGTTCGTTTTTCATTATTTGTCCAAACAAATGTTTCATTAAATACAACAAACTTCCTGTTCAAAATCTAAAAAAAGTAATTTTAGTAATTTAATTTATTGCACAGCAGTGCGCTTTGGTGAATCTAGGGAGTATGAATATGAACTTTGCATACTGTAGAGGAAATATATACACATACATGTATGAAAATGTATGAATATATATAATCATATATGGCCATATACCCTCATTTTTCGTATCCGAACCATATACGGGATATCATATATGCTCCATACATATTTGTTTTAGCTGGGGGTATCAAAATTTATCAGAAAATCCCCAAAACTACAGAGCAAATCGTCAAATATTATTTCTTGTAAATTTTTCTCATCTAAATTCAAAGCGCATTAATGACTAGTTATAATTAATAAAAGAAAAATCATCAAAATCAAATTGTATTAATTTCTTGCAGATGAGTTTTGGTAGGATTTATTTTTCAAACTACTCCTAATTTTCAAACAAACTAATTTTCCTCAATTACAAAAATTTAGAAGTTCAAGTAAAAAAAAAAAAAAAAAATAGCCATAAAAATCGCCAAAAAATATATTTATCGCCAGAAAAATCGCCATGTCGAAAAGCCAAAAATTTGAACGCCAAACAAGTTGAAAAATCGCCACGTTTGGAGAGAAATCGCCATATCTGAAAGCCCAGCGCTCAATACGTATGAAACATGCACGCGAAAAATTTCGTCAACACGATACTGCACAACACGCACGAAATATTATTGGTGTGGTATTGTAGATCAGAAAATTTAATTGATGTGGCACTGAGTTGGCACTGCCAGAACAGAGCTTTAAGCTTCAGACGATACAAAATATAAAATTTTTTTCTACTGGAAACTCATTCATACATATTTTACATCTAAAATCGTTTTGTGTTTTTCGTGTCAATTTTGCTCAACCCGAAACGAACCGAAAACGTACGAAATCAGATTTTTTGTCACGCACACTTCGTGTTGAGTCGTGCGTGTTCGTTACACGAAAAAAAAACATGACACGTGCCCATCTCTACTTTCAACCCATATACGCCCGCTGACCTCGTTTGAGGACGACTGTTCAAGTACACTTATAATTTTACTTTGATATATTAGTTTTAGCTTTTATACAAATTCGTATTGCTAAGACTTCGAGCTTTAAAATAAAACATACAAGTTTATGATGCAGTGTAAAAAATTATTTAATTTAGTGACTAGATTTGGTTTGCTCAGAAAGGACGCTGTAAGACAAATTTAGTTCTTAATATATGTTATAACTCCGGTGATTTTAAAAATATTTAGAATTTTTTTAATTTGATCATTATTTTTATTAGAAAATTATATTCTACTTGAAATTTATTTTCTGGTGCTAAGGATACCGAATTTTCTTCTTTTATTTTAACACATACCAGTATTTATACAAAAAAAAAAAAAAAAAAAAAAAAAAAATCAAAAACCCGACTACGACTTCGAAATGAAAAATCATAAGAGAAACCTATAGATGATTTTGACAATTTACATATCTCTAATAATTATCCCGGGATTAAGACAACTCGATTGACGTAAGAATCATCGTACGTACATAGACAGTACCCTTCTCTGCACAGTCGGCTAAAAAGGTGACTTTATTTGCATCTGTGATTGTCAACTGTTTTCCTTATTCTCAACGTCATATGCAAAATGTGTACAGACTAAATGGAGGACATCCTAAACCTTCATCAGTGGTGCTAGATTCGATTGAGAATAATGTTAGTCATTTCCCTCCCGCTCAGTGCAAAACAATACAAAATATTTTTTAGTTTAATTTATTTCAACAAAAAAGAAATTATATAATTCTTGAGGTCGCTTTATAAATGAATATGAATGAAATATGAATTGTTGTATAATTAAAATTTAAACGTCGTGTTCTGATTTTGGCAAATAAAGGCATCTAAGTCTCAGAGCACATGTGTACCAGATAAAAACTCGACCTTATTTGTTAGAAATTTGTAGCTATTATGCTAGTGCCATCACCTTCTTATTGCACCATCGCATTCATAAGGTGAATAACGACACTCATCAAGAAATTTATACATACAAACTAAAGTTGCCATAAAAAAATCCCGGAAATTCCCGCACAAATTTCCCGGGATTTTTTCCCGGAAAATGTGCGGGATTCCGGGAAAAATAAAATCGGCAATATTACTAAATGAATTGAAACATTGTGTGTTGAACCATTTTGTTTTGGAAAAATATCACATTGTCCCGTAGCCCATTTTCCCTATTTGAGAACAACAACTTTTTTCCTAGAAATTATTTTTGCAACTCCCCCAAATGTTCACTTCAAATACGAATTTTCCTCTTTTTTTCACTCTAAATTTTAGCACATACATCATTACCTGCATACTCGACGCAGATTTAAGAATGTGACTGCACATCTAAATATGGAGCCATAACCGGCAAAAAGACCTTAAACGACACATTTTGTGGACATCGAAAATTGATTATTTACGATTGCAAATGATTGATTGTTAAAAAAAAATTATGTTTCAAAATTATGTTCCTTAAGCTTCTTTTGCGGTTATGGCACGATATAGAAATCCCATTTAGTTCTTTTTAGTGTTTTTTTTATGAACGAATAATGCAACGTTTTGCTCTGAAAAAGTTGGCATCACTGATACAAAGCAAGTGGCAAAAACAAAAAAAAAAACAGCAACAATAATGATAACAATGAAAATTTTAAGAATAAGAACAAACAAATGTTTGATGTGAGATAAAAACACCAACGTAGTCTGTTTGTTGAAAATAATTAACCATGTTCTTCATACATGACGTGAGCAGGAAAAAACCTGCACGTGTATGGCATGTAGCAGGAGCAAAGAAATGTTTACAACGAATACCAGCCAGTGATAAAATTATATATATATATATATATATATATATATATGTGCATATACATATGTATATGTGCCAGCCATACTCACAACATTCATTAGTTTGTCTGTTAGCTCACAACTATTTGCTTTTGCATTGCAAGTGGTTGGAAGGAATAGTAACCGAAAATAGATATGATAAAAACAGCTGTTTTGTTCATTTTCAATTTGTTTACGGTTGCCATTGCGCATGTCCAGATATGTTTTACTGTCCAATTGGATTTACACTCAAATTCTCTCTCGGATGAGATTGTCTTTCAGTGTTGTCAATTTTGAAAACCTCTTCGATTTTCATTGGACTTTGTTTTAAGTTCTTCAAATTTTTTAGACATCAATTTTATAAAAGCAAATCATTGTTCTCGAAACAAGCTATGTGCATAAAATTTCAGACTTGAATAAAGCAACGAGAAATGCTGTTAATTATCGTAAACTCTGACATTTATATTTGAAGGTGATTTTCGGTATATTTCTATTGCGGCTGGCTCCGATACATTCCAATCTGAAAGGCCAATTTTTCGATAATCGTGGACTAAGGAAGGCCGTATATTAGTGATGTCATGAAGAGTATTGTCTTGCAAAACGTCGATTGTCTATAGCTGATCGGCCTATAGCCTGTTGTCAGCCCCACAAAAAAGTGTTGAATCTCATGATCTTCTGAGTCAATTTACGGGTACATTGCCCGAATATATCCGTTAACTCGATGTTTCTTCTATTAAATAAACTAATGCGAGCGCAGTGTACCTTCTCCACATGGATACAAAAATTCAGTGGTCATGGTGCTGTAGTTCAATGCACTCATATGGGTCTTTCTAGAGATACTACATACTACAGTAATATTTAAATTAAGGAAAAACTTTTCAACATTCGTATGCTTGACAGGTTGCTGAGAAGATAAAGTAAGTTTTAAACTCACTTGGGTTCAATATAGAGATAATTATTCTTATTTTACGTTTTTACAACTCTAATGCTATTGCGTTATATAGCTGTTTCTTCAGTTATTAAATTTTTGCCTACAAATATTGACAAAAGAAAGCGCTGCGTTATGTATTAGCATAGACACTAATTCAGAAAAATCTATGATGCTGACATGAATGGGTCTAGGCACGAGCGCCTAACGCACTACACTAACAAGAGCTTCTTTAGCATGCATTCCACGACGTCTGTGATGACGCTTGTCGAGCCTGAATTTTTCGAATTCATTGCTGAGTTGAGATCACCTGGTATGAAACCGTCTTGTACATTATCTATCAGATCAGCTGTTGGACTCAGGGAGTCGGTTCAGTTAATGTACTAACGTAGTAGTTGTGACACCATTTAACGAAGCGTAAAGGAGCAAGTCCTTCGGAGCAAATTACCTTACATGAATATTGTCATTAATTTTGCCAAACCTCCTCATTAGTGAATACAAACGACCGGACAGGTTATTTGATTTTTCGACTTAACTTCAAAAACCACTTCCAATCCTGGGGAAAAAATCAACTTGCGGTCCTGGATTGGTATCATGACGGTACACTGTGCGATAGGAACGTCTAGGCTTCCGCAACAAAGAGCACTGCAGAGTAGACGCTCTGTAATTCGAAAATTATGCAAATGCTTTCGAATTGTAATACTAGTAACGTACAAATTCGAATGCATTTTCTTTCGTTTCGAAATACAGAGTGGACCCCCAGGAGTAGTATCAAAGAGGGAGAAGATAATTCAAATAGTCAATCGATCACAAAAGTTCCCAGTTGTTTCTCGCCTTAACGGCGGACTGCCTTCCGTGGCCGCCTATCTTCAACACTATTCTAATACCTGACCATGACACACATTCAGGAAACGAATGGAGTTCAACGGATTTTCTTTTATATCTCGAGAGATTATGGAGCCGCACTTCGACAATCGGAGCTGTGTCTTAGGCTTTCTGGGACATGACCATGCATCATCACGGTATTAGGTGACTTAATACATTTATTATAATGAATTGGAGACTTATTTAATGGGTTAATGAGATACAGGTTCTTAAATACCACAGACTACATTTGCTTGAAGCTGACCCGCATGCTAAATCTCCCGGAGTTTACTGTTTTAGGCCTTTCAATAATTTCTTTTAATGATCTTTTGAGTAAATTATTGGTTAAAAGAAAAAGAGTAAATAAGAAAAGGGAGATCTTACGATACATGTGACACGTACTAAATATTGTTTTATGTGATTCTGTTTGCAACAATTCGCATACCGTAACGCCTTAGAAACTTCGATGTAAAGGTTGAGCAAATTTAAGGTTAGGAACTAAATTTTTGACAAAGTCAGTTTTATTGATACCAATGTAAAGTAGAAATATGAGAATTAATGATGAAATATGATATCGGGATAATGTCCACCTCTAGCACGTCGGCAGACGTCCGCTCTTTTCACAAAATTGCGAACCACATTTTGCAACAAAGTTTCGCTTATCTCATCAATGCAGCGCCAAATTTCATCTTTCAGAGCAGCAGTTGTTTCTGGTTTGTTGACGTAAATACGGCCTTTAAAATTTAAAACTCACCTATTTCACAATTAAACTGTTTTATTCAAGAGTTTAGCGTTCCATGATTAAAATTTCCCATGTTTTTTACTAAAGAAATGTCAAAGAATGACATGACAATGAAATGTCTTGCGATTTCATTATTTACATCCCAACCGCAAATTTGCCTATGCTTTACATAAATCGAGATAAGGTGATGAGATAGATATGAGATGATAAAAAATCCTCGTTAACTGACGAATTGAGAAAACAAGTAAATTTATTTACTTTATCGCCACATACATTTGTACCTCATTAATAATTGCATGCTTCATTTGACAAATCGATTAAATCCAAATAGTAGTAAGTTTGTGAATTTATTTTCAGGCATTACACAGCAAATGTCGGTGTTCGAGTTCAATTTATGGCCAGACTCGGTCATATCAATGTCATATAACTTTTTAATATGCTAATGCATACCAAAATAATAAAATTGCTATATATGTAGTTTACAATAATGCGCCCACTTAACACCAGAGGCGTTGCAAGGATGCTACAAAAATTAACAAAACGCACAATAGCAGAGTA
The DNA here is from genome assembly GCA_949987645.1 of Tachina grossa. Classification (NCBI taxonomy): domain Eukaryota; kingdom Metazoa; phylum Arthropoda; class Insecta; order Diptera; family Tachinidae; genus Tachina; species Tachina grossa. The sequence continues at coordinate 132,335,267 of OX465278.1, read as the reverse complement.
GTTATTGAGCTTAATAATTTAATACTCCACCACATGTCTTCTCTTCACTTACCCTTTCCTAAAGCAGGTAACACACAGCTATATCGTGCCATAACAGCCTTATTTTTTGCCCGAGTGCTACTCTCTCTAAAAAAAAATGCAATTTGTTCATCTTGCTTCAGCATTTTCATATATTTTTTCCTTTTATAGACTGTTAAGCGGTTTTGAAAGCACTAACGCAGAAATCGAAAGCAAGCGAGAAAAAAACGCTAAATTGTTAATACTTAGTAAGAAACGCCGTTTGAAATACAATTTCTTGATTCATACAGTAACTGAATGTTGCAACGCATACACGTCTGTGCGGAATAATACTTTCTTGGCTATGTTGACTGTTATTGTTGTGTTATGTTAATTAACTGTTCAAAAAAAAAAAAAAAAAAATACAATAAAATCAACACAGTTGTTTGCAAGAAGCACAAGTGTTTTCAATATATATGTATATATTTTTTATGGAAATAAAAGAGAGCAAAATATCGTTAAAACGAACAATCGAGGCAACAATAAAAGTGTTATAATGACTGCCGGAGTATGTTCTTTTTAATAAGCTGAGGGTAGGTCGGTTTTACGATAGAATTTTCTTTTTTATCGTTGTTTTCATCTCCCTATTTCATTTTATTTGGCAAAAACAAAAGTGTGAATAGAATAAGTGAACGGGAATTCCAATGGATGTATTCAGTCGCGTTGCAAACGTCGACATAGCCGGTTGTTCAATACGGATCCTGGGAATATAAACTTGTTTTAAAGAGCAATTGAATAAAAAAAAAAGAAAATAATTTAAATTCTTATCAGAATATGAAAACAAACAAAAGAAAATTATGTTATTTAAAATAGGTATAAACACATAATAAAACGTGAAAAAATTATGCAAAAACATTGTAAAAATATAAAAAAGTTAAGTTAAAGCAGAAAGAAGAAAAATAAAATAAATCAAACGAAAAAAGAATTAATTAGTGGCATTTTAACAACATTATGAGGACGACTTGAAAGAAGTTTTAAAATAAATTCTTACTTTATCAACACTGATTCAAGGTTGTGTTTAGCACGTGCTAAATTTTTATTTTGCAAACAGTGTGGAGAGCGAGTGTGTGTGCAAATTGTTATTGTTGTTGGGCGGCGGGTGTTTTGTTTACATTTTGTTGTATTTTTTTTTTTTTGCTTCAATTACAATTAACCGCTAAAAAGAAAAACAAAAACAACAACTACAAATACAAGTGCATACAGTAAAACATCCATTAATTGTATTAATTTTTTCATGCACATTTATTTCATGGCATCAAGTTAAAATGAATGAATCGAAAGAAAAATTAAAACGCGGCTACGAAAAAAACGTGGATGCTTAACTTGCTATTTAAAAATAAATTCTTATGCATTTTAAAGTAAACGGAATTTGTAGTACTTTTAAATTATATCTATTTAATAATTGTTATTCGGGTACTTGATGATTTCATTAAAGGAATTGGAATTTTCATAAAACATTTAAACATTTATTTCAACGATCTCCTTACTACTACGAGACGTTGTTATGGTAAGTCAAACAATAATAATCTAATTTTTTTTATTGAATACAATTTGATCCTCCTTAATAAAACGCTTTTTAAATTTTTTTTTGGAAAATTAGACAATAATTTTCTTTTTTATTAATGAAAAAAAAATTTGGTATAGGTATGTCGAATAGTTTTTTCCACTGTATATGAATAAAAAAAAAAAAAAAACAATCAGGGCAATTATGTAAAAAATTCCGCGAGGAATTTCTCCCTTTTCCAATTAGAATTTTTTGTTTTCTAAATAAAATTTATTATTTGACATATTGTCAGAAATGTACATAAAATAATTGAAATTTATTTGCTGGTAGTTTAGCATGTCTATATACGTATTTCATTGGCGCTTAAACCAAATCATCAGTAGACTTTAAAAAAGAAAAATAAAATGAGTTCACCTGGATATAAATTATTTGCTGGGTTCTGTATCAGTTTCAAAGCCTACTAAGCTTATTTTTTCTTTTGTGATTTTCAAAAGTATTATTATTTTATGAATTCTCATATAGTTTTTGAAAGTCTATGCATAAAGTAAGAGGTTTGTGACTGTTTAAAATTTGTGGTTAAAGTCTACTGATGATTTGGTTCAAGCGCCAATGAAATACGTATATAGACATGCTAAACTACCAGCAAATAAATTTCAATTATTTTTTGTTTTCCCTATCACTTGCTTGCTACAAGTTGGAATTGTTCCTTGGTAGAAATTCCTCGCGGAATTTTTTACATAATTGCCCTGAATTTGTTTTGCTATAATTTTGTGTTTTAAAACAAATTTTTAAGTAAAAAGCCAATACTCTTCTTTTTATTCATACTATCCAATATTAAGTTCTTGCAAATGCATGTCTTTTTGGTGATAGATAAAAATTTATTGACTAATTAGCTATACAATTCATCAAATGTTAAGTAATTTGGCATGGCTTTGTAGTTGTATATTTTTGCATATTTTGGTGATAGTTGCATATACAGTGGACGTCCAATAGTACGTACTTTCGTTTCCACGAATTTCCAATAGTACGAATGTTAAATTTTTTGCATTGGTAGCTCTGTAGTACGAATATAATAAATGTTTGGCATTCGATAATACGAATAACTGTATTTTTTGTAAGAAAAAAGTTTTACTTTGAAGTTTTTTACTTGTTTTTTTCTGCTGTCAACTGCGAAATATTCAGTTGGTACCAAATTTTATAGTGATAACAAGTGCCTTGTGTCGTGTGTTCTATACATATTTGATACATACAAAATGTTTAAAGCAAAAGAATTAAAAAAAAAGCAAATTTTTTTAGAAAACAAGTTGAAAATTATAGAAGACAGTGAGAGTGGAAAATCTCTTTATGAAATTTGTAGCAAGTATGGATTATCCATATCGACCATTTGCACTATAAGAAAGCAGAAGGCGCAACTTTTAGCTGCAAACTAATTTAAATTAAAAAAAACTAATTTAAATTAAACTATCTGCATGTGTTCTATTTAAATAAAAGGAGGAAAAAACTGTCGTCCAATAATACGAATTTTCCAACATTACGAAAAGGCCTGACATTATATAATTCGTACTATTGGACGTCCACTGTATTTGCATATTTTAACCATAAATACATATTTTGCTTTTTTTTAGTCTATAATTAAAAATTTGTAAAAAAAAATTTGCAAAAACCTTAAAAAATTTTTATTTTCAAATTACATACATATATATTTTTCTAAGTGCAACCCTATCCAAGTTAATTTTGTTCAAAAAGGTATTATTCAAGTTTACAATGTACAAGGTCAAAAACATAGAAAAAGGTTCCCTGAGGATCTGCATTAGCTAAAACCCTCAATAATCAATTTCAATGTATTTTCAATAAAAAAAATAATTTTCTGAATAAGTAAAATAATAATTTTGGATTATTAGTATGTTAATAAATGTTTTAATTAAAATTTATTTGCTGTTGGTTAAGCATTGTCTATTTATTTCATGTTCTTAGCCCAATCATCAGTAGACTTCAAGCACATATTTTGAACAGTCACAAACCTCTTATCTTATGCAAAGACTTTCAAAAAGCTATATGAGAATTCACAAATAATAATATTTTTGAAAGTAAAAAAAAAAGTAAATAGCGCAAATAAATTTCAATTAAAATAGACTTATGGATAATATGTCAAATAAATTTCTTAAATGTTAATAACTATTATTTTCGAAACATTTGAGTGCTGATGAAATAATTTTAAAATCGAACTTTTTCCAATAGAAATATCATCATTTAAATATTTACAGTAGCGTGACCGTTATTTTTTTAATTTTTTAATTTTGATATTCTCTCCGCCCTATCGGTTCATTTTATGTAAAAAAAAATTGCAAAAAAATTTCAAAGCGATAAGTTTTGTTTTAGGGGGTGCATCCGCCCCTCAAAGTTGGCCTTCAAGCCTATTTTTTCAATGTAATTTGTTTGCATATGACAATCTATTTTAAACAACATTTTACCTTGTAGGCCAACTTTGAGGGGTGGATGCGCCCCATAAAACACAACTTATCGTGTTTAAAATCATATACATAAATTTTCTTTCAGATATGATACTTGAGGCTCTATATAATAGAAAAAATAAAAATGATGTTGAAAAATCGACTTCAAATAGACTCGATTTACTGAACCGGGCCGATAGTGTTTCTTCTACTTCAGCGAATTTCCCGTCTTATGTTATTTTTTGAGTTTTTTTTCAAAAATTAACGATTAAAAACAACAACAATTTCAAAGAGATTTTTCTGTTGTTTTTTTGTGATTGTTTCCATTTTTAACCCCCGACTAAAAAAAGGGGTGTTATAAGTTTGTAGTGTGTGCCTGTGTGTCTGTGTATCTGTGTATCTGTGTGTCTATCTGTGTCCACGTACAGGCCAAACGGCTGGACCGATTTTCATTTAGTTTTTTCTGTTTGAAAGATGACTTCATCGAGAGGGTTCTTAGCTATGTTTGAAGAAGATCGGTCCAGCCGTTTAGAAGATATAACATCTTTTTTGAAAAAAGTCGGGGGTTTTTTAAAATTTTTAATTTTAGTTATTGGTGATTTTTTTCATTCTAGCGTTTGAAAAAAAATAATTTAATTTGTATATTTTCAACTTCATTACGACTCAAAACTAATTTATAAAAATGTTTAACACTAATTTGTTGAAATTTCTAAAGAAAAAAGTTGTGATAAAACGTATTCGAGAAACAGTGGAAAATATATTAAATTTCGTTTTTATGTTCAGTGTGGCGTACAGAACGTATCGAAATTAAAGCTTTTACCTGTTCACAATATTTTATGTTTGACTATCAGTCCCATTGTGCATTTGTTGAATTCATTATATTTTAAAGTATTTCAATTCATTCAACGACCAACTGTATAAATATCCCTGTCGGGGAATGTGTTGTTGGCTACAAAAATAGAAATAGTTAACTTTTCTTAGACTGACTAAAGGTTAACTCCAATATCATTCAGAACAAACGTAATCGAATTTGATGAGAGTTAAAAAATTTCTTCTCAGCTACTTTGAAACTCATTTCAGTTTTATATTAATATTTTGCTGTTGTTATTTTAGATGGTACCTTAGCTGAGTATACAACGATGATACTTGTTCGAACCCCAGAAATTTTTTTTTTAATTTACTGACTACCAGGTGATTTAAAACAAATTAACTTTAAGTTAGCTGAAAGTAATGCAGAGTGAGACAATTGACTACCGTCCAGGACATCGCAATGTTAAAATAGTCAGTTGATTACATTGAAAAGTAATCCAAGTGTCAGTCGGTACTGGTTGCGAAATAGTTAGCTTAAAGTTAGTTTAAATTTAACGTAATTTCCGACAGGAATTTTTCAGCATTCTATCTTGTTGATTACTTTTAAAGTAAAAATATATACATATGTACGTATGTATGTATGTATACATTTTTAATTTTTAGTATGTATGTATGTTATGTGTTTGTATGTATGTATATAATTTCAAAAACTCTTATTTTTTTAAATTTGTTTATATAATTTGTCACACAAAATATGTGTATGTATGAATTTTATTCCAATAGAAAGAACTTTTTCTTTGGTGTTTTAAGTTGAAGTTTTATTTTCTAAAAGCTTAAAAATCTAATTGAACAGTATGTATTTATATCAATTTGAGCAACCGTTAGTCGCAGCTACTGCGATCGGCGATCACGCCAATCAGAACTGAGTTCTTTGTTTCGAAGAAGTCAATTATGATTACGCTGCAAAAAATGGTCCAAACTTATAAACAAAAACACTTAAATTTATCAAAGGCTTAAATTACAAGTAAACAAAGCAATTATTAATAAATTCATTACTTCAAATAGCTTAAACTCATAAACAAGAAATATTCATAAACAATCACAAAACAATTTATATTACTACGGGATACTTGTGCATAATGACGTCGTTGGGTAAAACTCCCCCGGACGAAGATTGGTTCCCAATTTCTGAAGTAATTTTGGGAAACGATACAATTGTTTTATTTATTATTTTTTTGGATTTGAATTTAACAATTAAGTACCCGACAACTATAACTATTCCGACCATGATCACTATGTAAATCAATATATTAGTAGATTTTTGATTGTATCTTAACTCATTTATATGTCTTATATTTTTAATATGTTGATACGTTAAATTCTCTAATGTTAGCTCTTCATCAACGTTTATTTGTATCTCTTTAAACAAACCAGGTATTATTACATCTTTGCCATAAATCTTTCTGTCATACCATTTTCCAAAAATTTGTAGTTTACATTGTTCTATTTTTATAAGAAAGTGGCCAGTTAAGGTCACAGGTATCTCATTACATGTTTGATTTATAGTTACATTGTTCATATTTAAAGCAAAAATCAAATTTGAGCTTACTTCTTTTACATTTGTAGACGGATTTTTCCGATATGTACATTGCATTTTTTTATAATTCAATAGGTTTTCAATACAATTATCCTTTAACATCGTTAAATTTTTCTTGTGGTCTGTTTCAAAATATATAACATTATCTTTTGAGATGTACTTGTGCACTTTTTCACTTAATTCTAATTTGTTGTTATTGGGAATAGGTTGGATATATAAGATGTTATAAAATTCAGATGTTAATTGAGGAATTTGGACAATAAAAAGGATATTTCTTTCACTTGTTGCCACAGTTACTCTAATATTTTTTAGTTTTTCAAAAGTTATGTCATGTTTCTCTATCTCTTCATCTGTTAGTATATTCTGACTCAAGAGCCCTAAGCTTGATGTCAAAAGTATTCCCTCGACTTTATCGATTATTTTCTCCAATTTTGATATTTGAAAAGAAATCTTTGTCTTGTGTATTTCTAGTTCGTCTCTTTCAGTCTGATTATTAATTGTCACATATTCTAAATACATTTTGTTTTCTTCCATTTCACATACCTTAGATAATTTGGCCAATTGTTCATCAAAATGCTGGTTTATATGGATTTGACTATTAGACTGTTCAATTACGTTATGTGTGTTAGTTTCTATGATTTTCAATCTGTTTTCTATTTCTTGTCGATCTTCATCATCCATTGCTCCGTACAAGTATTTTAGTCCTGTCCCCATAATATTTATAAGTCCTCTTTTTTGTCTGTGTGGAATAAGTGTTCTTAGTGACGTTCTTAAATGATGTAGTTCTTGGTTTATATAATCATCATTTATTGTATTATTTTCTAGTTTATTTATATACTCTTCATATCTGGTAACATTGAATATATGAACAACATTGTTATATTCCTTTATAAGGTGCTTTTTACCTATATTAACAATAGTAAAACCGTTTCCCACACTTAGGTCTGTATACTCAATTTTCTGAGCATAAGTCGTTTGAAACATCATTGTCATCACCAGTGTCAACCAGAACATTTTCCATAGACATGACATCAACACATTCGTCGGTAGGATCAACCAACACATCCATTGAGCTGAAAGCATTTTTTGATCGAATTAGCTGATCTTTATAAACATTTTGGTTCTCATTCAAATATCTTCTGTTGCCAATTTTTTTCAATATAACTTTTTCATGTCTTGCATCCGTTTTCTGCGCTCTAAAGTCCCTTTTGAAGTCTTTATTTACTCCTTGATCCTTTCGATTTCTATTAAGATATGTTAGATTTTTTATTTTCCTTGAATCAATTACTTCATGAATTCGCTCATTTTCTGTAGAATTATCTGGAAAATGAATTTCTATTGGTTTTTTTCGAGTTGTTAAGTGAAGAGTATTGTTATAAACAAAATTTGCTTGAATGGGTAAATCTATGGTATAAATATCAGATGTTTCTTCTCTCTTTCGCAGGATCCTTATATTTTCGTTAAGGCTACTATGAAATCTTTCAATATCTGAATTTCCTGTGTGACGATAAGGAGTAGTAAAATGATATTCTACGTTATTTTTTTTCTAGAAAATCTGTAAAAAGACTTGAATTAAAACCAGGTTCATTGTCCATAATCAACTTTTCTGGCGTTCTCATCAAATTGAACAGTATAGTAAAGTGTTTTATAAAATTTAATGGGGTTCTTTCTTCAATTTTTGTTACAAGGGCATACTTAGAGAATTTATCAATCATGGTTATGTATGCATTTTTTGTATCCAAAAACCATATATCAGTATGGTAAATTTTATATGGACCAGTAGGAGTTTCTGTTTTCTCAAAAGGAAGTTTAATGGGATTTCTTTCTATTTTATAATTACAAATCTCACAATTATTTATAACCCTTGCAATTTCTTTTCTTAAGTTTGGATAATAATATTTCCCTTTCAATTCCAAATATGTTTTGTCTATACCAGGATGGTTATTTTCAAATTTATGGTGCCTCATTATGACTTCCAACAATTTCTCCTTTTCCAGATTCTCCAGCAGTGTGTAAGTTCTATATATCCTAAATTTTTTTATATTTTTCAATTTAATCACATGATTCTGAATCATGGCATATAATTCTTCAATATCGCAATATATTACTAAATTTTCTTCTTCTTCAATTATCTTAAATATTTTCTCCAATATTGTTTTATAATCGCTTGATCCAACTCCAAATTTGAATAATTTTTTATTGAATTGTGTTTTCTCATCAAACGAATCTTTTTCTTGTTTTTCGATTAAAATTTGCTTTCTTGCAAACTGCAATGGACTTTCTGTTATCTGAATGTGATCCAGTTCATCACCCTGAGCGCTGTGTACAGTTGACACTATAGAATCTCGTTTCGTTCTTATTTTCCCTTTAGCAGTTCTAAGTTGAACATTTTTCCTTTCTACAATTTTAAAATTTAATTTTTCATTCCTATGTTTCCGCAAAGAATGTCTCTTTAGACACACCTTGCTTTCAAACACACCATTACAAAGCTGTTGTTGTTTCTTACATGTTGATTCAAAACCTCTTTTCTTTTATAAGATTTTTGGCATTTATTGCATTCAAACAAATTCAATTCTGCACTCTTGTCTATTCTTGACAATGCATCTGCGACTTTATTTTCTTTACCCTGTATATGGTTTATATCAAACTCATATTCGTTGAGCTTAATTTTCCATCGTATCATCTTTGAATTTGGTTCCTTTAAACTGGATAACCAAATTAGAGGCTTATGGTCCGTATGTAGTTTAAATTTTCTTCCATACAAATAATGTCTGAACTGGCCACAAGCCCAAACGACAGCAAGGAGTTCTTTTTCTATTACACTGTAATTGATTTCATGTTTATTAAGTGTTCTCGAAGCAAAAGCTATAGGGCCATTATCTTGAGACAGCACAGCACCCAATGCGAAGTTGCTGGCGTCTGTGGTAAGTATAAATGCTCTTTGGAAATCGGGATACCTCAATACCATATCTGAAGTCAGTATTTTACGTAACCTTTCAAAAGACTCTCTATAATCGGTGTCATTTTCGTTGATCTGCCCGTTTTTCTTGAGTCTCAAGGTGAGAGGTTTAGCTATTTTAGCATAATCGGGGATGAATTTTCGGTAATATCCACTTAATCCCAAAAATGCTTGAAGTTGTTTCAAAGTCCTCGGAATAGGAAAATTTCTTATACACTCTATTTTACTAGGGTCTGCCCTTATTCCTTCCGCTGTTACAATGTGTCCAAGAAAATTAGTCTCCGATTTCAAAAACTCACTTTTGTTTAGTGATACTTTTAAATTGGCACCCCTCAATGTCTGTAATATTTTTTTTAAATTACACATATGTTCTTGAAGGGAAGTACCAAAGATCAATATGTCATCCATATAGATAACACATATTTTATTAATATAACTTTTAAGTACATTATTCATCATTCTCTGAAACGTTGCTGGGGCATTTTTTAATCCAAATGGCATACGTTTGAATTCATAGTGCCCATCATTAGTAGAAAACGCAGTTTTTTCCTGATCATTTTCCTCAACTTCTATTTGGTAAAATCCTTTTGTCAAATCCAATGTAGAAAAGTAGTTCGCCCGTCCTAGCTTATCTAGTACGTCGTCAATAATAGGTATAGGATATTTATCTTCCCTGGTTACAGCATTCAATTTTCTAAAATCTATAACTATTCTCCATTCTTTATTTCCTAATTTGTCCATTTTCTTGGGAACCACCCATATTGGCGAATTATAGGGTGAGTCACTTGGAGTGATTATACCCTGCTCTAACATTTCAGTTATTTGTTTTTTAACTTCTTCTCTATGAATCTGTGGATATCTATATGACTTTGTGTAAACTGGTCTGTCATTGTTAGTAGGAATTCTGTGCTTAACTTCATTCGTAAAGGTCAAATCGTCACCTTTTTTATAAAATATATCTGAAAACTCTTTTAGCAGATTTTTAACTTCAATTCTTTCTTCTTTGTTTAAATGCTCTAATAGCAATTGTTCATTCATTCCCAATTCATCTATATGATGTAATTCGGGTAGATTTTGTATTAATTCTAAGTCATACTCTTGATCATCCTCCCCTTGTCCCTCAAGATACAAAGGAAGTTTTTGTTGATTTATTATAATGCTTTGCTCTTTATAATCTATTATGGCATTATTTTCTTTTAATAATGCAGATCCAAATATTCCATCAAACACTGGATGGAAATTACATATTTTAAACAACTCATCTTTTTTAAGATCTATCTGCAAACTATTCTTGGAAACCTTAGCTTCCTCCTTTATCACCAGAAATCCTGCTGCTGTTTTTATTTTCACTGGTTGTGTTAATTTAATTATTATATCCTTTGGACAATGATTTTTCCTAATAATATTCTCAGTAGAGCCTGTATCTATTAAAATTCTTGTTCTATTTTTTCCTCGTTTGAATAAAACATAGGGCAATCCAAATTCGGTGGATCTCCCTTCGTGGAGGCTGCTTGTTGAAAATTTTCAGGTTTTGCCTGTTATTTATATAATTAATTTGCCTACGTGTCTGTCCACTTATATCCATCGGTTCCGGTCTTATATGTTCGTTTTGTCCGAAAAAATTGTTTCCTCTGGGGTAAAAACCATTCGGTCCAATGAAATTATTATTTTTTTTCTGATAACTTGGATTAATTTTTGGAATTTGAGGATTGGAAGGCATTTGGAAATCTTTCCTATTATTATATGTTGGCACATTATTGAATTTTCCTTTAACATTTATTTTTTCAATTAAATTTGCCTGTCCCAGCTCGTGAAGCGCTACTTCAAGTGAAGCTGGTTTCAGGGCACAGAGCACTGTTCTTAAGTTTAAAGGTAGCTTATTTATAAATACTTTTAATGCTACTTTATTATTATGCTCGATTTCTGACGAGCTTCCGTCTAATTTATGTCTCTGATTAAGCAGGGACAACTTTGCTTGTATAAAATTATAAAATTGTAATACGTCACCCCGATATTGGGCGCTTCTTAGTTCCTCATACAAATTTTCAGCTGAGGATAAACCTCCAAAATTCAGTTCTAATAAATTTTTTATCTCCACCCATCTGGAGAGGTGTGGATGAATTTCTAAGACTACTTTGGCTTTACCTTTTATTTTTCCTTTTATAATAGCTAAGAACATCCGTTGTGAATTAGGACTATACTCATCCATTGAAGCCACGACATTGTCAATACTTTCCAAGAACGGGTAGAGTTCCTCCTTCCTTCCATCGAAATCTTGAACTAGGCTCAGGAACTTCAGGGGATCAATATATCTTCCCGCCATTTGATGCGGCTGTTGTTGTTGCTGTTGTTGCTGCTGAATTTGTGCTTCTTGTTGTAATTGCTGTAGCTGTTGTTGTTGCTGAATTTGTGCTTCTTGTTGTAACTGCTGTAGCTGTTGTTGTTCCATTGCCGATGACTTTTCCCTATTGCTGGAAAATATTTCTCTCCTTTTTAGAGATCTGAAATATTTCTTATCCACTTTGCTGTTTTGTTTTTAAAAAAATTCTGGGAATAGTCTTTATCCTTTTTCATAGGACGCTTATTTTTCTTTTTCGTAGATTACTTTTTTACCCTTTTTCGTAGGATAGTTTTGTAGGATACTTTTTCACTCTTTTTCATAGAATACAAAATATCACTTTTCATAGAATAATTTTTTACCCTTTTTCGTAGGATATTTTTTTTTATTCTTTTATGTGTAGGACTCTGGAGGGACTCGTAAGTTTCTCAGAGCTATCCTTTTCGTAGGATCTTTTTATTCGGATAGATAATTTATTTATCTATCCTACCGACTGCGCCAATTTTATTCCAATAGAAAGAACTTTTTCTTTGGTGTTTTAAGTTGAAGTTTTATTTTCTAAAAGCTTAAAAATCTAATTGAACAGTATGTATTTATATCAATTTGAGCAACCGTTAGTCGCAGCTACTGCGATCGGCGATCACGCCACTTCTTCAAAAAGTTTATTTGCCAATCAGAACTGAGTTCTTTGTTTCGAAGAAGTCAATTATGATTACGCTGCAAAAAATGGTCCAAACTTATAAACAAAAACACTTACATTTATCAAAGGCTTAAATTACAAGTAAACAAAGCAATTATTAACAAATTCATTACTTCAAATAGCTTAAACTCATAAACAAGAAATATTCATAAACAATCACAAAACAATTTATATTACTACGGGATACTTGTGCATAATGACGTCGTTGGGTAAAACTTATGTATGTATGTATGTATGTATGTATGTACGTTTTAAATGAAGTATAAAATGATAGTGAGTTTATGCAAAATTTTTAGCTGCGTAATGCTGTAGAGCTGGCAAACTATCGATAGTCCTGCCATTCGATATTTTCGATAGTTTGTTGAAAAACAATCGATACTATCGATAGTATCGAATTATTTTACACTATGTTCACACGCCAACACGAACAGTCGTTTTGACTGTTGATATATGGATATGGTTAAAAAAAATTAGGTAAAAATTATAAAAACTAATTTTGGTTTACAAAAGGTTTACACAACAAATTTTGTATGAAAATTTGTTTGTTAAACGATTTTTAAACTTAAATAATTTTTTTCTGAATAAGGCCTTCAATAATTAATTTTATGTTTAATTTTATTCTAATTTTTTAATTTTAAACACATATCTTTTTTTTTTTTTTGTTTACAAAAACATGCCTACATATCGTCACCTAAAATGCAAACAGACGTAACTACACAAAAATTCGAAATCGAGTTTTTGATTGATTATAGTTCATTTTATCAAACTAGTTACTTACATGTTCACGCAAATATTTAGACCTCTGCGATGAAAAATGACGATTTTATTAAAGAAATTCAAACAGACGTAATTAAGAATGCATGTTTTTTTATTGCGAGGAACGTAACTAACATAAAAACTTAAAAATACATAAAAAGGAAATAAATGTTTAAAAAGATATAAGCATCCGTACTACAAGTAAATTTCGAAGAAAATTTTCAAGAATACTTTATTATTATTGATTTTGTAACGTTTTTTTTTTCTTTTGTTTCTGCTGCAAAAAATATAAAAGTGTAGTTACATACGTTTTCATTTAAGGTGACGATATGTACATATTCGTATGTATGTAATAATTTTGTTTTAATAGCCAATTGAGATAAATTAGCGATAATTTGTTATCAAAAAATTCAGTAAGATTCAAAATGGAACAAAATGGTTCGCTCACAAAATTTTGTATATTTCAATCAATATTCGAGCGCGAATCGTGAATGTGAGTGAGAGCGAACCTCGATATTTGTTGTCCGTGTTATCATGCTATTAGGAATTCTGAATTTCATTTTTCAATACATATCGCTTATTTATTCATTATTATAACTCAAATTCAACTAGTTTTGGAAAAAATGTGTACTCAGTGGATATATTAATAAAGCTTTCTTCTATCAAGAGGTGAGATTGCACGCCATTGCGTGAATTTTTTTACACGAGGTGAAATATGAATTGCCGGGGCATTTTGTATTATTAACTGAATAAATTAATTTTTTGAGTTATGACGTTATTATATTAATAGAGCGATATGTACTTATGTATTTTCAATAGAAGACAACTAATATGTTAAATTTTGTCGAGTTTGTTGACAATTTGGTAATAATTTTTTCCAACGATAGTATCGCTATCGAGAAAAAACTATCGATAGTCTAATAAAAACAAAACCATCGATACTATCGATAGTACTATCGATAGTTTGCCAGCTCTATAATGCTGATATTTACACAAGTGTTAAACTGTGAATAATAACAAATTTTTATTTTAAACTCGAAAATATAATATACATATGTACATGTGTATGTAGTATATCATTAAAAGAAAAACCATGAAACTAATACCCGTATTCTAATAAATTGTGACAAATTTTTTGTCATACAATTTTTTCAAGTTTCTTGCTATATATTTTTAAATAAAATTTGTGATGGTATTCATCAAGGTGTATCTAACTAGGTGGCAGCGCTGCTTCAGCTGATAATTTTTTGCTCTGTGTGCTTTGTAGCTGAATAATGTCAAAAACTTCGATTTTGTTTTGGTTTTAGTACAATTATTTTTGTGCTTTTGACATTTTTCGGTTCTTTACACAGCTATGGTTGCCGTATTTTTATATAAAAAATCCTTACGCAGTCACCTGTATAATTACACCATGGTATTCATACTATGGTGATATTTATTTCAAATTGACAACTACATATATTTATTTACATATTTAAAAAATAATACAAAAAAATTGTTATGAACATAAAGAAAGTTATTTTTTTATGACATATATTCGCACTGCTCACTCTACTGCTTTTTACTAATCAATTATAGCACAAATATTAGTCAAGTTTGACTGATCATAATTGACTAATATGTACATATGTCCCCCACATTTCAATAATCATACATGATTCATATACCGACAACAAAAATACTTTTTATATTATTTTATTTGATTTTTTATTATAAAAAATAATATCTTTAAAATACACAAGTAAATAATATATTTAAAACAAAACTGCAAATAAACCAAAACACCAAATAACTTAATCGGTATCTAGCCTTCTTCACACCTTTTCATCTCCAACGCACCTTGTTTTTTTACATACATATATCTAAAAAAATTTTAAGAGAAATATACATATTAGATTAAACTTTGTGAATTTCTTTAATTGACTATTTTACTTATTTTTTTTTTAATATGTATGAATTGTATTTTTTTTTAAATAAAACTCGATATTTAAAAGTTTTGACTTATATACTTTAGATGTTCCACTGTAACATACATATGTGTCCTCAATTATGAAAGTGGTCCAAGTCATATATTTCTTTCGTCGAGATATTTGGTAGATTATATTTAAACAAATCGTAGATTATGCAACATTTTAATTTAGAGTTGTATTAGTCTCGATTAATATAAATTTATTTAACATATATGAAATATTCATTAAAGATTTTTTAAGATTTGTTTGACATTTCGAAGCAAAAACGCACATGACTTATGCCACTTTCATAATTAAGGGCAAATATGTATATGATAAAGTAGAGCCACTATAATTAATAGATAAATCCATCATCACTTCCGCTCAATTGACTAGTCAATTGACTGTCATTATTGAATTCAATGTAAAACTGTTGCAAATGGGTTAGTGAAAAGATTTAGTTTGTGTTACTTTCAGTCATTCATTTATTGAAGGGCTAATTCGAGTACACTGAATCCAATGGTGCGTGTGCAACTGTTTTTTAGAAAAATTTCTTATTCGCAAACGCTGCCATGCATTTTGTGCGTTAACATTTTGGTTGTAATCGTTATTTTAAAATATAAAAAAAAATAAAAATACTTAAAAATAATTCAAATATACTATATAGATATGTGTTCGAAGTACATTTTTAACATAGATTTTATTTTTAGAACAAGTATGAGACTAAGAAATACTCGTAAGTGCAGGTATGTTGTATATAATTTGAGTTAAGCAAATGTATGTATGAATATATAATACATATAATATGTAATTTGATATTGAAATATTGTAAGAGTAATTACTAGCAGACCTTGCAAGTAACTCACCCAGACGCCACATCACAACCAGTTACAGATTTTGGCTGTAAGAAACAGAAGTTTTCGTCGTTTTCGTTTTTTAATTTATTATATTATTGCCAAGGTTTTGTTGTTTTATTGACATTTTTAGCTTGATTCTATATAAGACTAAATTTGTATTTCTGTTTTAGAAAATTTATAAAATTTGCTTCATTAAGAAAATACATACTTGGTTTCATAAACAAAATACTCCATCAGTTAGATGCTCTTTCTCTGTTTCTCTCTCTCTCTATCTCTCTCTCTCTCTCACTCTATAACGTGTAGATCTAACGCCTTAAAAGTTCAATCAGATGTGCCATACCACAATGTCACAGCCATAGCCAAAATTCAAATGGTTTTATGGTTATGGCTATGGCGTTATGGCTAGCAGCGATGCCAATTTAGCGCGTTTCGCGCTAGATTTAGCGCGTTTTAACTATGGCAAACGCGCTTTTTTTCCGTCTTAGCGCGTTTAAAAAAAAGCGCTTAATTAGCGCGTTTTGAATAAAGTCAATAATATCATTTCAGTTCAATATTTTTTTAACTTTTTTTGTAAAAATTTAACAATTTTCTAATATCGAAATCCCCCAAAAAAATTTTTTAAATTAGTTAATGATTCAGCTGTCGCAAACAAAATTCGCTTGACTGTGGTTATAATAAAAAACGAATTTTAATACTGCAATGACAAATATTTTGAAATTGCACAAATAAAAATATGTACTACATACAATGACCCAACAAATGTACATAACTTACAAAGCATCTATTATAGCTGAAGTACAAAAAGCATTAGAATCGCAAAACTATTCGACAATTTATATGTTGTTACAAAGTTTTAGAAATACATAAATTTAAAGTAAAAACTAAGCATTTCGATTATTTGGAAGGCGATTCTGATTCTGTATTAAATGATTTTAGTTAATTAAAACATAATTTCAAAGTAGCAATATTGCAAAATCTGAAAAATTAATTGTATATACGAGTACACTAATACATACATACATCGACTTTATTGAAATTTAATTTAGCGCGTAGAAAATAGCGCGTTTTTGCTATAAATATTTGACAATGCTGTAACTTAACGCGTTCTAGCGCGTTTTGAGAAGCGTAGTAGCGCGTTTGGGTTATAAATAGTTGGCATCGCTGATGGCTAGTCACCTCTAATTAAATACAGTGTTGCCCATTAGTTTGGTTCGATCAGCTGTTTTGTATGGTTATGACACATTTAATTTAAGTTTTAAAATTCATATTTGCACTCAAAGCTTCTGAAGCACTAGTACTTCAGCAATCAATAATCTCCTATACAGGATCTACAACGTTTCTCTTACTTTTATCGGTCCAACATATTATCTTATATTATATTATTGGTCATACAATTGCATTATACATCGATTTTGCCGTCTTAAACAATGAGGTATATTTTTCAACCTTATTAAATGCATGTACAATGTACATGTACATGTACAAATTTGGAAACACTTGGTCTATTTTCAAAATCGTCTATATCTGCAGGCCACATTTAAAGTAAATATTTACTTAAATTCAAATAAAATATCCCAACACATTTTATTAAATATTTGCCTTTCGCCAAATTTATTACAACCGAGAAACATTTTGCGTATTGGCAAAAGTAGTTTTGCAATTCTCGGAAACATTCAAATAAAAGTATTTATTTCATCACATCAAAAAACTCTGAACACAATAAATTTTTGCCATACAATTAATAACATACAGTTGATGTGCTTAAAGTTTCATAGAGCATATGTAAAACTAGTTGGAAAGTATGAGGCCCGGCCCTTACAAGGGCCTCAAAAGGTTGAGTGTCACAATGCTTTCGAAGAAGAGAAGCAACTGGAAAATATTCATTCACTTTGTAAGGTAGAGAAATAGAAGAACAAATGGCAATTTCAGTGACGGTGTTTATTTTGCGATTATTACTGGTCCAGCTCATGGGTCTTCCGTATGTCTTTGAACCTTAAAGAGTCTTCAAATGCTCTTCATCTTAAGTCTATCTATTTAAATCAGTAAATTTTTCAAATCATGTTGCGCTTCACGCGACAAATTGACTCAGGGAATTCTTGTCGACGAGTTCGTCGACGACTACAACGATAAATGTAGCACGGACAACAACCTGCAGCCTGTTGCCTTGTTGCCATCAAAATAATCATTCTCATATAAATATGTGCACTCGATCCTTAACATTTTGTAGTAGGTAGCTTGCTGTGGTGAATGTGTTTAATGCTTAAGTATGGTTGCAGTAACGTCCAGCTCATGGGTCACCTCTTTCTCAGAAAGAATGTAATATCATTTTCAATAACCAAATTCTTTAAATCAGTAAATATTTTGTATTATTGCGGACCTACAAATAATTTTATAAATTCTCGCCCCGTATTCAGGAAATCGCTAAAGCTAAAACTAAATTCGATCGCTTAAATGCAGAATAAATGGAAAATTAAAAATGTTTGGCGATGATATAAAACAATAAAATTTCGTCGCATCCAATTTTTGAGCCAATGCCTGATTTAGCAATACACGTTTGAAAATGTAATTTGTAGAAGAAAATCGATAAATCGACTTTATAGAATTTTAGCGATAGAGGTTTAGCTTTAGCGATTTGCAGTAAAGGGGGATGATAATAATTTTGAAAAATTTAAATTCAAGGAGAGTTAGGCTGAAAAAATTTGTTATTTAAGTCTGATGGTGTTTATCTTGCTTGTTGATAGGTAGCAAGCAGTGATGGGAAATGTGGCAAAATTGTGCCATTTTGGGCACTATTGGATGTAGGCTGGCGCTGCGACACACTCTCTCCTTCTCTGCCAGTTTTCGTCCTTTAATATAGAAACTTTTCATATTGCAATAATAAGTACTCTTCTTGTACTATTTAGGTTTTTTTGTTGTTCTAATAATAGCGATAGATTACTTGATGCCTCATTCAACTGATTTCTGATGGCTGACATAAACGAGTCGGCCCGCTAAGCCTCGTGGACTAGTTCTCTAATGAGATCCCTCATACGAACAGCTCGTGAATATATATTCCCAACAGCGTCGTCAAACCGAAGGTAACGAGTTGAACTTGTTTGTTGTTGAGGCATCTATTAAAGCGACGAGCTGGTGTACTGTATTTCTATAGGGCTTACCTTTGCCTAGGGACCTAAGTTATAGCTTTTAATTATTTAATTATGAACATCTATGAGTATTGCATAAATGGTCCTTCGAACTCGGTGCCATATTCAAGGCCCCGTGAGACTCATGTTTGGGAATACTGCAAATCGAAATTGTAAAATATGTGTAATTTATAGTTGACGTTATTGTTTTGTTTGCTTTCAATATTTCGGGTATCGCAACAAGCCAGCCAGCCAACCAGCCAGCATTTTTATAAAATTTACACCGCGTGCATTATTGTTGTTCTGCTGCTGCTGCTGCTGCTGTTCTTGGTGTTCTTGTTGTTGTTGTCATCTGTTTTAAACTTGTGTGTTGTCAAAAACACACATTTCTGCTTCTGTTTTGTGTTCTTCTCTTACTTCCTTCTCAGGCAATTTTTAGCCAGCCCATGTGAACCGCTATAATATAGCGGCTATATGTTCGTATGTATTTATGTATATATATGTATATATGTGTACATAACATGTGTGAGTGAGGGTGAGTATTTATAAATGTTTTCCTGCATTTGTATAAAACATCCTTTTTTTTGGGATTGAAATTATTTTTTTTTCTTTCATGCCTCATTGTTGCTGTTGTTGATGGAATTTTTCTACGAGTATAACAAAGAACTTCAAAAACAGCTGAAATTATTGTATGAATTCAACACCTTTTTCCTTTACCAAATTGTATACAGGGTGGCGCAGAATGAGCTTCATGGTATAAATGGTTTATAACTTCTTTATTTATGCGATTATTATATTATTATTTTTTGTACATTATATTATTGGGCAATTTTTTGCAATTAGCTTTGAAAAATTATATCCTGTAAGTGATGTCCATTTTCTGCTTCGCACAAGCGTGCTCTTTTTATCGAGAGAGAGAGAGAGTATACATCTCACATTTTCCATAACTTTTCGCAAAATTTCGGGTTTCATGGCCATGATTTCATTTCGAATGTTAGTTTTTAGTTGGAGTATGGTTCTTGGTTTGTTAACGTATACTGTTTCTTCCAAATATCCCCAAAGAAAACTGTGGGTGTAATGCGCACATTAAAATGACAACGATATGCAAGCTGTGTCAACACAATACACTGTTGGTTTGAAAAATAAAATTCAATTATTTTTGTACGTTGTGCGATCGTGTAATGATTCATAATTAATTCCCCAAGTCTTCTTCACAAAATGCTGAAAAAAACAAAGAAAGAGTAATAATTAAAAAAGCTATAAAAAATTCAAAACATATAGCTCATTCTGCGCTACCCTGTATATTTTTGTGACACAACCACAATAATGTTTCTTATACGTTTCTTGAGCAGAAACATAATTTCTTTGCTAGAATTAATATTTAATGAATTTCTTTTTGAGATCATCAATTCTGCTTTTGGCAAAGTACCACTTTTTGATTCACCCTGCCTTGATAAGAGTTACACGATGACTCAATTTTCATATGCAAATTAAATGACATGACGGCGGCAGTGTTTTTTTAAACAATATTTAATTAAAATTTAAGATGATGTTAAATTTGCATCAGAAAAGGTAACAACATTGTTGGTCAAACATTATTTTTAATTCAATTAATTGACATTTATTGTTAATAAATTTATAAAGGCAGAATTACAACACCTTGTCGATACTTCCAGATGTGAGTCAGTTGAATTGAAGTTTTTGTTAAGCGGACATACAAAGTTTTCACCTGATTGTTTGTTCGGAGTTTTCAAATCAAAATATGCCCAAACTAATGTCGACTGCTTCATGGATGTAGTTGATTGTGTTAGAAAATCATCTCGTAATGGATTTAATGTTCCTGTACCTATTCGACTTCCAAACTCAAGTGAGCCTGTTGTTGAGTGGAGAAAATGGGACGAATACTTCTCCACTAAATATAAAATTTTAATTGGAATATCGAAGTATCATCACTTTGTATTTATTGCTCAGTCACCAGTGCAATGTAAACTGTTTGCGAATTCAGACAGCATAAATGAAAACATACATCTGAGTAACAATACCAGTTTCGATGACAAACCAATTATAATTCCGTCACCAGGGTTATCGATGAAGCGTCAATGGTACTTGTATAAAGAGATCCGGGGTTTATGTTTAGACGATTCAAAAAAAAAATCGGTTGCTCCTCTTCCTTTGGTTTCTGGAAATGGAAACGAAGGGGAAGATTCGGTGGAAGTGGACAATCCTCAAGAAGTGGAGGCAGCAGACGTTAAGAAATCGAAAAAAAAATAA
This sequence comes from Tachina grossa, assembly GCA_949987645.1. NCBI lineage: Eukaryota > Metazoa > Arthropoda > Insecta > Diptera > Tachinidae > Tachina > Tachina grossa. The sequence continues at coordinate 132,313,897 of OX465278.1, read as the reverse complement.
AGGAGCGGTACCGTCAAGTTCTAAGGTACCAATTCGCAAGAACCGTCGATTAAAATGATTTTTCTATTTTTTTAAATTGTTCATAAGGAAAAAAATTAATAAATAAATAAATGAAAATAAATAAATTTAATATTTACGCTTAAAAATAAAAAGAAAAGACAATCAAGCACTTGTAAAACTTACATATCTCAACAAAATCGTTTGTTATTCTTGTTTTACTCAATATAAATTTCAAATACTCGTATTGTACATATTGTACGTATGCATTTAGTACACCGGCAATCTGTTTAATGCTAATTTACACATGCTTCTTAACACCAAAAATAACGCCAGCGTCAAAATATTGGTGTGAACAAGTGTTTCCAGACCAGCGAAATCTGTTTAGTTTCTTTTGATTTTATTTTTTTTATAACGCAATTTAGAAAAATAACAAAAAAAAATATTTTTTACTTTACATTGGCGCAAATTAAGTAAAATACCAGCCGACACAGCAACAACAACGCAACAGTATGCAAAACAAATAAAAATAACATGATTAAAAGCATATGAAATGAAATATGCCAAAATGTTTGTTTGCATCTGCTTTTTGTTGAAATTCTAGTTTCATCTCCTACACTCTGCCTTCTTTTCATCACACTGCAAAAACAATGAAACGACTACAATTTCAAATGTCAAAATATATGGCTTTAACAACAACGAAAGATAATTATACGTTCTAAATAAAAAAAAGGGAATACAATAAAACAGATTTATATTTTTAAAACATGAAATAATTGTTTAAGAGATATATACATACCATTAATACATTATTTAAAAATTGTTTAAATAAAAATGAAGGGAAGGAATGCCAAGGTAATCCGATACAGAAACCACAAAAATACATAAATGGGTAAGTGTTAAAATAAGTCAAACCGCTATGCTCCAAAATAATTAAAAAAATTTTATTAAAAAATTCAGTAAAGTGCGACTGTGACTCCGCACACGAAGCATTCCGTACGAACACTAGATATGTAATAATACTATAGGAACTTCAGCTTATATGTATAACATACATTTTGGTTTTTTTTCGTTTTTAAGATTTTTTTCGGTTTTTAGCGTTTTTTAGTTTTGGCGTTTTTTTAGTTTTAACGCTTTTTTTTAGATTTTAACGTTTTTTTCATATTGACGAATTTTTTTCATTTAGGCGATTGTTTCCATGTTGACGATTTGTTTTTAATTTGGGCGATTTTTTTCATTTTGTCGATTTTATCGGTTTTTGGCGATTTATTTTATTTTTAGAAATTTGTTTTAGTTTCGCGCTTTTTTAACTTTTGCGCTTTTTTCTCGTTTTGACGACCTTTTCCCGTTTTGTTCCTTTTTGACGATTTTCTTCAAATGGGCAATTTTTTTCATTTTGGCGTTTTCTAATTGTGGTGATTTTTTTTAATTTGGCGATTTTTCCGGTTCTTAGCGATTCATTATGGTTTTAGAAACTTTTTTTAGGTTTTTGGCGATTTTTTTTCGGATTTTGGGATTCTTTAGTTTTACCGTTTTTGAAAATTTCAAGACTTTGCCTTTTACGCTTTCCAAGATACAGCAAGTTGTCAAAATTACATAGTCGAAATAACATTAACTGATAGAACACCCTTTAATTTTGATTTTTTTTTTTAAATTTTAGTGTTAATTTTTGTAGTCTACATATATATTACATGGGATTTTAACATTCTACGTTGCACGCTTAAGAATACCCTTTAATTTTTAACTGTCATTTCTTTGTTGTAGTTTTGAGTATTCTGTTAACATTTCATATGGAAAATTTTATGAAAAATACCTTTTAATATAGACTTTGTTTTTTTAATAACAAAAATTAAAAATTTTAAAAACCCCCGACTTTTTTTAGAAAAAATTTTATATCTTCTAAACGGCTGGACCGATTTTCTTCAAACATAGCTAAGAACCCTCTCGATCAAGTCATCTTTCACGTGGACACGGACAGACACACAGATACACAGACACACAGACAAACTACACACTTATAACACCCCTTTTTTAGTCGGGGGTTAAAAAGTATTTCTAAAAAAAATTGCTTTTGCAAAGAGCATATTTTGTATTTTTAAGAAAAACTAGATGTTTTAAAATGTACGTTTTAGAAAACATATTCACTTTTGAAAAGTACATTTTGTAAATATTACCTTTTATAAAAAAGTACCTTTTGTAAAAAAATACCTTTTATAAAAAAGTACCTTTTGTGAAAAAATACCTTTTGTGAAAAAGTACCTTTTATAAAAAGTAATTTTTTTTAAAGTACCTTTTATAAAAAGTACTTTTTATAAAAAAAGCACCTTTTATAAAGAAGTACCTCTTATAAGAAGAACGTTTAGTAAAAAATTATTTTTTATAAAAAAGTACCTTTATAAAAAAGTACCCTTTAAAAAAAAGTGCCATTGAAAAAAGTCCTTTTTGTAAAAGGTACCTTTTTGAAGTAGACCTTTTATAAAAAAGTAGCGTTTATAAAAGTAGCTTTTATAAAAAATACCTTTCAAAAACATAAATTTTTTAATAAAGTGCTGCCTAAAATAATTTTTTTTATTAAAAGTGCATTAAAAAAAGTATTTCTGATGAAACGTGCCTTTTTAATAATGTTTGTCAGTTCTTTGTGGTGTTGGTCAGAATAATTTTAATATTCCTTTGCTGTACTCGCTACTTAAAAATTAGCAAATGGTTGTCCTGACGACTCTAGAGTAAGCCTAATTAATTACTTGTATTTTAAATAAAAAAAAGTCTGAGAGTATATACATACATATTTGCCTCCGTGTACTTTCCTCTTGAAGATTGCAACGTGCTTGTTTGTGAGCACAACAAAATTATGATTGTTCACAGATGGATTTTCGGTTTATTTGTTTAGTTTCAACAAACAATGTTTTTAAAATGTCAAGTAGGTTATAAAAACAAATAATATACAAAGTATTTTAAAATTAAAAAAATATAATTTAACTACAGATACAAATACAGATGTTAAATGTTAAACCTAAAATTGCAATTGAAGATGATTTATGGAAGAATGAAAAATGCTTTTTATATAATGTGGAAACATAGAATTTGGCAAACAAAGCGAAATAAAAAATATTTAAAACAAATTAAGTTGGTGGAAGTGAAATTTTGTTGCTAGTGTAAACAACGCGTGTGCGCGATAACAATGTGCAGCCTAACAACTAATGATTTTGTTTTGCAACAGTAACCAATCAATTTAATGAAACCAATTTAAAATAATACACATTTTTATTTTATTTATTTATTTGGTTTATTTATTTTTTCTTTTCTTTGATTTAAAAACAATGATTGCTTGCTCGTTCACATTTCAATGTCCAATGCAATGTGCAACAAACATTCAGTTGTTCGTTCGTTGTTGCATTTCTTACAACTTTAATTATCATTAAAATAGCATTTTGTAAAATAATACAAAATGAAAACTAAAAAAAAAGAAAAAGGAAATCTAAGGAAAAACTATTCGCTTGTCTGCACTACTCAACGTCGCAAACATCTGTGTCCCATTTAACTTTTACGCACGCATTCGTTTAAACACTTTTCATAGATTTTTCCCATTTTCAAAACAATAACAAGCTGTGGTATTTTATTTGAAAAATAAAAAAAAAACCCCGGAGAAATAAAAAGAGCAGACATACATACATATAATATAATGCCCAACGCCACCCATCCATCCATCATTCATATGAATGAAAAGAACATCAATATTTTGCTATCAAATGGTAATATTCTACTTGGAAATGAAAATATTGGGGTTGAATTATTTATTTGTTATAAAAAAAGGCAAAATACTTAAGAGAGCTCACATTTCAGTAGAAGGATTGTAACACGTTTCAAAACTTATAAAAATAATAATTTGAGAGAATATAATTTATACATGAATTTTAATGCCGGTAAACTGTGACTACCCCTAATATCTAAAGCCAAGCAAGCGATCTAATGCTTTTTGCTTCATGAGGGTTGTTTATTTTACAAGTTTTATTCACAAAAGATTTAAAATTTTTGTTTCAGCGGTAGCATGTGCAATTTAATGTTCACCTGGGACTCAACAAATGTCGCATCATTAGCCTGGTAAAAAAAAATGTTAATCGTTTTACTTATCAAAAAAAAAAGGGTAGACAACAACAGAGTAGATGGAGAATCTTTGCGGGGCTACACGCTAATAAAAAAAATTATACATAGTTTACGGAGGAAGTGGTGACGCCGTAATGGTTAAGTGGTTCATTAAATAAATCATAAAATAAATTCACCAAAAAGTGTTGCATATCTGTGCAAAGAGTATTTCTTGTGTTGTGTTGAGTGGCCTAAATTAACTTCACGACTATTTAATTACTAATTATGATTATTTTGAAAATATTTCTAAGGAAATTTACTTCCGTTTCTCCTATATGATTGATTGGCCTGATGATGGATTGATTATATTTACAGTCTTCACATACAAACGATTTAATTAGTTAATGTCATCATAAATGCTATCTATACTCTTAAGCACCTGATTCTGAAAACAAAATGGCGCACTGCTTGACATTTTCAACTGTTTTCATTCATTACCCTTTCCTTTTGTTGTGGCAATAACAAATGTGTCAAATACATTTGTTTTTGCCAGTTAAATAAAAAGATTTTTCCCAAAGATATCACTAATTTGATTTGATTTTTACAAGTTCCCTTTATACTTAATCTATTGGTCTGTTTTCATAATCAATTACGGGGCGGTTTGTTTTGTATGCAATTTTCTACTTTGAATTCATTTATGGAGACAGCTGTCAATAGCGTTTTCAAATATTACAAAAAAAAAAAAAATTAAACAAAAACACACATATACCAGGAAGGAGGAAGGAAATAAAACTTTTGATAGCCAGTTATTTAGCAGCGACAGTATAATTACAGCAAATCGATTAGGCATATCGTTGTGGCACTTCCCATCGTTCAGGAGATTAGAATTTTGAAATGTCGTTTAAGTTGTCAAAAATTAATGACCGCTATTTCAAACAATTAATAATTCATAAGGATAATGTATTCAAAAATTAAAGGAAAATGAAAAGAAAATCAAAAAAACTTAATTTGCATTAAATATTGAAGAGGAAGGACAAGAGTGACGTAAGCAAATTTACAAGACCTACTTTTTAGCAGAGGTGCCTAAAAGTATACGTGAATTGCTGTAGATAACGCTTAAAGGCTCAGTTAGCCGACTGTAATGTAATGTAAATGCAACGTAGAAAACAGCTGATCGATATTTTTATATGAAAAGTAGGTTACATTATATTACATCTCTGTAACCATTTTCATTGCTTTTCACATAACAATATCGATCAGCTGTTTCCTACTGTTACAGTTACAGTTACATTACATTACTGTCGGCTAACTGAACATTAAGTCTTATTTAAAATGGAACTAAAGTTTCCCTAGTTATGCATTAAACACATTCACCACAGCAAGCTACACGAACACACGACTTCAAATGTCGCCAGCAGCATTTGTCGCCTCGTACCCAGCTACTTAATTATTTTGAAAACGGCAGCAGCGTTGCCACGACCAAAAAAATTTTATAACCAAAATACAAAAAAAAAGTAACCAAATGCATAAAAAAGTAACCAAAATTTTTATATATTTAAAATACTGTTTTATTTGAACTTCACTTGAAAAATATACATATATATATTAATATGTATTATTACAAAATCATATATAGGTAATATAAATGGACATTTAAATTTTTACTTCAGTTTTATAAGTACATATATCTTATTATAATTAATAACAAAAATTAAAAATTTTAAAAACCCCCGACTTTTTTCAGAAAAGATGTTATATCTTCTAAACGGCTGGACCGATTATCTTCAAACATAGCTCAAGTCATCTTTCAAACAGATAAAAATAAATGAAAACCGGTCCAGCCGTTTGGCCTGTACGTGGACTCGGACAGACACACAGATACACAGACACACACTACAAACTTAACCACCGACACTTCTTTTAGTCGGGGGTTAAAAATCAATAAAATCAATTTTGTCACAAAAATACTTCAGGTAATATTATTAGAAATTCCAAACCAAAAATATTTTTAGTAACAAAAAAATAATATGTACTTTAATTACATACATTCGTATAGACTGTATAGACAAAGTATTAAATTTGTTAATATTAAAACAAATCTTTGGCAGACCAAACATAACAGGAATTGTTTCGATTTATGTACAATTCTTTAGATTACATTATTGAGTTTACAGCCTTAAAATGAGCTTATTCCTATATTTAGTTTTGCCTAGACTTAGCTGCGAAAATATCCTTTCAGCAGCAGCCGAACTGTGTGGCAGTGACATTAAATTATATACAAAATTATTCAAATCATAAAAACATTTTTCGTTCAATCCAAAAATCAACTATGTCCATATCAGCACTTACTTCTAATTTACAAAATCTGCCAAGAGCGGCTGTTAGCCGACTCACAGCCGACTCGTTCCATGCTTGTTACGCTCTCAAACTTAAGGCTCAGTTAACCGACTGTAATGTAACGTAATTGCAACAGTAAGAAACATCTGATCGATTTTGTTATGTGAAAATTAATGAAAATGGTTATAGAGATGTAATGGAAGGTAACCTACTTGTCATATAAAAATATCGATCAGGTGTTTTCTACGTTACAGTTACTTTACATTACAGTCGGCTAACTGAGCCTTTATGTATGCATTCCTTACTTTTTCTAAGTGCTTCATATATTTCATGTTCAGAGACAGACATGTATTTGTTTTAAACGCTATGTTGATTAACCAGTGTTGTATTTACATTGCATTAAAAACGCTTAAATTGTATGCATTCCTTACTTTTTCTAAGTGCTTCATGTATTTCATGTTCAGAGACAGACATGTATTTGTTTTAAACGCTATGTTGATTAACCAGTGTTGTATTTACATTGCATTAAAAACGCTTAAATTGTGATCTTTTATCAAGATAATTAGTTATGTGCAAAATTTAACATACCACATATGTACATATGTATATGTTTAAAAAATTCTTATTTTTGTGTTGAAAAAAAGTAACCAAAATGGGAAAAAGTACACAAGTACACATTGGAAAAAAAGTAACCAATTTTGGTTACAAGTAACCAAAACGGCAACGCTGAACGGCAGCAGCACCATAACAACCTGATATTGAAGTATAACCCCCATATTCATAAAATTTAAAATGAATTTTAAATGTATTTTATTTCAAATGTTTCATACAAAATTTTCCTAAAATGGATTTCAAACTCATATTTTTTTTTTTTAATATGGGGCCAAATATATATTTCAATTGTGCCACTTTCAAATATTTCACATTTATAAAAATTAAATATACATATTAAATTTAATTGAACTATAGTGAACTTTATAATCTAAAATAATTTATTGAACGGGCTCAAGCTCAGTACACAATATATTAATTTCTCATATTCCATTTCCTTAAAAATTTACTTTAAATAGCTGATGTTAGTAACAATCCCTACGCAATTAGATAGACATGAGTGCTGATGAAGTGCGTTGCTGCACACAAAAATATCGGTATTTACCCCAGCTAATGAAGTTTTGTTTGATTTTTCTTCTCTTTAGAAACTTACATTAATTAATAAAAAATATTTCATTCAATAAGAATTGAAAATACTAATCTTAAGCCGTATTAAAAAATTATTTTTGATTAAAAATTAAATATCTTATTTAAAATTTACTTATATCACCTAAAAATAAAAAAACTAAGTCTATTTGTGATTTGAACGGGCTAAAGTTCGTATCGCTTTTTAAGCCAAATTACATGTGATAATTATTAATGAACAAATAACACCAAAGTCTGTTGTAAATATTCTGACTAACAACACATAGTTGAACGGAACAGCCAGCCGTTTTCGAAGGCCACTAAACCTGCATCATCAGCGTTCTTTTGTGTTTGGTCCACTGTGTGTGGTGTCAGTTGATGTAGATTTCTGCTTTATATACTTAGCATTTTATTGCAAATGGAATATGTGAATTGTTTTGATTCATCGTATTTCAATTTGCTGAAAGCTTTTTTGTATTGTAAGCTCAATTTTACCATCACTATATTTACAACAGTCTTACCATTGTCGTTTTTTGTTCTTTTTACTAATTATAAACATGTTACTTAATTTGCTTATTTTTTGTTCTACTTAAGACAAACTTTTTTGGTTTGTTACTATTAAGTATATTTTTATTTAATTTTTGCCACAGGCCCATGGCTATTAATTTTTAGTTAATTTTAATTATTATTCGAACTCCATTTGTTTCTATATTTGTGATTTGAACGGGCTAAAGTTCGTATCGCTTTTTAAGCCAAATTACATGTGATAATTATTAATGAACAAATAACACCAAAATCTGTTGTAAATATTCTGACTAATAAAAAAAAAACTAAGTCTAGTTTACACTATGCAAGTCTTATTGCTAAGCTGATTATTTTTTTCGGAGAGAGAGACAAGGGGAAAAGAGACGTTTGTGTTCCCCTCGTCTCTCTCCCCCCTAAACTAGTCAGCTTAATAATAAGACTTGCATAATGTAAAATAAGACTAATCAACTTATTTCGTTGTATTTTTTTTTTGCAAATTTTACTATTTACAGTTTTATTAATTTCTTAATACATTTGGCAATTTTTCACCAACTTTCGATTTTTTTCGCATTTTATCCAAACTTTTTTTAATGGCTTCGGGCATGTCTAATAAATTTTAGGGTTTCCTTCCGATCTTGCAACTTCTCGCGAATATTTGCAACGTTCGTAATAAAAGCGACTTTTTGCAAGTATTTAGCCTCCTGACAGTTTAGCCGATTTTAAAATAATATTAGACTTTGTTATCATCTCGCTGTTAATAAGTTTTGCGAATTTCCGCAAATTTTGCCGAATTTTTTGCAATCCTTACAAGAGGGGTTACTCTCTATTGCGATGCGAAAGCAATTACGATTATTGTGAAAAATTTTCAAAAAATCATTTGTTTCAATACAAAATTCCTTCCTTGTCAAAAAGGTTTTTAATTTCTTGAATATGAAAAAGATCATGGAATGCAATAAATTTAATATAAATCGGCGAGAGATATTGCCCTAGAAAAAATATTAATTTTTATTAAGTCCGAAAGCTCTTGTCAAATTAAATTTTCCAGGTTCATTTATTTTTTGGACTTAAGAAAAAATACGCTGATGTGATTAAGACACTGTAAGTTTTCGATCGCTTTGTGGTTCAGCTGAGTGGGAAGCTGCAAATGTGCCCTACAAGGTTAAACGTTTCTCGTATTATTTTTATTTTACTAATTTAACATTAATAAATAATACGAGGTAAAAACTGATTTTGTATGAGTTTTTTAAAATAATATTCACTCAATGTCACATATTTTGTAAATCAAAAAAAGACTTTTAAAGGAATGCATACAAAGAAAAAATATTAAAATTTTAAGGCAAAGAGTTAATTATTTTTAGAACATGCATACATACATACATATGTACATAAATATGTATATGTAATTTAAAAATACATAACTACCTTCAATTGTTATTTATTTTATTTATTTATAAAATTTATTTCATTTGTTAAATTCAAGGAAACAAGTATTTCTATGAAGTAAAATAGTATTCATTTAAAAAACTAAACTAAATATGTCAAACGATCTCTCTTGCTCTCTCTCTCTCTCTCTCTGTCCCTCTGTCTCTCTGTCTATATCCCTCTATCTCTCTCCCTATATCCTTTTCACCCTCTCTCTGTCCCTCTATTATTTAATGAACTACAAAAAAATATCATCAGTGCTTTTTCCATTAAATGTAAGAAACATCCTATACATTTTTTTGCAATAAACTTTTTAATTAGTCTTAAATAAATATCGATTTAAAATATTAATTGGCTTCATAAATAGAAGCATTTAAAAATAATTTGCAATGAAATAAGCTTTGATGCATGTTGAGGTTCTCTTTTGCCTGTTAAGTTTAGATATTTAGCAATTTTCTATTATTTTCTTGACTACAATAGCTCAAGGCGATCTTTATGAGGCCAAATTCAATTCCTTAAATATTGAAAATGTCTTAAACATATTTCTCATATATCTTTCTTTATTTTTTTTGTATTTGCTTCATGAGTGTGACTGTGCATTTTTTATAATAAAATTTAATTTTATTGCTGTTTTGCATATTTTCATATTGATTCGTGTTTTAAACTAAACCATCCTTTTTTTCTTTTCAGGTAAATAAAATTTTGACTTCAAATAATTTATACTGCATTTCTCAAAACTGTAAGTACTATTTAACATTTTTTTTTTGGGTTGGGCATTTTATATGATTTTATGTATTTATTTTAATAAAAGTTGAGAGATTTTTTCATATTGACTGTTTTGTTATATGTATATTCATACACTGTAAATAATTCATGTAACATTTTAGGTGGAAGAAAACTTTCATAAAATAAACAATTTTTTCATTAGTCTTTCGCAATAAATTTTGAGAATAACACAAATATTTCGTATATTTTCCTTTCTTTTTAAGAGTTTTATGGCCTGTTTCACAATAACGAAAGAAAACTGAAACGAAACTTTCGACTGAAAATTTATATTGAAAACAACAATAAAATATGAAAATTTGTTTTCGTTTTCAATATAAATTTTAAGTCGGAAGTTTCGCTTCGTTATTGTGAAACAGGCCATTAGTGTTTAGAAATATATTTTTCAGTTGTAAATAAATTCAAACAAAATTTTTGCCTTAAATATTTATGTCGGCGCTAGTTCAGTGGATAGAGTACTGGCATTGGCATATAAAGAATACTTTTTGTACAACATTTATTTCACGAAAAAATTCGTGTAACGTAATATTTCGTAACATCCCAGCAGGAAATTGAACTGACACAATACTAGTCACGTGACCGGTCCTCAAGTGATAGGGACTAGTCCGAGTTCTAACACTTCCAGTCACTTGTACATGGGAATGGCCTAGAATGGGGTTAATTGATACTTTTTATGCAGCTTGTGGCTTGTCACTCACTGAACTATTCCATAGGGACCTATTCGGTGTAGAATAATATAAACTATATATAAATGCCATTCCGACATTTAACTGTAACAATGAAAACTTATAATTTTTTTATTGTTACAAATGAAATTATAATTTATTTTTAAGCAGAAAATTTTTTGCGATTCGAACCGACAACCTCGTGCATGACAAAAGCTTGCACACTACCCATTCAAACACAGGGCCAATCATGTTTCAAAAGTATAAATGCCAGTTACACAGAAAAAATCATTCCCAAAAATTTTTTAAACAAATATTTGTTTGAAATTAAACTTATGGCATTTTCTTTTCTGGAAAAAAATGTTACACTTATTACACTTTTCAATGAAAATTCGCATTAAAATGATTTTCTGAAACATACATTTTATTGTAAATTATTGTGTCATCCCTTGCGACATTAAATTTTTTTCTTTAAATGAACGCTAAATGGTATTTTTTTTAATAAAAAGTTAAAAAATGTTACACTTTTTCCAGAAAAGAAAACGCCATTAGTTTCAGTAAATATTCTGTACTGTTCCACTAAATTAATTTGTACCAAAAAACTGTGTAGAGAAGAAACAGGCCAAACAGGCGTTTGTCGGCAGCGTTGTCAACTCGGTGCTTTTCGCACCGTTTTTAGTGCTCTTTGAAATTTTCGACACGAAAAATTTTTAAGTTAGTGCTCGGTGCTTTTTTAAACTAATTTTTGGTGCTTTTTATTTCTTGGCGGTGGCACTAAACCCAAAATTCAAAAAGATTTTTCCTTATATAATATATATATTTTTGTTTGAAAAAGTCTAACATTTAAAAAAAACATAAGCACTGAAGTTAAATGGAACATTTCAAAATATTCTAATAAGATTGTACAAAACTTGGTTGATGAAATACGTGCATTTTATTCTCAAACTTTCACATTTTAAGCATAATTAATGGAAACAGTGTTTTGCCACACGACAAAGAAGACATAATGCAAAATATTTTCTAGTATATACCGTAAATAGAGAATAATTCATTTAATGCAATGGAGAAACTTTGATTTCGCTATCGAATTTTAGGCAGAAATAAAGTCTTATAACGATTCATTTGATATAAACTCGTTTGGGTCATTATCGAAATTTCATTCCCATCAAACTTCAATTTTTAAACGCAGAAGTTGATCACGTTTTTACTTTTATTACCTTATTTCAGTCTCAAATACGTAAAAAATTGTCTTTACACTTAGCTTTATATGAAAGCGGCCTGAAACGAGAATTTTGTGTTGCTACACAGAGAAAACAGATTCGTTGTGACAACCGAATTTCTTAACAATTGAATTTTGGCGGTTGCAGCAACTATCATAGAATTCTGATATAGCGACTGAAATTTTATTGTGCTACCACTATATTTTAATTATAACCCTCAACCCAATAGTTGCAGCAACAGAAAAAATTGGTTGACAGTATGGAATTTGAAATAAATGTTGTTCTTGCTACCGAAAATTTGGTTAATATAATTAAAACAATATCATAATTGGTACCTGCAAAATAAAAATTCGCCTTCCTTGCTGAAATAAAAATAAACAATAAACGCAGATAAAAATAGGCAATTTAAAAAGTTATTATTTGACATATTGTCATAAGTTTATTTTAATTGAAATTTATTTCCTAATGGCGAAGCATGTCTATATATATTTCTTCAACCACAAATTTTGAAAAGCCACAAACCTGTTATCTAATGCACAGACTTTCAAAAACCATTTGAGAATTCACAAATCATAATATCTTTGAAAGTCACAAAAGTTAATTTTTTAATTTGCTGCTATAAACTATGATAGTAAACTCAACCTCTAGTTAGTTCCCGCAACTGATTGAAAGTTTTTATTTTAATTTTAATATAGAACGACAATTTTTTAGTTGCTAATACCAAAAGTAGGTAGTAAAATCCAATTCGTAATATTTTATTCGGTTGGGTTAACCAATCAGTTCATTAGTCATGACAAAAGCATACGCTCGGTTGATGCAATCAATTCAAGTATTGTCACAATCATATCTTTGTTACAATTATGCCCTTATGGCAATGAACATGGATTGTTTTTTGGATTGACAGAAAATTGATAGCGTGAACTGAAATATAGTTAATGCAAATGATATTTTATTGGACTAACCGTTTTCCAAACAATCTTTTCTCTGGGTGTAATAGAGCTGCCGTTTTAGGTTACATATTTATAACCTACTTCGTTCCATTTTTTCTAAAATAATAGTAATAGTTTCTAAAGTAATAGTTTAAAAAAATCAAATTTTGAAAGTCTTGACTTCAAAAAAAAAAATTAACTACTACTCCCATCGAGTTCAAAATCTAATCAGCAAGTCAAAAAGACTTGCCAATTGTTGCTAATTTGACTAATTTCAGGTGATTTGTTTCTTCGTTGACGAAAAAAATTAAATTTTTTATAATAACTTAAAAAGGTTGGCTTTAGAATTCACTGATTCTCATAGAATCAAAATGTGTATCGGATGCTTCAAATTTGAAGTTTTAGGGATAAAATGCAAGGTCTATATTCTATATTTTTTATATACAAATTTTTTTTATAAAACAAAAAAATTTTAATATAGTAAATTACGCGTTTTTTTGCCTGGTTTCAGTGCTTTTTGAAATTTAAAAGTTGACAACGCTGTTTGTCGGCTACTTTTCGGCTTTTACATGTATACAACACGATCAATCAAAATAAACAACAACAACAGCACAACAGCACGTTGTTCCTACCAACAAGCAAGATAAACACCAACACACTGAAATAACATTTTCTCTCAGCCGAACTATGATTAATTTAAATTTATATCAGAATTTACAAAATTATTTGTAGGACCGCATTCAATTTGGTTATTGAAAATGAAATTAAGTTTTTTTTCTGTATAAGCTTAGGTTAATATCTCAGTATTAACATTATATTTACACTATTCGATAGGTCCATGTATTCAACCACATCGAACATATTCAGTGCCGTTTACTACAATACTGCACCGAGTTCAAATTAAATTGGCTCAAGATCAAGACGATACATCACGAAAATGGTGAATATGTAACCATTTACACGATATGTCTTTTTTTCAACATACACTTCTCAGTAGTTTTGATAACAATCGCATTTTCTCAAGTCATAGAACGAGTACGTTTGGATCAATTGTCCCAAATTTTTTGCAGGGATAATATACGAAAGCTTTCACACATACATGTTTTTTTCAGTGTAGAGCTGGGCAAGACTTTCTTACACTAAGAGTCATAATTTGTATATCAGCGTTTCCAAAGATTTTTTCTTTAACCGGCTTCAAAAGAGGAGAAAGAGGTTTCCAAACCGCGTGTCTAAATCAAACAGTTTCTCATTAGTAATCCATAGTTGCACTTTTTTGGTCACATGTGTACCAGAGATGTGTACTCGGCATTATTAATACAGGGCGGGCCAAAAGAAACCAAGGGGTGCAAAAGTTTAATAACTTTTTTGTTTATTAATTTTTTTTTATTTTTTCTTTCAGATTATATAGACAACACTTGGAGAATTTATAATGGAGAGGTTCACAACTGAACAGAGAACCAGAACAATAGAATTTTATTATTTAAACCACAGATCAATTATTTTAACGCAAAGAGCATATCGTCGACATTTTAACGTCAGAATTTCGCCCTCTGAAGCGATGATTCGTTGCTTAGTTAATAGTCATCACCAACATGGCAGCGTAAGAGATTTGCCTCGAACCGGTAGACCACGTTTAAGTCGCACTGCGGGAAATATTGTACGAGTACATCAAAGTGTTAACGAAGCACCAGAAACATCTGGCAGAAGGCGTTCTGCTCAGCTAGAAATGTCTCGTACGTCACTACGGCGCATTTTAAAAAAAGATTTACAGCTATACCCATATAAGGTGCAATTGGTCCAAGAAACCCGCAGATCATCGGCAACGTCTAAATTTTGCAGTTAAATTTCAAGAGTTGGCCAGAAATGAAATCAACTTTATTGAAAATTTGATTATGAGTGATGAAGCTCATTTTCATTTGAATGGCTTTGTTAATAAGCAGAACTGTAGGTTCTTGGGTTCTCAAAATCCAAGAGCCATTCATCAACGCCAATTGCACCCCATCAGCTGTACAGTATGGTGTGGGATCACATCTGAAAATGTCATTGGGCCCTACTTCTTCGAGAATGAAGATGGAAGTGCTGTAACCGTAAATGGAGAGCGGTATCGGTTTATGATAGAACATTTTTTACGTCCTGCTCTTGAAAACAGACCTGGTATGTGGTTTCAGCAGGACGGAGCCACTGCCCATACTGCCCGAAACACAATGGCACTTTTAAGTCAAAGTTTTGGAGAGCGAATAATTTCTCGAAATTCGGAAATTATTTGGCCAGCGCGATCGCCAGATTTGACAGCACCCGACTATTTTCTTTGGGGTTTTTTGAAGGAGCGAGTGTATGTGAACAAGCCAGAGACAATCCTTGAACTCAAGGCAAACATTGTTGCAGAAATTCGAACGCTACAGCCACAAGTTTTGAAAGATGTTATGGAAAATGCTCTAAAAAGAGCCCATCAGTGCGAAGCTGAAAACGGTGGTCATTTAGGACACATCATTTTTCATACTTAGTGTAAAAAAATTTCCATTTTGTATATTATATAATCTGAAAGAAAAAATAAAAAAAAGTTAATAAACAAAAAAGTTATTAAACTTTTACACCCCTTGGTTTCTTTTGGCCCACCCTGTATAAGAAAAATCATCTAATCAAATTGTTTTAATTTCTGGCAAACGAGTTTTTAAGCCCCGACTAAAAAAAGGTGTGTTATAAGTTTCTAGTGTGTGTCTGTACGTGTATACGTACAGAGCAAACGGCTGGGCCGATTTTGATTTAGTTTTTCGTGTTTGAAAGGTTACTTGATCGAGAGTGTTCAGCCGCTTAGAAGATATGGCATCTTTTCTAGATATGTTCGAGGGTTCTTAAAATTTTTAATTTTTGTTATGCTAGGATTTATTTTTGAAACTTGTGCTATAACAAACTAGTTTTTTTTTTTTAATTTAAAGTTCAGTTTTGTAAAAAAAAAATAGCCAGAAAGATTGCCAACAAACTTGTTTGTCGCCAGAAAAACCGCCATATCCCCAAATAAAAAATTTAGAAGCCACGTTTGGCGTGAATTTACCATATCTGACAACCCTGTTCGGTACCACAATTAATATAAGGGAATTATAGAAGTTTTATCAACTGAAATGATATGGGAAATTTTTACTATTTTGGTAATAGGGTTTTTACTTTGACATGGTTTTAATAAAAGTCGGTTTTAACGTTAAAACCAAACTGGAAGTGTGAATGTTAAATCAGCTGTTTATGGTTTTAACGTTAAAAGCAGGTTTTAACTTTAGTTCTGAAAACACTATTACATTCTTATTATTTTAAAGTTGGTAGCATCTTTTGCTATTTAAAGAGGGCTGCAGAGCTTGTGGAATCGTGTAATACACAATTTATTTTGACAACTTTTGATATACATAAAACTCTACAAAAATTTTTTCCCAATAATTATTCATTTCAGTAATTCTAAAAATCATTAAAATTTTGCAGTACAAAACAATCAAATTCTTTTCATTTGTTTATTTTAATGTACAAAAATTTACTTACAACTTGCTATAAACTCATGCAGAAATAAAAATTCAAAGAGAAAAAAAAAGAAAAACAAAAACCATAAAAATAATTTCTTAAACAGCTGGCATTACTCCCAAAATGTCTGGCAGAGATTTTTTATTTCGCTTATTGGAATATTTTGCTTTATTTCTTCTTTCATCATTTTGCCATAAGACAATTTGGATTTAAAACACTCTTACCTACAAGCAGCAACAACTGCAAAATATATTTGTTCATAGTGAAAAACTGGCAAAAAAAATAAAAAAAATAAAAAACATTCCAACAAAGTCATACACTTCTACACTTATGTATGTAGTTACATGAATGCATAATACAAAAAGGAAAAGGCGGCCCAGTAGTGGTACAGGGATACATAGAAGAATCAATGGATATTTTCCAAGGTTTACAGAGGGATAGTGTTAGTAGTGGCATAAAATAACAGCTGCCATTGCAATAATTCTTATTACCAAAAGTAGATGCCAGATGAAGTACAGATGATGGCATAAACTTATGTCAAAATGAACTTACAAACACACTCCTATTACATTTTACTGCATAAAATCGAATAATGCAAGGAGTTTAAACAGTGGGACAGGGAGTGAAAATAATAATACAAGGAAGGGGAACAGCAGAAATGGTTCTAAAAGATGAATGTTTTAGCAAATGTCTGGCACAGATTGAACCCGAATATATCCATATAAAAATAATTGCCAAAAGGCAACAATAAAAATCATACTAATACAGTATCAATCTAAAGAAAAAAAAAAAACAAACAAAAAAAAAATCTGCCAACAAACAAAAAATAGAAGTAATAAACCAATTCAATAAATTTATAAACAAACGAAAAAAAAAGAATTATATTTGTAAAAGTTTTGTATATTAAATGAACTTTAAAGATACGAGTATATGCAATCAGCTACACATTTTTTTTTCAATAGAATTAAATAAAAATTACAGTTTATTGTTTACTATAAAACGAGGATTGTATGAATGAGTCAAAAAATCTAATAATTTCAACTAAAGGCTCGGTCCGATTGGATATCACACATGTATCTCGAGCCTAAACCCACGCACAAAATGTATTTTTAACGTTTCACTTTTTTTTAAATATTTTTAAATATCAAAATTCCAAACACTATTTTTTTTATAAAAAGCGATGTTTTACAAAAAGTACCTTTTATAGAAGGTACTTTTCGTACATTTTATTCCCCAAAAGTATAAATTTATTTTTTATAAAAAAATCTACTTTCTGTAAAAGATACTTTTTATAAAAAGTGCTTTTAAATAAAGGTACTTTTTCAAAGGGTACTTTTTCTAAAAGTTACTTTTTTAAAAGGTACTTTTTATAAAATGTACTTTTTATAAACGTTACTTTTTATAAAAGGTACTTCTTATAAAAGGCACTTTTTATAAAAGGTTCTTTTTATAAAAGGCACTTTTATAGAAGGTACTTTCATAAAATGTACTTTTTATAATAGGTACTTTTTATAAAAGGTACTTTTTATGAAAGGTACTCTTATAAAAGGTACTTTTTATGAAAGGTACTCTTATAAAAGGTATTTTTTATGAAAATTACTTTGTATTAAAGGTACTTTTCATAATAGGTACTTTTTATAAAAGGTGCTTTTTATAAAAGGTATTTTTTATAACAGTAATGCCCCTATTACGGTTTACAACTCAACCAAGTTTAGTTGAAATTTTAACAGCTTAACTTTAAAACAACTTAACTATTTTATTTTTTTTGGCATTCTGAATTACAACCAATTTTACTTGTATTCGAAACATTGTTCGAAAAGAATCGTTTTATATATCGGGTGTTTTTTTTAGAGGTATAGAACTTTGAATTGAAATAAAACACAAGAAAATCGTTTTAATGTCCATCAATTTGGCTTTATTGGAAGGATAATTTTATGCCATTAATGTTTAAATATGATTTCGGGCATGTGGCCGCCGCGGCTGGCTCGAATAAAGCCAATTCTACAGGTCCAATTTTCAACCACTTTTTCGAGCATATGGGGCCGTATGTTGGCAATAACGCCACGAATGTTGGCTTCCAAGTCCCCTAAAGTTTCTGGTTTGTTGGCGTAGACGAGCGACTTCACATGTCCCCAAAGAAAATAATCCAATGGTGTCAAATCACACGATCTTGGTGGCCAATTGACAGGTCCATTCCGCGAAATTATGCGCTCATCGGATGTTTCCTTCAATAAATCGATTGTGACGTGCGCTGTGTGGCATGTAGCGCCGTCTTGTTGGAACCACAACTCATCCACATTCATGCCATCCAATTCGGGAACAAAATAGTCGGTTATCATGGCTCTATACCGGTCTCCATTAACGGTAACTGACTCTCCAGCATTATTTCGGAAGAAGTATGGCCCAATGACTCCACCAGCCCATAGAGCACACCAACCAGTCAGTTTTTGTGGATGTAATGGCGTCTCAAGGGTCTCATGTGGATTCTCTTCACTCCAAATGCGGCAATTTTGCTTGTTAACGTAGCCACTCAACCAAAAATGAGCCTCATCACTGAACAAAATTTTGCGATGAAAATCAGCATCGAGATCAATCTCATTTTCGGCCCATACACCAAAACCACGACGCATTGCATGGTCTCGCGGCTTTAATTCTTGCACAAGCTGGATCTTGTAAGGTCGCAAGCCAAGATCTTTGCGCAAAATCTTCCATAAAGTTGATGGACAAAGCTCCAATTGCTGTGCACGGTGGCGAATCGATTCATTCGGGTCCTCTTCAACACTTTGCTCTACAGCGGCAATTGTTTCTTCGGTGCGCACTGTTCGACGTCTCTGCGGATGCGTATTATCACATAGAGTAAACGTAGTGCGAAAACGATCCATGGTTAACCGAATTAATTGCTCTGATGGACGATTATGTCGACCATAAAATGGACGGAGCTTGCGGTAAACTTCGCGAACTGAACCATTATTTTCGAAATAAATTTGCACGATTTGCAAGCGTTGTTCTTTTGTCAACCTGTTCATGATGAAATGGCAAACCAAACTAAATATTAATCACTTGACAGCTGACAAAATGGCCGCCAGTTAAAAAAGTGATGCCAACTTAAAGTTCTATACCTCAATAAAAAACACCCTTTACATATATGCTATGCTTATTGAAACCATAGTAGCCATCACAAAACATTTTAAATATTTTAAGATTTGGCCTAGTATTTTATTTTTAGATTTCAAGTTTTATGAATATGGCAACAATATTGGTTGGCAAATGGGATTGGTTGGCGTCTGGAATAATGAAGCAAACATAATACAACACTCGAAATAAAAACCAAAATACAACTGATAAAAAGCAGTTGTCTCATGGTGAAAAAAGTTATAATCCATAATAAAAATTTTACAACTACAACTAAACTATCCATTAAGTTGTAAATCATAATAGGGGCCTTACTTTTCATAAAAGGTACTTTTTATAAAAGGTACTTTCTATAACAGGTGCTTTTTATGAAAAGGTACTTTTTATAAAAGATACGTTTTAAAAGGTACTTTTTATAAATGGTACTTTTTATAAATGGTTTTTTTTTATAAATGGTACCTTTTATAAGAGGTACTTTGTAAAAAAGTACTTTTTATAAAATCTACTTTTTATAAAAGGTACTTTTTATAAAAGCCACTTTTATTAAATGTACTTTTTAAAAAAGTTACTTTTAATAAAAGACACTTTTTATGAAAGGTAATTTTAATAAAAGGTATTTTTTATTCCAGTGTACGTTGTACATTCTCTACAGAAGGCTGTTTTTGTAAAATGTACTTTTTATTAATAGGTACTTTTTATAAAAGGTAATTTTTTAAGGGTATTTTTTATAAAAGGTAATTTTTATAAATGGTACATTCTATTAAAAGTACTCTTTATAAAAGATAATTTTATAAAAGTTACTTTTGTAAAATGTACTTTTCATAATAGGTACTTTTTAAGAAAGGTAATTTTTATAAAGGGTACTTATAAAAGTGCTTTGTAAAATGCCATTTTTGTGAAGGTATTTTTGAGAAAAAGTTGTTTTTATAAAATGTACTTTTTATAATAAAAACTTTTTATAAAAGGTACTTTTTGTAAAGTGTACTTTTTATAAAAGGTATTTTTGAGAAAAGGTTTTTTTTATAAAATGAACTTTTTTTATTAAAGGTAATTTTTATAAAATGTATACGCGGTTGTTTTCTAAAAAGTAATTTTTTCTTGAAGGAAGCCTTCTTAACCACATTATTCTGTTCATATAGCCCATAATATCGATCTACCCTCGTTACAAGTGTGCACACTAAATAAATACGCAAGTAATTTAACTTAACATATGCGAAGTGTCCAAAACCTTCTCATATTTAAGATAGATGTTGATGCAGATGATGTTGATGACGAGTTTAAATATAAAAAAAAAATAATATGTAAGGAGATGTAGGGATATGTACAGCTAATGACGATGATGGTTGTTCATATTGAAACGGACAACATTTGTTATTTGTACTTGAATTTAAATGGAAAGCACATCAGCAAACAATTTTCAAGCAAAAACTGAAATAAAATGAAGCAAAAATTTTTTTTAATGAAATACTTTGTTGCTGTAGCTCTGTTATATGCTGCTGGCGAGCCAGCAATGGAAGAGAGTCATCTTGAGATGAAGTGTCGCACATGTTGATGCCATTTGAATCAACAACAGAAAACATTTGTTTAGTTAGAAATTGTTTTTTGCCGTGTTTGTGTGTGTGTGAGTGTATGAAAATGTTTGTGAAAGCTTTTCAAGGAGACATTATGGTAGTTTGTTTTTTTCTTTAATTTTTTTTTGAATGCACTTCAGACATGGCAACTTTTTATTAGTTTTGAATTTTTATTGGAACATTGTGTGTGTGTGTGTGTGTGTGTGTGTGTGTGTGTGCGCGCGAGGCTGTCTGTGTGTGGAAATATGTGTAACCTAAGAGCAAATGCATTATAATATTTTTAAAAATTACAATGCTTTTACATAGTTTAATAACTCCCAATCGAACTTTAGCTGATAATGTTTGCAGGCATCAATGGTCGCCACTATTATTTTCCGATCCATTCCACTAAATCTGTGGCAAAAAGGAAAAAGTACTTAAGTCAAAATAAGCACATTTTTAACTAGTGATACATCCGTAATCTCCATATTCAAAAGTGCCTCTAACAAAAATTTCTATTATTTTGTGCCATTCTTCAGGAAGTTATAGCGCAATAAATTGGTGCTTATCTTTTTTCGACTTATAATTCCATACGGAATAACAGCTTAATTTAGCTTATGTTTTCATATTATTTTAAATTTATTAGTTACCGTGTGTAGAACTATATTTTTCTCAAAAAACTCAAGTGAATACCGAATTTCCAAATTCGCAAAAAAGTAAATTTCTGAAAATCGACTTAAAAGTTTAAAACTGCTCTCCTGCAAAACAGTTTAATATGACTTAAGCACTTTTTCCTGATTGCCACAGAAATGCTGAGGTAACAGTTCTTATCGCTGGGGTTAAGAAAATGGAGCTGCCAAAAAAGTCAATTAGACATTTGAGTGACACTGAGTGAGAAAAAAATTTACTATAGATGTATTATAAAATCTTCAACTAGTTTTCCAATCTATTGAAAAAGTCCCAGGTATGATGTGCATTTGGGACCATTTATAATTGTATACGACTTGTACAGTGAAGTACCAAAATGTAGCACGGATTTGTTTTCATATTTATGCAAGCTGGGCATTTGTTAAAAAATATAATTTATTCGGATTCAAATTATTATTAAATATATTATTACCGCAATGGGTATCTTGAGCCGGTCGCTGTTAAAATATTACCGAAGTATGCAGTTTTCAAAAATAAAATTAGTGTAAAAAGCCGGAAAATTTTACCAAGTAATTCTGGTTAAAAACACAGCAAAAATAACAAGATTTGAGCAAACTTATTCTCTCAGAGCATACAGAAAATTTGTTTATATATAAAGGGTGATTTTTTTTTGGCGACCTTCTGAGGCAGCTATTTGCAATCTTGTGACTAAATTTTCGCACCAAAATTACATTATTTAACATTAAACCAACAACACGCATACGTAGAGTTCCGACAGAGGAAAATATCGCAGCTGTATCAGCCAGTGTTGATGACCGTGAATTATCGATTCAGCGCCATTTGAAGCAATTGGGCTTCTATTACTTTTTTTGCCCAACATGCAAGAGCTGGACTTGGCTGACATGTGGTTTCAGCAACCACACCTCACGTACAACGATGACCTAATTGAGAGGCGAGTTCGGTGTACAGTTTATTTTAGGTTTGGGACCGGTCAATTGGCCGCCTGGATCGTGCGATTTAACGCCTTTGGACTATTTATTGTGGGCTATGTTAAGGCTCATGTTTATAAGGACAACCCCGGATCGCTTGACGCACTGGAAGACAATATTGAAGAATTTATTCGGGAGATACCGAATAAATGCCAAAATTGGACCGAGCCTATGAACCATTTCCGACATATCCGCGATCAAAATTTACATGAAATCATCTTTAAGCATTGAATTATATAGATAAAAAAATCATATATTTCGCTAAATTTATGTTTTTTTAAAATCAAATCCAAAAGTTCTTAAAAATTCACCCTATATATATTGAGTGTTAAAAGCTTACGTCTTAACTTATTCTAAAAGGAGATTGAAGTTGGCTTTTCTTCTTTGCATATTGCCGTGGTAAATCGATATATAAAATCATGAAAGCCTCGCATTTAGTTATGAAAAATCTTACAAGGAAAACAGGGGAAAAGTACCAATAAACGAGGATATCACGGGTTGAAATCTTTTAGGAAAATTTGTAGTAAAAGTCTCCAAATGAACTAAAGCTCGGTATTGAAGTCAAAACTTTGAGTGCTTTTGCGGGTTAAAAGTCAAACTTTTAATACGTTTGAGGGTTAATTTCATACTAATTCACACTTTTATTTAACGTCTAGATAATCATAAGAGTATAATTTTCTTGGAACATTTTAAACCTGTAAAGCGGCCCATCCATTATACATTATTATTGCATATGTTGTTGTACATATTATTGTCCTTTTGGCCTATACTATGCAATAAATGGCACAATGGGTCTAATGCATAAAACCTGAGTATTTTCTTCGACTCAAAAATTTTGAGCAAAAGGTACATTTCGTATGCATAAAAACATTTACTGCAGCTCTAGGTGGTCTACTTGAATTAAAGATCATTTGTCAATATATTGTGCCACCTTCCAATATAACATGCAAATTGGCGATATTATTGTACAATACGAAAAATTGCACAATTATATTGCAAGTGGGTGGGACGCTTAACGCCTTTTTGTATTGTTTCGTTTTTGCTTCGTGCCTAAAAATTCGTAAAATCAGTACTCGTTTCTGTCTATTACAATTCTATTACGAGTAACTTAATAACAGCAAAACAAAGAGAACCTAATTAACTGGAGCCAAGTGAGAAAGTTCCTCGCTAACTTGTTGACCTAACTTAATAATGATAATGAAACATATATCGTCGTTCCCAAGTTATTGTGTTCTATACCGCAAAATATAAAAAATTGAGATAAGATTGATTTTTAGTAAAACTTTTAGAGATCTGTCGATCTGTGTAATCATTCACTATCATTTATAGTTTTCGAAATATGAGACATTGACTTTGTGCTATGCAACTCTTTAGTGACAAGCTTCGTAACCTATTGTGTTCTGTATGCAAAAACTCGTGCATATAGAACAAAAACGCACCAAAAATACTAAGTAAAAAAAATAATTTTTTATTTTGTTCTATATGAAAGACAAAATAAAGTTTGTACTAATTTGGATCTCTTTGCATTATTTGTTTTTGTTTTATTTATTTGTTGTGACTTCACATTGCATTTGGAAAATGGAATAAAACAAAAAAAGAAAACAAAAAAAAAACAATGACAAACAATCAGTATTCAAAAGCCGTTAATTTTTGATTAGGTCCGGGTGTTTTCTTATTGATTATATCAATGAAATTTTATTGTTACTAAGTGACTATGTAGTCTTGTTTCGTTGCTAAATAGGATAATTGTGATTTCTTCATATATTTTGCTGTTAGCAGTTTCTCGATTTTGCCGAAAGTCAATGTGCTGTGTCAAAATATAAAATTTCTGTTGAAAAAAACGAAACATTTTTTTTTAATTTTTAAAATTTTTTTTTTTTTTAATTGTTAATCATTCCTCCAAATACTGACGTGATGTACTGGCTCATGCTCAACATGCTTGCCCTTTCGTAATTCATTCACAATACTTGTGGATGCATCGCAAAGGTGCTTGAAATGATAATACCCTCCAAAAAATTGGGTGACAGTTGATTCAAACGTATTCGTCCTATGACTTGAGAAAATGGGAGTGTTGCCAAAAGTGGGGAGTAGTGTATGGTGAAAAACGGACATATCCAGGGACCGAAAATAATTGTTATTCTTGAATTTTTAAAGAAATAAATCAAGTACAAGGAAATGTCGTAGAGCCTAGGCAATCATACCATTTTGATTGTTTTCAATTAGATTTTTCAAAACTCAAATGATTTAAAAATTTTTAATTTTTATTTTTTTGAGCAGAACTAATTGTTATTTTATGATTTTTATTTTTTTGAGCAGAAATAAAAATCAATTTCTGATTTTTATTTTTTTGAGCAGAAATAAAAATCAATTTCTGATTTTTATTTTTCTAAGCAGAAATAAAAATCGATTTCTTATTTTTACATTAAATGTAACAAATAATTTGTATATGCACATGTTGTACATTGTACATAGATATGTATGTACATAAATATGTATATAGCTACTACTACAAATATATGCTACTACTGTGGTCATTCCGCCAACGATAAAAATATGGTGGACACCAAAAAGGGTCCGTAAAGGTAAAGGTAAAGGGTCCGATGACCAAAAATGCGATGGAAAAATGGTGTAGGCGCCAAAAGGGCGAACATCTATGAACATTAGAGAGGGCCGATTTTTATGAAAAAAATAATCGATATTGTGCCATCGATTTTTTGATAGCTTTTGGCATGAGGACATATCAAAAAAATAGTTTTCGAGGCGCCTATTGTTTTTAAGAATAATACTCGAATATTTTACTTTTTAACAGTATAAAAAAAGACTTAAGATACGAAATAATATGCACATTTCTTCTATAGCACAAATAAATTTAAAATAATTATTTTGCATGATATTAATTAATTGCGTATCAGTTTTTAACTCCATCACAACAAAAACAATATTTATACATATTATTATTAAAAAAATTAATGAGCGGAGCCATGTATTTATTACCTACTAAAATAACCTCAAAAAATTAAAAAAAAAAAAAAATTAAAAATTTAATTTCTGGCGTCTCGAAAATGATTATTTTGCTATGTCGTGGTAGAATTTTTTTCCTCATGCCAAAAGCTATTGAAAAATAAATGGCACAATATCTGTTAATTTTTTTTTTCATACAAGTCATCTTCTCGAAAATCCCTTTATTTGATACCCATATAATGAAAGTGATAAATGGACACAAAGGTCCACTTTTTGGCGCCTCCGCCACTTTCCATTGCATTTTTGGTCATCTCCTCGAAAATCCCTTTCATTTGATACCCATATCATGAAAGTGATAAAAAGAGTAATACGACCCTTTTTGGTGTCCACCATATTTTAATCGTTGGCGGAATGTCCACAGGTTGATCTCATCGTAGTAGCTATATATTTATGTACATACATATGTATGTACAATGTACAACAAATTATTTGTTACGTTTAATGTAAAAATAAGAAATTGATTTTTATTTCTGCTCAGAAAAATAAAAATCAGAAATTGATTTTTATTTCTGCTTAAAAATATAAAAATCAGAAAATGATTTTTATATCTGCTCAAAAAAGTAAAAATCAGAAATTGATTTTTATTTCTGCTCAAAAAAATAAAAATCATAAAATAACAATTATTTATGCTCGAAAAAATAACTAGTATATTCTGATTTTTATTATAAAATGCATAACACTTACGGTCCCTGGACATATCCTGTAAATGGTTATATATTCACCATTGTGTTGATGTATAGTCGTGATCTTTTGTCAATTTAATAGTTATTTTGTCTAGTATTATAGTAAAAGGCTCAGTTCGATGTGGTTGGGTTCAGGACCTATCAAACAGTATAAACATAATGTTCGTTGTTCCCTCCAATGGTACCGCCAAGCCAATCTGGAACCGGTCCCGTAAATATTCTTAGATATTAACCTGAGCTTAAGCAGTTCGAATCCAAAAAATATCTGTTTAAAAATAAATTATAATTATAAATTTTTAACTTTCTTTTTATTGTTACAAATAAAAAGAAAGTTAAAAATTTTCATTGTTACAGTTAAGTGTCGGAACAGCGGTGCCATATTTATTTTCTCAAAAACCTTCAAGTCGAACACAAAAATCTTTTTTTTTATTCAAAATATAATAATATCCATTGATTTTACTGGATTAGAATTTAAAAAAATTCATTTTGTTTCAAATGAACTAATAAACGTAAAGATAAATAAATAACACAAAATATTTGCTGAATAGAACATGTATAAGACAAATACATGAATGCATATAATTCATACTTTTGATGAAGGAAATAAAAAAATATGTCAGTACTTTAGTCGAAAGGACCTTAAATAATATACTAAAAGTACCAAATATCATATTCTTAAAAATCTTATTTTTAACAATCCGAAAAACTTCGAAAATCTGATAAATCTTCACATATGGTAACGCTGTGTCGGAATGACATTTTTAAATAATTTATGTTATTCCACACCGATTATGTCCCCATGAAATAGTTCAGTGACAAGTCACAAGGTGCATACAAAGTATTAATTAACGCCATCTTAGGTCATCCCCATGTAAAAGTGACTGGTCCGCATCAAAGGACCCTGCAGGGAAATAAGCAGCATATACTTAAAGTATTTAAAACACAAACAACACTTTTTTACATTTTGTTCTATATGTTATAAAACAATGAGAATTTCGTAAATAAGTGCATATAGAACAAAGCGATTTTTTTTAAACGCGCCTTACTCTTAAAATATTTTCCAAGGACGAAAATTTTTTTTACAGAAAAACCCAGAAACTCTAGAAGTTTTCTTGGTAAAAAGGTTGCGATAACTTTTTCGGTTCAGTTTTTTGTAATTAATAACTAAACTTTAACAGCGATTTCCCAAAAAAACATTTTTATCATATAGAACACAATAACTTACGAACGACGATATGTTGAATTGAACAGCTGCTATATATTTGCTCTTATTGTAAACAAGTGCCGTTTTTAGAATTAAATTTAAAAAGAAAAACTGGATTGCATTTTAAATAATATTGAATACAAATTACTGTGAATACACAATTGACTTGCTTAAACATTTTCGCAAGCCAAAAACAACAACAACAACAGCAACAACAATAATGGAGAATAACAACTTTTATACTGTAAATAAAATTCTATTTTTATGTCGTACGTGAAGTTGTACTTTTGAATTGCAGATGAAGTTGCTGTAGATAAATGACAAGCAAAAGAAGGAAAGAAAGAAAAAAAACTTTTATGCAAAACATTAAAAATAAATAAAAATTCCCCAAGTGTCTTTTTTAACAAATGCAACTAAAGAATTGCCAAAATAACCCAACAACATTTAGCAAAATAATATTTTTTGCTCTCTCAAAAAAAGCCATATTTGCTAAAATAAAACAAAAGCCATTTGAAATATTTTCGAATATTTATTTTTTGCATCGTTCGAACACTTAAGTTTTCAAGCAAAAGTTTCAGAGCAATGAAAAGAACAGTGCTTTCTCCCTTTAACGAATACTCAGTTTTACGAACTCGCAAGTTGAGGTGCAACCAACATTTTTCCTATGATTATCTTATAAAATAGACAAACTAAATTGGACTCGGTACAACGAACTTTTTCGAAAAGAAAAGAAAATAGTAACGGACTATTGAAGTTGAGTGTTAATTTGCAATTTTTAATTTAAAGAAATAAAGTTTTGATTAACAAAATTATATTCCTCAAGATTATTACAGATTTGGTGAAAAACTTTGTATCGATTTAACGAGCTATTTAGTTTAATGAATCGCTCTGATATTATAGTATTCGTTAAAACGGGAACCCACTCACTGTATTGCTTGAATTGCATATTTATAAGCAATGGCAGTAATGGTTTCATGGTGATTGTTGGCTGTTAGTATGACTGGTGGTACCATGTGTTTTTAATAGCTTTAGCCTCTTATAATGTTTGGAAAACTTTTCTTCCATCATGGCCTGTATTTCTTTACATTTTAATAGCAAATCAATTCACTTCTACAGCCAACAGCAGAAATATGAGGGTTGTTCATATATTTGCCATAAAAAAAGAAAATATCCAAAAAAAATTAATTCATGTTTCAATTTTCAGAGGGACAGCTCTGAAAGGGATTATATGTTGTATATGTATAGGGTTGGTGACTTTGAAAAGATGAGCGATATTTTTGAGTATGTAACTTAAGTGCAGAGCGTTTTACAGCTATACGTCAGTACCTGCCAGTACGGCCTAATCTCATGGTAGTCTTAAGATTCGGTGAAGTTGAGCGTCCGCCAGCGCTCCCATGCACGCTTAGAAAGAACTATGTGACCTGCAAAGAATTTTTTTTAAATAGTTATGCCTAGTGATGGCAAAAAAAAGAATAATCGATTAATGAATCATATGATTAATCGAAACGACAAATAATTAATCGCGATTAATTGGAAACAATTAATCGATTAATCGATATTTTCAGCTAAAATTTAAAATTATCATAAATAAAAAAAATATTATTTAATTAATTACAAAATTTTCTTTTTATTCAATTTATTAAAAAAGAATTTATTTGTTTAGTACAGAATTTAAAAATAGGAGCTTTGATAGCCGTTTCGTGGCTAATCTGTTCCGTTTTTCCGTTATTATTGCACCCG
Organism: Tachina grossa; assembly: GCA_949987645.1. NCBI lineage: Eukaryota > Metazoa > Arthropoda > Insecta > Diptera > Tachinidae > Tachina > Tachina grossa. Next base: position 132,284,292 of record OX465278.1, on the reverse strand, counting down.
CTTTGGAAAAAAGCCGGTCTGATGGTACAGATGTACCAATCAAAAATCAATATTTTTGTGCAAGAGAGTATAGCTTAGGTTAAACCAATTTCATTTCTTCCCATGCGTCTATTACGTAGCGCTTTAATTCTAGTACTGGAGCATTGACAAAGAATCTTAGTTCATCTTGAGGAAGAGTTGACTCATTGTCTTTACTTCTTCGTTTGTGGGCTAAAGATTTATAGTACGCCCATAAATCAAATTCAGCAACACTACAGAAGACGTTTCACTGCCGCTCCCAATGCTGTCATATATATATATATATATAATTTCATTTCTTAGCTGTCACATGACTTTTGATAAAGCTAAGGGATCATCAAAATGAATTTTTTTAAACTTTGTGTTTAGTAAAGTTAATGCTGCCAGTCCAGTAGAAATGAATGTTCCATTTTCCTAAAGCGATGGTTAAATTAACGCCGTTAATAACTTGGGTTGCAGTTCTAGGCCTGGCGACGATTTTTTTTTTGTTCCTGGATGTCTATCGATTATTATTTGAAATAGAAATTAATTCCATTAATCGAAGTAGAATTCACGATACAATTAAATCGTTAATTGAAGGAAAGTAATCGATTAATAAAATTTTTTTGATTAATCGTGCCATCACTAGTTATGCCTCACTATGGACAAGCACCATAGTAATCGAGTTGTGTAATCCCTTACTGCAAAGTAAAAAGAAAAAGAATTTGTTTTTGAGTTCCCGGCAATTCCCAAAAAAAAATTGCAAAATCCCAAAAATGGTATTTTTTCAGTGTTTTTGCTGTATTCTTATTTTTCGCCGCGCGCTTATAATAATTTTGTAAATATTTAAACAAAACATGCCTTCATTACATTTGATATTTAAAGCAAAAATAAGTCTACTTTGAAACGTTTTGATTTCTTCAATAACGAAAAATTGGAACAAAAAATTTCTTTGTAATTACTTTTTATAATATTATCTTTGGAATGAATAAAAATATGGGGTTGGCATTTTTGCTAAAAAATTTTTATAATTGCGAAATAATTAACCCACTTTTTTCTGCAAAAAACGGCAAAAAGGACATTTTTAAACATTTTAATAGACATTGCATATAACTTTTGACTTATACCTGGTTTACATCAGGCACTTTTTTTATGAAATTTCATGAAATTTGTTGCAGGCAACTTCTTTTATATGCTAATATCAGAGCTATGGGAGAGATTGATATTTAAAAATTAATGTAGCATGAATCTCTGAAGCACTTCTGGCACTTTTTTTAGATGTGAATTACTTCTCCTGGCCTGAAAAAATTTTCATGCAACTTATTTCTTAAAAAAAAAATGCTTAATATAAATCGGGTATTAATTGTATTTTTCATACCATTCTTTAAATGTTAAAAATTTTGTTCTTAATCCATAATAAGTTCGAAAGTCCCAAATCACACTGTGCAAGTCTTATTGCTAAGCTGATTAGTTTCTGGGAGGGAGAGGCGAGGGGAACAGCAACGTTTCTTTCCCCCCCGTCTCTCTCTCTCTCCTAATAAACTAATCAGCTTAGCAATAAGACTTGCATAGTGTAAATAGGGACAAATCGAACAAGATTTGACTTCTCCGTTAGCAGAACAGTGGGACCAAGCTTGCTAAAAAAGCCAACATTTTAATGTTTTTATCGAATATTTCCTAAACTGTAGGTGAAAACTCATACAAGTAACAGTCTTTTTGTTTAGATCTTGGAAAAATCGACTTAAAAAACATCAGCTCAGCATGAGTTTGAATTTTTCATCAAACCGAAATTGTTAACCTTGGGGATTTGTAGCTCCGACCCCTTTAAAGAGTGTAGTTTCAGGCTTCAGCTTTGTGACACCTCCTCAAATTCTGCATGAAATTTCATTAAAACCGGACGGCCCGTTTGGAAACTGGAGAATTATTAAAATTTTTTAAACGAAATCCCCTCCCCAAAAAATGCCACACAGATTTTCAAAAAAAAGTTATGGGACCAAACTGTTTACTTACAGTTTTAGAAATCTGCTCACATATGACATATTTATGCTTTTGAATGGAGAACCGATTTTCGAAAAATTAAATTATGCTTCAAAAGTTTAGTCAGATCTCTTCACAAAAAAAAAAAAAGAATTTATTTTGAAAATTGGTTTACACATGAGAAAGTTTTGTTTGTGGAAAAAATTGTTAGAAAAAATTTTGCCATCGATTTTAGAAAAAACAAAAAAAAAAATGCAGGACCTATAAGAATTTTGAAAATCGATTCAACGATATCTCCTTCCGATTTTGGAAAAAATTAAAGGTACGAACTGCAGGCAACCAAAAAGAATTTTAACAATATTTTTTTCGGTGTATATACATATACCTGCTTTTGCATTCTATGTTTGTCACAATCACATTAGCTGTTGATACCATAACATAATCGTTACTTTCTCTCTGTGAACATATGTTAAGAAATAGTTAGATAATATTGTGATTAACCATTATATATTAATAAATATTTCATTTCATACTTATGACAAAAAATATGAGACTTAATTAAAATGTCCTTTCATGATTCATGCAATTACCATTTCTTGTTGTCTTTCTTATCTACAAACTGCCAACAGTTCAAGCGAAAACTCATTATCTCCCACATTAGCAAAAAAAAAAACACTTCCCATTACTCAAAATAAAGTTTTTGAAATTTTCTTGCAACCATAATACATATATTCTTACTTTTATTTGTAACAAATGTTATTACAATACAAAGGTTTTTAATTTACACACATGGATGTAAAAATATTTGTGACCAAATCACGTAGAAAAATTTAACCGAAGAGAAAAGCAGACTGAAAGAAATGATTTCATTTTCAAAACACGTGCAGCACAAATGTGGTTTTAAGTGCTTTCTGATATGTGATGCAGCAGCCAGCAGAAATACAGAGCAACAGCCTCATGAAATATCCACAAATCCATAGTTATCAAATGTGGGTGGCAAATGCAATGCCACAGAAATAAAAATGCACGTACCAACAGAGCTTTTGAAACAATACGATTATTAAAACGCCCACTGTTGAAGCGCTTATTCATTTCGATAAAACAAACGGGGTTTCAATAAGAAACATATGGGCCACACATACATACATGCATACATACAGATGATTAAACAAACTAACAACAGCTGAGCTTGTAATTTATTGCAGCTGAAGTGTTTTGGAATATTTCAATTAGACATTTGCACTTGGGTAACATAAGTTTTGTTTTCTATTCTACATTATAATTTTATTTTTTTTTTTTGAATCACCCAGCAAAAAATTACACATTACCATTAGAACTACTTGCCATATAACGACTTACTTTTCTGATTGCCAAATTTCATTACTCGCTTACAAATCTCATTACCTAAAATTTAAAAAAATGATGCACAAGTTGCTAAATGAAGAGAATAATTTGTTTAGATTAAATCGATTACATGAACAAGCTACCAAATAAAAAAAGTAAGTACTTCTCTAGAATCGATTATTTTAGTCTCACATCGTACATACAAACATATGAAAAATACATTTAAAATTATTTTCATGTTTAGTATTTTGAAATTTCATTGGATATCGTATTATGCAATATTGCCTCCTGTTTTACATAAAATTCACTTTAAAACACTGTGGTCTTCATTCAATTTAACTTCTTCTAATATCAAAATCGGCCCTAGGATCAAACACATACCAGCCTACCGAACTTTATTGCTTCAACCTAGTGTTTACACTGTGAAACAAAAAAAAAAACAAAGTTCTTGCCACTCATGTAACGTAACACTTCTTTTAGATTTTTAGCTTTGATTCAGCTGTGTGAAAGACAAAAGGGCATATGCCTTCTCTTTCTGTCTGTCTCCTTCCCAGCTGAATTAAGAATTTACAAAGTAAACTTTGCGTGCCTGAAAGGGGTGTAATTTTTCTTCTATAAACTAGAAATTTTCTTTTAAAATATTTCTCATGCCCACATACACATACATTCATATGTATATGTGTGTGTGTGTGTGTGTGTGTGTGTTAAGGTCGTAGTTGTCATTAAATCTAAAGGTACACAAAATGTTCAATGTTGTATTATGTTGCTCTAGTAACGGCTGTTGTTGATGGCTCTTTAGTTTTTCAACTCTGAAACAAGAACAAGAGTAGCAGCAGCAGCAACAAAAAGTACTTTGCTGTATTTTGGAACGTGTCTGCTGCATGTGATTGTTTGTACATTTGTTTGCTAAATACCTATGGTTGCAATATCTCTGATTTTAGCTCCATTTAATTACACAAGCATACATATATACATATGTACATATATATTTATGAACATTTTCATTATGAACAACATATTCAAACAAGTTTACATACATACATAAGGTGGAAGTACATATCACGCGTTACGCGGCAACGCTTTTCTGGCTTGTTCAACGTTTAAAGCCTGGTACTCTGTTCACAATTTCGTGCGAAATGCTGTCAAACTACATATAAAAGTATTTGGTATGAAATATTTGCGAAATAAATTCGCAAAAGTAGTACTCTGTTCTTGTTGTGAAAAACACGTAAAATCATGTCTTTCCATGCAAAATTAGTCTGGCATCATTTTAGTTTAGCTGCGAAACAACATGAGCAGTGCTTTTTTCGCACGGAATTTTGACAATGTTGCATACTTTCAAGCAATAAAAGCGAGGAATTTATAAAAAAAACCGCGAGTTGGGCTACATTTAGTACATGTCAAATTTTTCACGCGAAATAACCAATGGTGCTGAACATTTTTCACAACTTTGAACATAGTACCCAGCCTTAACGCTATATAAATGAAAAGTTACACAACACGATTTTGAGTTTTTTAGTTGTAAAATTTAAAGCCTTTGAAGGCTATTTTTTGTCTTGCATTTACGTTTTATTTTCCTTTAAATATTTTATGCATTTTTTATCCATTGTTTATTAAAAAAATTAATTTCTAATCAGTTTTGTGTATGTTAGCTTATTAATCTGGCAACACTAGCTGTCATTTTGTATACAACGCGTGAACGTTGAAGAATGTTCAATTATCAGCCAAAAATTAGTCAGAGGTGGTTAAAATCAGCACTCATTCTGCATGTTAAAAGTGATCAGATTTAACATTGAGTGGCCGCAGGACGAGTGCACCAGTTTTGAACTAACCATGAGTTAGCTCATTATGAGTTATTATGTGCCAAATAAAAAAAAGTGTTATTTTTAGTTAATTATGATTTAGCTTATTATTTATTAACATTTTTTTGTCAGCTTATGCCCATTTTTTCAGTTGGTACTCAAACCGTAATTATTTTTAAGTTCTAATTAAATACGAAGTTGTGTTTTTGAGTGCTTATTTAAATAATAATTAAATGCCCAAACTTGCGAAATTAAACACTACTTAATTTTTATTATTGTACCATATGTTTTTATGCGTGTGTGTGTTTACTGAAAACATGCACATGAGCATCATGCGGTCGTATTAAAAAGAATTTCGTTTAAATTTCATAAATATATAACATATACAGTACAAAGTTTCATATCATGGAATAAAGTAATATAAAAAGTCATTATGATGTTCTTTTGGTCTCATAAAATGAGTTTTTATGCAATTTAATTTTCTACATATTGATAACCTAACTTTTTTGTTTACATTAAACAGCTGCTGTTTGAAAAGCCTTCAATAATACTGGGAAATTTTGCAGTGCTACCGTACTTTCAACGTAATTTAATAAGAACTTTAAATAACCACTAAAAAAATGAAATCGTATTTAATTACAACTTAATTTTAAATAAAAATTAGCTAACTACGCACTTAATTTTTAAGTTAAAAACTGGGGGTTAATGTTTAAACAATTTTAAATTATTTTTTTAAGTAACGAGAACGGGTATCGAACCGTGATCACTTGTTTGCCAGCCATTATACCTAACACTTTGCCATCGCGCCATATGAAATATAAACGGCACAGAGTTATTATAAACATGAATTTTATGCTGACATCTTCTCTCTGAACTTTGACCGTATCAGCTCTGAGTTAGCTAAAAGTGAGCTCCAAACTTATCGAAAAAATTAGTTGTACAAAAACAACTCACTAATCTCTGCATCAGTTTTGAGTTAGCTTAAAGTTAGTTCAATACTTATCGGGAAGAAGACAGTTGTGCAAAAAATAACTGACTCACATCTGTATCATTTATGAATTAGTTCAGAAGCTAGTTGTAAATAAGTTATCAAAAAGTCGGCCATATTTTGAGCTAGCTAATAAAAATCCGACTGGGTAAGTGTTGAAATATAATTACATATATAGAAAAGTTGACTGTGACACAGCACACTTTTCTTATAAAAAAGTTGACTGTGGTACAGCATACTTTTCATTTAGGAAAGTTGATTGTGTTTCACAAAACACTTTTACAGTCAAATCCCGATAATTCGTACCACGATACATCGTAATTCCCGATAATTCGTAATAAACTGTCGGTCCCTTGAAAAAATCTCGTTAATTCGTAAAATTTCCATACATTTTGGTCCCCTCGCTAATTCGTAATATTTTCTTCAAATAAAATCTTCTTTACCTCTTATAAATCGTAATTGTTTGCTAACTACCACTTATAATTCGTAATAAAAACAACAAAAACATGGAAAGAATGATTTTTTGTTTATCGCTATTTTTTGCGTGGGTTTTTGCTTCTGCTTGTTTGTGTGTGAGCACGCATAAGACACTGTCGGTGTTACAAAAACAACAAATTTTTATTTTGTATTTTATTTTTAACAATTCTTTTATGCTTTTTTATCGTTTTAGTAAATAAAGTGAAAAACCCCGTTAATTCGTATTTATTTTATTTTAACCCCGTTAAATCGAAAGCCCGCTAAATCTAAAACCCCTTTAATTCGTAAGACATGGCCAGTCCCTTGCGATTATGAATTATCGGGATTTGACTGTATTTTAGGAAAGTTGATTGCGTCATACTTTTCTTAAGAAAAGTTATCTGCGTCACAGCCAGTGTTGTCAATTTATTACTTTTAGTGCTCTAATATGTACATCTTTATCCATCACCGAAAAAACACGCATTTGCATGTAAGTCCCAGCACTGGTGATGACAACGCAATACAAATAGCAAAAAATACAGCTTTACCGTTTCGAATGTTGGAAAAAGCAATAATGCAGCAAGTGCAAGTTTATGTATTTAGTTGCAAAAGAAAGTAACGATATTTTGTAATTACACTTAGGCAAGGCTGTTTGCATCAAAAAGTGAATACCGCTATTATGAAATAAACTAATTTTAGTATGAAATAGTGAAATATTAAAAAAAAAAATACATGTTCTTTCCAGTGTAGAATTAGTATGTGCTATCTATTTCAGTGCGTTGCCTATACACTGGCATTTAAATATATTAAAATACATATTAATTATATAATTGTAGTAACATAAGATTTTTGAGTGTAGGGTAATGTTCATTTATATTTTTGTACATTTAAACGTTTATTTTACTATATTCGTTTTATTGAGGCAGTCTGTGTCTGACTTTGGCAACATATGTTGGCACGTGTCGTTTTCATACATTCCATATACCACTTATTCGAACAGAGACCCATTTATAGCATTTATAGAGAAAGCAAGTAAGCATGCAGCCAGCAGCAACACCAAAACAAAAAACAAAAAGGTTTTCATTTTCCATTACTGACTGCTGTTGGCAAATCTGCCTCTTCTTTTGTTGGTTCTTTTGGTTTTGGTTTGGTTGCGTTTTTTTTTCTTTCTCTACTTTAATGTTTTTGGGGACAACAACAGCAGCATCAGCATCAGCATCAGCAACAGCAATAGCAATCACTGTTTGTGTGTGTGTGTGCGCTTGTTGTTGGAATTCAATTAAAAATTGTGAATGACAGCAGGTGCAGATGATTGCTTATTTCTTTCTTTCTGTCTCAATTCTATATAAAATTCCTAGTGGATGTTGATGGTAATGATACAAGTTTGTGTGCCTTTTGTTATCATATTTTGTTATTATTGCTGTTGTTGCTGTAAAATGTGTGTTACTTGTTGTTAAATGTTGCATATTGTACATATGTATTTATGTTTGTAAGCTTGTGTAAAAAATGTCGGTGCTTTTGTCAGCTGTGTACGTGCATGTGTGCTTGTGTGTTATTTTGGAATTACTGGTGGCTTTTCACAACAAATGTGTTACGTTTTGAGAAAGAAGTTAACAAAACATAAAATAAGCTTTATTTATTATAAATATTATTATTATTATATTTGTGTATAGTGCACAATCGGTCGGTCAGTTGCTTTAATTGCTATGAGTGCACACCTATATCTGCAACAAGCTTGAATTATTTCAATAAAAAAAGTGTGCTTATGAAATTTTCTGTGAGAAACATTTATGTGAGGGCCTGTATGTTGGGTGTACGGATGATGTTGCTTCCGAAAACCGAAATATTTTTCACCCCAAAAAGTTACCGAAATTTTTTCTTCTTTTTTTTACAGAAATAAAAAGTTTCCTTACAGGACGACGTACTTATTATGGATGCCATTAGTGAGTGGAAAGAATGGATAATTTTATGTTTTCTTTTATTTAAAAAAAAATGCATATTATATTGAAAACTATTTAAATACAAATGTGTTGTCTATTTTAGTAATTCTATTTTGGTAAAATGTACATACGCACATCCTAACATGCATATCGGTACCTTCATATAGAAAGGCCCTAACTCATTATTTTTTGGAAATCGAGTTTAATGCATTTTTCGATACATTGGATGTTCTTCTATCGAAATATATAAAAATATCGATTTCAAAAAAATAATGAGTTAGGGCTTTTCTATATTTTTTTTTATATATGTACATCTGTATGTATTTTATCTTTCAAACAATTGTTGCACCAGTTGCCCTTATTGTTTGCCAGCGAACATTGGCTTAGGGCTTGTATGTGGCGGTATGTGGCTGTCTGGTGAAACAAAATACTTCATAATTCAAACGTATTCAACGAACTCATTTAATATTGAAATTCCTACTCATAGTACAAAAATATTCTCATAATTAGTTATTCACAAACATTTAATTTAAATATGAGAAATAATTAATTTCAACAGCTGTCAGCTGTTTAAATGTATTTCCCTCAGAAAATTTTTTATAGTAATCAACTTAATAATAATTTATAGAAAATTGTTTTATTTTAAACTTTATTGTTAGATAATCAAAAACTTTTCGCCAATTTCCCCTTAATAGTTTTCGAAATATATGTATATTGTAATTTTATAATACTTTGACATTAGTTATTAGGGATGGGCAAAATGAAATACAAAATATTTTTAAATCAGTGATGTCAAAAAACTATAGTTGTATGTGTAAGAAAAGTTGTCTCATTTGTCTCTGAAGCACATAGAACAAAATATGTATATGAAAAAAATGCAGTTTAGTCTAGCAAATCAAAGAAAATCACCCTTATTCCAGTTGTTGACATCGACGTCACTTCAACACAATTCCAAAAAAATTTTGGCTTGTTTACTCGGTTTAGAGAACAATTTTTGTGCTACTGTCAATCTATTTCCGTTCCCTGAGGTCTAGAAGATAGAATAGACCTGCCAAAAGAAGTCAGTTGTTTTCGACAACGGGTACACAAGCCTCAATTTTTTGGTATTGTGTTAAAGTGACGTCGATTTCTACAACAGAAAAAAAAATTAAAATATTAGAAAAAAAAAATTAATTAAAAAAGTTCGCGGCGGTCCATATTTTCCCAGTTATGAGGCTTTAAAATTTTCATAGGAAAGTGTGAAGAATTTCAAAAAAAAAAAAAAATAAATAAATAAATAAAAATATAGACAGCGATGCATATATCCCGAGTTATGCGTCTTGTTTTGATAGAACATTAAGTTTTGATAGAACATTAAGTTTAGTGAAGCAGCTCCAACAAAAATCAAAATGTCATTTCTTTCCTTAAAAGTTTTGTAAAACACATTGAATGTCGCGAAAAGCATTGGTGGTCATAGAATATTTTTCGCACACCACTTGTATTTCTTTCAGTGCACCTATGAAAAATTGCATGTTTCTAATTTTATACTCCACAAGCCATAGTGCAAAGTTCACAGCGAACCTCTATTAAGTCCTTACCCAATACCTTTATATATATATATGTATATATGTTTATATAATTCTGCTATACGTGTGTATATCACTGTGCTCCTCCTAAACGGCTGAAGCGATTTAAATGATTTTTTTGTATGCGTTTAGGTGGCGCCCTGTATGGTTTAGATTCACAAATCAGCCCGGCAGATGGCGCTGCAGTCGGTATCTAGGTTATATATCTATACTGCAACTAAACAGCTGGATCGACTTGGATGAATTTTTGTGTATGCATTCAAGTGGGTACGTCCCCACAACTTTTGCTGGTCTCAGGTAGTAGAATTGAACTATAATTCAATTATATTTAAATATGTATCACGTAAATCAACATAGACGCGTGACAAGTAGAGCTGCAAAACTATCGATAGTGGCTCCATTCGATAGTTTCGATAGTATTTTTTGATGCCATCGATACTATCGATAGTTTTGGATTCTTAGAAACTTTTCAAATGTGTACTTTTCGAATATAAAATCTTAAATTTTTTAATCATTCCTTAAAGTAAAAAGGAAGTTATTTAAAAAAAAAACATTTTTTTCCAATGTTTTTAATATAAATATGTACAATGTACATGCATATACATATGTGTAGATATGTATTAAAATTTAACGAAAAACAAACAAAACATATGTACATAGATCAATAAAAAATAAAAAAAGGAATAAAAAGTAAAGAAATTCTTTTACCATTACTTAAACTATTGCAGTTATCTAAAAAGTATTAATTTAAGATAACTCTACGTCTCCACCTGACATGAAATTTTGTTGTAACTTGATGTTATAACTGAGTTGTATAAACAATTGCACTAACCAATGTTATAACTTGAAAAAGGCATAAACTTTAGCAGTCTACATGTAACAATAACTTGAAGTTAATGTTAAAGTTAGTCATTTCATGTCAGGTGGGGACCGCAAGTAGGGAGAATCAAACTACTTAGCGTCACCGTTTATTTAAAAGTAAAGAGCAGGAACAGTCCAATAGTCGTCAAATTGAGCCGCCGACAAATTTATGCAAGTGCCAAAGCCGTTGGTACATAATAACTGTATTTTTTATGCAATTTGCTTTTACTAGTTACAAACTGACATCTTATGTTGAAACAAATGCTAAACTAATTATAATATTTTCAAATTTATATATGTAATGATGACCATTATTATGAAGGTTTACAGGTAACGAAATTTGAATGTTACATTTTTTATTCCACAGTCACCGTCATACCGTTTTTATTGACATTATTTTTTACTTTTGTAGTAGCGTATTTTTGTCGATAGTATCGCTATCGAAAAAAAATATCGATAGTCTACTTAAAATAAAACTATCGATACTATCGATAGTACCATCGATAGTTTTGCAGCTCTAGTGACAAGTATATGTTTAATTGACAATCAGAGTTTGATGTACTGCAACTAAAACCAGCTGTTGAAAGCTTTCGGTGTTCTTTTTTTTTTGTTTTTGATTTTTACTCTTAGCAATTTTTTAACTTTGGCGATTATTTTTTTCTTTTTGGCGATTTTTTTTCGGTTTTTACGATTTTTTCTTTTAGGTTTTCGTCCACCTTTTCAATTTTGATGATTTTTTTTTTTAATTTTGATCAGATTTTTCATGTGAGCGCTTTTTTCAATTTGGCTATTTTTTGTTTGTTTGTTTTTTTTGCGTGTTTTCCGGTTTTAACATTTCTTTTGGTTTTTGGCGACCTTTTTTACTTTTAGCAATTTTTTTTGTATGTTAGCGGTTTATTTTATTTTTGATGATATTTTTCATTTAAGCGCTTTTTTCATTTTAGCGTTTTTTCGTTTCTACATTTCTTAATTTAAAAATTTTTTAATTTTGGCGTTTTTGAAAATTTCAAGAGTTGCTCTAACGGTTTCCAATCATACAGCAAGATGTCAAAATAAGAAACAGTACATAGGCGTTTTTTTTAGTTTTAACGGTTTTTTTTTCGTTTTGGCGATTTTTGCGTTTTTATTTGTTTGTTTTACAATACGTAATTTTTGTTTTAGCGATTTTTTAGCTCTGACGTTCGGACGTTTTGGCGGTTTTTTCGATTTTGAGCGATTTTTTTTAGTTTTTTGGCAAAGTTTTTACTTTTAGCATATTTTTTTGCTTCTAAGCGATTTATTTTATTTTTGATACTTATCATTTAAACGCCTTCTTACTTTTGATGATTTTTCATTTCAAAGTTTTTTTAATATTTTAAATTTTTTAGTATTAGTTTAAAATTTTAAACTTTGCATAGCAAATATTTTTAGTATTGACGTTTGTTTTAGTTTTGGCGTTTTATTTTTGTTTTTTTTTTTACAATACAAATGTTTAGATTTAAGGATATTTTAGTTCCGGTTTTTTTCATTTTTGCGATTTTTTTTTTCATTTATATATCTATGTATTTATAACTTCCTTTAACTCCCATTGGAGTATATGGCGCATTTGAGCAATTTATTTTTGTTTTTGGCGATTTTTTCGGTTTTTGGGGATTTTGAAAATTTTAAGAGTTTGTCTCTTGCGGTTTCCAAGATACAGCAAGTTGTCAAAATAACAAAGTAGAAATTATATGAACTGATAGAATGTTCTTTAAAGTTTTCGAAAGAAGTGATAACAAATATGCATATTGCAGGATCCATTATATGTGCAGAAGTGATATTAATTAAATTACTAGATTCATCACCGTCCTTATTATTTTTCGAATCAGAAAATTTCTCTGTGTTTTAAAGAACAGCTGCTACAAACAGAGTACGTTCTACTTTTTCATATTTTGTGTTCTGTTCTCTTCATATGCTAAACAGTATTTTAACAGGGATGACCAGATATTTTATATATGCATCTTTTAACAAGGTGGTATTTTTTGTTGGGGTAGTTTTGTCTAAATGTGGTCAGCAGCCTGCTGTCACTTATGTGTTCATTGCCCAAATCCTGCGAAATGCTGCAGCTGTAATTGCACCTATGGTACATTTTTGAATTCAAACAAAATTACAACAGAAACACTTCTTTCCATTGTTCAGCTTTTTTCTAATAATTGTGTGTTTTTATATTGCAAGAATTTCCTTCTTTTTATGTGCTTGTTTGAAATTTTCTTAAACGCCTTTCATCATTGTTTGTATGAAATACATACAAAGACCCAATATTCTTTTTGTTGGATTGTTGTTGTAATAGGAATGAAATAGACAAAAACAAAAAACAAAAAGTAAAGATATAAAACAGATGCTAATTTTTTTCCAATATCTACTTAAATTTTCCAGAACTGTGTAAAACAATTTTTTGTTTTTAATTTCAATTCAATCATTTCAACCGCGTGCCAGAGATGTTCTGCAGAAACAGCTACAAAGAAAAAATCTATCTCTAATATAAAAAAAAACATACAGCAACACATTAAGAATTTCAATTAAGTAAATTAAAGCAAGCAAGCAGGGGAAATTAACTTTTTTTTATTTATTTGTTTTTATAAAACAAACTTTTGATCGATGTTTTAGACATTTTAAACAATCCTTAATTTATAAATTATTTTAAAGCAAAAAAAAAACACCATCATTATCCGATAAAGAAAATTATTTATTTATGACATGAAAAGTAATCTGTTTTTAACATCATTAGCCTTAAGCTGCTCCTCGCCCGAATTTTTAAAATAAATTGAAAAACACAAAATTAAATAAATCCCTTTTTATTCTTTGCATAATTAATAACCCAACCAACACACGCACTTTCGTTCCCAAAACAACAACAAATGCTTGCGAGTATAAAATTAAATGATAATTTATTGCAAATAACAGACATAAAAAATAGTTTTACTTCTCACTGTTTCAGCTGTGTGTGTGTGTCGTTTAAAATGATGTGAACATAAAAAAAACAAGGAAAAATGTAATAATAATACAAATTTAACTCGGTTTTTATCATTTTATCCTTTTTAGTGCGACAACGCAAGCATGCAAACACACCGACACACACACACGCTCAGTTACACTCATTCAACTTGCACATTCAGTGTATTCCCAGCACACACAAACTCATATTTATGTATCTATTAGTGGCCTGCATAAGACATCTTATAAGAACTTTCAAGACGTGAAGGATTTTTCAAATGCTTTACTATAAATCTTATAAAACAAACGTTAACAACACTGTTTGCAAGAAATTTATTTGAGTATTGTAGGTATACGAGTAAAGAAGAAATCACTTCGTGACGGAAGAATTTGTGATACTTGCTTCTTTCTCCACATGAGCGCGTGTGCAAACGTCATTCATATATGTGTGTATGATATTTTATTTTTCTGCGCACATGCAAAGGCACACACATGCATTAATATTAGTTGTATGCGGTTAATCACATAATAGCTTACCATCTACATATTACACACACACTCAAACGTACAATATGAAAAATAACAAGCATACACTAATCAACAATACTTCTTTTGAGTGTTTGCTACAAACAAGCTGTCTTGGCGACATCGCTTGTTAACACTGATATACACGTACACCAATACATCCACCGTGCTTCGCTTATAGTACGACAGCATTTATTATTGGTTTAGTATAATACATGCGACGTGAATACATTTAAAAATCATGACGTTTTTACATTTAAAGACTGTTTACGCATTTCTCTAGTATCTATGCATCTTTGTTCTTGTTTGTGTGCCAAAACATATGTGAATCAAACAACAAAAGTGCCAAGCAGACAGCCAGCCAGCCAGTCAAGCAGCCAGGTCGGCTGGGAGCCAAACAAAATACATACATTTATCCGTTCATTCATTCACTTGATTGTAGGGAACAAGTGGCGCATAGCTGTCGTCAACACCTGTGCTTTGTACTGTGCAGTTCTTGTTTAGAGTTTTCTTTTGTAAGAGACTCTGTATTTTTCCTTGCAATAAACGCTGTCCATTTGGATAAACACAGCAAGAGATTTATCAGTGTTGCTAACCTTGCCATAATTTTTTTTTTTTTTTTTTTTTTTTTTTTTTTTTTTTTTTGTGGAGATTTACAGCACTACTTGTGTTTCGTTAATTTTTATAAATGTGATTTTTTTAAAATAAAATCTTACGATCTAATGCACATTAAATCATAATAAAAAAGTATACATCCGATTCGAAAAGCAGTATAGGCCTAGAACATTAAGTTGGTATCAACTTGATATGTGGTTCGTTTAAAGCTCACTTTTTGTTGAATGAATACGTTAATAACACTATTCTGCAAAAAATTTGTTTTCAATAAAAATATGGACATTCGAGTACTAAGATGAACACGTAACAATTAAAAAAAAAACATATTTTATCATTTTTTTTTTATCTCGAAGGAAAAGTAGTGTGAAATTGATACTTGGATATTCAAAGAAGTTAGTTTGATGGACGAGTATGCCGACCGTAACATACAGGTACTCGTAGTAGAGAGCTGCGATGATTTTCTCGAATTGAACTATATTTTTGTTATTGTATTAACCAGGAGTTAATATATTTGTGATGAAATGGCATCAAACTATACTCAAAAAGCAGTAACTAACAGATGTCAAAATTTCAGTCGTTTCAAGCATTATAGAAAGCTTATAGATTTATAACTCTAAAAAACGAGCTTTATGCAATATATCAGAAAAAAAAATATTCAAGCGACTAAAAAAAGTTTTGTCTTTCGTAGATTACCTTTACTTTTTTCCCCTGCTACTTACTTATTTAAATTGTTTTAATATATTTTTCATCCTGCTCCACTGTCTTGCTCCGCTATGTGAAAAAAGGAAAAAAAACTTAATTTTTAGTTTTTAACAATAGTTGTGGTTCCAAGCAACTGTCATGTGGTGACGGCAAACAAAAATATAAAAGCCTTTAAACGTTTATTTTTTTTTTACAGGACAAAACTAAGTGTACGTCAGCAGGGATAATTCACAATATTTCTACTTAAAATGTTAAAGGGTTTAGGCGTCATGCTGACAGCAATTAACTGGACATATAAAACAGAAAATTCGATGTGAATTTAGAGATATTTTTAAATCGACCACTTAAAGTTGAAAAATCTGAACTCTGGACTACGTACATTAAAATTTCACATTCAATTTTATATAGTTGAATGAATTCTTACCCAAGTGATTATTTCAAAACTGTGCATACTCTTGGTATTCTTGTAAAATCACATTTTAAAACTGCATACAAAATTTAAGGAATTTCGGCAAAAAAAAATTTATGGTCCGCTATACGAACATTGTATACCTCGTATTATATACATATATACTTTAATAAATTCGGTAAATGAAGGGTTCCGCCTGGCGCTTGTTTTTTGTCGATTTTTTAGTTTGACCTTTTTTCGTTTTGGCAATTTTTTGGTTTTTTTTATAATACCTATTTTAAGTTTTAGCGATTTTTTTTATTTTTGGCGTTCTTTTCGTTCTAGCGATTTTTACGGTTTTGCGATTTTTTTTATTTTGGCGATCTTTTTACTTTTGGTGATTTTGTTTTTGCATTTTACCGATTTGTATTTGGCGATCTTTTTACTTTTGGTGATTTTGTTTTTGCATTTTACCGATTTGTATTTGGTGATATTTTTCATTTAAGCGATTTTTTCATTTGTGCGATATTTCGTTTTGGCGATTTTTTATTTTGGGATTTTTAGTATTAGCGTTTTTGAAAATAGTTTGTCTCGTACGGTTTCCCAGATACAGCAGCTTGTCAAAATTACATTAACTGAAGAATACCCTTTATTTTAATTTTTTAAATTTCAGTGTTGATTGGTATAGTCTGCATAAAAATACATGAGAGAGAGAGAGAGCATTAGCGTTATTGCAAAGTATAAACTAGAGAATGTTAGGGGCTTCATCATGAAAATTCAGTGGCTTAATTGCAAGTAATGGGGTTATTTTTTTTTTCGTAAATTTTTTATTACTCGTAACGGGTACCAGTAAAAGGGAATCACTATAAACCCACCACACTCTTCCTAACCTAACCTAAAACTCTCATTTCATATAATATCTATTAAAAGTAATTTCCTATACCTTTTTTTGTCGCCTTCGGGTGCCCCTTTCATTTCTCGGCAACCTGCTATTTTCATTCTCTTAAACTTTAACACCTGCATTTAAAGTAGAGATGGGCGCGTGTCGAATTTTCCCAACACGACACAACACAACACGAATACCAAGTCGCTCAACACGTACGAGACACGAAAACGAAAAATTTCGTCAATACGCACGAAATATTATTGGTATGGTATTGAAGATCAGAAAATTTAATTGATTATTTTCAAGATTTGCTTTTCAAAATGTGGCACCGAGTTGGCACTGCCAGCTGATACTATTAGTTTACGTGCTGTACTTTAAGCTTCAGAGTCCCATACAATATCAACAAATATGCTGGTGTTGTGTGTTTGACGATACAAAATATAAAATTTTTTTCTATACTGGAAATTCATTTATACATATTTTACATCTAAAATCGTTTCGTTTTTTTCGTGTAAATTTTGCTCCACACAAAACGAACCGAATACGCACGAAATCAGATTTTTTGTCACGAACACTTCGTGATGTGTCGTGCGTGTTCATATCATGAAAAAAAGCACGACATGCGCCCATCTCTAATTTAAAGTAACTAAAATAATTGTCTAAAATCAAAAATTAAATCAAAATTATGCTTTTGCTTCCTGTTGAGTAACATAAACAGACATCCTTGAACTTCGGGGGGAAGAAAGCCAAATACTTTTTCACTCTTTTTTTTACGGTTTGTGCCTGTCGGCTTCAGACATCTAATTTACCGTTTTGGAGAGAAAGAGCGAAGAATGCAAAGAAAATTTTACGGAAATCAAACAAATAACAAACAATCAACCTTAATTTTGAACAAGCCAAAGAAAATAAAGTGTCAAAGGCAGAAATAATTTTTATAATAAAAATAAATGTTTGCTTTAGAGAAAAATTAAAAATGTGTGAGGGGGTTTTATCCACTGCATGTACATATATGTATGTACTTGCGTTTAATTTAGAATGTATTAAATAGTAATTTTTATACTCGTACATGTAAAAATATTAATTAATTATTATTGTGTTTGTGTGTCTGTGCGTTTGTTTTGGATTTTGCTGAAATATGGTGTCAGGCGAACAGCAAAAACAGTTGCTTGCAAATTGTGCGCATAATAGTTTTGCCAGCATAAACACTTCTTCTGTTGTTATCCTGGCTGCTGTTTGTTGTATTGTTTAAGGATTTCTGCGTATGCCTCTTGCTGTCTTGTGAACTCAGGTTAAACGAATGAAAAAATTAAAAAATAAACACACGATACGCGTCGGGATTTGCTTTACTCTCTTGCTGGTATCTTTATGGGCCACATGTTGTTTAGTGAAAAACTTTTTAAAGAAAGTTTCCTGCAGAGGGAAACTAAATAGGAATACTGAGAAAAAATGATGTTACAAACAAAGAAAAAAATTTAAAAAAAACAGTAACTTCCCTATAGGAACTCAAACCCATTTATAAGTAACTTCAAACTAATTTTTTAATAACCACATCTAGTTGATTAAGCGACTTTGTTGTTATCGCCGTCTGTCCATCTATGCATGACTTTTAAATTGACTATTAACTACTTATTTTTCAACCTATTTGAAGTCAATATTATAGTTAAATAAATATATACATATGTACATATATGTATATGTCTTATACATGTATACATACATATTTATATATAGAAATAATTAGTATTTTTATATTTAAAATAAAAATATATACATACATACATACATACATACATTCATTCATACGAACGTTTGTACTGCACATAGAAAATGTTATATGTACATATGTATTAGTATTGAAATAATTTTTTTTTTCAACACCAACAATTGACATTTGACTTCATGACACGCTTTTTAATTTCCTTTTCATTGACTTATTTTGCTTTTATTTATTTCTTACGTGTGCTTCTATGCAATATGTTTGGTTGATATCTGCATGAGATTTAAACCAATTTATAGTCACTTACAAAACAATTAATTTATAGCTATTATTTTTTGTCAACCGATTATTTTATTTACAACAGGGTAATATCCCAACAAAGAACAGGTTAAGTGTTTGAAATATGATTTGATTTTATCACTCCTTATCAAAAGTTATTTCTAATACCATTTCCTATTTAAGAAGAGATTCTAAACTAATTTTTAAATTTAAATTAAATGAACTTTGAATAGTTGACGGATTTAAGCATCTTATATAAAAGGGTGGCTGAAATCCTCCCACCTTCCATGAACATTATTATGTTATGAATCGTTCTTAGAGTTATAGGCCGTCGCTTAATTGCTCTAAGCGGCGCCGTTGTCGAACAATGAATCGGCTTGAAAGCTGAGTTGACTTAAGGCCAGTATTCACAAATGTGTGAAAATTGTGTCAAATGCATGACACAAGCACCGTATATGTGTGCATGAAGGTCTCGGCATACACGTGCATGCGTTACACGATAAATTAATAATATCTTATACATGGTCTAAGGTCAACACAATTGCAAAGCTACGTACAAAAACTTTTTGCGTATAGAATTTAGTAGGTCGATGTATAATCTACTGTCTTGATTACTTTATCTTTCTATTTTTGTGTTGCAGACATTCAAGTGCGAAAAATCAAAAAAAAAAATTATTTTGCTTCAAGCATCGTCGGTGTGACACATACAGGTAAAATTTCAATAATATTATTACAATGCATGTCATGCGTTTTGACCGCTAATCCTACTAATATTACCAGCTGCGCCGTGAAAGTTTTTTTTTTTTTGCCATTAAAAAATTTCAAGATATGAAATTTTTCTTGCTGCATTTTTTTTACGAGGGTGGTCATTAAGTCAGTAGCCTTTCGAAGAAACACAAGCTTTTATATAAAAAGTTATTAAATTGTTTTTTTTTAGTTCTATACACTTGGTCCAAGGTTTCTTAAATTTTTTTTATCCCTTCCGACAAATATGATTTGTCGAGGTCATCAAAATGGGCATTTGTTTGTGAGATAATTCGTCGTTGGAGCTGAGCTATTTCTTCAAGTTTGGGAACAAGAAACAGTCACTGGGGGCTTAATCTGATGAATAGGGCAGATGAAGGAGCAAGCAAATCGTAACACAATTCATGGATTTTCGCCATAGAAACTGCACATGCGTTTGTGGTCGATTGTGAGCAAACACGACACTCATCTTGCGGAAAGTTCTCTCATACCCAAGAGATCATTCAAAATTGATACCACTGAGTCATGTGTGAGCCACAATTTCTCTCACATTCAATCTCCGATCGGCTAAAACAATATCGTGAATTTTTTCAATTGTTTCGGATGTAGAGATATCAACTGGGCGTCCAGAACGTTCGGCTTATACGGCCACAACTAAATTCAATAAACCACTTTTTTTCATTCAAATTAATGGTGAAGAGTCCCTATAGTATTTATCAAGCTTAGCCTAAATTTGAGTGATGGATTTTTTTTTCGCAAAAAATAATGCTAAATGAGCACACGAAATTAATTTTTTTCCATTTTCTTCTCAAAACGGGTAGTAGTCTGCTATCAAAGTCTGCAAACACATAAACTAAATGGCGTAGCAACTTACAGTTGCGTGTTGACAGGTGCAGTATTGCCATTGCAAATAAAGGGTGGGAAACTTAAAAAGACACCCACCCTCGTAGTTGAGCATATTTCTTGTTGAAATTTTATATGAATTTGCTTATAAAGGGTGTTTTTTTTAGAGGTATAGAACTTTGAATTGAAATAAAACACAAGAAAATCGTTTTAATGTCCATCAATTTGGCTTTATTGGAAGGATAATTTTATGCCATTAATGTTTAAATATGATTTCGGGCATTTGGCCGCCGCGGCTGGCTCGAATAAAGCCAATTCTACAGGTCCAATTTTCAACCACTTTTTCGAGCATATGGGGCCGTATGTTGGCAATAACGCCACGAATGTTGGCTTCCAAGTCCCCTAACGTTTCTGGTTTGTTGGCGTAGACGAGCGACTTCACATATCCCCAAAGAAAATAATCCAATGGTGTCAAATCACACGATCTTGGTGGCCAATTGACAGGTCCATTCCGCGAAATTATGCGCTCATCGAATGTTTCCTTCAATAAATCGATTGTGACGTGCGCTGTGTGGCATGTAGCGCCGTCTTGTTGGAACCACAACTCATCCACATTCATGCCATCCAATTCGGGAACAAAATAGTCGGTTATCATGGCTCTATACCGGTCTCCATTAACGGTAACTGACTCTCCAGCATTATTTCGGAAGAAGTATGGCCCAATGACTCCACCAGCCCATAGAGCACACCAAACAGTCAGTTTTTGTGGATGTAATGGCGTCTCAAGGGTCTCATGTGGATTCTCTTCACTCCAAATGCGGCAATTTTGCTTGTTGACGTAGCCATTCAACCAAAAATGAGCCTCATCACTGAACAAAATTTTGCGATGAAAATCAGCATCGAGATCAATCTCATTTTCGGCCCATACACCAAAATCACGACGCATTGCATGGTCTCGCGGCTTTAATTCTTGCACAAGCTGGATCTTGTAAGGTCGCAAGCCAAGATCTTTGCGCAAAATCTTCCATAAAGTTGATGGACAAAGCTCCAATTGCTGTGCACGGTGGCGAATCGATTCATTCGGGTCCTCTTCAAAACTTTGCTCTACAGCGGCAATTGTTTCTTCGGTGCGCACTGTTCGACGTCTCTGCGGATGCGTATTATCACATAGAGTAAACGTAGTGCGAAAACGATCCATGGTTAACCGAATTAATTGCTCTGATGGACAATTATGTCGACCATAAAATGGACGGAGCTTGCGGTAAACTTCGCGAACTGAACCATTATTTTCGAAATAAATTTGCACGATTTGCAAGCGTTGTTCTTTTGTCAACCTGTTCATGATGAAATGGCAAACCAAACTAAATATTAATCACTTGACAGCTGACAAAATGGCCGCCAGTTAAAAAAGTGATGCCAACTTAAAGTTCTATACCTCAATAAAAAACACCCACTATATAGCATCAGCTTAAAAATAAGTGATATTGCAAAACGAACATCGTTTTTACTCTTCCCTCTTCAAAGTAAAACTTTCTGCAATAATTTTTTTGTATTTAATAACATCAATTTAAAAATGAGTATTGCTAACAAAAAGTACTTTCGTTTTTCTTCTCTAGCATACAAGCTTTGTGCAATAAATTTTTTATAGTGTAAAGCACCTACGTCCAAGCCATATGCACAATGTGCAAACTTTTATAAAGAGCTTTTTGTGCTTTCACACCGACGAGAGTGCAACATCCACAACAACAACACAACAGACAACAATGCTTGCTCTTACTTTGCAAGGAAACAGAAACAAATTTAAGAGCTTTCCAAGCTGTTTACCTCAAATGGAAATATTAGTGTATGCGTGTTTGGACGTAGCTGGTGTAAAGGCCTGCTTATTGCCTATTTTGTGCTTTAAAAGCTGGGAAACCATAAAATACTTCTATGTTATTTATATCGTGTCGAGCCATAATCACCAAAAAAAAGCTTAAACGACACATTTTTTGTACCTTGTCTTTTTTTTTGCCAGAAATCGATATTTACGATCGCAAATAGCCGATTATGGTAAAAAAAGTAAGTTCGAAAATTACGTCGCTTAAGCTTTTTTTTTTTTTTTGTTTATTTCACGATGTGTTCAGTTATTTTTTGTAAAATTCTAGGAGAAAAATGTTACTTAAATATTTTAATTTTTCTTTCGCTTTTCCGTATCCGTGACCAGATCTTAAATCTTTTTTCCAAAAATTAGTCCAATAAGCATCCTTAAATGGAGATATAATGTTTTCAAATCTCATACAAAAATATTCAGAATACTCCAAAGTTGGAAATTCAACTAAACCTGATAATTTTTTTTTTTTTGTATTTTTTATGTTGAGTTATGGGGAAAATTGCCAAAATTTTTATATATATGTGTAGAGCAAATTTTTGTTGTATTGTGCCCATTGTGAGCAGAATACAATTTATATTCTCATATTTAATGAAGGGAAAAAAACTGAAAGTGCGCTTCAACTGCTGTTCTATTCAATTATTGTAACTGCTGCTGCTGCTGCTGTTTTCTTAAATTGTGTGAACGAATGTTGGCGACACTTTTATTCCCCTTCGCTTCAATCTTCCTCTTGAAACAACAAAAGCCATTATTTTATTTTCATCTCATCTTGAGAAATTTCTTGAATTGTTTTTCTCATAACTATATATTTCTCCAGCGTTCGTCCGTCCATGTGAGTGAGAAACGTAAAATCACAAAAATGTTCATTCAATTATGTTTTTCATTTTGTCGGAAAATATTAAACGTTTTGCAGCGCCAGCCAGCAGTGGCAGGCATTGTGTGTGCGTGTGTTTTTTTTTTAGTCAGCAACAGTTGTTACTGACATTTGCTTCATTCGTCATTCCTGTGGCTTAAGTATGGCTAAAGAGGGCTTCCTTTCGACAATCAAAAGGACGAAGATGAAGGCAGCAAGTGGCTTGCACATGTTTCTATTGACATAAAAACACACAATTACTCACACAAAATTTATACTACACACACTTGCTGATAATTTTTCATAGTTGATAAATTTTAAGAATGAAATAATAGCCTTTGTTTCCCCAGCAAACAAGCTTTTTGATATCAAATTAAGAATTTGTTTTATGTTTAAATATTATAGCTACTAAAAATTGGTAAAAAAATTACAAGCTTTTAACATTTTTTATTTGTACCGGTGTTTTGAATGTTGAAGTCTGAAATTATTGTAAAAATGGCTTTGAAGTTCTACTCCCACCCTTTTGCACTCATTGTTGTAGCTAAAGAAACGGCAAATGTGAAATTGCAGGTTTTTTTTCTTGTATGACGTATTAAGTCCTAGTTTACACTATGCAAGTCTTATTGCTAAGCTGATTAGTTTTTTAGAAGAGAGAGACGAGGAGAACAGAAACGTTTCTTTTTCCCTCGTGTCTCTCTCTCTCTCTCTCTCCTAACAAACTAATCAGCTTAGCAATAAGACTTGCATAGTGTAAACTAGGACTATATTTGTGATTTGAACGGGCTAACGGGTTCGTATTGCTTTTTAAGCCAAATTACATGTGGTAATTATTAATGAACAAATAACACCAAAGTCTGTTGTAAATATTCTGACTAACAACACATAGTTGAACGGAACAGCCAGCCGTTTTCGAAGGCCACTAAATCTTCATCATCAGCATTCTTTTGTGTTTGATCCACTGTGTGTGGTGTCAGTATATGTAGATTTCTGCTTTATATACTTAGCATTTTATTGCAAATGGAATGTGTGAATTGTTTTGATTCATCGTATTTCAATTTGCTGAAAGCTTTTTTGTAATGAAAGCTCAATTTTGCCATCTCTAGGACTATTGAGCAGATAAAATATTCATGCGTTTCAGAACTTTTTATGAATTTCAGCATCGGTAAAAAATTAAGTTCGAAAAGCATTTTTAAGCGGTTACGGCACTATATGTTGTTAATATGTAATTTTAATTTTTTATTTTAATAGCTATGCTATTTATTGCGCAATACAGGTGTGAGGACATGATTTTCGTAACAAAAATAGTGGACACTATTACAGTTATAAATTTATTTTTGTTTTGATTTTTTTGTACTTAAAAGCAGAGTACGAAAATAAACGAAACAAATTGTTTAATTTTGTTTTGTTTCGTTCTTTGAAGAGAGTGAAACAAAAACAAAGAGAAAGATTACTCAATTTGTTTTTGTATTATTTTTGCACATGACCATCGGCCTGTTAAGTAATGTAACTTCAACGTAGGAAACAGTTGATCGATATTTTTATATGAAAAGTAGGTTACGTTACATTACATCTCTATAACCATTTTCATTACTTTTTACATAACAATATCGATCAGCTTTTTCCTACCGCATAAAACACTTTTTAGATTATATCTCTCGTTCCCCTGCTTATAACTTTCAATGCAAATAGAATACGTGAATTATTTGTACCTTAAGAATTACCATGTGTTTGGCTTTGGCTTTCTAAAAAATATATGACATAAATAATATAATTGAATCAGACAAATCAGAATTATTGAAATACTTCTTTAGCAAAAGTTTAATGATTTTTTGCGAGCTTTTATTTTTTGAAAATTAGGGCGGCACACTAGGGTGGTAGAAGCTGAGATCTGGTGGGTAAATACTAGAACGCGATATTTGAGGCCAGTGACTATTGAAACAAAAAATCGGCATCCTCAAGACAAAATCGTCGATATATCATACAATAAGATCAGACTGTAAATGCGGAAGATATAATGAGAAAATGTATTTTGACGACCCCTACGTTCGGCAAACAAAACATTTTTTTTTTCGAAACTGCCTTGCAACAATACTTTATATTCGGTGCTGTACTTCGACACACTCTAATGTACATACTGATATATATGTATGTATATGCATACATATCATTACCTTAATATGGAAAGGCCCTAACACATTATTTTTTTAAATCGATATTTTTGTATTTTTCGATAGGTTAGATGTTATTGAAAACTGCAAAAAACTCAATTTCATAAAAATTACATGTTAGGGCCTTTCTATGTTAACGTAATGATATATAATATAATCCATAAGCACTTCGTTGAAGGGTATATAGTATTCGGCACATCCGAAGATAGCACTCGTACAGATGCATTTAATTTAAGTGTAGTTGTTAAGCTGCAGTAATTTTCAAATGTAACCCACGTGTGAAGAAGTCACTGTACTTCCCCGTTTTTCGTTGGCCCAAACGTTTTGAGATTCTCTTCAGAGTTTTTACCAGGTAAGATTGGACAGAAAAAAAATATTCATCAATTTAAATTTTTAATTAAAAGTTTAATTAAATATCTATTTGCTTCAATTAATTCCACGCAAGTATTTACACATACTTGCGGTCTAATTCATAAAAAATATTTTAGGTTTATTACAGGTTTATTTGACAAATTTTCCATAGAAATATGTGAAATAAACGCTTAATAAACCTGAAATATTTTTTTTATGAATAAGGCAGTTGATATTAATGATTTGTTTAATTAAATTGATATGCATATTAATTCATCTAGTGAAAATTTTTGTCTTATTGATTCTATTATGTGAAGTATCAAAATTGTTGCTTCTAGTTCTTGTTAAAGATTTAATATTGTGCTTTCCAGTAAAAATGCCTTGCCATAATGCTGTCACTTTCATTTGCTGACGACTGTTATAAAATTAATATTTTAAATATTGTTTGTGGGGTTGCTGTGGAAGTTTGGTTGTCTATATGCCATTCTAAAAATGTCAAGAACAGCTGACTTACTATAATATACTATATATGTACAGCATATAAGCAGTACTACTTCAACAATGACAGTTCATGAAGTGCTAGAGAGAGTTGAGTCAAATAAATATCATCAACCTCTTACACCCTGAGGCCTGTTGGCAAAAATTTTTCTCACACACATGTATGTATGTGTGTGTTTAATATTATTATTCTTTTTCTCAGCACTTTTACCAAGGCTTTCTTTTCCAATTACTTGAAGTTGCTTCTTTCTTCTCCTTTTTTTTTTTTTTTTTTTTTTTGTTTCTCCCCTACTAGACAACTTTAATTTACAACGAATTTTATAATAAACATAACAACGTCAACTACTAATACCATCACTACTTGTGCAACAACAGTGTTAACGACATACATACATACATACACACAACTACTTGTCGTCATGCTGTTCTTGAAGGTACTTGACAACACTTGTTGAAAGCTTCACATTTGTTATTTTTAAAGCTCTTCAATTTCTTGTGCAGCGAGCGCTATAGCAAGGACGGACACTGCTTTCTTAAATATTTTATATTTTTTTGGTTTGGTTAAGATTTGCACTACTTGGATTTTGTTTAAGTTTACTTTTTGAGTTTTGAGGGTATGTATGTAACATAAGTATAATGCATATGTATGGGTATGTGAGGGTCTTTCATTAAGCGGCTTTTATTTTTAAATTTAAATAAAACTAAGTGTGTGTGTCAGATATAATTGAAATTTTTCATTCCTTTGAAATTACTATTTTGTATGGAATACAGTATCATGCAAATGCCCGCTGCTGCTTCTCATGGTGCAGCACATTTGAAACGTCTAGTGTTCCATTACTCTGGCGCATTAATCAGACAGAATTTGACCGAACGGCATGGGCTATGTCAAGCTTTGAAGGCCACTTTAGCTTATGAAAAACATAAGCCCTTTAGTTTTTATGTTTCGTTTATAGACAATCAGCCAATCATGAATATTCCCTCGGAATTTATTTCTCACGGAAAATAATTTTCTCGAGAAAACATTCCTCCAATCATAAATCCCTTGGGAACAAAAAAGAGTAATATGTGGCATCACCGCATTACGAAGCTCGTTGTATTGCTTGTTTGTTGTCATTTTTTTCTCCCTTTTTTTGAGCGAGAGAGTAAACAAAATTATTAAAGTTCACCAACTTGAAAAAATAAGTAAAAATAAGTTTATAAACGATTTGTTTGGGCATTATTTCTGTTATCCCAAATAAAAGAACTATAAAATATAAGTTTATGTATAAACATATTGTTTTAATTGAGTATTAAATATGTTTTTATGTAAACTCCCTTCTGTTTTGCCAGGGAAAGATTTTTAGTGAAAAAAACAAATTCAGTTGCGTTCATAATACCTACTTTTTTCCCCCGGGAATTTATTTATTCCCGCATTTGGTAAAAACAGGAGAAAAACATATTCATAATAGGAGAAAAGGGGAAAAAAACTCACACGGAATTTTTGTTCATGATTGGGCTGAATAACGTTTAATATTAACATTTAACTAATAATCCCGAATTATTATTTTACTTACGTTCCTTTTCACAATGTAGGGTTAAGAGTTAGCGTGAACTTTAACTGCGAGTTCTTCATATAAAACTTGCCGTTAAAGTCGCAGTTATCTTTTAACCATACATTGTGAAAAGGTACGTTGTTCAGTCAAATATTTGTTATTAAAAATACATTTGCAGCAGTGAAATGCGCATAGGATACAGCTAACCCCTCAATGATCAATTTCAATGTATTCTGAATAAAAAATATTTTAATGACTAACTTAAATAATAATTTGATACTATTAGTGCGTTAAAAAGATTAAACTTAAATTATCAAAATTTTCAATAAAAAACCCGGTCAAAAATATTTGAGTGGCGACAATTTTTTCTTGATAAAACAATGAAGGCCACTTTGGCTTATGAAAAACATAAGCCCTTTCGTTTTTATGTTTCGTTTATAAATAATAACGTTTAAGTTTAAAACTTTTAGCACACTAACAATCCCAAATTATTATTTTACTTATTCAGTAAAATATTTTTTATTAAAAATACAGTGAAATGCGCATAGGATCCCGCTAAACCCCTCAATAATCAATTTTAATGTATTTTTAATAAAAAATATTTTACTGAATGAGTAAAATAAGTTTCGGATTTTTAGTGAGTAAATAAATGTTAAACTTAAATTGTTAAAATTCTCAAAAAAAAAACACTAACAGCCTGTTTTTCGAAAATGAATAAGTGTATACGTTCATTAAAATAACGAACGAAACCATGTTTACATTTTTTTAACATTTATTTATTTTCATGTGAGTGACAACATAAGAGCTTTAAGTTTTTCACACTCCTAAAATTCTTTATGTAAAATTATTTAAAAATTTTTCTACATATTTTAGATTTGACTTTAACGAAAATGTATTTAATTTTTAATGTTAAAATGTTAACCGACTTAAAACAGTAAAAAAATATTTTTTATTTTATTTTTTACTTTAACTCGCATATTCTCGTTTGTTTAATTTTTTTTTAAGTTAAGGTAAAATATTAAAGAAAAATAGTATTTTTTCTTCAGTTGACATTTTAATATTAAAAATTAAATAAAATTTATAGAGAATTTTAAGAGAATTTTCGTCTATTTGAAATTACAATTTCAGTTTATTTTTATTTACAGAATTTTATGAGTGTAGGAAACTGAAAGCTTGTTATTGTCATTCACATGAAAATGATTCAATGTTAAGGCAGAATTAGTTTTTACTTTGTGTTCTGTTGCGAATCAGCTGATTCTTTTTTGTTTATAGAACTCGAATACAACTCGTTAGTTTTTCTGTTTCGTTCTGTTCTGTTTTGTTTCAGTTCAACCTGTGAATATCAAAAATTTTTTAAATATACATATTTAAGTGACAGCATAAATTAAATAAAAAAATTTTAAAATAAATTGTGACTGTGCTTTTATAATTTAAAAATGTAATTTTTCAAAGAAAAACATAAAATTATATTGAAACTTAACAATGGACGATGCAAAACTGATCGCTTTAATGGAAAACTGCGTCCCTTCTGGTCAGAAACAGCTGATAAGTTACTACAGAAAAAGTAAGTACTCAAATTTAGAAGCAGAACAACGGCACAGCACAGAACAGCAACAGAAAGTAAAGACTAATGAAGCCTTTACAAAAACGTAAAAATGGTTTCATTCACTATTTTAAATAAAGAAAGAAGCCGTATTAAAAAGTCGGCGGCTTAGGAAAAAATAGTCAGCGGCGGCTCATAAGCCGGCTTGAGCCGCCTAACATTGACAGCTGCTTTTTATAAGCTTTTTAAACACATTTCTATAAAAAAAAACTTCAAACATCTGATGTTTTCCCTATAATTTGTAGGATGTAGTACAAATTAGCAACTATATAAAACAATTAACCGGCTGCAATTTTGAGCCGAGGCTAGCGGCATGCATGGGCGGCGGCTTTAAGTTACATGGGAAGTCTGCGGTGGCTCTTGAGTCGGCTGTGAGCCGATCGGCTTGTTTCTCTGAACGTATGCACTTACTGATATCCGAAAAAAATAGTCTGTTATGCGCACAGTCTGCTACTTCAGAACTCTGCACAAGAAAAAAAGTATAATAGGACCTAATCGCATAATCTCGATGGCCACTGGCCAGCTCACACCACCTCGCTCGTGCAAAATAGCCAATGTAGTAGGAGTAGTAGTAGTATGGCACGTAGCGCCATCTGTAGAAACTACATCTCACTGGTTTTCATATCATCCAAATCTGGCTAAAATAAAATTGGTTATCATCGACCTATAGCGTTATAGGTTGACAATGGTGGCCTTGACAATGTCGTTTTCAAATAAATATGGAGCCATGACGCCGAAATTAGCAGTCAAAGGCGGCCATTTAATAAAAAAAGTCAAGTACCGTGAAAACTGAAAGTACTCGCTTAAATTTCACAAAATTCTACATCACTAGGCAAAAAAATAAATGTCAAGTAGGTAACAGTGATTTTGTAATCAAGCGTTAAAATTTAACATTGGGAGAGAAAACTGAAAAAAATAAGCAGAAAAAAGCTAAAACTTTAAAATGATTTTTAGTTAAAAATATTTTACTGCATAAATAAAATAATAATTTGGGATTATTAGTGCATTAACAAAAGTTAAACTTTATTGTACAATTCTCAAGAAAAAAAACAGCAGTTAAAAGCTTAAAATTAAATAAATAATTAAATCTAGTTTATCTCAAGTAATTTTGAACAAGTAGTGTGTAAATCTAACCATGAAACCATCAAGTTGAGGTATTTATTCAAATGTTTTACTTGAAATTTTTACCAAAATTATTTAATGCTCATATTGGAAGTGCAAAAAAAAATTTTCTCAGTTTAAGTGGACATATAAAATTATTAATTGGCCTCAATTATACTGAGCTTTTATTTTGATTTTAAAGGTTGAACAAACGAGCGTTATTTTAGAAAATTTTATGCTGCGCATCGTTGCGCAGTAAAGCCTGCTACTTTGTTCACAATTTCGTGCAAAATCCTGTCAAACTATATATAAAAGTATTTGGTATGAAATATTTGCGAAATAAATTCGCAAAAGAAGTACTCTGTTCTTGTTGTGAAAAATAAGTAAAATCATGTCTTTCCATGCAAAATTAGTCTGGCATCATTTTAGTTTAACTGCGAAACAACATGAGCAGTGCTTTTTTCGTACGGAATTTTAGCAATGTTGCTTACTTTCAAGCAATAAAAGCGAGAAATTTATAAAAAAAAACCACGAGTTGGGATACATTTAGTACATATCAAATT
Organism: Tachina grossa; assembly: GCA_949987645.1. Lineage (NCBI taxonomy): Eukaryota > Metazoa > Arthropoda > Insecta > Diptera > Tachinidae > Tachina > Tachina grossa. The sequence goes on along the minus strand of OX465278.1, from coordinate 132,253,175 downwards.
TTTCACGAGAAATAATCAATGGTGCTGAAAATTTTTTCACAACTTTGAACAGAGTACCAGAGTAAATGCTTCGGCATTTCTTAATAAAACGAATTTTAATAATAATAATTAATAATTATCAAATCATAAATATAAAGCGTGTCCCAACAAGAACGCAAGATTTAAATTTTAAATAAAACACAGATATTTAAAAAAAAATCGTGGAACTTTATTATATCGTAAAGTAAACAAAATGAGGTTATGTGTGGAACAACAAATCGGCCGCCGCGGCTTTGCTGGCACACACGCGATATTTTAATGAAATTTTTAATGGCCGTTTTGCATAAATGCTGCGGTATTTTATTAATTTATTCGCGTAAACCATCGACTTCAAAAAACCCCAAAGAAAAAAGTCTAATGGTGTTAAATCGCACGATCTAGGCGGCCAATTCTGGTCTCCAAAACGCGAAATAACACGACCGGGAAATGACTGATGTAGCAATTGAATTGTTTCTCTGGCTGTATGACATTTGGCGCCGTCTTGTTGAAACCACATGCCCTCCACATTCATTTCTTCAATTCTAGGCACGAAAAAACTGGTTATCATTTCACGATACCGAACACCATTGACTGTTTGCGCTTGACCTGCGTTTTAGCGACATCATCACGTACAGCTGCGACATTTTAGGTCGATCGACCTGGTCGAAGGCGCGTTGTTGTCTTTACATTACTAACAGACCCAGTTTCGGCAAATTTATCCATTAATCTCTTTACAGTTGACTCTTTTGGAGCATTATTGTGACCCCAAATTGATCGCAAATTTGCGAACTGTAGCCGCATAACTTTCACCATTTTGGTAAAACAATTTCACAATGAGAATTCGTTGTTCATTCGTGTAGCGCTCCATTTTTACTAACCTCGTACCTTCTACTAGCAAACAATAACAATTATTCAAATGTCAAACAATGACACTTCGAATGGCGCCAAATTTAAATCTTGCATTCTTGTTGGGACACCCTTTATAAATTATAGTACGAGTATTAATGAGTGTTTAATTTGCATAAGAAAATTTTTCAAGAAATAATGTTTCGTTTTTACATTTGGCGATTTTCTTCTAAATTTTTATACGATTATTTTATAAAAATTTAAACTCATTTATTTTTTAATCAAATACATATATGTATATTAAGAAAAACTACATTAAAATGATTTTTACCAACTTTTTGCGAACTTTAAAATCAATTTGGCGAAATAGGCCGGAAAAAATCTGATAACTCTGCTCATCGCTGCAGATGATTTTTCGATGAAAATTAGGGTCAATTTCCAACTGCTCCAGCTCCTATTCAACGAACTCGTCAATATGTATGATCTTTTACCTTAACTTCCTAAGTCAGTTGAATTTTGTACGGGAGCAGGCCCCAGTAACGATGCAAAATTCATTAAGTTGTGGTAGGAGAAACGTTTTTGTTAGTGGTGTGGAATCGATTGCTTCGGACTGGGGCGTATTACACACTGAAAATAGTCCTCTAAATTAAATGATTATATCGACCATAAAATGGGCGAAGTAAGCGGGTTGTTTACCGAAGAGAACACATATTTCAATACCATCACGTACTGTTGAACGCCATTCACATCGATGGTGTTTTTTTTTTTTTTTGTGGCAAAACAGACTAAATAAATAACTGCCAATTCGACAGATGTTTAAGAAATAATTTCTCAAAAAAGCGTAACCACTAAATACTAATGAAAAACTGTTTGATTCAGACATGTATTTACGCTTTTTTGGGCACATGGTACACAGTTGTAAACTTGGCCTTAATCTTCTTTAGAAAATCACATTATTTAATAAAAATATTTCATTCAATAAGAATTGAAAATACTGAACTTAAGCTCGATTAAGAAATTATTCCTGATTAGTTTTCAATTTACTTCAACTCAATGAAGATATAAAAATATTTTTTCACCACGAGGTGAGTGTACAAAGCTTTTATATGAAATTTTTACACAATAATACTCGTAAGTAATTATTAAAATCAATAACTAATTTTTTTAGATATGTCGTATGTTGCAATAAATTAGCGATCTGACCGCTATCAACAGTCAAAACCCTATTAAACAAGCGTATAAAATATAAATTAATTAAAAATGACAATTATATGTTTTCGAGGCCTATTTCTCTTCCTATATAAAGTATTTCTTGTATTAACGACATTACTAATATAAAAAAAATTATTTAGGAGGTATATAATTATCACTTGAAATAGAAATGATTTTCAGAAAGTAGTTAATTAAAAAAAACCAAAAACGCTTCTGTTTTATTTCATGTGCCAACAAATTACTCATATATTGTTATATCCATACGCAAAAAAAACTAGTGATAACAAAAGAAACTTCAATTATTGAGGAAATATCGGACATTAAAAAAATTTTTTGACACCTTCACAGTGTATTCCAAAAATCTGTTGAATGTTTCTAATCACAATATTGATTTTAAACTTCTGCATAAAAAAATTTCGAATATAATACAACACAAACAATTGTTTGTTATGATTTGCTTGCTTTTGTATTTTTATTAATTTAATTTCAAATGAAGAAGAAACTAACACCTGCATTAATAAATTTACCCGTTTAAATATCTCTCTATTCGTAAATATATACATATGTGCAGGCATACTTATGAATTTATTTCAAACACAGCATGCATGAATGAATTAACAAGTGAATTAATGAACTGGACACATGTTTTATATAAATTGGCAGACAGTTTGCATTAAAAAATTTCGTGAATGAAGAAACAAGTGTTGTGATTTATTGAAATTTCGATTCAGCTGTAGAAATTAGAAAAACTTGTTTTTGCACTAGCGAAAAATTTAGTTGTGCTTTGAAACTTACAATCTTGTTTTACATATTTGGCCAACAGAACAATAACAGCCTAAGTCGAAAAACATAGTTTCGAGAAAAATTAATGTTGTGGTTTTCCGTTGGAAAAAAATTTTAATTGAGATAAAAAAAGCATTTTTTAATAAACCAAAAAAATAAATAAACCAACTCACTCAACAAAAATTTCATGATAATATTTGCTTAAGTATAAATTTTAAATACTTATTGTAAATTTTGTGGAATGTTTATCATGATAAATCACACGCAGAAAATTTTCATCTTAAAATCTATGTAAACAAAGTTATTTTTAAACTAGAACAATTTCTTAATCACGTTTAAGTTCAGTATTTTCAATTCATATTAAATGAAATATTTGTATTAATTAATGTGAGTTTCTAAAGAAGGGAAGACAAATTAAACTAGACTTTATTAGGTGGGGGAAATACCGATATTTTTCTGTGCAGCCACGCACATCATCAGCACACATATATATCTACTGAGTTAGAAATTGTTATTAACCTAAGAAAAAAAAAGTTAATTTAACCTTTTTCGGCAAATCATTTTGCTTCATATGTGTTTCATGTTGATCTAACGTGATTTAAAGTAATCTTCAAAGAAATTTGTTAGTGTTGATCAAACATTCTCGTACTGTTAAATGAAAATGAAGAATCATGTTGAATCAAAGTTATTTCAAGTTGAAACAATACACAAAAAACCATGTTGACTCAAAGTTATTTTGAGTTGAAAAAACATGAATTTAATTTAATTTAGTCATTGTACATATTTTATTAATTATTTATCATGAGTGTATATTGGCATAGGCATCAGAAACATTTTATGAATTCGGAATTTATCGCATGATAGTCAACGCGCTTACCCACAACAACCTTAAATATATTAAGAGCATCGAAAATCGTGTTGAGCAACGCATTTTCTATCGAACAGAATTTAGGTTTCGATGAAGTATTTTAGTGTAAAAAGTTATTAAAACGATTCTTTTTTATTTTTAGGGTAAAGATGTTTCAAAATTTAAAAATTGCTTTGAGTGATAAGTCATTTTTTTGTCTAATGCTCGTCATAATACCAAATAAAAATTCGTTCGATCAGTAGATACTTTCGACTATAGTCGAAGATCGAAAGTTGCTCATAACAAGGGCCTAAATAAAAGATTTTACGGAGATGGTTATAAATTTTCATTAAAAATATTCTTTGTATAATTTTACATAAAATAATGAATATAACTTGTACTTAAAACCCATAAAATTGTGCAAAACTTTCAGTGCGGGGTTTATTCAACCTTCCATTAATAATAGTTTCAAAATGCATATACACGTATCTATTGTATATATAGTTCATCTCTCTCCTTTGTCGTTAGAACTTTTCGTTTGTTTGTCTTTTGCAGTGTAATTTTATGCATAACAAAGAAAGTACAATTTTAAAACTATGAACTCGCAGCTAGAGCTGGCTCCAACTCGTTCATTCATTAATTTTTGCCACAAACCTATAATCTCGCAGCCAACTTCAGGGCAAACAATAAGAATAAGGCAGATATAACCAAATACGTAACTAGCAAATTGACTTGGGTTCAATTTGCTTACTAATTCATTTTCGACACAAACCGATGTTCAAAACCATTTAAATTACAAACCTGTGGTTAAACCCATATCAATTACACTTGGGCCGAACTAGTTCAGCTTTAACACAAACCTATGCTCAAACTCCAACCCGTTTAGTCGGCCATTTTAGGCGCAAATCATATCAAACCTACTTAAATTTTAAAATAAATAAAAGTGTAGTTTATTATAGGAGAAAAGTGAAAAGTTAAGGCTTAATGTTTATGATTGGTTTGATTTCAGTTCGCCTCTAAAAAAAATAAATTAAACAAAACCAAGGAAAAGGTGAATACCCCGAACCCGCGAAGACTCTTCGTGGGAATAATTCACGTTTAGATCCACAAAGAAAAGGAAATATTTTGAGGGAACAAGATGGAAATGCTGCTATCAACTTTTTTATTTTTTTATCGATAAAATATATTTTGCGCTTTTTAGAATAAGAATAAGTTAGTTTCACTTCAGTACTCGTAATTTAGCTAATAAATATGTTTTTAAGTTTTTATCTTAACATTTTACGGTTATTGCCCTCTTGTTTATCTGATATTCAACAAAATTTATATAATTTCAAAACATATGTCTAGGGTATTTATTTACTTTAGTTTTTAGTTTTAATTTCAGTTTCTGCGTCATACAAAAATAAGAGAGTTAGAAAATATGTATGTATATGTATATGTAGAGAGAAAATGTTTCGAAGCGCTATGGAAATTTTGTTGGGGGAAAAATATAAATATGGAAACGGTGTAATTAATTTTTTTTTACTAAATTATTAAAATTCAAATTTCTTTCTCTGCTGGCATTTGCCATCATTTAATCATTATTTCTCTGAGTGCACAATTTGCCAGCCATATGAATATTTGGCAGCACAGCTGTTTTCTATCAAATTTTACTCATTTTCAAAGTACTTTTTGTTTTTATTTCTGTAACAATATTCATCAATATGCGTGTGGCATGTGCCTTGCATTTGTCTGTGTTACGAAAAATACAAGACCATTTGTAATTTATTTAAATATTGAACAAAAACATAATAAATATGATATAATAATGAATTGTTGCTGCATGGATACACATGTTAAAAAATATTGCAAATAATTACAAAAAAAAACAAAATATTTTATCACATACAATGTGCAACAACAAATTGACAAGTATCCCAGCTAGCATTTTGTATCATAATCGAATCTTTTCCGAATCAGCTTGACGGGAAAAATAACCGCATATGAGCTAATTTTTCGATCATAAATGATACCACAGATGAATCATACCAAATAATACGATTTGCTGATTAATTTTTGAGCATTTTTCTGATAGTACTCGTATTAAATCTTTAAATCATCTTTTTGAGGTTTCTTGGCATTTTGTTTCTTTATTTTAAAGATATCATTATTTTATCACATATGTAGATGAATCATAAGTGAATTCTTTTTCAATCATCCAAGTGATAAATCAGGTTTTAATCATCAAAATTGATGTAAGGAGAATCATATAAGATTTTTCTGCAAAAAATTTTCACCCAAATGCTTGCTGGGAAGCAGGAGTACATACATAAAAATATATAAATGTGGGTAAGTGTATGAAAATATATATTTCTAAATTTTGGTGTTTGTCTTCAGGGAAATTTCAGTAAAAAGTTGAAAAATATAAAAACAGTGTGGCTGTGTAACTCAATTTTAGAAGTCCAGTACCTGTTTCAGTAAAGAATGTGAGAACTTTTCGAGTCGAAAAAATTGTTATCATCCTGTGAAACACAGGGTGAGTAAGACAAAAACTGTATTTGTTTTAAATTTTTTAATGTAAGTTTATATAAGTTGTTATGTGAGTAAGCCTGTGTAAAATAGGACAACCAATATAATTATTTAATGTTTCTCGATGCGAAAACTTCTCACAAGTTACAGAAATGGGTTACTGGATTCAGTAAATATTTCGTAATACATATATATTTATCGTTGTATTAATTCATTTGCGATAACGATAATGTGATTCTGTAATTTCTTTTTCACAATAGCATACATGTGTGTTCACGTCGCAATTTTATTGTACATATGTATATAATGTGGCATCCCTGCATACCAAATGTAAAAATAATCTAAAAGCAAAGAGAAGAATTAAAGAAAAATTGAATGGACTTGAGCTTGTTATTTTACTCTTTTTACCTTAACTGACAAAAATCGATAGATTTTCATTATATTTATTATAGCGATACGATACAGGCCGCTAATTCTATTAATTTTCCACTTTTTCTTTGTTAAATATTTAAAATTCTCAACTTTGACTTGTTATTGTAAAGTTCTTTATAAAATTGTTTATGTCAATAGTGGTTTCACACTGAAAGTTAAAACTAGGTTTTAACGTTAAAACCATAAACAGCTGATTTGGCATTCACACTGCAAGTTTGTTAAATTCAAGTTTTAACTCGCAGGCTGTCTAATAACTTTGCTCAAAATAAAATAAATCTCTTGCAAAAATGCTTGTATTTGTTGTTGTATTTTTTCTGCTCTTTATAACACTTATTTGACAAACTGTACAAAAACCGTGTTTGTTAGTATGAAAAACTCAGATATTTCACAATGCACTCTAAAATGGAAATTATTTTATATTTTGTAAATAAACATTTTTTGTATTATAAAACTACTTATACAAAGTGAAGAAGTGCTTGGAAATTAAGTTATTGCATATAAAAAATGCACAAATATATTACAAAATAAAACTTATTTATCGGCAGTTCGATGTCAGTCATATCGTCTATTTTGACTTTCCAGAGGTTAATGAAAATATTTTCGTTGTTTTCCTTCCAAAAAATCCCTTTTTCCACAATTTTTTTTTATTATTATTGCTGCTGCATCCATATTTAAGTTACAAATCTTTCAAGCGACATCTATTGATATTCACTGGCATAAACATTATCAGCTACTTGCGATCATTTTAACTTGGCAGCACTGAATTTAGAACAGCGAAAACAAGGTTCCATTTCATAAAAACAACTTAAAATCAATTCAAAAATGGTTTTAAGTGGGTTAAAAAAAACAATTTGTATGGTAAAAACAGGTTTTAACAGTTGGTTTTAACGTTAAAACCAACTTTTATTAAAACCACGTCCGTGTGAAAACCCTATAAGATCTGATAAAAAAAATACTTAATAATGTCAAATTATCGAACACAAACAACAAATTTTAAATTCTTGACTTTTGGAGAGATAAAAATAATAAAATATATGGGCTTGAGGGCCAACTTTGAGGGCCGGACGCACCCCGGGGTGAGAGTAGAAGAAATAAAAAAACCGCCACCCTATTATATATATATATATATATTATAATAATACGCAGTTACTAAAATTAAGACTATTTACTTATATATATATATATATATATAATATATATATATATATATAAGTAAATAGTCTTAATTTTAGTAACTGCGTATTATTATAATTGTAGCGCATACATTTCGTACTCTCACATATTCCAACATACAAGAGCATCTTTGCTTCTTTTATGCGAAAATCTAAAATAAGCTACAACTAAAAATAAAAAGGCACATGCGTATCAAGCCCATTGACTCCGTCAATACTTATAGTCCCAGTATGCTTATACTCAGTCTATGGATATTTAATAGGACAAAAAAATACGCTGATATTTATTCATAATTCGCCACCGTATACATATAACTGTTTGTATAAAATTGAATGGAAAATGTGTGGGTGCGTGTGTGTGTGTGTTTGGAAACATGCTTTGTATGTGTGTCTAAATAGAATAGCCCTGTACCTACTCTGGAAATGGCGATGGTGAAAATGTACTGAGTCGCTTTTGACTTTGTCACCAGTACTACTCTGCAATTATTGCCCATACAATACCTTATGCTATAGAAATTTATCATGTGCTTGTCATTGAAAATCTACTAGTATCACTAAATAATTGGCAACACGGAGACATACCAAACAGACATTTACTGGTACATTTCTATACCTTACGTACATACACATTTATTTATATTGACAAGTTGTTGCAAAATCCACCACATCTGTTTTCTCTTTCTTTTATACTGACGAATAGAAGAGAAATTGTAGACAATGTAACTACTACTGGAATTTTAATGTTAACTTAAACAGATTTGGCCCCAGTCTGACTGCAGGGCCCTGCAGAAAGTGCGAATAGTGAAATTGTGGTGATTTACTAGTGACGTTGTCAGTAGTACTACTGACCAGGTGTACCCCAGCCAGTGGTATCATCTATTGACATTCAACATTAGCTTGTCATTGGAAATCCACCCCTAGACTGTGGCACTACTGACTAAGTACTTCTTTTGGGATCACATGGAGACATTGGCACCAAAGATTCACTAGTAAATTTTAGGGGCTCTAGTACACAATATCGATATTTTCTCGCTTGTTGTCAATAGTAAAATTATAGTGATTTTCTAGTGACCTTGTCAATAGTGCTATTGATTAGGTGTACCCCAGCCAATGTAATCGCCTATTGACATATAGCATATGGTTGTCATTGAAAATCTACGAGTAGACATTAGCACTATTGAGAAGGTAGTTCTTTTACGATCATATGGATATATTTGAACCAAAAATTCACCAGAAGATTTTAGTGACCCTGATCTACATATACATATTTATTTAATATTATTGCACAGCATAATAAACAAGAAAAACAAAGTATCGACGCGTTCATTGACAATGTCACAAGAAATACACTAGAACTGTTGTCTCTAACGTATCTCTACTCGCGCATAAAAGGATAGTTGTCGACATTTCAACTAGTGCAATTGTCGCTAGAGAAAGAGTATTGATATAGAGACATATGGTTTTAGGCTGACTAGAGGGTATAGACTGCTTGCATATACATACATACATACATGTGCGCATAAAATAATCTTTAATCAATTGATGAAGAAAAGTTTTAGTTTTCATATTTAACTTGCAAAATAAAAAGCATACTGAGTACTGTACGATTCCCCAAATCATTATATAATGATTCTTTTACAACTCTCCCAATGGCTCATATAAGATTAACGTTGAAGAGCCTCATACGATTTTCAATGTTCTTCAAAAAAGAGTTGTAAGTTAATCTCTAGATAAATCTCAAATGATTGCAGCTACTACTAATAAAAGCGCCTTATGCGGCTCTTGTACACGAATCGTCTCCGGTAACAGCTAGTCTGCGATTGAAAATGCTCTGCATATGATTCACAATAGACTCTTATGCGATTGAAAAGGCTAGCTGGGAACATAGTTGTTGGATGTTTATAGTTTCATACATATGTATATATAATCGGTTTAAAATTAATGCATGTGTTTGCATTTTGGGAGTTTTTTCTTTTTAGCCGCACTCATTAATATATAGTTGTTTGATGGCCGATACTCAAAGAGTACTTAACGCGATTTTTGTCCTTCTCTGATAGCTATGTAAGTAAACCCGATCCTGGTATTTTGTTGCCGACATTGGCATCACTAATATGCATACATATGTACATTATCAGCAGCTGTTGTTGTTGCTTTAGGCACTTGCAGCTGAACTTGTAATTATTAACCTGTTTGTTATTATTATGTTTTTTAATTATTTATGTGTGTTGTTTTTTTTTTTAGTAAATAACACTAACAAAAAAAGAAACACTAAGGCTTAGTATGTGGCAATTTCCCACAATTAGTTTAATATTTGACGAAATGTTTATGATCAAGTTTGTTTCATTCAACCCCAGCGCAAACACACAGATATTAGACGGGCGTTATCCGACTGCCTGCCCGTTGGAACTTTTCACACACATACTTATGTTTACATGTACATATGAATGTATGTATCTATCATTATTTTTATGGCTTCAAAATTTTTTAATAATAAATTCTCCCTTTTTATCTTATTACTCATTTCATTAAAAAAAATCATATAAATTTATTTATGACACGAATGTTGTGTCTATATGTTCTTTGTAACCGTTTTTCCCACACTCGTTTGCAAGTGGAGTGAGTTTTGCATGTCAGACATTAATTCCAAACATAAATCCATTAAAAGGTTGGAGGTAAAAAAAGTAAAACACAAAAACAACAGTGCGTCTTAATAATGTGAGAAATTCATCACTTGCTGATTGGGAACAGGGAAATAACTTTTGTTATGTTTTTTTAGAGTTCATTATTTATTTTCCAAAAATACCTACTCAAATTAAAATATGTATTGACAGTTGTTAATTTTTTTTCTTTGCTTTTTCTATATTTTCTAGATGGCTCTCGACGGTAAAACGATTATAAAAGAAGAAATAACAGATAAAGACGCGTACGAGGCAACAGCATCAGCAGCACGCAGAACAAAAGGTGAGTGTTATAATATTTATTTATTAGAGTGCGTTAATTTGAAATATTTCGGTAGTTATTTTGCTTCAAATGTATGTGTTTCATGTTAATACTTTTCTTTTCAAATAACTTATTTATATTGTTTTAAAATTCCTGTGCTGCTAAAGTAAAATGGAGAATCAATCATGTTGAATCACAGTTATTTTTTCGTTTTTGGCAATTATTTTTTTTTGTGCGGTTTATGGCGATTTATTTTAATTTTAGCGATTTTTTTAGTTTTAGCGCTTTTTTCATTTTGGCGTTTTTTATGTTGGGATTTTTTAGCTTTAGCGTTTTTGAAAATTTCAAGCGTTATGGTTTCCAAAATACATCAAGTTGTTAAAATTACATTAACTGATAGAATACCCTTTAGTTTTGATTTTTTTAAATTTGCTAAGTCTGCTAAAAAATACACTAACTTTGAAAATTTCATGTGTCTATATATAATTGTCTGTATGCTGCATTAGGATTTCAAAATATATTGTTTCTCACTAAAGAACACCCTTTAATTCTTAACTGTCATATATTTGCAAAAAAAATCGGGTCCGTAGTTCTTGCGGTTCTTGAGATAACAGACTGTCACAGACTTACATCGAAACGAAAACAATATTGTTCCTTTTCATCTTTAGGGTTCCGTAAACCCTAAAAAGGACCATATTTTCAGAGAAAAATTATTCACAACTCCAATTTGGGGAAAAGGAAAATTATATCGAGGAAAAAATTTTTCACCATAGGGATGATGATTTTCAACTAAGAATTTTTTTGTTTTAAGTCCAATCGAAAAGATTTAAATACTGTTGTTAAAGCTTTGGATACAGTTTCAACTTTGTGCTTGGTCAATTTTCAAAAGGAGGTAGAATTCTTAATACGGCTGCTGAAACTTTTAGGATACTTCTAGGATACTTCCAGCATACTTCTGCCAAAATCACCCACACAAGAAAACCCACTTGAAACTCTATGCTTTTAAATTCTAAAATAAATGCTGCCCCTTTTGTTTTTTATACCCAAAATATTTTATGTGAAGTTTTTTAAAATTGAAATTTCAAACATCTCATACACATACATGCATACATACATTCATGTAATACAAAGATATTAAAGGTATTTTTCTGAAAAGCTTATTTATTCTTTTGTAAATTTACAATTGTTGTTTTCCTTTTTGTGGGTTTTGTGTGGGAAAATTAACACAAATAAAGCATACAAAGGACATAGAAAAACAATCTGTTGTGTAAACATTTAAGAAAACAATAGATGATAGACGACGATTTCTAATACGACACACGTTTGCACACAAATACACACACACACACACACACCCACAAACATTTCTCTGCAGAATAAATGGATGTACATATGTGTATGTGCATGTGTGAGTGCGTATGTTTTGTATACATTTGGTGATGAATGATAATGTATTATTATGCTCAAAAGGAAACGACATGCAAACACATGTATGCATACATAAAATAAGAATGCTGGTGTGTAAGTGTGAATATTTGAATCAATATCATCAAGCAATACAAATACAACATACACACACACACAAACACACCTCCAACCAAACCGAAAAGAAAATGAATGAAAAAATGAAAAGTATGTATTACAAAAAAAAAAAAAAAGCCGGTTGAAGAAAGCTTATGGTTGAATGGCTGAGAAAACATACAGTTGCAGCTGTATCCACAAACTATTATCACAAAAGTAAACTGCTAAAGCTTACAACAGCAACAGCACAAAAGAAAGTATCCTGGCGCTAAAAAATTTAAATGAAATACGGGCACAAGAACAAAAAAGAGGGAGAAGCACAAAAAAAAATATGACGACAATCAACCAATAATAAAATTACAATAAAAAGAGATGAATGAATGAGCGCAGAAAAAATTGCTTTGTATATTGTCCTCATTGGCAGTATTGAATAGTGTTTAAGGCGATAATATTCGAATTCGCCCTTCGTGTTCTTCTAATACAACCATCAGTCAGCATCTTTACTGAACAAAGTAAACACATCGTGCATATATTTCACATCCTTTTTTACATTTTGAATATAATTTTTTATTTTTTTTTTATATTTTTTTTTTTGCTTCTGTTGCTCTCCACTGACAAATATAGAGGAAAAAAATTCTTTAAACTTGAACAAACAATTAGAAAAGGATCTGTAAAGTGCTATAGAAACTAGACATCTTTTAAAATGCAAATTATTAAATACAATAGCTTTCGGTTATAACGAACAACTGCTGCGGTCTCATTGATATTTCATACAAATTAGTGAGTTTATAGCCAACTACTGTTATATCGAATTTTTACCTATCAGGTAATCTGTTTTTTTTTAAGTCCTGTGAACAAAACTACATGAATTGATAACGCACAAATAATTGCATGTTATTAGCAAGGTTCTCAGATATGGCGATTTATCGCCAAACGTAGCAGTTCTTCAACTTGTTTGGCGTCTGAATTTTTGATTTAACGACATGGCGATCTTTCTGACGATAGATAAATTTTTTGGCTTTTTTTTAACGAAATTCCTAGGCAAGTAATTAAAACAATTTGATTTAGATGATTTTTTTTGATTGAAAAAATTTATAAGAAATATTATTTGGCTAATTTTATTTCTACTCTTAAATAAAAACAACTTTATAATTAAATATGTATTAAGAAAAAACTACATGAATTAGATTTTGGTGATTCTTAAAATCAATTTGGCGAAATAGGTCGGAAAAAAATCTGACAACCCTATGTGAGACGGCATAATAAAAAAAGAGTTTTTTTTTAAGAGAAGTAACATTCAGGCAATGATTGCCTATTACTATTACTAGGTGTTACCTTTTTAGGAAAGAAATAGTGGTAGAAGACAGGAGGCACAGAAAGAGGTAGAGGAAAGCTTAATACAATACAATTCTGCTTCACAACACCGACGAAGGAGGTCGCTCTAATGTTACATTAGGATTAGCATCTGCTGAAGTCGGTATAATTGAGAGACCAGTGACTATGCGTTCATCACTTGAATTTTCCTACAACAACTGACATAAAGGGACACTAATTGCATTTTCGCTGTGTTGAGTTGCAGAAAATATTTCCTTTCTTAGCCAACTAAATTTGTCAGATGCCACGAAGTTCGTTGTAGTCGAACTCCACTGTACATTGACTTTGTGTCAGTACACGGAAACTGCCTTAAGTGGTGGCTTATAAAACTTTCTTCAGGCAAAAGTGTTCAGTCCAAATTGCTGCAACTAAATAATGCAGATTTTTAATAATCTTTTTTAGAGAAAATTCGTCACGTTTGTAGGAAACTCTCGCAAACAGCGTTGGCAAAAATTCTTTACATGAAAAGCTCAAAACAGCACACTAAAAATCATTTAATTTTAAACAAACGAGAAGCGTTAAAAACATCAAAACGTAATTGCAAACAAAAGTGGTGGTTTTCTTAAAAAATTATTGAGTTTTTGCATTTAGTTTTTCCATCGAAAAAACTTTTATATAAATGCGTATCATTCTCTTGCTCATTTTCAGGTCGTATAGGAATGTTTTTTACTTTGATTTTTGTATGCTGGAATTCGGTTAGTTTTTGAAAAAACATACATATATGTACATTAGACCACAAAAAAAAAATATATATATGGGTTGGCAAAAACTATTTTTTAAACCCCGACTAGAAAAAGGGGTGTTATAAGTTTGTAGTGTGTGTCTGTGTATCTGTGTATCTGTGTGTCTGTCTGTGTCCACGTACAGGCCAAACGGCTGGACCGATTTTCATTTAGTTTTTTCTGTTTGAAGGATGACTTGATCGAGAGGGTTCTTAGCTATGTTTGAAAAAAATCGGTCCAGCCGCTTAGAAGATATAACATCTTTTCTGAAAAAAGTCGGGGGTTTTTAAAATTTTTAATTTTTGTTATTACACCTAATTCACACGACGACTTTTATGAAGTCTATTTTTCGACGTCACTTTTTGTTTGTTAGCGAACGGGGTAGAGAAGAAAGAGGGGTAGAAAAAATGACTCGATTTCTGTTTTCCATGGTTTTTTTCATATTTCTCTTTACATTGCTCTTGTTGTTATTGTTGTTACGTTTCAATGTTACTCTTCTATCTTATTGTATTTTTTTATTCTTGCTCTTCTAACTTATTGGCTATATGGGTGAAGAGAAGTAAAATTAGACGTAAAAAAAACATTGTATGAATGCAAGGAATTTTTTGTAGCAACTTCAAAAGAGAAATAAGATTATTCGCTCCATTAGCATTTTCCGATAAACTGCTCACAAAAAAAAAATCACGTGGATGCAAAAATTGCACCTATAGCGTGCCTAGAAATTAACGACCTTATTTATAAAAATTATTCAGGATTTATAACGGTTTTTAAAAACAAATTTTCATAAAAAAATTTTCTTATTAAGTCTTTATAAAGCCTTTATAATTTTTATAAATAAGGCTGATACAATTTATGGCGCCATGTTGCAGTATGCAACAAAACATTCAATCCTCATAAAAACCATTAAGTACACAGAAAAAATATTCCGGCAATAAACAACTTTATTTGAAAATAAAACCAAAAATCAATTAAAAATGTACTTAAGTCAATTAAACTTTTTTTATTTCTGTTATAAACATCTTTCATTGAAAGTAAAACCAAAAATCAAATAAATATGCTATTGAGTCAATTAGACTTTGCAAATAAATTAAATTTTAAAACAATAGTTTCATTGACTTAAAAACATTTTTAATTTATTTTTGGTTTTATTTTAAATTAAAGTTGTTTATTGTTTATATTTTATTTTTAAACTAAAGTTTAATTGACTCAAATATATTTTTAATTGATTTTTGGTTATATTTTCAAATAAAGTTTTTTGTTGCAGGAATATTTTTTTCTGTGTACAGGCAATTATTAATTTTATTTTAAGGCAATAACTTTAGTACAATATCTAGTTTCAAACTATAAAATTCATTCTTAATAAAAAAAATGTATTTGTTACATCACAATAGATTTAAGGTAACCCTCCGATATTATTAAATCAATGTTACCGTAGTGCAATTTCTTAAAAGCTTATTTTGCCTGCAAGTAGCGTTGCCAAATGTGCAGTTTTAACTGATTTTAGCAGTTTTTTAAAGCATATAGAAGTTTTGCAGTTATTTGCTTAAGAAATAAGTTTTTCTACAATATGAGTAGTTTTTAATTTTTAATTTATCTCAACTTTGTTATTTTAATTCCGATATCTAAAGCCATAGTTTTACCCATTTTGCTAAATATATATAATAGTTAAGTTTTATTAGTACTTTTTCAAACAACAAGAGAAAATTCATTATGGAATTTGGACTTATTGTTTGCAAGTTGGGTTCATACGGACGTAGCACTTCCTTTATTAATATTAATTTGATTTGCCTTATTGAATAAGAACGACAAGTTTCTTCATTGAAATAATTCGATCCCTTATAGAACGAGATAAGACAAGTCGAAATACTCGTATATACCAAATTAAAGGATAGACCCCATAGAATTTAAGGCCATAGACATTTTTCAGAACTCTCTTTGCAAAATTTCAGTAATACACATAAAAAACACCATTTTATTTTGGCTAAGTAAGTGCATTAAATAAATTTATTATTTTTCACTTCAAGTAAAATAAAATTTTAAAAAAATAAAAAGAATTTCTCTGTGTAATTTAATACGAAATGTCCCATAGTGCAACTAATACACTTTCATTTCAATGAATTAAAAACTTACCTGATGCTGATGAGGCTTTGAAGATGGTAAAACGTAACAACTTTGCAAACATTATCAAGTCATGATGTAAAATTATATTAGGTATAGTATATATAACAAATACTAAGGAATATTTTATGAGCAGTTTTTTCATATGAAAATCAGTTTTTTTATTCTAAATTTTTAGTTTTTCAAAAAAATATTATGGCAACACTGCCTGCAAGTCAATTATTGTTAGACTATTATAAGTAAAATTATTTCTAATTTGAAATTTTATTGCTAAGATATCTGACCTTCCTCCCTCTCAATTCTTTGCCCTTTTTGACTCTAATAAATAAAATTAAAAAAAATCTTAAGACAATTTTTACTTGTGCTATTAAACTGAAGCAATAAAGCTCTATCGCCAACTATTAAAATTATAATATATATATATATATATATATATATATATATATATAATATAATTATCTTATTGATAAAAAATAATAATTTTGTCTTATAAAGGGTTTATAGATCTAATTTGTTATGTAAATCTGTTTTATGAACATTTTATAAATCTGAAAAAAAAAAAATTATATGAATAAGGTCTTTAGAATCTTTAAACAAACAATTAAAATTTCTAAATATGGAATTGCTTTATAACCATTTTGTTTTATTTTTTTCGCCAAATCAAACATAAAGCATTATTTTAAATTTCTAACCACAATTTAGTATTTACTTTTTTGTTTATTTTGAGTTACATAAGTCTGCATCCAAGTAACACATGTTACCCAATAACTTTGAAAGCCAAATCTAAAATTTTAACGCCTCAAAGTAAATACCCACCATACTGGAGTATAAAAAAAAACTAAGGTTTTGGTCATAACATCATTTTTCCCCAAAATGACCACTTTCAAAACTATATTCCAAATATTTTGCCAACAATAATATCAATATGACACCAGCTGCTAACAGAAGATATAAATGTGCTGCTAACAGGCACATGCATGCATGTATTTAACATTTATACAAACCATTTCACAGTGGGACTTTTATAATACAGAATTCCAATTAAGTAATTGTGCAAAGTTGTAAGAGACTTTTGGAATATTTGTGTGCGGAGATTTAAATTTAAAACTAACGAACAGTGAACATGTGATGACATCTTAATTAACAAATACATCAAGTATTATTTAATTATTAGACAAACACTAGCAAACAGGATAGTCAGATATGGCGATTTCTCGCCAAATATGGCAATTTTCCAACTTATTTAATCTAAATTTTGATTTGGCAATATAGCGATTTTCCTGCTGTTGTTTTTTTTTTAAATAAAATTGAACCCTGATAACCCTGCTAGCAAAATGGATCAACACGCTGTTTCGCTACACCTCATGAGCTTTTATATAATATTTTGTTAATTGAATTTGAGCATTTTTTGTGACAAATCATTTTTTAATCTACGAGTATACAGCGTACCGGCTGCACTACAGTTGGAATGAAATTATATACATATATATCGCTCCTTTATTGCAACAGATACATATGTAAGTCAAAAAAAGCTAGTTTAGAAGAAAACAAGTTATAAGTTTTAAAAATCAAAACCAAACTCTAAATATTATTTGGGAAATAATTCCGATGTAATTTAATTTATGTATATATACCTATCCTTTACAGATTTAGCTAAAAACTAAAATTTAAAGGGGGAACTTCGAATTTTCGAAGTCAACTGTCTTGTTTCCATTTATTTTATTTTTACTGAAAGCTGGTAAATGACTTTTTAAATTGCGGGAACAATGAATGATTAGGGAATAAACTCTCGGAAAGATTTTATTCAGAATAAGGCTGAATGTACAACTCTTTTATATAATTTTATTTAATAACTATGATACATTAGAGTGGCCTTTAACTGTATGGGGACTTTTTTTCTTGATTTCTTCTACTCTCACCGCCCAAATCGGTTCAGTTTTATGTAAAAAAAAATACAAAAACATTTCATACCGATAAGATGTGTTTTAGTAGGTGCGTACGGCCCTCAAAGTTGGCCTTCAAGCCCATTTTTCAATGCAATTTTTTGCATATGACTATCTTTTAAAAAAATCTTTTTACAAGAATATGACATATCTCAATATTTTAGCTCTTCAAGTCAACAACATTAGTCTCACAGAAAGTTTTTTGCTAAAATTAATATTTTAGAAAATAATGAGGAAAATAACCAACAAAAAATACCAACAATTTTATGTAACAAAATTGTATTTATATGGAAATTTTTTATTTTAAGCATGTACAATAAGAGCTTATATATATTAAATTATTTCATACATATGTATACATATAGGCAAAGTAAAACTAAACAAAAAAAAAAATTGCATTGAATAGTTATATGGGCTTGAGGGCCAACTTTGAGGGCCGGACCAACCCCCTAAAACACAACTTATCGGTATGAAATTTTTTTGTATTTTTTTTTACATAAAACTGAACCGATTTGGGGGGTGAGAGTAGCAGAAAAAAAAACAACGGCCACCCTAATGATACATATGTACCCTTAATTATGAAAGTGGTGTAAGTCATATACATTTTCGCTTCGAAATATCAAATTAATCTTAAAAAAACTTTGATAAATATTTAAGAAATATTAAATAAACTTCTATTAGTCGGGACTTGTACAACCCTAAATTAAAATGATGCATAATATAAAAATGTTTTTTGATTTGCACCGTGTTGAGCAAAATAAACTCGAAAAAACACGAAACGAATTAAGGTATAAAATGTTTATGCATGAATTTCCAATAAAGAAAAAATATTTCATTCAATAAAAGAATTGAAATTACTGAACTTAAGCCTGACTAAAAATTATTTCTGATTAGAAATTCACTATAGTTCAATTAAAATCTAAGAATGTCTCACTTAATTCATCATGGGCACGTGACAAAAATATGTTCACTTGGCAATCACTGTTCACTTGGCAATGACAAATGTTGGAAAGTCAAATAAACTGTAGAAAGCAAAAACAAAAGTAACATAATATCCACTACTATAATACTTACATGTATGTACCGACGGTACATCGAATAAGTAAAAATAATTAATGTGATGATCGTAAAAGATAAGCGAGAATAGTTAAACATACGTGGGTAGAGTAATATAACTTCGTGCTAACCTAAATAGAAAAATGAAAATATGGAAAACACAGGGGAAATAAATAGTGATACTTACACATCTATTTACCAAAGGTAAATCAATAATTGTACACAACAATCATTTCTCACATTCCGTTTCTTTAGAATTTACGTTAAATAGCTGATGTTAATAACAATCTCTACCCAAGTAGATAGACTAGGGTTCTGATGAAGTGCGTTGCTGCACAGAAAAATATCGGTATTTCCCCCAGCTTAAAAGTCTAATTTAATTTTTCTTTTCTTCAGAAACTCACATTAATTAATAAAAATATTTCATTCAATAAAAGAATCGAAATTACTGAACTTAAGCCTGACTAAAAATTATTTCTGATTATAAAGAAAATTTTTTACATTTTTAACAAATTTGTTGATAGTGTAGGGAGGGGCTTCTTAAGCTTAAAGTTCTGAAATTAACCAAAAATATGTATCTTTTTGAATATAAAAAAATTATTTTTTGCTAATCAAATTGATTTCCTGAGTGTTGTATTGTGTCGTGTCATGGACATATTGGCTCTCGTGTCGTGTTGGAAAAGTTCGACACGCGATCATATCTAGTACACACAGTGTCTAATTTTGTACCACTCTAATAAATTCTCCTCGGCTTATATGCTTCATATACTACGTTTATACGAACGGCTCATTTGCAAATAAAACTGTAAATTGTTGCCATATTATTGTTTTTATTGTGACTTACTAATTCTGAAAAATATTCACGATTAACGCACTATTTGCAAATAAAATACTTGAGGTTGCCAACACTTACGAACGTTTGCTAATAATAAAAAAACAATAAATTGATAAATATTGCACACAAAAAACATTGATAGAAGTAAATAATAACAATAAAAACAAATTATTATTTATAATTTTATACATTTACACAATTCTTTTGTAAACATAAGTAACATTTCTATAGAAGTGCTGCCAAGTTTTTTACATATGCTATGCCGTATAAACAGTGATTTAATTTATTTGCAATTATTTTTATTTGCAAATAGTTGCACGTATAAACGTAGTAATATTTAACTGCAATATTTTTTAATTCTAGCTCTTTCTCTAGTGATTCTTGATTTTTTATACAGTAGAAGTGTTTGTTTGTGTTTAGTCTCATTTTAAACTTGCTTATGCTCCCACTGTACACTTCAGTAAACTTTTAACTAATTTTTGTAAAGTAGAGCTAAAATAATATTAAAAAAAGAAAAAAAATTGAATTTTGAGTACTTTCTGTACAGTATGAAAAAGAGTAGAGAAAGAAAAATTATATCATTTCCTTATTTTATATCTACTCGAACAAAGCGAAGAACATGTTTTTTTTGCACTTTGTATACAACTTTTTTCGGTTGACAATTTTTGTAGTGTTTTTAGATTCTTTTTTGTTTTTAATATTTGAAGAAACAAAAGAATTAAAAATATGTATTTGTTTTAATATTTTTGAAGTATAGACAACACAAACAAATCCAATGAATATTTTGTAAAACATGTAAATGTATTAGATCACATATACATACATATCCAGTGGCGGAAGTCATAATAATACATCGATGACAGCTACTGAATTTTTGTGTATGTCATATATGAATTTTTAAAGTAAATTTCCAAAATGTCATAGATGACTGAAGGTGATTTTGTCTGTTAGGCGTCCTCATGTTAGTGAGAGTCCTTGCAGATAATATCATATCATCAAATCATTCTGAGAGATGTATGATTTGGCTGTATATTCATGGCGTATGATTAATCAGAATATTCTATGAATTTTTAAGGGCGCAAATGTTAATCATACGCCAAAAGAAAAAGAAAAGATAAAAAATTTTGTTTTTGTTTCCAATGTAAGTGTGCGACTAGTCGAAAGTTTTTGACATTGGCAAACCTGCCCTTTGCTTTTTCAGCTTTCGCATAATTCTTCATAAAAGAATACTGCCGCAAATACTTCAATATGCCTTAAAAGCTCCAATTAAAATAAATTTTAATACAAATTCAGGCTTCTAAAATCATGCAAAAAATACATATTCGGGTATGTTCTGCATTTTACGTGAAATTAAAACGAGTGGAATTGCCATAGCATTGTTGTTATAAATACATATTTCCAACAGCAACTGTATGGCAATTCCACTCGTTTTAATTTCACGTGGAATGCAGAACATACCCGTAATGTTGTTTGTGTCTATGTTGAAGTAATTATTGATTTCTGTAGTTTCCATATTACCAACAGTCAACTCGTCTAGAAAATTTATATGTAAATTACTCCTTAAATTTTAGTGCTACTTAGATAAATTTTTTTATACAATTTTACTGCTTGTAATGTTGAAACTACTACACATTAATTTATCTATTAATCAATCAAAAATTGTTCGAATTAATACTTTAGGAAATGAAAAAAAAATACTGAATTTGCTGCAATTTTTTCTTGTAAAGTTTTTTTTATATAATTGAAATTTATTTGCTAGTGGTTAATCATTGTCTATATATTTCACTGGTGCGGGGCCAAATCATCAGTAGACTTCAACCACATATTTTGAACAGCCACAAACCTATTATCTTATGCAAATACTTTCCAAAACTATTTGAGAATTCACAAATAATAATATTTTTTAAAATCACAAAAGAAAAATAAGCGTAGTAGGCTTAGAAACTTAAACAAAACCCAGCAAATAATTTATATTCGGTATGAATCTATTTGATTTTTCTACACTTTTATACAATTAGAAATCCATTGTGATTTTAAAAAATGTTATTATTTATGAATCCTCAAATAGTTGTTGAAAGTCTTTGCATAAGATAAAAGGTTTGTGACTTTTCAAAATATGCGGTTGAAGTCTACTGATAATTTGGCTAAGCATCAATGAAATATATAGACAATGCTTAACTACCAGCAAATAAATTTCAGTTAAAATAAAGTTACTACAATATGTCAAATAATAAATTTCTTAAATGTTTTTTATAAATTTTTGTTTCATTTACTGCCTTTTCATAATATCCACAACTTTTCTTTGTTTTTAGTTTAAGCTGAATACTATTCATAAAAAATTAAAACATTAATATATTCATTTGATAATTCCATATAAAATAACATGTAAAATACAAAGTATTATGTCTTGTTTTGTTAAACATCTTTTAAATGTTTTTTTTTTTGAGAATTTAAATAAAAGTACAATTCATAAAAATGAATAAACTGGCACGCCCATACCACCACATAATTCTACAAAATAATATAAATATTTCCACATGGACAGATAGATAACAATGCAAACAAACAAAACAATGTTGACAAAAAATGTCCATAGAAAAAAAATTAATTATAATAAATATTATGATAAAAAAAGGATGATGAATCAGTTAGAAAAGAACTATTAAAATAACACAAAATAAATTAAATATTATTTTTAACATTGTATGATTTCAAGGAATTTTTTCATTGTGAAAACATTCCCACCTGTGCAAATTCACATGCATTTGAAAATAAGAAAATAACAAAAATTTCTTACTAATGGCCAAATGCTAAGCAATTTGAATTTTGTTATTTTATATACAAAAAAAAAATTAATTAAAAAATTAGAATTTTTAAATTTTAATCAAACCAAACATAGTTAAAGTAATTTTCCCAAAAAAAAGTTGTACAGTGGAATCTCTCTTGAGCGGACACCGAAGGGACCATTGAAATATGTCCGCACAAGGGGACAGTCCGCTCAAGAGAAAGCAATTTCTTTGCTTATGGAGCTGTCGGGATCCGTCAAAAGTGTCCGTCTAAAGGGGGTGTGCGCTTATAGGAAGTGTCCGTTAAGGGAGATTCCACTGCATTACCCCTGTCTGTGTAATTCTCTTTGCGTTCACGAGAAAAATAGAGCAGCATATTATGCTGTTTTCGAAGGCCCATTACACTTTCAGCTTTCAACATACACTGTGGTTTTCATGAACAACACCCTATGTTAAATTTTTCTCATTTCGAGTTTATAATGCCAAATAGCTGATTTTAAAAACAGACTCTACCCCAGTAGATAGACATGTTTGCTGATGAAGAAGTGCGTGGCTGCGTAGAAAAATGCGGTATTTCCCCCAGCTAATAAAGTGTAGTTTAATTTGTCTTCTCTTCTTTAGAAAATCAAATTAATTAATAAAAATATTTCACTCAATAAGACTTAAAAATATTGAACTTAATCCCGATTAAGAAAGTATTCCTGATTTAAATTTATTCTAGTTTAATTAAATGTAATATGTATCACAGAAAATAAATATTTTCATAACAAAAAAATAAATAAAATAAAACAAGTATTTATGGAAAAAAATCAAAAAACCCGACTGCGACCAACTTTGAACGGTTAAATATCCTAAATGGTCATTCAAAATGAAAAATCTTAAGAGAAACCTAAAAATGATTTTAAAATACCTGTCGAATTATATGGGTATAATTTGATAATATAATTTGATATACACAGAAAAAATTATTTCCAAAAAATGTTTAAACAAATATTTGTTTGAAATCAAACTTAGTTTCAGTAAATATTCTGTACTGTTTCGCTAAATTAATTTGTACCAAAACACTGTATAGAGAAGAAACAGGCCACGACGTTTGTCGTCTACATTTCGGCATTTACATGTATACAACACGATCAAACAAACCGCACAACAGCACGTTGTTCATATCAACAAGCAAGATAAACACCAACACACTGAAATAACATTTTCTCTCAGCCGAACTATGATTAATTTAAATTTTTACAAAATTTTTATCAGAATTTACAAAATTATTTGTAGGACCGTATTCAAATAAAATATTTACTGATTTAACGAATTTGGTTACTGAAAATGAAATTTAGTTTTTTCTGTGTAGTTCGCCAACTTTTTATCATTTCGTAATTACAAAAGGCGTCTATTGGCCGCCATATTGAATTTTGACAACTGACATATCTTTAGTGACACTCCTGGGATTAAGAAAAATCGATTGACGTAAGAATCATCAAAATCGGTTCACGCTTTCTTTATACAGTGCGCAAAGGAACGCACACACATATATATGTACCTGCATACAAACAAACACGCATACGCACATACATATGTACATACATACATACGTAATATACATCTGCATGAAACTAAATAATGATGTTTATGAAACTTTCGCTATAATTTTTTATTCGTTTCCTTTCTATTTCATACAGATGAATAACTATGAAACAAAAGCAATGAATACTCAATAGTTACCCTGCAGAAAGTGCGAATAGTGAAATTGTAGTGATTTACTAGTGACATTGTCAGTAGTACTACTGACCAGGTGTACCCTAGGCAATGTAATCATCTATTGACATTTAACATTAGCTTGTCATTGAAAATCCACCACTAGACTGTAGGACTACTGACTAAGTAGTTCTTTTGGGACCACATGGAGACATTGACACCAAAGAATCACTAGTAAATTTTAGGGGGTCTATTCTACAATATCGATATTTCCTCGCTCGTTGTCAATAGTAAATTTATAGTGATTTTCTAGTGACATTGTCAATAGTGCTGCTGATATTTGAACCAAAGTTTCACTAGTAGATTTAAGTAACCCTCGTCTACATATATTTATTTAATATTATTGCACAGAGTAATAAAAAAAGAAAAACAATCTATTGACGCGTTCATTGACAATATCACCA
Organism: Tachina grossa; assembly: GCA_949987645.1. Classification (NCBI taxonomy): domain Eukaryota; kingdom Metazoa; phylum Arthropoda; class Insecta; order Diptera; family Tachinidae; genus Tachina; species Tachina grossa. The sequence continues at coordinate 132,227,900 of OX465278.1, read as the reverse complement.
GAAATACACTAGAACTATTGTCTCTAACGGATCTTTACTCGCACATAAAAGGAAAGTTGTCGACATTTTAACTAGTGCAATTGTCGCTGGAGAAAGAGTATTGACATAGAGACATATGGTTCTAGGCTGACTAGAGGGTAAGAACGCAGTAAAATGATGTTGGTTTGTATACTTATACAAGAGCATACTAACATTTACAAATGTGAAACAAAACATGTTTTGAGTAAATCTGTATTAAGTTCATGCAAAAACAATATGCGACAGTGCATAGAGAAAGGGACCTAAGGGTAAAAAAAATAAATTTTAACTTCTTTTTTTTTTTTTTTGATGTGGACAACTTCTGATCATCCAATGAGACCGATCCCATGCCCCAAAAGTGTTCCCTCCCAGAGATATGCGCGTTTTATGATGTGATGGTACACCAAAGATACACGTATTTAAATCTTTAAAATGGCTCTCCTGAACAAAACCGTTTTTTACTCTTAGGTCCCTTTCTATTTTGCGCGTCACATATGCTTTTAAAGATCAATGTTGCCAGTTGTAGGAAAAAGGAAAATATAAGAATAATCGCCGAAAAGGAAGTTAAAAAATTACACATAATTATCTTTCTTTTCAATGCAATATTATTGTTGTTTAAAATTTCGTATTTTTACATAGGGTGATGATAATCAAATTTTTTGAGTTTTATTACAAATATTAATTTCAAAAATACTTGTTAGTTATATTTTTGCTTGGAAGAATATAAATAGTTATTTTCGCTTGGAAACGAGTACTTTTGTTGTGTTTTGTTTAATTTTTGTCAATTTCAATTTTTTTATATCATGAAATTAAAAAAAAAAACAAGCACGTGACCAAAACCGTTAGACACCTACACAACTAATAATCAAATTTGCTTAAGAATATATTCATTTCTCATAAACCAATTCTTTTTTTTTTCATTTTTCATCTAAAATTGTGTGTTTCTTTCCATACATTTCATTTCAGGGTTGTGTGCAGTTCATTACAAGAATATATAATATATTAAAATAGTTTAGAGATTTATATTATTTAAAACGGCAAATGTCAAATTATAATATGTATTACTAATATGTATGGTATATACATACACCCAGAAAAAAGATTGTTTGGAAAACGGTTAGTCCAATAAAATATCATTTGCATTAACTATATTTCAGTTCACGCTATCAATTTTTTGTTAATCTAAAAAAAAAAATCCATGTTCATTGCCATAAGGGCATAATTGTAACAAAAATATGATTGTGACAATACTTGAATTGATTGCATCAACCGAGCGTATGCTTTTGTCATGACTAATTAACTGATTGGTTAACCCAACCGAATAAAATATTACAAATTGGATTTTACTACCAACTTTTGGTATTAGCAACTAAAAAATTGTCGTTCTATATTAAAATTAAAATAAAAACTTTCAATCAGTTGCTGCAACTAACTAGAGGTTGTGTTTACTATCATAGTTTATAGCAGCAAATTAAAAAATTAACTTTTGTGACTTTTTAAGATATTATGATTTTTGAATTCTCAAATGGTTTTTGAAAGTCTGTGCATAAGATAACAGGTTTGTGACAAGAAATGTATATAGACATGCTTCACCATTAGGAAATAAATTTCAATTAAAATAAACTTATGACAATATGTCAAATAATAAATTTCTTAAATTGTGTATTTTTATTTGCGTTTATTGTTCATTTTTATTTCAGCAAGGAAGGCCAATTTTTCTTTTACAGGTACCAATTATGATATTGTTTTAATTATATTAACCAAATTTTCGGTAGCAAGAACAACATTTATTTCAAATTCCATACTGTCAACCAATTTTTTCTGTTGCTGCAACTATTGGGTTTAGGGTTATAATTAAAATATAGTGGTAGCACAATAAAATTTCAGTCGCTATAGCAGAATTCTATGATAGTTGCTGCTACCGCCAAAATTCAATTGGCAACAAATTCGGTTGTCACAACGAATCTGTTTTCTCTGTGTATGTACTTAGTTATGAATGTGTGTGTAAAAGTTAAAACCTTAATTTAAAAGTGAAACCTATTACACATGTGCGACCCATACAAAAAATTCCATGATTTCACTATATTGGCAACATTGCTATTGCGAATTAATAACAAAAGATGAGATGAGAGAAAGCAGCATGAACAAAAGTCGTTTCAAAGAACAATCTCTTTATGCTACAGTATGAAACGAAACGTTTTCACTCACAGATTGATGAAAGCTGTTGCTTTTGTTGAGTATTAACATATTTATTCGAAGTTGGGCTTTAGTAAGTCCCAAAACACACTGTGCAAGTCTGATTGCTAAGCTGATTAGTTTCAGGGAGAGAGAGAGACGAGTTCAACAGCAACGTTTCTTTTCCCCCCGTCTCTCTCTCCTAATAAACTAATCAGCTTAGCAATAAGACTTGCATAGTGTAAATAGGGACTAAACAAACATTTCAGTAGTTTCATGGATAGAATTGTTCATGCAACTCTATAATACGTAAATACATATATATTATAAATACAATACCCGTCTTGGCGTTGCGCAGTCACAGAGGAATTGATAATCTTCTCATTTCTGAAGTCGGTTTAAAACGTTGCATATCTTAAGGCTTAAGGTGTCAATTTGGAGGATTTTTTTCATCACACAAAATTAGAGTAGAAAATATTTATTTGTGGTTCTGAAAAACTCGTCGAAGAAGGGAAAATTTTCATTAAAACAAATACAAATTTTAAAAAATTGTTTTTGTTTAGCACACATTTCTAAGGTAAAATAAACGTGAGAATTTCAAAGCGTTTCTCTCTATCTTTCACTTTTAAAAATGGCGAATTTTGTATGATAAATAAAAACAAATATTTTATATTTATGCAGTTTTGTTTTTGTTTGCAATATAACTTTCACCAAGACGACGCGTATCCCAGAACGTACACCAATAGTGCTATAGAATTTTTCAAGTGCGTTTGTTTAAATTTATCAATATAAATTTCCTTTTAAATTTTGTATGCAAATGAACAGTGTTGGTATCTCTACGAAGAACAAAAGCACATTAAGCTGTTGCAAAAAGGGTAAAAAGCGCAAAAAAATACCAAAAAGAGGGTAAAAAGCACCAAAATATTTTTTTTTTAATTTTAATACATTAAGCCATTTAAAAAGGAGAGTTTAGAGTGTAAAAGCTCAAAATATAATTTAAAATTTTTGCTTCGAAATAAACAAAGTATTTGAGATGTAATAACAGAATTTATTAACATATTAATTAAAACAAAATCTGGTTTAATTTAATAAAAATAAGTATGTGAAAACAAATAATAAAAAAACATGAGTCAAATATTTGGGTATGTTCTGCATTCCACGTGAAATTAAAACGTGTGGAATTGCCGTAGAATTGTTGTTGGAAATATGTATTTACAACAACAATGCTATGGCAATTCCGAACGATTTAATTTCAAGTGAAATACAGAACATACCCGAATATAGTAGCATATACTTGCATACATACATACATACAATAGTAGTTGAAGCTTAGGCTTAGATTAAGATATGTATGTTACTGAAAAATAATTTACACATAAAGAATGCATTAAAAGCGTCACTCTTTTCTTAAGTACTCTTAACTTTAAAGTTTTTGTTTTTGCGATATTCACCCTTTTTATAGTGGTCAACATTGACAGCACGTCAATACGATATGAAAAAAATTGGGGGTTGGCTACGCGTTGTCTAAAACAACTGACTGCTTTTGATAACCTCATGCTTTCAATCGAAATCGGCCCTTAAAATTTAACCACCCTATAGTAAGATTAAATATTTGTGTAAGCTTTAACAAATGTGTTATTCCATACTACTTTCAATCAATTATTATGCAGATAATTATGTGGTACTTTCCAGTTACTTCCGTTTTTTAGTTTGCAAAAAAAAAAATAAAATTTTTTAATCCCAATTATGAAAAGTTTTCTACATTGTTTTTAACATAGTTTCCGTTATTGTCATTAAAAACAATTTAATAAGCCTCAGTTAAAAGATGCTGATATTAGCGCATAAAAGTATTTTAGTTTTGTAAATTAATAATATGTTTATTTCACAAAAAAAGCACCAAAAGCACTGTAAGAAATTGTTAAAAGCACTGTAAATACCCGCTTTTTAAAAAAGGGTATTAGCCAAAATTTCGCGTTTATGAAGAGGCAAAAAGCACCAAAAAATACCCGAAACGCACCAAAATACCATCACTGCAAATGAAAACTCATTTTATTTTGCTCTCAACAAAATTTTACAACTAATCTAATGTTTTTTTTTTGGATTTTTAGATTTACAACTTAAAATTTTGTCCAGTTCTTTTGTTAAACACATTTATAAATAAATTTTGTTGCAGTTTGCATATTCAATACATGTAAGGAAAGTTTATTTTATGTTTTTCAAAAGATATTATGTACATATGTATGTATATATCAAATATATTTGCTTAAGACAATCTTAACAATTCAAATTAAAAAAAATACTTCACTACAGAAAAATAAAATGTTTACATTTAAAACAAATATTTCTACATGTTTTCCCAAAAAAAAACAAATTTTTTTTGTTGCAAATGAGAGTGGTTCTATAATTATTTGCAAAAGTCAAATTACAAAATTTAAGAAAAACGTTCAGCTATTTTGAAGTGTTCTTCAGTAATTTTGCATAAGCAAATGATTTTTCAAAATTGCAATGTTTTTGTTGTAATTAACAGGGTGAATCATTTATGCGATGCTCTATTGGCTGGTTCACTAATGCATTTTGAACTTACTATGCGGGTAAATCAATAAATCGGAGATCAATTAAGAGGGATGTAATGTATTAAATTATTTTAATATTTCGAGTTTTGCAGTAACTAAAAAATAAAGACTGTTTTTTAATTATTTATGTGCCTTAAAACCACCCTCGTTTTTTCAGGTAATTTGAAGAAAATATATCATAATTTTTAATATGATTTAATTTTACATAGAAAATTTATAAGAGTGTTTAAAAATATGTTAAACAAGAATACCAAGTTATTAAATTATTAAAATTGTGTTTTTCTTATAAAAAACTTTATTTACTAGATTGCAACTTGTTTTAAACTTTATTGTATTGAATAGTTTACAACATCATCTGCTCGTTTAGTGTATCGATAAATTTAATAGAATTACGTTTTACTTCAGTAAATTTGGAAAAGTTTTCTTTTAGAAAAAATGTTTTAAGTTTTATGAAACTGCTGTGACCTAAATCTTTTTTAAAGGCCTTAATATGGAAAATTGAAACATTTTCTCTTGGTTTCAAATTAAGTGACTGAATTGTACCTGGTTTCAGAAACTTTTTGCGAACCGAAAATGATAATAATTATCGATATATTTACAATAGTGTATGTACATTAGGCTTATGCGTATTTTTTAAACACAAAGGCTCACTGGGTTTTCATATGCGGGCTAAAATTCTAAGACAAACTTCGTTTTTACTTTTTTGACATCTTAAAAAAACGTTCCGCACCAAATGCATTTTCTGCAGCAAAAATGTGGATTTTTCAAATCCAAAAAAAATCTCATATTTTCGTAAAGATTTTGATCCGCTGATCACGAATCTGCTGGTTATTTTAAATTCCATTAAGTGGTTTTCGAGATATGATGAGTAGTTTTCCAGTTATTCGCTAATTCAGGTTTTGCAAAAAGTTACTTATTTTTTCAGCACAATATCATTTATGCACATTCATACAGTTCGGTCCGCTGATTATAAATCTATCATTTATTTTTCAATATATTGAGTAATTTTTGCATAAGGTCATTTGAGATATCTCTGCATATTATTATTATATTACACTATGTGACAAATTTTTGTGAAATTGTACTTCGCGTTCTATTTATACGCTATCGATGTATTTAAGCTTTCAGGATGATGTAAGTTCAATTAAATAGACATATACCAACCAATAGTAGAAAATTTGTACAACAGTGGTCGCCAAACTTTTTTCTTGAGAACTACATTTTTTACATACACCAACCTTAATAATCACCAAAATTATTATTAATTATAGCATTTTTACATAAATTATGCTCTCTTTGCAAATTTCTAATACAACAAGTAATTCTGTGAGCAAAGGAAACTGAGTGATAATTTCACAAATTTGCAAATGGTCATATCTCGAAAACCACTTAATGGATTTTAAAATAAACAGCAGATTCGTAATCAGCGGATCAAAATCTATAAAGTTCGGGTACTAGTAGATGTTTTATTAACAAAAAAAATTGTCATTACGAAAATATGAGATTTTTTTGGATTTAAAAAATCCACATTTTTGCTGCAGAAAATGCATTTGGTGCGGAACTTTTTTTTAAGATATCAAAAAAGTAAAAACGCAGTTTGTCTTATCAGTTTTTCCTGCATATGAAAAACTTCGCGTTTTGCAAATTTTTTATTTTCTGCATAAGCCTAATGTACATACATATGTGTTTTCTTTTTTCCATTTAATTGCATATAATGTGGCATCCCTGCATACAAAATGTCAAAATAAGCGAAAAGCACAAAGAAGAATTAAAGAAAAGTTAAATGAACTTCAGGTTTTTATTTTTTTTACGTAAACCGATAGTGAATATCGTTAAAATGTCTTACTGAATTCCAAAGTTGATAAATTTTCGTTATATTTATGATAACGATACGGTTATCGTAATAAAAGTTATTGAATCCCGGTATCGATTGGCTTCTTTTGTGTTCTATTTTATAGTGGGAAGAAGCTAATGCAATTGCAACGCTTTGTGAGGTTTTGTTTTTAAGAAAAGCTATATACGACTTTTATATCGACTATTGTACATTTTTTTTAAACATATTTTATTTTTTGTAATAAATACATTTTTAAATTTTTGGATGCATGTCTTCTGCCATCTGCGTCCAAGACAATTCATTGTTTCATTTCTATAACGAATGTGAACAATTTTCGAATCGAAAAACTTGTTAAACACCGGATGAGTAAAAAAAAAACTTTCTTTGCTTAAATTTTTCGCAAGTTTATCTAAGCTTTTATATAAATAACCCAGTGTAAAATTGCACAACCAATAAATTATTAAATTTTTTCTACATGCAAAAACTTCGCACAAATCAAAGAAACGAGACACAGTTTCAGATATTGAATGCTTGTCAACATAAACTTCGAAGGAAGAGCACTGTAGCTTATTAGTCTGTAATTCCATTCTAAAAAAAGTCTTCGAATTTGTATGTTATTAAAATATCCATTCGAAAAGGGTTTCCTTCTACTCGAATTACGGTGTAAACCCCACGGCTCTTGATTCAAGGTATGTCTTGGTGGCAGGTCATGAAGTCTTCCAATGCCCAATTTTTGTGTGAGAACTTTCTTGGTCGAAGGCGTTGAGACCAGAGAATGACAACGAGTACTCAAGAAAAAATACACATAAGTAAATAGTCTTAATTTTAGTAACTGCGTATACTCGCATTCCTAATTGTAGCTCAAACAATTCGTACGCTCACATATTTTATGTTAAGCAACTGGACTAAACCCGATTCCAACATACAAGGGCATATGCACTCCGTTGATGGGGAAAACCAAAATACTTCACAACTAAAAATAAAAAAACCACGTATGTATCAAGCGCATTGACTCTCTTTCATACTTTTAGTCTAACTACGCTTATACTCAGGCTATGAGTACTTAATCGGACTAAAAAAAGTACGCTGATACTCGGGATATTTATTCTTCATCCGCCATCGTATATAAAATAGAATGGAAGATGTGTGGGTGTGTGTGGCTGTTTGGAAACGTGCTTTTTATGTGTGTGTGCAAATAAAAAAGCCCTGTATATACGCACGTCACGCTGATTGATAGTCAGAGTATTTTTATACTCATGCATGTGCCTCTAGCTTACAAAGTCTATGAATTTTAGTTATAGTGGTTTGTTCTGTGTAATTTAAAAAACGTGCATAAACATAGTTATTGGAAGTTTATAGTTATACATACGCATTCAAAGTTGTATATGAGCGTGGTTTTTAGTTTTAGCTGTACGCATTCATGGTAGTTTGACGGTCAGTACTCAAAGAGTGATTGAAACCATACTTTTGTCATTCTCTGGTTTAGACTGCCCACATAAATATTGATTAAATGAGCTTTTTACCGAAGCGGCTCTCATTCTTAGTAAAAAGAACATATCTTAAGTACTTTTTTGAACTACTTATACATCCTTGTTGAGAGATCCTTCCTGTAATGTGTAAATATAGTTGAATTTTTGCAAAATTTATTTATAAAATAATTAACAACTACAACATGTTGCCATCTCAACTGCATCCGGTGTACCAGAATCCTAAATACTTCTGCATACAAGCACTTCTTGCAAACAACTACATCGTGTCCCAAATACATTTAGCACCCACCCAAGATCTTGTTAAATTAACAACCAACTGCTGCTTGTACATATTCGCAAATGTATGAATGTATGAAGTGTGTTAGTGCTTGTGCTGGTGTTAGTAGTCTCCTAGTTTAAAATTGTGATGTTTGACCAAAGGATGAAATACATTTATATGATAGCAGTGGCTTACTTTGCTGTTGTTTTCGTTATTGTTAGTTGTTAAGTAAAAAGGATATGTTCCACACTCCAACAAACATCTTTGGCACATACAACATTAAAACAGGCTTGAATACCATATACAACACGTACTTGGGAGCAAAGATACAATATCATTTGCCATGCAAGGCATACTTTTAGATAACACACACACACAGGCACCCACACACACTGACTGACTATGAACAACATCTGTCCAACACATCATAAATGCATTAGTTAAACAACATGAATGGACGAATGAATGAATGGCTAAAACGTACAAGCACATCTAGTGCAAGATGTGAACTATTTCAAAGCTGGTGTTAAGGCAAGTGGGTGGCTGCTAAGAATGGCCATATTATTCATGGCAATTTAGTGCAACTTTATTGTAGATATTTAATATTTTTTTTTACTTTTGTGCTTCTTTTAAATTGGTCATTGCTTGAGCTAAAAGCCTAAATGTGATGCTACTAAATGTATGATGTGAATGTGCAGCAAGCACAACATTCAAAAAACAAGCAGCAGTGATGGCGACCTTAGCAAACACCAGCAGCAAAAACATGAACATTTTGTGGAACATGACAAATAAATTAGCAACATTTTGCACAAATTGCTTTATGATGTTCGTTGCTGTTGCAATACAAACAATGTTTAATATTTCTATTTGCTTTTTTGTTGTTGCTAACTAAAATTTTTTGTAATTGTTGCTGCAACTGATGTTGTTCATAATAGTCTGGTCATTTCTGATTTTATATGTTTGTAGTTGTTGTTGTGGCTGTGAAAAGTTCAAACACATGCTTTCACATTTCAAATAACTTTGGCAGGAAATTAAAATTATTGTTTGTGAGTGGCAGAGCGCACATACATACATAGAAGCATACTTAATTTTTCTAACATTAATTTCCTTTAAGAAAATTTTTTAATGTAAGCTTATCTTCCTTATTTTCCCTTGCAGCCCCTACAAATTCTTCTAATAGCATTAAAGAGTCCAACAATATTGGCACATCCAACAGCAACAACTCAAACACAATTACCAATCCCGCTGGTACAGCCACAAATTCGCGTTCCTGTCGCACGCCCGACTCACCAGAATCTGCCAGAGCTGTAGCTCCCCACTCACCCATGTCTCCGCAGTTACATCAGCATCTTACCAGTTTGGCACCGCCACCCCGGCCAAATCGCAATGCCAGTGCCTCACCGGTAATCAATGGTGCCACCACTACACCGCCACCTCAGTCTACGGTGCAGACTGCACAAGCAGCTGTAGCAGCGGCCGCAGCAGCAGCTGCTCATGTTGAACAGGCCCGTTTGTTGGGCAAAATACGTAAATTCTTAGGATCCCTAGTGCAATTGACCCAGGATGTGCATCCTGATGTAAGTGATCGGGTAAGAGCATTGGTCTTGTCCTTAGGCAGTGGTGGCATAAGTATTGAAGAGTTTCGCATGGCTCTACAAGAGGCCATTAATTTGCCCTTAAGGCCATATGTCGTTCCTTTATTGAAGAATCACATTTCTTTGCTGCAAAGAGAAATTGCAGCCTTGGCACGCGCCACAAATCAGGTACATTTTCGCAATATTATTACGCAATTCATGACATGAAAACTAAAAACCAAAAACTCCCTCCAAAATTTATTTTTAGACCACTTTGCAATATGTAACCACGAATGAAAACTCAGTTATGGAATTTTCAACTCACGGTCCACCAGCCGAATACAGTGACATTTTTGTGCAAATCGACAGTCCGCCTAATGGAAGTTCTACCTCCAGTCTGGTATTTAAAAGGCGTCCCTCGGACACACTGATGGATCCGCATGGCCATAATGGGGCTCAGGAATGGAACGACTATATGGCAGCATATCCACCGGCTAAACGTTTACATGCCCATAATCCCCACACCTCTCAAAATGACTCCCGTATACCATTTGTCACCGCTCAGCCAACAATTTTCGACTATTCTGCAACGGGAGCAAATGCGGCACAAACGGACAACTCGTTCAGCAATTTAATTGAAAAGGTAAGCAAATATGAAAATATCCGTAAAAATCCTACAGTGCACAATATTTTAAAATTTAGCAGTACACACACGGCTTATAAAAACCCACATGCTCTCATCTGGCTAGATGGCGTGATATTTTTGTAGTCAGTCTAATTATTGATTCCGTTCCGCGATTGTGGAAAGCATTTTTTTACACATGTATGTATGTATTTATGTATGTGTTTAAAAATGTCTTTTAAAAACAGCTGACACTATACCACGTCAGAATTAATGAAAGCAGGGACGTTAAATCAATTTTGCGGAATTCGTGTACCGCTGGAATGAATAATTGCAATTTTCATGTCGATCGGGATGTATTTCCGTTGAATTTTTGTTTTCAGTGAGTAAACAATAATTCCATCCAGTATTTTTGTTTCAAAGTCCAAATGTGAAACAAAATGTGCTATATATTTACAAACATATATGAAAAGTGTGCTGTGTATAGCAGATGAAATTTTTCTACATGAAAAGTGTGCTATAAATGGTAGAATAAATTTCTTTTATATAACAAGTGTGCAGTGTATTGTATGTATTGTATAGTATAGCACATTCAGCTTTTCTATATGAAAAATGTGCTGTGTATAGCCCCATTAAATTTTTCTAATCGAAGAATGTGCTATATAAAGCACATTAAACTTTTCTACATGAAGAATGTGGTGTGTATAGCATATACAATTACTCTGTATGAAAAGTGTGCTATAAATAGTACAATAAATTTTTCTACACGAAAAGTGCGCTGTGTATAGCCCATTAAATTTTTCTGTACACAAAATGTACTATGTATATCACATTAAATTAATCTACACACATTACATTTGGCTATGCGAAAAATATTGTTTGTACAGCATATGCAACTTTTTATATAAAAAGTTTTGTGCTATAAATGGTACAATAAATTTTTCTATAAGAAAAGTGTGCTATGTATAGCGTATTGAATTTTTCGATACGAAAACTGTGCTATGTTTAGCACATTAAACTTTTCTGTGGGAAAAATGTGCGTATGTGTGTATATTATTTTATATGAAAAGTGTGCTTTGTATAGCAAATGTGTATTAAAGTTTATTTAAAAGTAGAATTTTTCTTATACTTCGGAAATGCGAAATTAAATGTCAGCTGTATTATGTTTGTGTATGTATTTTTTTAAGAAAGTTTAACATTTTTAATGAAAGTAAAACTGAAAATGTTATATATTTCTTAAACTCGAAAAATCGAAATATTGTTCGAAAATTCCAACACGCAATATAAATGCTGTACTATTTTCTACAAATATAGAGATACGTATTTATATTGCACTTTGTTAAAAAAATCTTTAATCTGTTTTGAAAATTCGAAATTGGTTTTAAAACACGACTTTTATTAAAACCCCAATTATGTTTTGCTAATACGAAATAATTGGCGCTTTATACACATATAGCAATTTGTACTCAAACACATTTGGGGTATTCACAAGGGTGTCCTAAGTGTCATAAAGTCATAAAGTCCTAACATTTTAAACCAGTTTAAAATTATTTTTATTTTCTTTCATATAAAAGGAGTACTATATTAATACAATTCCTCAATCTATGTATTTGTTAATGATTAAACAGAATACCGGCTTCAACACATTTTCCATACAAATTGACACAAAAAAAAACAGCCGCAGAAACCGGTCGTGAGATAGAATCTATTTTATTTTAAGAGCGTTTTTTCTTATACTCTCACATATCTCACATACCATACTTTCAAAATTTCATACATTTTGTAAACAAAACTACAAAGAAAAATAAGCACAAAAGAAAATAAAACAAAAATTAGAGAGCATTTGAAGTTACTGCCGTCAATGTTATTATGGGCTTGATTAATTTGTCAGCGATTTTCCTGAAGTTGCAGACTTTGTCCTGATTCACACACGTCAGGTCTGAGTCGTCAAGTCTTGAGTTTTTAGGAGAGAGAGGAAAAGAGAATGGAAAGGGGTACAGACTTGACCGTACCAGCCAAGTTTGCTTTTTCCTTTTGTTTTGTCATTCGTAATACTCTACTACAACACAAATTGATGAGACTTGATGAAACAAACTTGACGGTGTGTATGAACGTAAATGCAGGTTCAAAAGAAAATTGAACAAAAACTGATCAGCTAAACCTGATGTGTGTGAATCAGGACTTTATTCTGTTTCTACATTTACTGTCATAACTAATTATTTTGCTTTTTACTCTTCCTTTTCGACAAAATGTCCATTTACGTTTAAATACGTGGCGTTTTTCTTTAGCAAATTTCTACTCAAATCATATTGCAAAAAATATAAAAATTCGCAAAGGATTAAAATAATGGAAACAATCTGCCAAAGCTGATTACACAGAAAAAAATAAGTTTCATTTTTGATAACAAAAATCCCGGTATTCAATCATTTTAATTTTCGAATTTCCTGTGATAAAGAAATCCGCTATATCAATAAAAAAAATTGTAAACGAATAGTATTATTTTTTTCAATAATACAAATATTTGAATTAATAAAATATCTTATTAATAATTTGTAATTTTTCAATAAAGAAATTTAATGAATCAAGGAAAAAAGTTGTTGAGTGAAATTTTACTTTCAGTGATAATTGTTATTTTGTTGTGTTGTGTGTATGTCACATTTTTCATTTCAACCCCTTTTTGTTTGTTTTTGCTTGGCTGCGATTAAAATTTAATTTGTTTTGAATGATGAGTCGAACCGGCAATCTCTTGACTAATAGACGTACTTACCAGTTAGCTAACTTGGAGGCTACACGTTCAATGTTTGCTTCAATTTTTGTTTCAAAGTTCAATACATTCACACTTTTTTACTACCACACTCATACATTTGGGAATTGAATACCAGGTGGACTTCAATTTTTCTTTCAACGCTTCATTCAATTTGTCTTTCAATTTAACAGCTGTTTTAAAATAATTTTTGTGTTTGTAAAAAATTTAAAACAGAAGTAATTTCCCTTGCTGAAATAAAATATGTAGGCGAAAATTTTTAATTGTTTGCTCGACGACGGCACTTTGAACATAAAATTGGTAATCAAATTACTTGCAGCCTACGTCACAACTTCAATTTTAGCAAATTTTGACTAACCATACGTGTGAAAAAATTGAAAGCAATTTATTGAACGTGTAGCCTCAAGGTAAAGAGCAAATCGTTATTGGTGACGCAAATAATGTATACATGAAAAACATGATTTCTTATGTTTCTTCTGCATGGTAAATTTCGTTGATACAATCTAAAAATAACTTTGTTGATTAAAAAAAAACAAGCCACGACGTTTTTCGGCTTCTTGTCGGAATTTACACGTATATAACACCAACAATCAAAATAAACAACAACATCAGCACATGACCACGTTGAGTCAATCAACAAGCAAGGAAAACACCAACACAAACAAATGAAATTAAATCAATGCTGACCATTAAGAGAAAATCTAACGCCAGAGTGCCGAACATCAATCGGCTTTTTATACAAATGAATACACATACGCTTAACATTTCTCTCGTGTTTCTCTTTGTGGGCAGCCATGAATTAAATGATATTTTAAAAGAAAAGTCTGATACTTATTAAAAAAAGTTTAAAACTGTTAAAAAAAAACAAAGAATTGGGAACAATGACTTTTATTGCAAAAATTAGCAACAAATTGCAAAATTGCAAACAAGCTCCAAAATTACTTACAAATACCTAAAGGTCCAAGAAATTCAAAAAATCGCAGAAAATTGACAAAATGATGAGAATTCGCACAAATAGAACATAGATGTATTAAAAATCGGTAAAATGGTAAAAAGGCAAGATTTGGCTAAAAATCACTTTAATCGCAAAAATAGCGAAAATTGGCGAAAAATTGCAAAATTATAAACAAGCCCTAAAATAACACATAAATGCCTAAAGATATAAGAAATTCCAAAAAATCGGAAAAATTCGCGAAAATGAAAATTTGCAAAACTTGCTAATACCAAAATGATAGCAAAGTGTGATATAAAATAAAAGTCGCCAAATGTGTAAATAAATTCAGTAAAGTGCGACTCTGACTCGCGAACGAAGGGCTCCGTACGAACACTAGATATGTAATATAATACAAACTTCATCCTATATAATATATAGTTTTGGCATTTTTTTTCGTTTTTGTGGTCTTTTCGATCTTTTTGCTTTGGCGTTTTTTTCGGTTTTGACGATTTTTTTAAGTTTTGGCTATTTTTTTTAGTTTTGACACTTTATTTCCCCGTTTTGGCGATTTTTTTTCGGTTTTTGGCGTTTTTTCATTTTGGCGATTTTTTTTATTTTTGGCGATTTTTTTCATTTTTGCGATTTTTTTTATATAAAATTTTTTTTAGTTTTGGCGACACTTTCGCGTTTTGGCGATTTTTTTCGATTTTTGGCGTTTTTTTTTTCATTTTGGCGATTTTTTTCATTTTGGCGATTTTTTCGAATTTGGCGATTTATTTTAGTGTAAGAAATTTTTTTTAATTTTGTCGATTTTTTTCGTTTTGGCGATTTTTTTTAATTTTTGGCGATTTTTTTTTTGGCTTGGCGATTTTATAATTTTTGGTTTTTTTAGTTTTACCGTTTTTGAAAATTTCAAGTGTTTACCTCTTACGGTTTCCAAGATATAGCAAATTGTCAAAATTACATAGTCAAAATTGTATTAACTGATGGACCACCCTTTAATTTAAATTTTTTTAAATTTTAGTGTTAATTGTTGTAGTCTGTATAAAAATACACCAATTTTACAAATTTCACGTTTCAATATACATATGTTCATACAATTGTATGTATATTACATGGGATTTTAAAATTTTTCGTTGCTCGTTTTGGAACACCCTTTAATTTTTAATTCTCATGTATTCGTTGTTGTAGCGGCCAAGGTTCTACATACTCTGTCCAAATTTCAGGTCCGTAGCTCTTACGGTTCCTGAGAAAATACCGTGTGACGGACAGACGGGCAGCGTAGCGAAAACAATAGGGTTCCTTTTCACCTTTGGTGTACGGAACCCTAAAAAGGCAAAAACTGCAACAACAAAAATACTTCAATCAGACAATGATGTGGCTTGATTCAATCCTAATATGTTAAAATTACACACAAGAGCAATAAGTTTTATCAAAAATTACCTGATTCGCAAAACTTAAGATAATTTGCAAATAAATTCCAAAGCCTTAAAATTTTAAAAGAATAAATGCTCGAAAAAAAATTTGTTTTAAATATTGCAAAAATTCGCAAATAATTTTTGGAAACAGATAGAAGCCGTTAAATAATTTTCTCATAATTTTGCATATTCGTACCAAATATTATTTAATTTTTGTAACCAGTTACTTCCCGTGTATCGTATGCAGATGCTGCTAAGACAAATTCAATTCCCACACAAAATGTTTTCCCGCCAAATAATTCAAAAAATACTGAACCAAGCTTTAATTTTAATCGCCTTGAAGCTACTATTGAAAATCTGGTGCAAACTATATATAAACAATTTTACAACAAATATGACTAGCATGATGCAAGAAATGCTGCGAATGCAGAATACTCTGCTTCAAGCATTAATTAATAAGCCATGAACACGTTAACAATATGTTTGTGGAACGCAAACGGCATTCGCCAACATAAAAATAAACTTGAGCACTTCCTCACGGAAAAAAATATTGATGTAATGTTAGTATCTGAGACTCATTTGACTTCGAGAAGTCTTTTTAAAATTTATGGCTACACTATATATGATACAAAGGACCCTAGAGGAAGGGCTTGCGGTGGATCAGCAATTCTAATAAAGTCAAGACTCAAGCACTATGTTCTTGATAACATTTGTGAAGAACACCTACAAGCAACAAATATTGGCATTGAAAGTTTTTGTACAAATTTTGTTATATCATCAATTTACTCCCCTCCCAGATTTTCAATCACTGAGAATCAATATGAGGATTTCTACAAATCTCTTGGACCTTGTTTTGTAGCAGCTGGCGACTACAATGCTAAGCATACGTTCTGGGGTTCGCGTCTTATTACCCCCAGAGGTCGAGCATTGTTCAACACTATTTCAAAAATGGGCTTGGATGTCATTTCGAGTGGGGAGCCCACTTATTGGCCTACTGACATACAAAAAATTCCGGATGTTATAGATCCCTTAAGAAGTAACTTACCTGACCCATATGTGAAGATGATCAATCGTGTTAATTGGCTGGGGTTCAAAAAATATCTCAGTAGTCATTGTACGGAAAACATTACGCTTAGAACATCCGATGATATTGAATCTAACATTGCCAATCTCAGCGAGAATATTAAACAGGCTGCTGAACATGCCATTATCTCCCATCCGCAGACTGGGTTTAATAAAATTTATTCTACAGACATTGAACGTCTCGTACGTGAAAAAAGAAGAGCTAGAAGGGAATGGCAACAGCACAGATCACCACAAAATAAAATCAGATTTAAAGAGTGCACTAAACGACTCCAAGAGTTGCTTGCGTCTGAAAAAACTGCATCTCTTAAAAATTATCTGGAAGGTCTTGATGTCACACCAGCGTCTAATTACTCTTTGTGGCGCGCTGCTAGAAAGCTTAAAACACCCATTGAGTATAAGCCACCTCTACGCACATCTACCGGAAGTTGGGCAAGAAGCGATACTGAAAAAGGTAAAATATTTGCTGAGCACTTAAAATCCGTTTTTACGCCAAACATATGTACTGGTGTTGCTGATTTGCCGAATGTAGTCGCTCTACCCCCTCAACACATAAAGTTTAAGACGCGTGATTTACAAAAATTAATTGCCGAACTCAACCCGAAGAAAGCTCCGGGTATTGATGGAATTAGTAACCAGATGCTTATGAACTTGCCTCGTATTGCAATGAGAATCCTATTATTCATATTTAATGCCATTTTACGACTGGAGTATTATCCACACAGCTGGAAGCTTGCCAAGGTTAAAATGATTCCAAAGCCGGGCAAAGATCTAACCAAGGCTGAGTCATATAGGCCAATAAGTCTACTATCAACTATGTCAAAGCTTTTCGAAAAACTGCTCAAAACAAAATTGTCCCCAATTCTAATTAGTAGTGGGTGCATACCAGACCATCAATTTGGTTTTAGAAATCAGCATAGCACCATTGAACAAACTCACAGGCTGGTTCAATTTATAAGAAGAACTTTTGAGGAAAAAAAGTATAGTTCTGCGCTCTTTATTGACGTTTCCCAGGCATTTGATAAAGTGTGGCATGAAGGCCTAATTTTAAAATTGAAGACTTACTTACCAATAAACATTTTAAATATTTTGGAAAGTTACATTATTTCCCGTAAGTTCACTGTTGTGGAAGGAGACTTTACGAGTAGGCCTGAAACTATTTCATCCGGTGTGCCACAGGGGAGCATACTGGGACCAGTTTTATATTTGATTTATACTTGTGATATGCCTGTGAGCAGTAGTATCCATACTTCCACATTTGCCGACGATACAGCCTGCCTTAGTATGCACGAAAACCCTGATGAGGCATCCCGCAAACTCCAGGAACACATTAGCCAGATGGAGCTTTGGTTAAACTTATGGAGAATTAAAGTCAATGAACAAAAGTGTGTCCATATAACGTTCACCCTAAGAAGAGATACTTGCTCCCCCATTCGGATTAACAATCAAGTTGTTCCTCAACATTCACATGTGAAATATCTTGGTATACACCTTGATCGACGACTTACATGGAAACATCACAAGTTAACTCAAATGAAACTTAAATTAACTCAGGTACATTGGCTGATTGGTAGAAATTCAACACTTAGCCTAGACTGCAAACTTTTAATATACAAGTCGCTTTTAAAGCCAATATGGTGTTACGGAATTCAACTATGGGGCACTGCTTCAGCTTCAAATGTAGAGAAAATTCAACGAATGCAAAATAAAATTTTACGCATGATAACATCGGCTCCATGGTACATCAAAAATTCAAATATACATCGCGATTTGAATATGCCACTAGTGACTGAAGAAATTGTAAAATACGCAGGCAAATATCTAACAAAACTCGAGTCACATCCTAATCCGCTTGCTCGTAATATTTTGAACTTTACTGGGCACATCCGCTTAAAAAAGAGAGATACACGGGCTCTAATATTCAACACTCTAGATGATGAAGCTGCTTGAAAACACTTTTTTCTTTTTGTTGCTTATCACTACTTTTTTATTATTAATAACTATCACTAAGCTTATGTCCGACATTGGTCGAGCCTAATAATTTTTTTATAGATTTAAGATTTGAATACTTATTGTTAGTTCATATTTGAAGATACAATAAATAAAAAAACATGCATTAAAAAAAAAATTTTTTTTTGTAAATTTTTTCTCATTTGTTTTGTATCATATTGTTTATGTTTCAACTAACACAGCAGTCGTATTTTAAACTAGTTTAAAAGTTTAGAAGATTATGACGTTATGACTTTAACACTACCGTTTGAATACCCCAATTGAATAAGTTTGTATGTATTAATTCACACGACTCCATTTTATTCACAAAGAAAAATGTAGGTATAGCATTTTCACTTTTTAGTGAATTTTTGTAAACTTTTAATTTCTTTTTACTATTTTTAGTCGAATCATCGAGATGAACGCGATCTCAGATCAGCAGTACCAACAGATCCATCATCCCATCGTCCATTGGCTCGCTCGGTCCTACCAACCACTAGCAGTGGTTCAGGCGGTGGATGCTCTGTCGGCTCTACTGGTGGCCAAGGTGAAGAAGAGTGGAAGAATATACATACCATGTTGAATTGTATATCAGCCATGGTGGATAAGACTAAACGAGCCATAACGATATTACAACAGCGTGGTGTTGAACCCCAACAGCCGAATTATGGTGAAATGACACCAGCTACACTAATGGAAATACGCAGGCAAACTGAAGAAAAAGTGGCGGAATTTAAAAGGAATGCTGAGGATGCGGTTAATCAAGTCAGTTATACATGAATATAAATAATATTAATAATTGTGTATAAAAACTACTTTAATTTCATTAGGTTAAACGTCAAGCTGTTATTGAAATCCAAAGAGCTGTTGTGGCCGCCGAGACTCGTGCGGCAGAAGTAATGGCCCAAGAACGTTTGCGCATGGAAAAGTTTTTTGTGGAAATGAGCAGACATTCCGGTAGCGAAAGAGAAATTGATAATAAATCGCCCTCAATAGCGTCCACTCAAAATGTAAGTTTGTATGTAAATGTAAACAATATAGTCTTAATATTAATTTAAATTTTTTATTAACATATGAAAAGGCATGCTGGAATTGTGGCCGTAAGGCAACAGAAACTTGTTCTGGTTGTAATTTAGCACGTTACTGTGGCGCGTTTTGTCAGCACAAGGATTGGGAACATCATCATCAGGTAGATATTCTTGTTTATATAAAAAATAATATATAACTTTTTAATTAAATACAATTTTATTTAACAACAGATTTGCGGCACCACCAGAACGACCGATATGTCGGCAAAGCATGCTTCCCAAGTCATACCACTAACATCCACTCTTCGAGGCGCATTAACACGATCACCACCAACTCCTTCACAGACGTCAGCCCACACACAAGCGGCACAGAATCAGGCCTCGTCAACAGCATCCAATGCACCGCAGCCGAGTTCATTGGTTGCCAATGGCATCGGTTCCAAATGACGTATTCGCATGATGAAACCCAAAAAGAAATACATGTGCTAGTCAAATTAAACACACAACACAACTATTATTAATTAAATTTAAAAAAAATATACATAAATATACTTAAAAAATTACTAAAAAGAAGAATATCACTAAAAGGTTAAAGTAAATTTTTTTTTTAAATTAAAGAATTTTTAACTTAAGAATATTTTAAATTGTGCAAAAAAAAATAATATAATTGAAAAAAATCTACTACAAACTACAGCAAACCAAAAAAAAGTAAACAAATAATTTAAATACAAAAATTAATTAAAATTAGACAAAGAAATGAAGCAAAAATAGTATTTAATGTGTTTTCACTTTCTAATACTTCAATTATAAGTCAAAACTTATCTTCTTTTCCCCTGAACCAGCTCTTTGAAATCCAACACCGCCGAGCAATAATAATGTACATATGCTTGAGCATTTGTTTCATTTATTAAATTAGTTTTATGATCTGTTAATTTTTGTATATTATTTCCTTTAATAAAATTTAACATTAGTTTAGTTATGTAATTACTCAATAAGTTTTTATTTAATTTTTTAATAATTTTTGCTTTCATTTATAAATTATAAACTTTTCTATTAAATTGTATTTATTGGGCCTTATTACAAGTGTCGTATTACGACTTCAACTACGACGGTTTTGTACTAGAGTAAAGAAGCACAAAATCGTCGTAGGCCTAATCGAAATACGACACTCGTAATTAAGCCTATTATTTTTAATATATTTTTATTGATCATAATAATATATTGTATTTATTAAATATTATGTTAACTTATTCTTAATATTAAAAGTACTACAAAAAAAGAAGTAATAATAAATATCAAACGCAAGAAGAAATGAAAAATAAATAAATCAAATGTTCAAAACAATTTAAACTAATAATTTTTTTTATTTCACTAGTTAGATAAA